>OU862902.1:2787370-3412370 GCA_917880725.1 Selenia dentaria
GTTTTTGATAATGGATTTCCGCTAAGTAACGCCTGAATCAATAATTTATTACTATTTACCGGCAACACTCACGTTAGGGATCGAATACTTCGACCCGGTGGACCCGTACCCAATGCCCGCCGGGAGCTCGCAGATGGCGCTGCGCACTCGCCCTGAACATGAGCATCGGACATGCTGGAAACCCGACGAGACATACTCGTAGCATCCCCGGATACAGCACTTCTAAAATATAAGTAGCCTAAGGAACTCCTCATATTATTATAATCAGCTATGTCGGCCAAAATCGGTTCAACTGTGTCGGAGATCAGCCGAAACAAACAAACGGACTGAAAAAAAAATAAAACTGTTTTTTTGTTATAAGTACCATAAAATACTTGTATGCAATTTGTATAAAACTGCAATTTTAGTAAGAAAACTACTTATCGACGGAATTCGAGCCCGCGTCTTCAGAAAATCCGTGTCAGACGCCACGAACCCTAGGCCACTGAGGCATACCATCCGGGCATCGAATTGACAGGCCTGTTGGTCTAGTGGTTAGTGACCCTGACTGCTATGCCGGAGGTCGTGGGTTCGACTCCCACCCAGGACAAATGTTTGTGTAATAACGATCATTTGTTCTGTGTCTGGGTGTAATTTATCTATAATATGTATGTATTTAGAAATATATAAGTATGTTTATCAGTTGTCTGCTTAGCTTGGGACTAGATGACGTTGTGTGATAGTTGAGGTATTTTTTTAAAAAAATATTAAAAAAAATTAAAAGTCGAAGTTAAACTCGCGGATTGTCGGAAGACGTGGGTTCGAATCCCGTCCGAGGATGTGAATTTTTCAATTTTAATGTTTGGTATTATTTTATTTATTTGCTAAGCAGGCGTTTGTGCTTTAAAATCATTGTAACAACAAGTACAATTTGAAAATTGAAACCAACTTCCATTCTATTCAGTTATTGGAGTGTGACTCAAAAACAACTTGACCGAATTTGATGAAATTTAAATGGGACCGCACGGAAAGCACCAGCTTCAAAAAATAATTTTGAGAATCGGTTCACCCAGTCAATAGTTATGAGGTAACACATAAAAAAATACAGTCGAATTGAGTCTCTCTTGAATTTAACCTCTTTTTTGGAAGTCGGTAGAAAATAGTATAAACTGTTAATTAAAAATTACAAACAGATACTTTTTTTTTTCGTATAGATTGGTAAAATATCTCACCTGCAACAACCAATACTCGCCATCCTCACCACGCTTCAAGCTATCTCATGTAGGATCAACCACATGGGTTACAGCAAGGCATGTTATTAAATTCGGATTTGTTATTACATAACTACGAATTTTAACATTTTTTTATAGTTGATATGGTCAGTGATGCAGTCACTGGCATGTCAAAGTCCCGTTGACTCGCGATTCGCCATATTTGTCCTTTAATACTATAGATTTCGCTGAAATCAACCTACTTTTCCAGGAACTGAAGAAGAAAATGAAATGAAATGAAATGGAATGGAATGGAATGGAATGGAATGGAATGGAATGGAATGGAATGGAATGGAATGGAATGGAATGAACATGAAATATATTAATTCGAACACTCACAATATTATAAATCTAGTCTCTCCTTTAATTTAGGAATTTAATTTAAGCAATTTAGGAGTGCGGGTACTTTTCCTAAAATGAGAGGAAGTTTGCTGCGGTGTTATTTACCGACGAATTTCAATAAAATTTAGCACACACATTAGGAACCTGACTTTAATAAGGAATTTCGAATATGAGCATAATTAGTGAAGCGGTTTCCTAGATAATAGGTTGTGTTGTGAAGTACTGCGAAAAATTGCCGCTGATAAGACTATGTGCTCGCGAGGTCTACTGTTCGCAGAGCTAGGTACTAGTTATTAGTCGATTATTATATTAACAAATAAGAAAGTACAAGTGTATTTATAGCTATTTTAGTGTTTTTAAGATTTGAAAAAGACCAAGTGATGTTAATTTCCTCAATATTTACAGAAACAATATGGCTTTCTTATTTATGTTTGAAACTAAATGAAGCTAGTCCAGTCATCACCATTTTAATGTTTAGTAAAATATCTGATTTCATTACGAAAATATGGACTCGAAATTATGCTAAAATCGCCCCCCCTTTTTACAAACGTTAAAAACCCCGTGAGTAAATTATATTCAAGTCCCCCTTATCTTAAGCGCGAGCCACGAAAATATCGCCCGTATTGAATTTTAACGCTTTACACATGTAGCATCAAAACAAACGTCTATATCGCGAAATGTTTTATAACGAAAATATTGAGACAGACGCTTTCTTCTTTTTCCATTTTTGGGGGCTCGACCTGTTTTTAATTAGTGACCTCTAGGGTTTCAGTTTCAGCCACAATATAGCCGAAAGTTTCGACCTCGCCGAAACTCGAGAATTTTCGTGCGTCGTTCAATCTATTATTTAAAAAAATATATTTGTTACGACTTTCATGATTTTATTTTTATTTTATTTAGCAGTATTAAACTATGTATATGTAATTATATGCAAATAAAAACTGCAAACTTCAGTAAATAATCGTAATTTTAAATAAGTTTTAATAAGTTCTGGTTTCGGCCGAATTAGAGAGCGAAGCCGAAAGTTCGGTTTCAGTTTAGCTGAAAATCCAGTTTCATCGGACACTATTTTTAATACGAGTAGCCTTTTCCATTTGTAATCACTTACTTTTGTACTGTTACTTTTGACTTTTATGACACTTATCTAAACTTCTCGAGCCATAAATCACAAGATGTAAAGTTTAACTGATGTTTTATCTGGTTGACGTTATAAATAGAGATATTATTTACCCGTAGGCTTGAACATCCAGCAATGTATTCAATTTATTATTACTATTAATACATAACTGCCCTGTATCTACATCTTAGAAACTCAGACAAGATAAAAAAGTCTATACAGAACAGAGAAGTGAGGCCGGTTTTCTAAACTACATGTGCGTGAATCGGTTCTGTCAAGGTAATTCAAATTAAATTAAAGTTAATAAAAATTATACAATAATTAATAAACTTAAATCATAATTAAAACTTTACGTGTTGCTTCCACGCGCCGCGATAGTTCGACTGACGCGCCAAGGCGTAGTTTCGTTGTGTGTAATTATGTATGAACTAGTTTTCACACTTAAACCTAAAACTTAAAACTTCTCTGTTCGCAACATTCTATGTTAACTTTTTTATTTTGTCTGAGCTAAGAAATCTGTAAGTTCGTTAAAAAATTAGTTTTTTACAACACGGTCAGAAAAACATTCTTAACGAACCCTCAGGCACAATAACATGTTTATATTGCCCGACTCTCGATTAGCACTGCACTCAACAAGTGTTTTTGTGATGTGCATAAAAATATATAATAAACTACCAACAAATTAAACCATATGTATATAGTACATATCTAAACAACCTTAAATCTTTATAATTTAAAAAAGTTATAATATTGAGGAGTACATAAAAGATTCTTTGTAATAGGCCTCCTTACTCGATGTTAAAAATAACCTGCCGCCCTCTTTACTAGAGTTGTTGTGCCCGAAAGGATCCTTAATTGATACTAGCATCTAAAACCAACCAAGCTATACATTGTGGAGAGCAAATAAAGTATATGAAGTTTTAGTACAACGTTCAATAACACCAATAAATCTCGCAGAGTTTAGAAAACATTAACTTAATTAATTTTGTTATAAAAACTAACGTGATTTTCACTCATTTTTAATTAGAAATACGGGATTACTCACATAATATTTATCGGATAGGGACGTCCCCTCACATATCAGCAGGCGCTTCACCTATCAAGAAGGTTCACACCGAGACGCGCCAATGCAACATAGTGTATCCCGCCCCCCGCACCAACCTTTAACATCACGAGCGCTACGAGCTGCCGCCCGCAGCGCTAAGCAAGACGTCATCGACGCGGGCGTCCCGAACACTCCTTGAAAAAGGCCACCGAATGTGGTCGAAACTATAGTCGAACCTATCCGATAAATATTACGTGAGTAACCCCGTATTTCTAGTTAAAAAAACTTCATTAATTACAAGTCTTAGTAATTAATAGTAGATTAGTAGCCAAGGACTGTAATTGCAGCCCGAGATATTTAGTCGCACGAGCGCAGCGAGGCAAAAAATGACAAAACTGATAAATACGTGGACACATCCGGTGGTGCGTGGTCCTTGGTGGCGTTTTTTTCATGGCCTAACTCTAATGGGGCATGGCGTAAGTTTTCTCGCGATATTTACCGTTAACAATTACATTACAACGGATTGTGAGAGGAATTTAAAAGCATCGAGGATTTACACGCGAGTGATTTGAATGTGGATCGAAAAATAATGGCGACATTTTAGTATAACTTTTACCACGTCTACGTTGTGTTATCCACATCCCCGATTTCCTCTTTGATTTCCATCATCGTCATCATCAATATCCATCACCGCGCATGTGAAAGCACGGAGCGCAGCTTGTTTTATATATATTAACTGTTATCATGTTTCCATGTTATGGTTTTCAATAATGATTTTTCGTTTTAAACTGGACTCGTAAATTTATATAATTGGCCATTCCTCAAACTAATTAAGTCTAAGGCGCTGCGCAAACGTATACACTTTTTGTTGCCGACACGGCACACCATCACAGCGAACCGTAGTTGCTGTGTTATAGCGGTGATCGGATAGAGTCGTTAGTTGCTATTGCTGGTCACTGATAAACGTACCTAATTGCTGTGTCCGGTGGCGGCAATCGGACACAGTCAGCGGTCGCTACTTCTGGCCCCTGGTACAATTCGTTGCTTGTTTTCCGTTCGTCTCACGATGGACGTCGATGAAGAAACATAGTCTTTGCTGGTGTGTTGATTATACCTCGATGTAGAGGTCGTCGTCGTAGATAATATTTACCCCTGTTCTACCCGCTGTCGTGCGCCACCGGCTCAGTGTGCGTGGCTTGTGTCGCACACAGGAGACGGACACCTATGCAACTCGTCCGTTTGCGCAACTCAGTACAATTTAAGGAAACGTGTTAATGTTGCTGTGTCTGCAACTGACGACTTTTAGTTTCCAGTTACCGACACCGAACACTTTTTGATCGTCAATGAGTATGTGTTATGTGAACGCAACTAGACACAAACAATATTTACGTATGCACAGGGAGTGGATAATTTCATACTGGTTCAGAAATCAAATATTCATCGCTAGCTTGTATCTGACCCAAAGTATCGACGTTTGCGTCAAAATATAAAGAAAGAAGAAAGAACACAACAACATAAAAAATTACTATCAAGAACAAATCAAGTTACATTCAAAGTACACAACCTTAAAGATAACATACAAATAAAAAGATGGATCGCTGTCGTGTGCAGCCCCGTCCAAAAGGGTTGCTTGGCTCAGCATGATGCTGCAGGCGGACCTACAGCGCTGATTTTCAGCCAGAGCCAGACTCACGGACGTGCAATTTAGCATACGTATAAAAGTTAAACAGAACAGACATGAATTAATAATAAATCGAATAATAGACTTTATATAATATATGTTTGTGTGTGTGTAAATAAATATACATTAATCATATTATACATATTCAATAAAACAAGACAACTAAAAACACTAAAGTAATAGTAATAAATGAGTAGTGGCAAACCCATTGAAGCCCATATCACTACACCTACCTACCAAATAATAATGTATATAAATATTTATTAAAGATAAACATAATGAAACTAAAAAAGATGAACAGTAATTTAAACCATGATACAATAAAATTTGTATATATTATAATATACACGTAATTTGTATAATTACCAAAAAAAAAATGGGCGGTACAAAAGTGTTAATACATTGTAGATATGTAGTCAACATTTTTTATTACTTCACAGTGAAATAATTATTAATTGTTAAAGTTTTCGAAAATTCCATCTAAAAGTATGGACACCATCTTAACAAAAATACTAAATGCCTATGTACAACTTATTAATGAAAACACATGATTCGCGTCAGTGAAAAATATCTCTCTTACGCTTTCTTACACCCCCACCCGAGCGTTCGGTGTGAAAGAGATTGTCGCCTTTCGGCTTTCGTTCGTTCGTTTTCGGAAGAAACAAAGGCCGCGCGGTGGCAGGGCGGAGGGTGCGGGGTTGGTCCGGTGGCCAGGTCTAACGAGCTAGGACGCGAGTTTGCCGAATGTTATGATTATGAATGATACATTTCTATGTAGGGGTGTTAAGTTTCATGCATAAACCGCGCGCATGTAGTATATCTTAATGAATAGTGGAAATGCCTAGAATAAAATTTGTAGGTGTGAATCAATCTAGACGTTTGACCAAATATTGATGATAATGTGGGATTATTTTTTTAAAGTAGTTTTAAATATTCTTCCCATGTAAGTATTGAGTACCAGCAGCATATAGTGCTGTTTTTTTTTTGGTAATTATACAAATTACGTGTATATAAATTAAAAAAAAAACAGGCAATATAAAATTACTATTGTGATGTTTTCTGTAATTCAAGTAAATGACACTTGAATTTAAATCTGAAATTAGTTTTACATTTGAGTTTGCGTATTATTGCATATATGTATTGTTGCATGGTGAGAATTTTCTAGTCACATAAATAGTTCTGTCATTGTCACTGTCTAGTGAAGCCGTGGAGGCGTAAAACTTTTATTATGATGATTTATGATAATAAGATAATAATGCCATCTTGTAAAAAAAACAAGTCTCGCAACGCAGCTCATTTCTACCGTAAAAGGTTGTGAGATCCATGTAATACAAAGTCGGTTAATTTATTAAGTCCCTACTTATGGAACCTTCTATCTTATCTTAAGTTGTTACCTAATTAGCTAACCTTACTACATCATATAGTGACCATCAATATTACAAATCTTCTTATAAAAATTTAAATAATGAAGATGCAGAAAACTTGTGCAAAATATTGAAATTGTACCAATCACAAAAAAAAAACGTTTTTATATACCGAAAATGTTCAAAATTTGTATCAAAAAACTTGGGAAATAATAAATGAAAATTAAAGTATCTTTTCTTTTTTTATATTTTTTACACTCCAAAAACAAAGGTGTTACGCCTATCTTGATAATATCATTGTTGACGGTGAATGACAATCGATCCCTTAAGTAGCAATGGTCACTAAAAATGTGAAAAAACATTTTACCAAAAAATGGAACCGACTTCAACACTAACAAGTACATTTTGAAAAATTGAATACCGAATTCCATTCTATTCAGTTATTGGAGTGTATATCAAAAACTACTAGACCGAATTTGATGAAATTTAAATAGGGCCACACGGAAAGCACCAGCTTTCAAACAAAAAAGAATTTTGAGAATCGGTTTACCCAGAGGAAAGTTTATGAGGCAACACACATAAAAAAATACAGGCGAATTGAGAGTACCTCCTTCTTTAGAAGTCGGTAGAAAAGACTCAGAGCTGGATTGAATAAGATTATATGACCTCAATAAGAAGAACTAGCTTTCAAATAAAAAATCATAAAAGTCCGTTCACTTAGTAAGAGATATGAAATAACACAGATAAAAAATCACGCGGGGCAGTCTTTGGGGACTGCCGAGAAGTGAAAACTATTCGAATTATGTTTAGGACACAGAATCAACAACAATAGGTTGTCATGGAAACCATTATCGTGTCTAAAGAAATTTTCACTTCAAAACTACATTATCTATAACAAAGCGTTCAGTGATGACGCGAGTTCCATGATTTGATTGATTAATTATATGGTTGGTTTGAATTTATTATCATACTTTTATAATTACATATATGACATTGAATATATTTAATAACACTAATATTTAGATAATATTGACTAATAAAAAATAACAATTGTTAGATTTAAGTTATTTTCTAAAACTAATAATTAATTTATTGTATGTTCAATTGATGGTCCAACAAGCTGTTGGGACAATAATAATGTATACAAACAATAATGGAACACAGTTAAACAATACAAATAAATCTGAATCTGATTTTTATTCACCCAGAAATGCTCAAACCGATTAAATAAGTTTTCAATTGAAAATAATCCAATTGAAAATCTCCTACTTTTTAGGAAGTCGGTTGAAAATAAATGAACACTGGTAGTAGGTACTCGGGGAACCATGTGCTTAAAACATACAATAGATTTGTTATTATATTTTGAAGATAATAATATTCTTAAGTAAAACAATGCGGATTAGTAATTCCGGCTGCGTCGGGTAAGCCCCCCAGTTCTCGGCCGCGACGCGGAATAATATCTTAATCCGATCGCAGACAGATGTTTTCTGCTGAATCTCATTATGATTGGGGTAAACGGTATTGTTTCTGACAGTAGTTTCAATGTACATCTAGGTAGAGTTTGTGCAAAAAGTGACAACTAAAATGCAACCGTAAAATTAGCTACGTTTGATTAAAATGGGTATTCATTTACATGATGACAGTATAATCAATCAGCAGTCATTAAAATCGGGTACATTAGAATAGAATCGGTTTCAAAATTTGTTAAAACTAAAGTTATTTAATAAACACTAATCTAAAAAGTTCCGCAACTTTATCGCTTTTAGTTTGAATGGCAACTGTAATGGCTATGTAGCTTGTAGTTCATGAGATGACCCACTTGCCCATTACGAAACTAATTAAAATAATAAAAAAAAAAAAAAAAAAATCCGCAACTATCACACAACGCCATCTAGTCCCAAGCTAAGCAGAGCTTGTGTTATGGGTACTAGACAACTGATAAACATACTTATATATTACTATATACATAAATATTATAGATAAATTACACCCAGACACAGAACAAATGATCGTGCTTATTACACAAACATTTGTCCTGGGTGGGAATCGAACCCACGACCTCCGGCATAGCAGTCAGGGTCACTAACCACTAGACCAACAGGCCTGTCAATTAATATTAAACTTATTGGTCTCACAGTTTCAGACTTTTGCGGTTGTTAACCAATAATTAGTACCCACGGTTTACTAGATTTTGGGGTTCCTGATGATTCGGCACAGTTACATACACAATGTCACGGGTAGACCGTGAGTACTCATCATCATCATCATCATCATCTCGGCCGTAGAACGACCACTGCTGAACATAGGCCTGCATTCAACGTCGTCCTGCGATCTCTATCAGGTCGTCTGTCCACCGTGTCGGTGGACGACCTACGCTACGCCTGCCGGTCCGTGGTCTCCATTCCAGAACCTTCCGGCCCCATCGGCCATCTGTTCTGCGTGCTATGTGTCTGCCCACTGCCACTTTAACTGGCTAAACTTCTGGGCTATGTCGGTGGCTTTCGTTCGTCTACGGATCTCCTCATTTCTGATTCGATCACGTAGAGAAACCCCGAGCATAGCCCTTTCCATAGCTCGTTGTGCGACTTTGAGCTTATCTATGAGGCCCACAGTAAGAGACTATTTTCGTGAGTACTAATTATAACTTAATAAATGTGTCATTAAATTATATGCATGACGTTTTGACATTTAAAATACTTAGATATCTATTTTAAGTAGGTATCTACTGCTCCGTTCCAAATTTTAGTCACTGTGAATTGGAGGCGAGAAACTCGGGCCATTCTTTTCGAATATATTCTACACTGGTAGTGATTCTCTTGTTCAAAAAAACGAAACTAAACTAAAAATGTATTATGTACGGTGGTCCTTATTCTGTTAATATTTAAATCCGAAATCATTAAACACTTAAAATTACATTTCTAAAAATAGGATTATTCTATACAATTTTGGTTTATTTTAGGTTAGTTTAGCGAGCACCAAGTTACGTGACGACTAAACTGTCTAAAATATGCCCACAATTGAACAGAAATATCTAATATTAGTGCTGTCATTCGAAAGTGTTATACCAATTTGGATTGTAGCCCAAACAGAACAAAAGATAATTTAGAGATTTTTGGTAAAGAGAATGCTTACAGAATCGACACCAATGTATTACGAAAAATTGTTTTACTTCATGCGTGGATGGAATCAAGAATTATCCCTCCACTATAGGATTGGAATCGTAAACGGCGAGGAAACCCTGTTGGTTGTCACCTCTGCATTGCCTGAACTTCTGCCGCGAAGCTTTTACAGTGTTAGGGTGTGAAGGGTGCTGAAGCATGTGAAATAATTACTAGGTGAAAGAAACTAAACCATCAATGTCTCCAGGTGACGATTCCAGTACAGTGCCACGCAATCCTATGCTATGGGTACCGCAATTGTCAGGCAATAAAATAGTATCCAGTTAGGCGCATAGGTTAAAATAAGATTCTTATTGTTACAGTTAAGATTAACCCAAAAAGCCTTCGAATCTATTGTTTATTTAATTTATTCACTGGAAAATTTATACTACTATCAAAAATGTATTACTATAACATAATATTTGTTTTAGCGTGTAGCGCCATCTAACGACGAGTAGCGAAATGAATGGGAGGCTAAAATATGTGATTGTCTTTTTTTCTGACGTGCCTACTTACTTCTTTTCCCCCGTACGGGGGAAAAGATTATATATTTCAATCGGTACGTTTATATTTTTAGTTATATTTACTTTAATTTATAAAACTATTAATTATACAACAAAAATATCTTTCGACATTACTTACTGCGAAGAACCACGCTGTTTCAGAAAGGTTTACAACTACACTACCTAGATTCTTAAGTTTCGGTCGTTGCGTCTAGATGGCGCTAAATACAATTTCCACTACAAGATTATTTTAGATTTAGGGCAATTACCTCTTTATCGTTGATATATCTAAGTACAACAAGGAGTATCTTAGTGTATCTTGGTGCTAATAAAAGTTTTTATGAGTCCATTCATTGTACCTAATAATTTCATATTTATTATAATAGGTAGGCTATACATACATACTCAAATCCGACCCAATCCGAAAAAAAACTGATCTGTAACATCGCACTGTGCCTGTAATTGTAATATAATAAAATATAATTTAATATTGAAATTGATAGAGAGAAAAATTCCATCCTCGGACGGGATTCGAACCCGCATCTTCTGACTCTCCGTGTCAGACGCCATTGACCAACTAGGCCACCGAGGTTCGGGTCCGAGCATCGAATTTTACCTCTCTATTTGACTAACCGTCTTGCGGGGACGGAGCGACATCTATTGGATAGTTTAACAGTACCATCCATATAATTTAATCATAATAGTCCCATATTATTATTAATTTGCCCATACCATTCCCCATACCCTTATAACCAGCAGGTCAATTCTGTTATTTCACAGCGTTCAACAATCTATCCCGCTGCAACTGCAGTTCAACTCCGGTTGTCGTTCGATACTTTGGCAAAAAGCCATTCTACTATTTCTGTAGACAAATTGGATTGTACCGTCACATAAACATAACATAAACACTATTTTTTTATAAATATATAATTGACACTACTATATACGAATATAAGTTAACAACGCGCTCATGATCTATCGAGTTAGCAGAACATAAAGTTTTGATCGATCGCTGACGTCAACAGGTACGTAACTGCATCTGGACTGTTATTCGATAGCAGAATAAGAAAACACATAATAGTTGCCGTTCAGCTACGGTTCGATTGCAATTTAATTAGTGGGAGCGGCCCCCAGAACACAGTGCTGAGAACATAACTGCTTCGAGGTAGAAAAAAGGTAAAGGTCCATATTCACAAAGAGACCTACTGCTCGGCCTTTTTGTGTACTATTTCACAATGTTCAACAATATATCCCGTCGCACCTGCTTTTCGACTTCGGTTGTCGTTCAATAACTTAATTCTACTAATATTATAAACGCGAAAGTTTGTGAGTATGGATGTTTGTTACTCTACCACGCTCATATATCGGGGCCAATTTTGATGAAATTTGGTATGAGATATGAGATATGAGATGAGGCGCTGGGTTAACAACTACGCCTCGTCTACCTCCATATACCTAAAGGACGACAAACGAAAAATAAGGGAAACGACGCCAAAAGATTCAAAAGAATCCTTTGTATTAACAAAGGATTATAGGCAGCAGGATTATAGGATTAGGCACAGCGTAGACACAATAACAAGATCTCCGCCTACGTCAAGATCGTAATGATGACAGTTCTGTCAAAGTTTGCCATTCGATTCCCACTCTCTCTTTGACAACATCGGTAAAACAAATGACGAGATGACAAGAAACGTTGGAAAAACAACCTTGTGAACAAGGGCGATATCTCATAAAGTATTTGACATCGGTGTGCTTGCTGACAAGCGCAGCGACGAATCATTAGAGAATCGCACGGCTGATAGCTTAATCAAAAGCATGCTATCATTTTGACAGCTCGATACACTAGACGTGCTCGGCGACCCTCAAGGGTGATGAAATGTAACACAAATACTGTCCAGGATGATGAAATATAATGATTTTTTTTTCCATGGTGATTGATTATATTTTTATATACGTTTAGGTATTGTATTTTATTATTAGTGTTAACTGATATTTTTATTATATCAATCACTAGATATGATTCCGGCAGTTAGATTGAAACCGTACGATACCAGTTTATAAAAAAATAGGTAGGTACATTTGATCATGTAAATATTTCACATTTTGGTATAAAGATAATAGAAAGAATAAATAAGAAATAAACCTTGAGCAAATAATAAGCTACTCAAAGTACTAATCCTGTACAGATACCTAATGTCCGGCCCATTCTTATATTTTAATAGACAGAACGTAACGTCATCTTAAACACTAATATATAATAATTATTAAAGGTACCACACACATGGTAACATTAAACTGTCGCTACTTTAAACGAATATGCGTTAGCGTACGGTAATGATCTATGGAGTTAGCAGAATGTAAAGTTTCGATCGATCGCTGACGTCAACAGAAACGTAACTGCAGCTGGACTGTTGTTCAATAGCAGAATAAGAAAATGTATAAAAGTCACCGTTCAGCTGCGGTTTAAATTCTCTCCGACACCCCTCTCTCCTGGCGACGGCCCAAGCCGAGGTCCGTACCTTAGTGGTGCCCTTGAGCAAGTCGCCTGCTCCTCTCCTTGCGGCGAAGCGTCTTCAACGCTCGCCTTAGGCGGTGCGCCCTCTGCGCCCGCATCTGGCTGAGTGCCATCTGCGCTCGCCACCCGTCCGGTGACGCTGTAAATGCCGGTAGAGGCAAACAGCATTAGTCCGTACGAAAATAAAAAAAGAAAAAAAAGTGGTTTGAATGTAATTTAGTTAGTGGAATCGCCCCTGCACTGCGAGCATGGATTGTCGATAAAATTTGACAGCAATTATCGATAAATACCCCGCAATATGGCTACCGCGGTTAGATCCACGCTAGAGATAAGATACGTTCAACGATACATCACCATACGATCAAATCAGTTTGAAGACGTGACTAGCTTATCTAATCGACCATCCATCTACCAAATACCTAATGAGTAAAGGAAATACGATACATTCATCATCAACATCATCATCATCATCATCCATCACCTTGCGGGTGAAAGTGTGGGGCGCAGCTAGTATAATTATTTAAGAACCAGAGACATCAAAACGAAACAGATCGATAAAATAAAAGAGAGCAAATATTCAAAGTGTATTAGACGGTATTGCCTGTTATTATCATTTTTATTAGTGGTATTGTGTGACTTAGTGCACTAGTATGACTCTGTACAATATAAAAAAAAACCTTATTTTGCAATTATATGATAGTACCTCACTAGAAGTTATAGTAGGTACCTATAATAATAATGTTTACCTGAACGGTGGAATGTGAAGTACTTTTTACCTACTTTAACAACTTTTCACTCATATTCTGGCAAATAAATACATTTGAATTTGAATTTGAAAAATTAGATGCTCGGACGGATGCTTCCGTAGTCTAACGGTCATGGCGTCTGGCACGGATTATCTGAAGACGCTGCTTTGAAACCCGTCCGAGGAAATTATGTTTTTTCCTCTAAAATTGCAAACGATATTTATATATTTCGTTTTATTTCGTAACTCTAGGTACGTACTACGTACGTAGGTACAGTCGCCAGCAATAAGATGTACACGTTTCACGATTTTCAAAAGTGCCTCAGCATTCCAACTCACAAAAAAATACACGAAGAACAATGTCGAATGAAGTTATTTATAATATTTAACTGCTTAAAATAATCCTTAATGAAATGTAGTACTGTTTCATAGTTTTAAAAAAACCGGTTTGTATACATCTTATGGCAGGATTTTTAAATTGCAAAATAACTTTACCGATTAGAATATAATATATAACTCTTTATGAGGCTTTATAAAGAGGTGGTCTAGGAAAGAAAGAAAACATCACCAACATCACCCCTAATCACGCTCTTGTTGACCTCTGCATGGGTAAAAGCCTCTTTTATGGGGGGAAATGCTGTGCTCTTTTCTTCCGCCACGAGTGTGAAAGGATCTCCAGCTTCCTGGCACCCGTGATAGTCTGGCGAAAGCAGACCTGGTTTATTCCTAGCTCCTGAAAATCTACCTTACGCGTAAAAGCCTCTAAGTTTTCCCAATTTGCCTTATTAGTGGTGACTTCTGACCAATTCTGTCCAGCTAGAGTGTATACAAAAACCTAAAGTTCTCAGGCCACCCAAAGGCCTTCGACATACTCTAACGACTGTTGTCCTAAGACAAACAACCGGGACCGACGGCTTAACGTGCCTTCCGAAGACGAAAGCGCTCAGTTGAACAATGTCACTAAAACACACCCATTCCACTCCTAACCGCAGCAAGAGTTGCTTAACTTGTTGATCGTCAAGTCAAGCTCCGCTGCGAGCGCTTCCTCGCGTAGTAAGCACACGCGCGACCTCAATTTCTTGGATGCTTTTCTTATTTCGAAGACTCCATGGATACAATTTCCTTCTTACCACCTCGCCTTCGTGGAGGGACGGTGATAGCAAGCTTATCGCGAACCATTCACGCTATCATATTTGCATATATGGAGCTATGTCCACAGAAATAGATATTTCTAAGAACAATTTATAAAGGATCTTATCGAAGTTACACCTGATTATTTAAATATGCTTAGGTAATTCAAAGAAATTGTTAATTTATTTAACAATTTACGAGAAATTCTTCATTCATGAAAATTATTAGTTTTGTTTGTTGGATTTATACCAACCGCGTATCAATAGGTATGCACTTACCGCTATCATTGTGTTCTTAGATAGGTATTGAATTGAATTACCCTTATAATAGTGACACCGACTTTTTGAGGAATCGCTAGGCAATGTAAGTAAATATCTATATGTCGAACGTCTTCCCTACTAGCGTTGATTCACGCAGGTTCGGCGCGAGACGCGTGTAGGGATGTCAACATCGGCACTAAACAAGTGCACATCGCATCTACGTTTTGTTGGTAGCATACCTACGCAACAGAAAACCACAGAATCCGCCCTATTTACATAAGTCTATAAGGATTAAGTCTTTAAGGATAGTTTTCATACAAGTGACACTTAAAACTGAAGTCATGAATATATTTTTGAGGTTGGCCATCCTGCCAGATCTGACAATATTACAAAAAAAATCTTAAGGTTCTATCTTGCCACAAGGAATTTTTGACCCGAATTATCGGGTTAATACTCACTATAGACAAAATAATTATCGCATTTATATCGAGCCGCAGTTTCAACGCAGTAGCTTCGTGACACGATAGATGTCTATAACACAACTGTCGCGCAGTTCAAGCTGTTATTAAGTAATGATTTTATAACGAGTACCACCGAATCTTCTGTTTTATATTTTATTGTTTACGAACTATTTTGTTGTAATATTTATAATGTAAATACCTAAAAGTGGAAATTTGTAACTGGCTATAAGTACATACTAAAGTATCATGTTTATACCTAGCTGTAAGTTTCCCTAAAAATGTTTAAATAAAAAATAAAAATATGAACGGATTGAGTGATAGGAAAACACATTTTGGTTTTAAAAACTAAATTATCGAATTTAATGTTAATACATTTGAGTGTTGTGTGGCGTTAGTGAACATTAACATTGCATAGTTGTAGCCTCTGTATCAGCGCCTTAATGCGAAATTTTGTTGGTATGTTTGTGTGTTTGTTATTGCTTCCCGCTGGGGGATTTGCACATTTGAATAATATTTGCCAAGACCATGGATAAACTCTTATGCTTCAATTTTCACCATCATTATCATTACCACTCATTACCGCGTGGTATATAGTATTAAAACCAGTTTATTAAGTATTCACTACGGTCCGCAGTTATACCCGCATAGTGATGCATAGTGATGGATGATGATGATGATGATGAAAAGCATCCTATGTGTTAATCCAGCGCCTCATCTACCTTCACACCAAATTTCATGCGGAGGACCCAAGGTTCAATCTTAGTCATGTATTGTATTTGATTTGACTTGATCTTTTCAATTCATTGATAGAATGAGTGCATAAAAGTTTATTTAAGCTAATCTGCTAACAAACTTTTATCCTAGTTTTGGTCTCTTAACCCCATGAAAAGACTAATAAAATCTAATTTCGGGGTAGAAAATCTAAAAAAAAAATCGCGGCTAGGTGTTTAAGGCAATTGGATCAGAAAAGAAAACGGATATGATATACCACAGACAATACAATATCACAGTGCTGAAATTAATATTTTTTATATACGTTGAAATAAAATTGCTAGTGGAAGCTATGCTTTATAAAAACCTAACCCGTTTGAGATAATAATCCAAAACATATGTTTATTGTACCTACTCGTACGTGAAAATAAAAAAAACGAGTTATAACAAATTATAGATAATAATTCATAATATATGATGCTAATAAAAATAAAAATATATTAACCAAAGTTTAAAAATAAAGACGGCATTCTAAGATAATACTAATGTTCAATAAAATAAAATAAATAACTGGAAGAGTTACCAATCTATATGAAACCTTATTCTTATAGGAGCTTGTTTATTTCTAAAGTATAGCAAAAGTATTTTATAAGCTAAAATGATATGATGAGGGTTTTTAACCCGTGAGAAGGCGCGCTATGAGCAATTTGCTCACACAAAAATTAATTGAGAAAGTTTTTGGTGTTCCTGACCACATATCGTCCCGAGCTCCTAGGTACCTTCCTAACTATTCAACCCCTCTCCCCTCGCGCAATTCACGCATCGCTCAGTCCCGCTGCTTCCGCGCAGTGAAGAATAGTAAGTACAAGTACTGACCAAATTGATGCTTGTTCGATAAAGAAAGCACGATTCGTCCGATAAGCCAAACATGATTCATTTTTATAAAGAAAAAAACAAGGCGGAGTCGACACATTCGACCAAATCTTCCATGTCGCGCGGCTGTAAAACCGACAAATGACCCTCGGCGATGTTTTATGAGATATTGAATATGATATTTGCAATAAAATTATTATTTACTTTAAACATTATTTACTGCTTTTTATAGTATTACATTTTAAAGCACTAACGCCTGCTTTAGCGATCTCAAACATTGAAATTTATAGAGAGAAAAATTCCATCATCGGACGGGATTCGAACCCGCGTCTTTTGATTCTCTGTGTCTGACGCTGTTGACCAACTAGGCCACCGAGGTTCGGGTCCGAGAATCGAATTTTAACTCTCTGACTAACCGTCTCACGGGGACGGAGCGACATCTATTGAACAGCTTTTGACAGTACGATCACATTATTTACTGCGATAATAGCAGCAATTCATTTGTTCAGAACACCAAACTAAATTATCGGACTAAAATCTATTCTTTGAAAGTAATCCCTTCTATTCACTAAATTAATTTATGAAAATGCGTCTCATAGAATCTTCGTTTTCGTATGAATAAATGTCGCCATCAACCAATTGTAGAATGTGTTTTTAATTATATATTATGTTGATTTGTTGACGTTGTACTGATATAAAATTTTAAGATAATATCTTAATTATTGTTTTTTTTTTAATTATTCTTCCACACTACAGACTCTTTGGTCCGTACCTTTTTTAGATTAGTTCTTTTTTTTTAATATTTTATTTTCATGTAGATTCGTTCTCCAAACGTCACAATTAACATTCTTAAGCTATGGTGCAAGGGGAGGTATCCTGTATCTACGAGATTTTACCATTGCACACACGAGCAAAATTTAGATGTGTGCAGCGGAATTGTATGTACTGCTACAGCGATAAAATATAAACATTTATAGGGAAACAAATTCGTTCCATAAAAAAATATTCCGTACTATTTTTAATAAAATACATATTGTACTGCCACCAATCGTTTCATAATATGTTTTATTCTTTTAC
Organism: Selenia dentaria; assembly: GCA_917880725.1. NCBI lineage: Eukaryota > Metazoa > Arthropoda > Insecta > Lepidoptera > Geometridae > Selenia > Selenia dentaria. The sequence goes on from OU862902.1 coordinate 2,805,604, forward strand.
CTTTTTTTTGTTGTACAAAATACATAAAAAATGCTAACATTTTTGTTAAAAACAATATTATAAAACTTGCTCCAATTTTTTTATTCATCTTGCAACACTTGAATTGTATGTCAGCAAATTGATTTATAAATTAGTTTCAAATTGCTGATATTTCGTATTTTCGTGGATATTTCATTTTATTATAGTGACCTTTAATTTAAGCTTCCGCAGAACTGTCCAAGTATTAGTAACATTAGAAACGGGATATTTACCGTGTAATCCATGTTTTCGGGAATATAAATCAAGATCTCAAATAAAATGGATTACACGGTAAATATCCCTTTTCAAATGTTGTCTCTTGCAAAAGTGATCGTGATAGTTTAAAAGCTTATAAAATCTAAGTATGTCTACGGACATGTACCTACAGAAAATGTGCAAAATGTGGAGCAACTCCTGTTCAAGCTGGTGTGGTCTCATTTCACCGTTTCCCTAAGCCTGGTAAAACGAATGTTGAACGGTATGTTAATCATATATATTTTTATGCTCATATATGCTTTATCTTGCTTATATTGAATAACTGATAGCATAGTTAGGTACCTACTCTCGTTTTCAATTCTACAGTAGGTATTATTATTACAGTTAGTTAAAAACAAACTTTGATCTCCATGTGATACCTATAATAAGATCATATAGGTACTATGTGCCTGTACCTTCGTCTACCATATGTCCTATCTTTCTCTAGTCAGATTGCAGTAATGTAATTACTATTGCTTGTGGGCTGATGGATGACACAACGGGGTCTACTCTAGACCTTTTACGAAACTATCATAAATCAGGAGCGTCTTGTAATAAGCTTAAAATAATCATACTTACTATCGTACCAACACAAAATGGTTGAACAATATTACTTCAATATTATTTACGGCGTGTTCCTTTTTAAGCCGAAATCGACCCCGTGGTGCATTCCAGTAAACACCGCCAATACATACGACTGTCGTGCCCCGGTTTCGTCTTTCCTTTAGGATGAATACCTATAATGCCTAACCCAAATAGAACACTCACAAAGTCGCAAAAAGCGCGTCATATTTTCTCTCAATTAAATCGAATGAATCATAAACCTATTTGATATTTTGACAGTAACAGCTCACAACGACCGCAAGTCCAAAACCTTCCATCCCCGAGTGTTGTAGTCGTGGCGTGAGCGTGAGCTGTGACGTAATCGATGATGTACCAAGCTCAGTTATGATAATTACGAGTTTGAAAGGTAACGGTTGGACGGCTATGCGAACGACGCGATCGATTTTGGCTCTCAAAGGAACACGACCAGATGTAAGTGAAGTGAAAGAACGAAAGAACGACAGAATATTCTAATAAGGGTTTGAGATTTTAAAACTCTATGGTGGAGGCACAGAAGCATAACTATAGCTTTCATACTTATTTGTAACAGATATTGCACAATTATTTTTCCTTTATAAGTGTAGTCGTACGTGTTGAACATTTGCCATTTCACAAGTTAATATGTATATGTAAATATTTATAGTTTCAATGATGCATGATTTTTATTGACATAGTCGTGAGTAAAGACTTAGTCACGTACACACATCTATCATTAAGTCACTGTCCTGCCTAAATTACGTTTTAGTAAAGCAATAGTAGTAGATATGTGTTTAAAATAAAACAATAAAAAAACAATTCTATGAATATTTTCTAAATAATACAATTGTTTCTACAGACTAATCTGTTGGTTTCATGTAGAAATATATAAAAATACCTTTAATTCAAATAAAAGCCCTATATTAGCTTATTCAAATTGATATGTAGCAGGTACTTAAACTTTTATTGTTTTGTTTAATTTCACTTCACACACAGATGAACTTCCTTCAGAAGTCTTCGCCACAGCTACACTTTTGAGCAAATTCGTCCAGCTGTTTGATGCATTAAATGCTGACAGTCCAGACTTCCAGACAGACAAGAAAGAACAAAGTCAGTCCAGAAACCTACGCTCAGGCTGGTGTGGCAGTGAAAATGCCGAAACCTTTAAACGATGTAAATATGCCAATCTCGGTGGAGGTTACACATTTGTGCCGTTTGGGGTAGAAAGCTTCTCTAAGTGGCACGTACAAAATTTTCAGGGCTTGGCCAAACGTTTGGTTGAAGCGTCAGGTGAACAGAATGCTGGCTCATATTTTGCAAAGAAAATTTGCATAGCTATTCAACGTGGAAATGCAGCCAGCATTCGGGACACTTTGCCTCCAACAAATAATTCATTACATTTGATATTTTTAAACTTTTGTCCATTACTTAGTTAAACTTTAATAAATTTATGAAATAAATACAAAAATGTTCTTAAAAATTGTTTTATTTCTATAACATAAGTACCTACTTACTCTCCTAATAAGGTTCTGCCTACTTCATGAGGCGAAAATTTGATAGGTAAAAAATAAATGAAAACAGAAAAGCATGGGGTGGATATTTAAAATTCGCGCTAAAGTTAGTTCCTTAGCATTCCGTGCGGATTCTGTTGCGCTAGTAGTATCAGTGTAATTCGCATTATGTCTGTATGGCAGTTACACTTCTTCTCTCGGTAGAGAGTTAAATATTCCTTGCTATGGTGGAAATTGCTTAAAAACTAAAGCGAGTCCATTTTTTTTTGTTTTGTAAATACATAAATCTATTGCTAGTGAACAATATTTCCTAATTTTATACTTATGTGTACGCTATTAGCCAGAAGTACTGGCTTCAGGTTCACGCCTTTGCCGTATCCTATTTATTTCGGTCTTTTATCGCCATTTTTATTTTCATAATTAGGTAAGTAATCAATTGTGACATTTTTAATAATCGTAATAATTAATTTGAAATTTTCTATTGTATGCCTTATGAAACTGACTAGGTTTATTTATGTTTCTACCGTTAAGACATTATTATGTTATTTTTTAAGTAGTTGCAATTTAGAACTTACTGTAAAATTGACTTGCCCAGTGTAACTACGAATGTTATAAGGCCAATCAATTCTATTATATTCTAATTTTAGTGAATTATGATAATTCTTATTATTATTACACTACGCTACTACTTACGCTTGCGAATCACAGTTCGTAAATTTGCCATATCTGTTCATCTGTGGCTAGATCTCTTGGCTAGGCTAGGCTAGGCTCATCTTGGCATGCTACCCGGACAAACAGATATCCAATTTATCTGGATATCCCTCCAGAATAATATCCGGACATCGTTGCTTGCTTTTCAGGTAATTCGATCATAAACGGCCAAAAATATTGCAAATTTCCTACCACTACAAAGATTAATATTTCACAAACATCTTTGTTTATGGCTTATCCATACATACTAAATATTATAAAAACGTTTTTATCTCTGACACTCTGTTGCCTTATCACGTATAAACGGCTGAACGGTTCGGCTATTATGTATCTCAGTTGCTAACAAATGTTGATTGAAATTGAAAAAAATGGCGCCTCTATGTCACTTTTGTCAGCTCCAGTCATCGACTTACTAACATTTTTGCTTACTGGAGTTGTCAAAGTGACATAGAGCGGCCATTTTTCAAGATTTCAATCAACATTTGTTAGCAACTGAGATACATAATAGCTCTGCGGAGCGTTTTTTTAATTTCATTCCATTTATTCATGCATACATATAATATTTATTACAGACAGGTGATAAAGGTCTTATAGCCAAATATATGTACCCTATTAGGGCGTAGCACTGGCTGAGAGGTGCTCAAGGTGCATTCACTAATATTAATAATTATAAATTAAAATGTCCAAATAGTAATACGCATTTCAATTAAAGGTTTAACTAAATTTAAAAAAAATCTTAATTATTAGCATTGTCTCCACGACATTCCGTCCTTATTTACTCACATAAAATATGATTACTTCACATCCACACTCACATTCACTCACACTTACACTAGTTACACATCTCCTCCACTCCACATACGCACACATCCTTACATCCTTAAATTCACAACAAACCTTCATACTTATAAATATGTTACATTAAATCCATTTTAAAATATATGCATTTATATGTAATAATCTTAAATTGTAAAAAACTAAAACTTTATTCAAGTCTTACTAACTTTGTAATTATTTTACGTTGTAACGTGATATTGTAGTCGTATAGGTACTTAGTTAAGATAACATCGCACTCGGATGCCAAGATACAGGCCTTGTGCTTAGTTTGGGGTCCGCTGAGAATCAGTATGACTGAAATTAATGTCTAAGAACTACATTTAAGTAAACTATGTATAAATTAAGTCTTTTGAAAAATAAACATTATTATATTATTTTATTATTATTCACATTATTTATTTCTTTTTCTTAAAATTACATTTTTTACAATATTTCTATATAAAATAAAAACATTATAAAAAACCTAATCCTAGATTGCCATCGGCAGTGGAGCATGACCCAAACTACCGGTGGTTAGGGCTGCAGACTGAGCAACCTCCTGACAATACGTGCCGTGTCAAGGAGTACTGCCTTCTGTATCTGGCTCTTGATCCAACCGTCTAGCGAGAGCCTCTTAAGATGTTGGTCGAGGCTTTTTGCTATAAGGCCGTTTGCTGAAACCACTATCGGAACAATGATCGTCTCGTCAACATCCCACATGGCGGTCACCTCGTGAGCTAAGTCAAGGTACTTCCTGAGCTTGTCCTTCTCGGCCTTCACGATAATTATTATTATTATTATTATTATTGTAGATCTGAAATTCAGTAAATAGTCGAGGGTTATTAAAAAAGGAAGTTAGATAAAATCAATAAATTGTTCATTCAGTCAATTGAATTTTATGTAGATTTAAACACTTACACGTGCGGTACATAACCGTTCAATGTAATCTACAATGTCAATAGGAATCACAATGTCAGTAATAATAACATGTCATCAAAATAATAAAACAATTTCACAAATTGTTATAAAATTCTTCAACAGTGTAGTATGTTTTTTGGTAAAAGAGTTTTTTCATCTTATTACATAATATATGGTCTTTTTCTTCTATTTTAATGTCAGTGGGGACTTGATTATAGATTATCTACTGGACGCGGGTCCTAACCACTGGATTGAATTCCATAACCCTAAAATTTTGTACACCGAACGCCATTACATACCAAGGCTAGTAAAGGAAACTATTGAGATCTCGAAATGCCAGAATTTCAATCGAGGTGATGGTTTTCAACTCGCCAGTGCGTGGAATCCAGTATTAGGTTGTTTTAAAAATAAGATTCCACGTTCAAAATGTGTTCAAAATACTATACGCAGTGATACAGTGAGTGTGTTTTGTCGGGACTTAGGATCGAGTTCGGGTTCCAGTGATAACCGTAGCAAAAGACTAAGAAAGAGGGTAGATCGTTATGTCTGCACCTAACTTTTAAACTTTTTGACCAACCACCCGCATTCTTCAGTCTTCCCGTGAACGTGGTGCATGTAACTGCGCCGAAATATCGGGAGCTCATTCCACAACCTTACCACGGTAAATATCCCGTTAATAATCATATATAACCGTGATAGTTTAAAACAGTGTTTGATTATAGATTTTTATACATTTGAAATATGGACTTTTTCCTAGCGATTTCAAACTAGTTACTGGACGAGTTTAAATTGTCTTTGTTTCTCCGACTGTAATTTTGATCTCGAACTCAATATTGTAAGATTTTTTTGCTTCTTTTCAGTCTGGTTCTCCTTTTCGTTTTCGCAGCTGGCTGTCATGTTTTACACGAGCAATATGATAACTGCTATGGTTTCCTGGGAGTCATCAGTCATCGTTTGTCTGATGACTGCAATTTGAAAATGTATCAGTGCTGACTGCTCGAGCTCACTCGATGGAAGGGACTGAAGGTTTTCGACTGTATGTATTTTCGTACCTCATCTTTTACATTGCGGTATATTTTACACTCTTCATCATGGATAAACATATTTGTTTTGGCTTTGTTTGTTTACATCTTGTGTCTCAACATCAGTACGACGTTCTCTAGAGTTGAAGTTGTAAATTTTCAAGTATTGTTGCTTTTCTGCCTTCTGCAAGAAGTTTTTGTTATATTTTCGTTACGTTTTACTAACTTTAAACCTTTCTTTTTTTGAGTCAACTGCAAATAATAATACGTTGAAGATTATCTTCTACCACCTACAAGAAGTCTGGGAGCCTGGTGGTCCTCATTCGAGGACCCTGGGTGCTGAAGGTGCTACCTGCATCCACTGGTGTGACTGCTGCCCTGGTGAAGCCGTCCTCCTGGTGAGGAGGGCTTCTGACCACACTAAAATTTACGTAACCTGTTTTTATTAACTTTATTGGAAGTGTATGTTTGTCTGTCATTGTGTTATTCTCAATATTTGTTTATTTACCATATGTAAATAAAAGGTAACAAGTGCATATTTCTATTTCAATTTAACCTTTTTGTTAACTCAGGTCTTAATCTAACTTTTAATAGTTTGGTACTATAATAATTTATTGTCTGTGGATCCTTAACTACAAGGTAACACGACAATATTTGATTTAAACAAATGGCGATTCTTTCGTCCACACATGGACATTTGCAGTAAGTATATGGAAGGTAAAGTTAAGATTTCACGTCTTATAAGCTTTAGCTAAAATTTAGCAACGAGATAGACTACATCCCGGAGAACAAACGATACTTTTCATCAGAGAGTGCATATCGGTATAAAATATTTAAAAAGTACTAGTAAAATATCAGTACTCAAATTTGAATACCGGAAAAAATTCTGTTAAGATGTCATTTAGCCATTATTTTATTTCTGTACTGAAATATGTATGCGAGCTGAGCGGGCGGGTGGTAGCGGGGGAATGAAAAAGAGCGGGGTAGGGTCGACGCACGATAGGCTGTTATTATTTTCGTTTTTACCGTCAGGTGCACGACGCAATAATTGACACAAACTAAGTAAAGAAGCAACGTAGCAACTTGGAGTGCAGTTAATTTTGTAAAATGTGTGCTTTGGGGTTTTGAACAAATAATAGGTACCTACATCAACATTTACTTCATATCTCTTGTCGGATATACCCTCTCTCATTCGCTGTTCTTTTTCTTCGCACATCATAACAACTATTGCTAGAAACAGTTTTTTACCACACTCACTCATAAACATTAAAGCATAGACACGCGGAAACAAGCTATTATAAATAAATACAGACTAAAGACAATCGAGAATAACCGACATTGCTTAATAAGAGTATCAATAATATCTGTAGCGAAATTTTGTACTACCCTTATTATAATGATATCAATGTGATGCAAAAAAAATGCTACTTATATATAAAGGTATGAATGCAATACAAATTAACTCGGTACACAAATAATAAAAGTTTGATAACCATACTTAAAAAAGAGAGACAGGGAGACGTTATATCTCCGAAACTGTTCACCGCTACATTGGAAGACGCCTTCAAGCTTCTGGAATGGCAAGGACTTGGCATCAATATTAACGGCGAATACATCACTCACCTTCAATTTGCCGACGATATTGTAGTCAAGGCAGAATCCATGGAAGACCTCAGTACAAAGCTCGAAGGCCTCCATCGAGTTTCCCAACGGGTAGGTCTTAAGATGAACATGGATAAGACGAAAATTATGTCTAATGCCCATGTTGTACCTACCCCAATATCAATTGGGAACTCAGTTCTCGAAGTTGTTGACAAGTACATCTACCTGGGACAGACAGTCAAACTTGGCAGGTCCAACTTCGAGAAAGAGGTCAATCGTCGAATCCAACTCGGCTGGGCAGCGTTCCGGAAACTTCGCGAAGTCTTCTCGTCAAAAATACCTCAGTGCCTCAAGACAAGAGTCTTCGACCAATGTGTGTTACCAGTGATGACTTATGGCACTGAAACGTGGTCTCTTACTATGGGCCTCATAGATAAGCTCAAAGTAGCACAACGAGCTATGGAGAGGGCTATGCTCGGGGTTTCTCTACGTGATCGAATCAGAAATGAGGAGATCCGTAGAACGAAAGTCACCGACATAGCTCAGAAGATTAGCCAGTTGAAGTGGCAGTGGGCAGGGCACATAGCACGCAGAATAGATGGCCGATGGGGCCGAAAGGTTCTGGAGTGGAGACCACGGACCGGCAAGCGCAGCGTAGGTCGTCCACCGACACGGTGGACAGACGAACTGAGGAAGGTCGCAGGACGACGTTGGATGCAGGCCGCTTCCAACCGGTCCTTTTGGAAAATCATGGAGGAGGCCTATGTTCAGCAGTGGACGTCCTATGGCTGAGATGATGATGACTTAAAAAATAACTGTATTGTTATTATTGGATAACTGGAAGATAATGGTATGACGTCATACAGAAAAAAATATTGTACAGATATTCATACCGGTATACAGTCTCTGCTTTTCATCATCATAATTCATCACCACGCGGGCAAACCACGGGGCGCAGCTAGTTGTACATAAGTTGTTTGTAATATATACGATAATCTAGGGGTATTTCTTTATTCCTTTGTTTTGATAGTAATTTGTTTTGTAATTGTATGTTTTATATACCGACTTGCAAAAAGGAGGAGTACTCAAATCAACTGCTTTTTTATGTCTGTTACCTCATAACTTTCGACTGGGTGAACCGATACTCAAAATTCTTTTTTGTTTGAAATCTGGTGCTTCGTGCCTCCCGTGTAGTCCCATTTAATTTTTATCAAATTCGCTCCAGTATTTTTTGAGTTACACTCCAATAACTGAATAGAATGGAAGTCGGTATTACATTTTTCAAATTGTGCATGTTAACTTTCTATTATTTTCTGATAGTACAGTTACACAGATACTCTCAAAGTTTTTACGCCAAAGCGTGGTTGGTGCCTTGACACTTAGGTACTATACAATCAGAATAGTTTATTTGCAACAACCAAGTATAATTTTAAACAAAGTAACAATTAAAAATAAAAACGTATTTGTCGCAAACCAGCCTCAACTCAGCGTTGTGCTGATCGTTCGACCAGCGCTGATCTTCCGTTGAAGCCGTATGGGTGACTTCACAGATGAACTAAAGTTATAGAACTTATATAATTATCTACATCAACATACTTCTTTGCTAAAATACTATTTTTTAATTTACTAATATGCAAATACTCGTATATAAAAGAATGCTGGCTAAAATTGTGCATAACTGGATACTATCGCATATTTATTTTCATATTTATAATACATTTATATGTACCTGACCTGATATATGTACTAATATATAAGTATAGTTATATATATATAACTATACTACTACACATTCATAAGCTATAAAATATATATACTATACGAATACTCTTTCGCAAATTGTTCGTGCTATGGCCTCTGTGCTTGGGTTTACCCTAGCGTATGCTGAGTCGGGGTTATTTCATGGCATTACGCAACATTATTATGATGTTTATCATATTCCGTTCGTATTTTTGTATGTTATGTTGTGTGATGTCCTGAATAAAATAATTTCCTTCTTTCTTTCTTTCTTTCTTTTCCTTTTCTCAAAAAAGCTCTATATCAATTTCGATTATTATATAATCAAGACATATTCTATAAATACCTACGCCTACTAGATGGTAGGTCTTTAGGCCAAGAGGCCATCTTGGTAGGTACCACCACTCTGACGCATAACAAACCCAAATTAAAATACTGGATGTTAGAGCATTAAAAGTCAATGTATCGCAGTGACGAGCGCGTTGCAGTGCTACACAAAACACAGTTGTAAGCTCTGGGTAACCATTGCAACTGTCATGGACAAGCGTAGTGACGCACTACTTGCTCGTCCAGCCACTTGATTGCATAACAAGTACAATTTGAAAATTTTTACACCGACTTCCATTCTATTCAGTTATTGGAGTGTCACCCAAAAAGTACTGGACCGAATTTGATGAAATTCAAATAAAACCCCACGAGAAGCACCAGCTTTCAAACAAACAAAAAAATTTTGAGAATCGGGTTACCCAGTCGAAAGTTATGAGGTCACAAACATAAAAAAAATACAGTCGAAATGAGTACCTCCTCCTTTTTGGAAGTCGGTAGAAAAAGCTGAAAAACTATATTTAACACCATGCTTATTTACTTTCCTTTATGGAATTATCTGAAAAGCAAGATGCCAATGACTAGGAAACTGTTAGGGAACTGTGAAATGACAAAAAAGTAGTATGCCTGAATTGCTAAATTGACAAAGAAGCGATTTGCCTAAATTCAAATTGGCTGTAAAGCTGTTTGTCAGAAATACTCAAGGTATACTTTGTAATTTTTTGTAAAGACCATAAAGAACAGATAAAAAACGGGAGCTAATTTACAAATAAGATATTATTAGTACAAAATCAAATCGATTAGAAATAATCGTTGATACCGTCAAAGCAAAGTAAATACGCGATTGTAATCAATCGATAACAACTCGTTTTTCTATGAATGACTGATAATATAGCTAGCTCTAGCATTATCGACTTAATTATAATTCTGTATAATTTTTAGGTGATTTAAGAATAACCTAATAATACTCGTACCTTTGTTTCGTTTATGTACCATTAGCCAATTTAACCTTTTGAGTACTATTGACGTAAATTTACGTGCGTTTCATTCATAAATCTTTTGTTTTAATTATCAAAGAGTATGAAGGGTTAAGCACAAACTGGTACCGTTTATGTACCATTAGGTGATTTAAGAATAATATGGTAAAATTAATATATCGTTTATGTCCCATTAGGTAATTTAAGAATAAACTGGTAAAATTAATATTTCGTTTATGTACCATTAGGTGATTTAAGCATAAACTGGTACCAACATTTTGTTTATGTACCATAATATGTGATTAAAGCATAAACTGGTAAGACCAATGTTTCGTTTATGTACCGTTCGGTGATTTAAGCATAAACTAGTATCAATATTACGTTTATGTACCAGGTGATTTATGCATAAACTGGTACCAATGTTTTGTTTATGTACCATTAGGTGATTTAATCATAAACTGGAAAAACCAATGTTTCGTTTATGTACCATTAGGTGATTTAAGAATAATCTGGTAAAACCAATATTTCGTTTATGTATCATTAGGTGATATAAGCATATACTGGTATGATCAATGTTTCATTTATGTACCATTAGGTGATTTAAGAATAAACTGATAAAACCAAAATTTTGTTTACGTAACATTAGGTAGGTGTTTTAAGAGTAAACTGGTAAAACCAATGTTACGTTTAGGTATCATTAGGTGATTTAAGCATAAATTGGTACAAATGTTACGTTTATGTACCATTAGTTGATTTAAGCATAAACTGGTAAGACCGATTTTTTTATAATATACCATTAGGTGATTTAAGAATAAACTGGTAAAATCAATATTTGTTTTATGTACCATTATGTGATTAAAGCATAAACTGGTAAGACCAATGTTTCGTTTATGTACCATTCGGTGATTTAAGCATAAACTAGTATCAATATTACGTTTATGTACCAGCTGATTTATGCATAAACTGGTACCAATGTTTTGTTTATGTACCATTAGGTGATTTAATCATAAACTGGAAAAAACAATGTTTCGTTTATGTACCATTAGGTGATTTAAGAATAATCTGGTAAAACCAATATTTCGTTTATGTATCATTAGGTGATATAAGCATATACTGGTATGATCAATGTTTCATTTATGTACCATTAGGTGATTTAAGAATAAACTGATAAAACCAAAATTTTGTTTACGTACCATTAGGTAGGTGTATTAAGAGTAAACTGGTAAAACCAATGTTACGTTTAGGTATCATTAGGTGATTTAAGCATAAATTGGTACAAATGTTACGTTTATGTACCATTAGTTGATTTAAGCATAAACTGGTAAGACCGATTTTTTTATAATATACCATTAGGTGATTTAAGAATAAACTGGTAAAATCAATATTTGTTTTATGTACCATTATGTGATTAAAGCATAAACTGGTAAGACCAATGTTTCGTTTATGTACCATTCGGTGATTTAAGCATAAACTAGTATCAATATTACGTTTATGTACCAGGTGATTTATGCATAAACTGGTACCAATGTTTTGTTTATGTACTATTAGGTGATTTAATCATAAACTGGAAAAACCAATGTTTCGTTTATGTACCATTAGGTGATTTAAGAATAATCTGGTAAAACCAATATTTCGTTTATGTATCATTAGGTGATATAAGCATATACTGGTATGATCAATGTTTCATTTATGTACCATTAGGTGATTTAAGAATAAACTGATAAAACCAAAATTTTGTTTACGTACCATTAGGTAGGTGTATTAAGAGTAAACTGGTAAAACCAATGTTACGTTTAGGTATCATTAGGTGATTTAAGCATAAATTGGTACAAATGTTACGTTTATGTACCATTAGTTGATTTAAGCATAAACTGGTAAGACCGATTTTTTTATAATATACCATTAGGTGATTTAAGAATAAACTGGTAAAACCAATATTTGTTTTATGTATCATTAAGTGGTTTAAGCATAAACTTGTAAGACCAATATTTCGTTTATAATCCATCATGAATAGTGTTTGGTGTGTCTAACGCCTATTATCGGACTGCAAACTGCAAATATCTTGCTTGCAGTTGCAACTATAACTTCTCTAAGCGTTTTCTACTCTTTGTTTCATGGTGAATATTCTGAAGAGATATTTAGTTTTGTGCCTTCCTCACCATTCAAATCCCGAACTAATCATTCCGGCCTAGCATTGCAACTTTAAACTGTTCAAAACTTCTTACCACGTAACAAAACGTTTGGCAGTTCCTACCTCTGTCGTGTAAGTAAATTGTGGAATGCTCTGCCGGTGTACGTATATCGTTGCAGCACTGAGTCTTTCAAGCGGGGCGTGAACACGCATCTCTCAGGTCTGATAGGGGTGGCGATTAGTGCAGCTTACGGCTGCATTAATGGTCATCGCTTCTTGATTCCACCTTCGAAGCACATGTAGGTACTATATCGTTGCTGACTTGCTGAGGTTCGCGAGATCATGACTAATGAGTTGCGACCGCAAATCAGTGACTAAGGATTGTCCTTAGTCGTATGCGGAGTCGGGACCCATATTCATGACACGCACAGCATCACGCTGTTCTTCATACGTGTTTTCTTGTTTATAATGTATGTGAAGTATTTTGTTTTTTATTTTTATTATTTCATATGTCTGTAATGTGATGTTGTGTGTGTCTTGAATAAATGCGTTTTCTTTCTTTCTTTCTTTCTTTCTTTCTTTCTTTCTTTCTATATTTATGGTTTGATGACATTCAAACAAAAAAATCTGATTCCCGATGTCATCGATTCATGAGATTCGGGAATCAGATTAATAAGACTGTGATTCGATTTATTACTTAAATAATGATCTCACTTTCTGACAGGCCTGTTGGTCTAGTGGTTAGTGACCCTGACTGCTATGCCGGAGGTCGTGGGTTCGATTCCCACCCAGGACAAATGTTTGTGTAATAACGATCATTTGTTCTGTGTCTGGGTGTAATTTATCTATAATATTAATGTATTTAGAAATATATAAGTATGTTTATCAGTTGTCTAGTACCCATTACACAAGCTCTGCTTAGCTTGGGACTAGATGGCGTTGTGTGATAGTTGTGGTATATTTATTTATTATTTATTACTTTTAGAAAAAAAAATACATTATAAAACTAGTAGTCCTGCGAACAGTAGACCTTGCATAGTCTTATCAGCGGCAGTTTTTTACAGAACATCACAACCTATTATCTCGGAAACCACTTGACTAAATTAAGGCCTATTCAAACCTGGGCGTTATTCGCTACCGCGAGCGATAGAGAAATCCGAAAGGGTATGCGGTAATTTCACTGTTCACACCATAGCGGATATCGCTACCGCGCGCGGTAGAGATATTCGTTGGCAACGGTTAGCGGGTCGGCGGAACTAGTTTCGCCTAACAAGAGACAATACCGCCTCACTAGGCGGTACAAGTTTCGCTGCAGTTACGGAACTTCATACTATTTACCCATCGAGTTCCGCGTGGTATTTTAATAACGCTCAGGTCTGAATAGCCCTTTATGCTCATATTCGAAATTCCTCTTTATAGTTTGGTTCCTAATATGTGTACCAATAACTTTATCAAAATCGGTTCGTAAATAGCGCCGTAACAACGCGGGGGGTGGGGGTGGGGTAATTTTTTTAAAAAGGGAGGGATCCATTTTAAAAAAGTACCCCCCGCGCTCAGAATCACCGACTACAATAAAATTATATGAAATGCATACCAAGTTTTGTCAAGATTGGTTGAGCAATGCGACCTGTACAGGAACACCAACATACAACCTAACAAACATACGGACAGATGAAAGTCATTTGGCCAGTTAAAGCAGAGACTTCGCTCGCTCGGTTCACTTGAGAAATAGCAAATGGACAAAGTACAAGTCCAATATAAAAAAAAAACATACAAATATTTGGAAACAATACACAGACACACCTTTACATTTTTTTTCTACCGACTCCCAAAAAAAGGAGGAGGTACTCAATTCGGTTGTATTTTTTTTTATGTTTGTCACCTCATAACTTTCGAATGGGTGGACCGGTTGTAAAAATTCTTTTTTTGTTTGAAAGCCAGTGCTTCCCGTGTGGTCCCATTTAAATTTCATCATTTAATTTTCAAATAACTGATTTTTACCAAAGTAATGGAATGGAAGTCAGAATAATTGTTTTTAAATTGCACTTGTTATTATCGTATATATCTATTATTATTCCAGCTATAAAGAAGATATAAATCTAATAAAAGCCTAACGACACATCGGTAGTCTCTATGACGACATATACAATGATAATCTGATTTGATAACTAATCTATTACAATAATTATCATTATCATTATATTATTACGTTACAATCTGTACAAATAACAAGTATACTTGACGTGATCAAGATTTGATTGACATGATAAGGACTAAATATATTTTTATAAAACTTCCATCGGTGTTTTGGATTTCATTGATTGATTTTAAAAGTGCATATCATACCACGGATACCTCCCCGAAGAGATAAGGAGACGTGCTTAAGAGGATTGCATAGCTAGTACTTTCCATTCTAAAAGAGAAAACTCTTTTCTACCTCTTAAAATTGTCCGATTTCAGTGTTTTTTTTTTTCATAATGTTGTGTAAATAAGTTCTAAAAAAGTAAATTTATAGTACTTTGAAATCATGGCATGGTAAACAATGTCATGATTCCATGAAAAAAAATCACTGAAATCGGACAATGTTAAGAGGTAGAAAAGAGTTTTCTCTTTTAGCATGGAAAGTACTAGCTATGCAATCCTTTTAACACACAGAATTTCTTGTAATGTAATGAAATTTAAAAAAATATTCGTTACAATTTTGGGTTATAAATTATTGCTTAGATGTGATAGCATAGTAAAGATCCAACGAAATTCTGCCCGATTCGGCGTACAAATACATATTAAAAGATAAATGATTAAATTAATATTTTATTTTAACAATAATGTGCTTGCTACTCTGCCATTGCATTTAAAGAAATTGGAAACTTAAACATTAATTATAATAGTATTTATTAAAATCACTAACTAAACACAAAAAATATATTAAATAATAATTTAGTAATTTCTCATTAAGGGAGCCCTGTACATAATAGTAACATTTGTCCAAAATTATGGCAAATACACTAATTAAATTATATTTATACTTATATACATCACTTATAAATACTCCTACGAAGAAATAATATCAGGAAAAGTAACTGCCTTAAAAAATGACCCAATAAAAGTCAAGTGCTAAATCTATAACATCGTTCACGCCGCTATGACTCAGCTGTCATAGTAGACGTTGCAGCACGCGCGTGAACCAATCCCTGCTTTCCTTCTGATGGCGGCTCCATATTAGTGCCGTGAATTCACGCGCGAATTCTCGCCGTGAATTCACGGAACGAATCCATGCCTTCCACATTCACGAGATGCTCACTATAGTTCGAAACCCGCCGTGAAATGGACGTTGAAGCTGCTGCTGCAATAACTTTATTTGCTGTGTCCCTATACCACTATATAGATGTCCAAAACAAGAAAGTTATTAGAAGAAAACGTTCGAAAAGAAGATGGTGGATGACTGAAATACATCGTAACCGATCAAGGTATGTTTGTTGGTGTAGTGAATATGATTAGAACTGTCTTTATTAAATATATAAAATTTATTTCAGACTTATCACGGAGAAGCAGCTATCTGAATTACATTCTGAACCCAGTGGTGAATTTAGGAAATTTACTCGTATGTCAACAGTAGACTTTGAATATTTACTTCAGAAAGTTTCTCCAATTATTTCCAAAAAAGATACCCAATTTAGACCACTACGGTTTCTGACTTTAGGAGACAGCTATGAGAGCCTGCACTTCTTATTTAAAATTTCACCACAGCTTATATCAGAAATCGTACCTGAAGTATGTAAAGCCCTGGTTCATATACTAAGAAATGAAATCAAGGTAAGTAAAAACGCATTAAATAGTTTTATATGTTTTTATTAAAGTAGGTGCTTGAATCAAACTTTGTTTAATATTAAAAACGTTCTTACTAAAAAATATAAAAATCAAGCATTCTGATATGCATCGGCTATTAAATTGCACTCATATTGAGATTGGGAAAAGGATTCAGTTTGAGTAGAGGTAGGGGGAGGAGGAGGCGAAACAATTTGATTAGACAAAATTCTGATTCTAGTTGTATTTGTATTGGAATGCTCAGGTATATTTATTACGGGGGGATATTGCGTGATGTTAGTTGTGTTGTTAATTATTGGTTCAGATTGAGCCATTTTGAAATCGTGGTTTGAATCATAAAAATATGATCTATGTAACGACATAGGTTCAGAATAGGAAGTAAAAGACCCGGGCCTACTCGTATTCTGTTGATGAGATTGCAAGATATTGGGAGATGGTGAAGGAGTCGAAACAGATATCGGTGATGAAAAACGAATCTGATTTCGCCGTGGTATAAACATGCCATCAATTTGATGCATAAATATTAATCTTTCGTCTTCTGGCAATTGTCTTAGCTTATTTGACAAAATTTTTGCATAACGATCGCAATCATCTTCTTTTTCCTGAGGATTATTGCGGCATAATGCTTGGTTCAGGTTAGCAAGGCTTTCTTTAATGAAGCTTCCAGCTTCTTGTAGCTCGGGCGGATTCTTACGGCGCCGTTTCGTTATTGTAGAATTTTCATCTGGCACAGGGTCTACATTTTCCTGGTTGTTTTCTTGGGAATCTTGAACGTTGCTCTCCTAAAAATTAAATATGTGTTAACGAAAATATATTTTTTGTTTCAGATTCCAGAAAGTGTAGAACAATGGTTGGAAATTGAAAATGGATTCAAGAATAAATTTCCTCGGTGTGTTGGTTCGTTAGATGGAAAACATATCGTTATGCAGTCACCCATGCACTCAGGATCAACTTACTACAACTATAAGAAAAGTTTTAGTATTGTACTTATGGCACTAGTAAACAGCGACTACAATTTCGTTTATGTCAATATAGGCGGTCAGGGTAAAATAAGTGACGGTGGAATATTTCAAAACTGTGAACTATGGCGAAGGATTACATCTAATTCCCTGTTTCTACCATCTCCGCGTCCACTTCCGGGATCTAATAAACCCGTGCCTTATGTATTTTTGGGTGATGGTGCCTTTGCACTCAGCACATCGGTAATGAAACCTTATCCGGGTAATTATAATTTAGGCACTCCAAAACGTGAATTTAATAGAAAATTATCCAGTGCACGAGTGGTGGTAGAAAACACTTTTGGCATATTGGCTTCAAAATTTAGAGTCTTTAGAAAACCATTGATGGTATGCCCTGACAAAGCAAGTCTCATTACGATGACTTGTGTCCTACTACACAATTTTTTAAGGAAAAGTAACACATCTCGCCAGATTTACGCACCACCAGGTACGACTGACGTCTATAATAATGAGGGTATTCGTATAGCGGATGGTTCTTGGAGATCAGAAATTCAAGATACATGTGCTATACGCGATTTGCCTCAGATACCGCGTAGACCAAGTTTGACTGCAATTGAAATAAGAGAAGAATTTACTAAATATTTTACTCCCAATATAGGTACATAGGTTGCCAACATCTTTCGACATCTTTCTCCGTAGATTTTAATGTAGGTAACTACTGTATTACTAATGAATAAATAAACTTACTTGATTTAATGTATCAGTGGTTTTTCTTACTGTCAAACCTTCACCAAGGAATGAATCCATATATGAATAAGCAAACCAGATGGGTTTATATATTTCTTCAGCTCCAGCCCCAGAGTGACTTGAATCTCGTACCTACAATCAATCAATAATAATAATAATAAACGCGGGCGAAACCGTGGGGCAAAGCTTGTATTATATAAATATATAAGGAGTAGTGAATCAATAATAAAAAAATAATGCCTGGATATACATAAAAGTTCATACGACACTATAATCACACACACAAACTTTCAAAATTGGTCGTCATTTTAAGATAAAACGTAGGCATTTGAAAAAAGAACTAAAAACTAAAGTGAAAACTATGCACAGAAACAATGGGTGAAAATTAGCTGTAAAAAATACCTCAGTTTTACAATTACAATGGATATATAGGTACTGATAACTAAAATATTTCATTTTACGAACCTTTTTTCGATAAAAGCGATAACTGGACAGCAAAGAGTCTTTTTCAATTGAGTGATTTCTTTATTCATTACAGTACTAATCCGCCTCCAGGCATCATGATGCTTGTTTTTTTTCTTATGATGTGGGTGATTTGCATCCCACAGTACACTTTCAGAATGGTATTGCTCTAAAAAGAGCATTTCAGTTTCTTTGTTCCAAACGTTCTCGCACGACTCCATAGCGCGCGCGCGTCCGTCCGTACGCCTTCGTAGTCCGGAGTACACTGACAGGGGGCCATGAATGTGGATGTGTATGCGTGGACGCCGCGCGAACGAGACGCGAACCCTTTGTCGCGGGACACAATACCGACTCTGATTGGGGAACAGGCGTGAACGTGCGTGAACCCCGCGAAAACGGTCCACATTCACGTTCGCGCTTGTTCACGGAGCTTCACGGCACTAATATGGAGCCGCCATGAAATTTAAACCAATCACCGAACATGTCTATTTGTAACCTCGGCAGTAATTCGTATTTGGAATCATACGTCGTTTTGGTTTGAAGGACCACTTTTTGTGTGGAGTTTGTTCTGAGTTATGCTTCCTGACACTATTTCTTCGTAGATATACTCATACTATTTATTTCATGAGAAATTTAACTAAAAATAATAAATAAAAATATAAAATTAATTTACAAAACAAAAACACCGTCTAAATCACCCGTGTGTGGAAGGGTTCCTAGAACACTGGCCGCATTGCCGCGTTGAAATTATATAATAATAAATTACTTACTCATACATTCACTAATTTATTTATCCGTTATCAATAAATTCTTTATAAATGTCAGGTAACTTATTAAATATTCATATTGCCATACATTCGGCTTTTTGGCTGTTTAATCGAAGTCTTTACATAAGGCGCGCTCGTATCCTGATAATAGTAAAAAGCAGAATCTTTAAACATCTAGTGTAACGAAACTGGTCGATAATAGTGTATGCAAAAAATACTTAGGTTAGAAAAGGAACAGACAAAGAGTAGTAACCGAACAGAATTCATAAATATTACTCTCTCTCTGCAGAAAAAAAACCTAAATAGGTCCATAAAAATAAACTTTACGTCCAAACACTCAGAATTTTCAGCGATAACATGATATTTTTTAGGTAATACATAGCCAACATATTGTACTAAATTAGTAACCAGCAGTTTTTTCAATTGTGTTAGTATATATCGAAAAATATAAAGAAAGCGTAAAAAAATAGTTGCGTTTTCGCATTAAATCGTCCAATCTAACAAGCGATTTTCAACCTTACGTAAAGCATCGTAAATTATTTTAAAATTAGAGTTGGACCGTGCCTTAAGAGGCGAGTTTTTTAACATATTATTCTTTACCAGGATCTATCTACTCGTGTACTAAGATGTCAAAGAGTAGCGTGTCTTGCCCTACTGATACCATTATTATGTTCTCTTTTGTAAGGCAACATACTGGAGCTAATATTTGTAGTACCTAAGTAAAAACATCTATATAAAAAGAATGGCCCCGAGTTTCTTGCCGCTTCTTCTCGGTAGGCTCTATACCTTAGCTGAACCTTACGACTTTATCGGCTAGTCTTAATAGTCGATGCAAATAGCAAAGGAAGATTGATATAAATCTGTTCATGAATAGTAGATCTTTTGCATAAGAAACATAAACTATTTTCAAAGCCCGGTGTTTCTTGAATGCAGAGAGAAACTAAGGATTCTAAAGTAGAACTCTGAGTATAGCGAGGGATTCAAAGAAAAACTCTTAACTTAAAATAGTCCTTTCCTGCCTTAGTGTTATTGCTGAAAATTAAGTAGTTTAAACGTGAAAGTTTTTTTTACATTTAGATTTTTTTTCTGATATTAGGTTACGATTGGTAAGAGAGAGTGAAAGGGATAGTAGATTGCGGTATAGAGCGGGCATTAACTATAGGAAATTTGGGAGTAAGGTCTAGCGGTAGACTGAATTTCGATTGCAAGATTGAACAGATGGGGGGAGCATCGAACGCTACCATAATAAATTCGTTGATAAATTAGAATACACAACCAGTATTGTGTTCTTCACGTTAAGATGCCACTTTAGATTTTCGAACATTAGTCTTTCATAAATTTAAAGGCTGCTCAACCTCTGATACTTTACTGATTTTGGTTAATCCAAATAAAGAATGTGTTTTTATATTGATGCAAGCAGAGAAGGACTCGCGGGTATTTTGATGCAAGTAACCGAACACGGAGAAAAGCCCGTGCACTTTTATAGCCGTCAAACAGCCGAGGACGAGAAGTATTTAGTAGGCTTTAATAGCTTATTACGCGTACGCATTCTCATGGCTTAGCTACGGCATCATACTATGGGGAAACAGCGTAGATACCAAAGACCTTTTTATTGCACAGAAAAAATGTATCCGTATTCTCGCCAATGTTAAACTTCCCGACATTAAAATATTACATTTCCACAAACCATACTTTATTTAATTTAAAATATTAACGATCACATCTATATACATATTAGAAAACTGTTAACTTGTCATAAACCACCCTGAACACTTTACAAAACTAACTGACAAACGGGACTACCAATTAAGATCTAAATATAAACATAAATTACTTCTACCTCAATCAAAATTAGTTATGCACAGTACCGGCCCAAACCCAATGGCTACAAAAATATATAACAAACTACCAATAAAATGAAAAGACATAGAGAAAAAATGTAAATTTATTAAGGCTGTTAAAGACATACTTATACAAAAGTGTTATTATACACTGGACGAATTCTTTCTGGATGAAACAATACTTACAAAATAAATCGTTCCGCTCCGCACAGTATTGCTATACCCATTCAGGGTCATTATGTAATGCCTACCAAAAATATGTTCACTAAGATCTGCATGTACAACTCATAATGTTTGCAATAAATAATTGAGTATTGAGTATCATTCGTTTGAGCTCGAGCTATTAGCAATAGTACAGTCGCTACATAAGTTCAGACATTATTTGCTCGGAGCGCGGGATGTATCTAATATTGTATATATTATATATCTATATTAATTTCAAATAATGTTTAATTTATAGTGGACTATAAGTTAAATGACTTGTTTAAAAAATATTCAGTGTAACTAGATTCTAGTGTATCGACCAAATGTAATTAATATTCTTGACTTGAAATAAATTATCATTTTAATCTATATTATATTAAAAGTCTATTTACCCCATTTATTTTGTAAAAATCATTTCTAACTTAGTAAACCAGAAATATTAGTAATCTTATTATAACCAATATGATTTTTAAAGCACTAACGCCTGCTTAGCGATACCGTACATTGCAATTAATGGAGGATCCCAATAATCTATCTATCCACGGTTTTCCTTACTACCGATAGAAATTTGACATAACGTCCATACAAATAGTGTCAAATATCTATCTTTAGTAAGGTAAACCGGCGATAGATAGGTTATTGGGACCGGCCGTTAAACATAACCATATTAATGCCAAAAGCGAGGCATATTTATGAATTATATTCGGTTAACATTCTTTTCCAATTTCTTTTCTGACCAAAGTAGTACTTTTTTCATACAATATTATCGGTCTGTTTCGTTACACTAGATGTTTAAAGATTCTGCTTTTTACTATTATCAGGATACTAGCGCGCCTTAACCTGTCCAGTGTCGACTTCTTTCGGTTTCTTTCCGACCTACGTATAAAAGTTCAGATAAAAAAATACTACACTTGAATACTTCGATCAACTAGAAGCAAGTTTATACCGGTGCACTCCGCATTTGATCTGATAAAATTAGTAACAAACCAGAGGTATAAACATGTGTATACATTAAGGCCTTTATTAATAAACGTTGCGTAAACCTATATTAGGCGTAACATGCTTTGTCTTGCTTTCACGCGTGACATTTACTGCAAGCGAAAAATTTACAGATAGATGTTTTTACTACTCCGGGTTTATTAAAAGTTTATTAATAAGGCCGTAGGTGTACGCGCAACATGGCTTAGCGCTTTTTGTACGTGCACATGGTGTACGCGCGACACGCGATGAAATGATTAGTTTGTCCTTTCACGCAATAACGTCAAGTGATTTTACGCCCTTTTTTACGCCATCTTTGAAGTCAGGCCCTGGTGATCTGTGTCCCAGGGTTCCTCGGAATCCTAACTTAGACACGAGTCTCACATAAAACTCGTTGGTAATAGTGACAACGCACCTTCAAGCACTTATCTGTAATGAGCCTTTTTGTAATTAAAAACATTATCAGTTTCATTATTATATGCATACTAGCAAACCCTGCGAACTCCGTTTCGCCACCAGATGGCTTCGTTTTATGTAACATTTCGTTTGGCGCCATCTACTTAAAATATTGGTTTGTAGTACATGCTATGTATCAGAGATGGCGCTGTATGTGAAAAAAGATTTTCCCGCTTTTCTTTTTAAATTTTTCCTGAATTTTCTTTACTATAAACCTCACGGAGCCCGAGACCTTTCCAACGAATGCAAAAACGTGGAAATCGGTTGGTGCGTTCTGGAGTTATAGCGTCAGGAAGGAAAACCCGACTAATTTTTATATAGTAGAAGATTATATCACACACACACACATTTAGAGCAGTAGAACTTTTTGTGAATGAGTTAGTCCGGGGTATAGTACTGCCACACATTTCTACCGTGAAGCAGTAATGTTCGCAATACTGTGTTCTGGTTTGACGGTTTGGTTGCCGGCGAAATTACAGGCACATGAGACTTAACAACAATGACTCAGGCTTACGGGCGCAGTGCAGTTCGTCACTTATGACTGCATCTGTTCTAGGCAGAGGTTACCACTTAACATCAGGTGGGCCTCGTGCTTGTATCGTTTCCTTATGACATATTTGTATAAAAACAGAAGGCTTTAGTATAAAGGGTTACATGGTTTATCTATTACAAATTTGTATAATTTAAAGGTAGGTTTATTGACATGAACTATTGGTGATAATGGGACCCATTTCGTATATAGCTCGAATGGCACGTTTTTATAGGATAAAGATGGTCTCTATATCAGCCGCTGAACCCCATAGCAATATCCCATATGACATTACTATATGGCTATGACCCTGGGGCTTTCAAGCGGGACGTGAAAAAGCATCTCTCAGGTCATCATAGGGGTGACGATTAACGCAGCTTGCAGTCCAAGCACGGATCCACCGATATGGGGACGATGGGTATCCCCACGACCCTAATGCCCGGGTGACACGAGGCCAGTTTTTCAAACCAGGATAGCAAGCTAGTTTTTTACTAAACTGTCCTGGCATGGACACATGGCTTCATTATTTTAAGCTAGTACTATGGCAGCGACCAATGTGACCACGCGTCCAACATGAATTGCATACGAAAAAAAACATTATTCATCTGAAGGAGTTACTTCGAAACTGTACCAATTCGCAATAGATGAAGTAGAAGATGAATTACAAAAATGGTACGGGACAATAAGCACTTGCTTTATTTCGCCATACATTTTTTGTAACTGAATGAACTTGGAAGGGTGGCGTTCCACAGACATTAATGGTCTCGGTACGGTTGTACAATCTTTAAATTAATCTCCGTACTTAGTTTGGGCATCTTACAATCTCAAAAACAAGTCAGAAAAATTTAGATAACGCATGGTTCCTGTTTACTAGCCAACTGAAAATTGACTTCGCCGGCCACATAAAGCTAGTACACAAGCCAGGATAGTAAAATAGTGGTTGGCCTAAAAATAGAACTCCATCCAATTAAAAACTGTCCTGGCTTGTTCACTGGCTTACTAGCTTACTGGCTTAAAAATGAAGCTAGCTCTATCTACACGAAACCAGAAGTACTAGTTTGCTAG
Source organism: Selenia dentaria (assembly GCA_917880725.1). NCBI lineage: Eukaryota > Metazoa > Arthropoda > Insecta > Lepidoptera > Geometridae > Selenia > Selenia dentaria. The sequence continues at coordinate 2,830,038 of OU862902.1, forward strand.
CTTACTGACCCTAACTTGCTATCTTGGCTTGAAAAACTGGCCTCGTGTCACCCGGCCATTATAGACATGTGATGTCACACTTACACGGTATTGATGTAAATAAAAACGTGAAAGACAATATACTGACATGTAAGTCACATTTTTAACTACGTACTGTTTCTTTTTGGCACACGAGTACGTACTTATTGGAAAAAAAGTTGACTGCTCGCTTTTGTGAATTTCACGAGCGGACAAACTCACATTTTACAGATATATTAATTTACTAGTGTTCACCCCACACAGCTTGGCCCATGTGAAACTACACACTTTAGAAATATTTAACATAAACATCTCTTTTGTAGAACTAACTTTTGTAAAGCTACCAGATATACTATATCTGGTAGCTGTGACCACAACCTTTTTTGAAGGTTAGATCCGCGCCTAGGCTGCACTAATGGTCATCGCTCCTGGATTCCATCTCCGCTTTACATCAGGTGAAAGGGTACTTTTATGAACTATTAAAAAAAAACACGGACTACTTGAATGAAATTTCTCTTGATGCAACTTCTTTTAAGTTAACCATTATTAACTATGTAACTTGATGAATGGCAAATGTACACTAGGTCTGGGGATCTACTCCCACCTTTTACAAAACTATCATAAATCCGGAGCGTTTTGTAATAAACTTAGAATAATCATACTTACTATCGTACTCCCACCGACACAAAACGGTCAACCAAATTTAATGGTAAAGTTGCAATGTGACTACTTTAAGAGATGAGAGTACGAATCTTCAAAAATTTGACATTGGAACAATGAAACTTAGTGTAAAAATCACGTCAACAAAATGTCTCTCATAAAGCATCTAAAATCTTAAGCTTGCTATATTGACGTGGTGGTACAAAATTTAATGCTAAGGTTGAAACATTACTACTTTAAGAGGTGAGAGTAGGGCCCCAGGTGTAGTGAAGATTGGCTGCAGATCTGGCGGTGGTGGACTACAGTTCTGCACGGGTTTCCAGTGAAGTTTAAATCGTGAGAAACTCTACGGAGTAAAGGTATGTCGCCTAGCAACTGGGGTGTGTTCTGGGAGTAGTCCATGACACAATTTTTAATTAACTAGCGACTGCCCGCGACTTTTTCTCTATTCTCGAAGTAGGCTCGGCCCTCGGCCTCGCCATAACGTCTCTTCTTTTCTTGGTTTTTCTTTCATAAGAACCTTCTCCTGACAATAATTAACAACAACAACAAAAAAGGAATTAGCGAGATTGTTCCATCCATTCTATTATGAATGCTTATTATTATTCTCAAGTTATAGCGTGACCAGGAGATATATTGGTTAATTTTTATATATTTATATTATATTATATATTGGTAACAAATCACTTGTTCAAACAAACTAAACTAAACTAACGAACTAAAAACACGAGTTGATTATTCTGTTAACCTTATTCTGTTAACAATAAAATCCAAAATCAATTAACACTTAGAAAGACACTTCTAAAAATAGGATTATTCTTATTCAATGTTGGATTATTTTAGGTTAGTTTAGCGAGCACCAAGTTACGTGACAACTAAACTGTCTAAAACATGCCCACAATTGAAGAGAAATATCTAATTTTAGTGCTGTCATTCGAAACTGTTATACAAATTAAGTTTTCATCAAATCAAGGAAAGCGCAACAACGTAGACCCGTGTGATGTCATGGATTACGTCACCAAGGATGCCATTTTGCGATTTCAACGACCACGCCACAAACTAAAATCACCGTGAGCAGTCCGTCAAAAATGACAGTTTGTTGATGTGTGCGTGCTGCGATAGCTAGCATCTGTCTGTGTGTGCGTGTATTTCATGCCGTGAGCGACGTGAGCGTGATTTCAACCCATTCCGAATGGCTGACAGATCTCACCTTTGAAAAGCGCGATATTGATTTGGAATGGAAAATAGTGATAATATCGCCAAAATCAGTGTAGACGCGTTTTGGAAAGCAAAGCACGTGTCGCGTTGCTTAGGTGGGCACAGCGCCTAAATTAGACAGATCGATAAATTAGACAGACTGTCTAATTTAAAGCAAAGGCAAATGTAAAGGAAAGCAAAAATGAAGCGTTTAATTCCGCCTTTCGGTTAATAATCCACCACTCTTATGAAAGCTAGAAGAAAAACAAATGTAGGAAAAACAAAATCTACGATAGCCATTGTGAGCTCTTTTCTCGCTATCCCTTTCTACTATTAAATCTAGTACATACGAAGAAATAATATCAGGAAGAGTAACTTAAAAAAAATGACCCAATAAAAGTCGTGCTAAATCAATAACATCGTTCACTCCGCTACGACTCAGCTGTCATAGTAGACGTTTCAGTACGCGCGTGGACCAATCCCTGCTTTCCTTCTGAAATTTAAACCAATCACAGAACATGTCTATTTGTAGCCTCGGAAGTAATTCGTATTTGGAATCGTACGTCGTTTTGGTTTGAAGGACCACTTTTTGTGTGGAATTTGTTCCGAGTTATGCTTCCTGACATTATTTCTTCGTAGTCTAGTACTAAGAAAATTGAACATCGGAAAATGAAAATCGATTTTAAATACTGATTAATAGTTGGATAAACAAGATCGTGATATAAAAAATGACATATTATCATTTAATGACAGCATTATCTATTTCTTTCCAAGATTTCTAGTTTCGATAATCGCAGATGGGTTTTTACTAAATTTATCTTTAATTGAACAATTAATATTTTGTCACATACGTCATATTTATTATTTAACAACGTTATTATTATTATTATGACCAGTTGGGCTATTATTTATCCCAATTGCAATCAAATGTTGATAGAAATCTAAATAACATACATACATACATAAAATCACGCCTCTTTCCCGTAGGGGTGGGCAGAGACCACGGATTTCCACTTACTACGATCCTGACATATCTCTTTCGCTTCATCTATACTCATCAATCCTTTCATACATAAGCGTCGGTTTAGGGTACTTTTGACCTGGCCTTTTTTCAGAACATCTTCAATCTGATTTCGGAACGTTCGCCTAGGTCTTCCCCTTCCAACACTTCCGTTTACTTGTCCCATGTATACCTGTTTAGTCATTCTCATTTCATTCATTCTCTCCACATGTCCAAACCATCTAAATAAATGCCGGCTTTATTTCAGTTCAGAAAACACCCTGAAGCAGAAATGTTTGTAAGTTACTGACTGGACCTAACAAATATAGCCGCCAGTTTTTAGATTCAATTGACATTGGCCCTGATTTCCGATTGAAGTTAATTCGGTTTTGGCGCTATATGATCGTTATTCCAAATCGAAGAGAGCGACTAACGGCCGTTTTCAATAACCTATATATCGTCGGTTTACCTTACTAGAGATAGATATTTGACACTATTTGTATGGACGTTATGTCAAATTTTTATCGGTAGTAAGGAAAACTGTGGAAAGATAGAATATTGAAAACGCCCCTTAGGCTACGTTCCGGCAAGCGCTGTCCACGCTCACAACTGTCGCGCCCCGGTTTACCGTTCCCCTTGGTTGACAGTGACAGCTCGCAATGAACACGTAGACCCAGCTTCGAACCGCGAGCGTTGTGGTCGCGGCGTGAGCGTTTTCGGTGACGTCATCGATGACGTATCAAACGCCGCGAGTGATTTCGGCGCTTTCCGGAACGTAGCCTAAGTACACCCTTCTGGCGTCATGGATTACGTCACCACCATAAGCTTTATTCCGACATTGTAACCGCTCTTCGAGACGCGGCAGTGGTGAGTCGAGGAAGCAGTGGTACACGGAACAAAGGTGGTGGCTCGCGCATCGTAGGGTGGAACAAGCATGTCAGCGAGGCTCACAGGTTGGCCAGGTCAAAGTTCAAGGAATGGGTATTTTGTGGTAGGCCGAAGTCAGGCTGTGTGTATCAGGATATGTACGATAACAGAAGAGTGTTCAAGTCTAGGTTGAAATGGTGTCAAAATCATCAGGATCAACTTAAAATGGACGCTCTTGCTGTTAAACATTCAAAAGGGGACTTCCGGGGCTTTTGGAAGGCAACCAGCAAAGAGAATGCACGACCTGGTCTTCCGGTGAGCGTCGATGGTGTGAGCGACCCTAAGGAGATAGCAAATGTGTTTAAAAGTCATTTCTTTGTGAAGTCTCCTTTGGGGCCGGCGGGGGTGGTGCTCGATGCTGGCATGAACACTCGAGTAGTGGGGACTACCTTCTTGGCGAAAGATGTAACAAATGCCATTAAGCTCATTTCAAAAGGCAAGTCCCCGGGACATGATGGACTCAGCATTGAGCACTTGCACCACGCTGGATCACATATTTCTAGAGTGTTAGCTATGTTCTACTCGCTGTGCGTGAGCCATTCGTACTTGCCAACGGACTTTATGAAAACGCTAGTAGTGCCTGTAGTGAAAAATAAAACCGGTGACCTTGCCGATAAGAGTAATTACAGGCCTATATCTCTAGCTACGGTTATAGCTAAGGTGTTTGACGGGTTGCTTAACACACAGTTAAACAGTTATGTAGCACTACATGATAATCAGTTCGGGTTTCGGCCCCGGCTGTCTACGGAAAGTGCCATACTGTGTATTAAGCATACCGTCAAATACTATACAAAACGTAGAACTCCAGTGTATGCTTGCTTTCTCGACCTGTCAAAAGCTTTTGATTTGGTGTCATATGACCTGCTATGGAAGAAACTCAGTGACATCAGCTTGCTACAGGAACTTGTCAGAATGTTCCAGTACTGGTATGCGCACCTGTTCAACAGTGTTAGGTGGGCGGGAGCAGTGTCGGAACCATATCGGCTTGAGTGTGGGGTCAGGCAGGGCGGGTTAACCTCTCCAACCCTGTTTAACCTCTACGTAAATGGGTTGATCGTAGCGCTCAGCAGTCGGCATGTCGGCTGCCACATTGACGGTGTTTGTGTCAACAACTTAAGTTACGCTGACGACATGGTGCTGCTGAGTGCTTCTGTTTGTGGTCTGAGGAGGCTGATACGGATATGCGAGGAGTACGCCTGTGGCCACGGATTGCAGTACAATGTGAAGAAGAGTCAGTGGATGGTCTTTGAGGCCGGTGGTAAATGCCCTATAGACATCCCTCCTGTTCTGCTTAACAGTGTTCCTTTGCAAAGGGTTGAACAGTTTAAGTACTTGGGGCATGTGGTCACTACCGATCTCAAGGACAACATGGACATTGAGAGGGAGCGGAGATCTCTGTCGATCAGAGCGAACATGATAGCCTGCAGGTTTGCACGTTGTTCAACAAAGGTCAAAGTAACGCTCTTTAGAGCGTTCTGTACATCCCTCTACACGTGCAGCCTGTGGGCTGACTACACTAAAAGGCGATACAGTGACCTCCGTGTCCTTTATTAGGAGTCCGCTTTTAGGAGGTTGTTGGGGCTGCCCCAATTCTGCAGCGCCTCAGGCATGTTTGCGGACGCACACACTGCCTGCTTTCACTCGGTGATGCGGTTGCGGGCCGCGTCCTTGGTGCGCAGAGTTGGGGCCAGCTCTAACATTGTCCTCAAAATGATTGCGGCCAGGTTGGACTGTACTTTCCTCCGGCATTGTTGTGAGAGGCATGTACCGGTACCAATGCCGGAGAGAAAGTACTAGTGATTGTACCTGACATTATTAATATTAGACTTGAAAATGTATTTGTGTGTTTTGTTTAATTTAATTTGACATTTAATTTGAGTGCTCTGACTTTATTTTGTTATATATTTTATTTCATTTTAATTATTGTGTAATTATGGTATGGGTTTCGTAGCCTGAAATAAATGAATTTGAAAATTCAAATTCATTTATTTCAGGCTACGAAGGGTTTCAAATTCAAATGAATTTGAACCACCGACGCTATTTTGCAATTTCAACGACCACGCTACGAAAAATTACCGTTAGCATTTCTGTCACATATGACAGTTCGTGGATGTGTGCGTGTGTTTGCTCTCATCGGTTCCGGCAAAACAAAAGGTTTTATGGCCTGTTTTAAACGCATTTTTTCATGGTTTATTGATTTCTTTTGATACCGTCTTTTTAAATATCTTACAGCGTATAACGAAGCACTGGCAGCCAAGCCGTGAGCAACGTGGGCGTTATTTCAACCCGTAGGTACCGCCGTGCGATTCTCTAAGAGCATCGTTGCATCTATGACAACATCCGTGAAACAAATGATGAGATGAAAAAAGCTGAAGAAGCGTTAGAAGAACAACCTTGTGTACAAGGGCGATATCTCATAAAGTATTTGACATCGGAATCACAGGCTGACAGCTCAAAGCGCAATATTGAATCAGAATCAAGATTGTGATAATATCACCGAAATCTATTTTACTTCAATCGGAACTCAGTGTTGATTACAATTGAGATATTAACGTAATTACCCTACCATACAATAGGCTTAGCTCTAAAAACTTTTACATACGTACCTATTTTATTTTCATATCCCACATTAAAATAAATAAACGGTTTTTCAACAAGAACTTTGTTTTTCAATGGGGGCAACACCAACAACATGACAGTTTTGACATTTAGTTTTTGACGTATATTGTATATTATGTTCGATATAAATAATTATTCACAAAGTACAAAATAATTCACAAAGTCATAAAATCAAGATAAACATAAATACTGCATTTGAGATTGATGACCAGTCATGAAGTAAAGTAAGGTTATCAACCTCAAATGAGCTGTCAGGGCTTCTTACATTACTATTCCATTGGTCAGGTACATTTTCACAATATTATCTAAGATCATGTTTCTCTAATCGTCAAAAAATAAAACACAATCAGTGCTGGTAGCAAGGAGCTCGTTGAGATGGCGGCGTGTTACGTTACGATACGTTGCCTTCCTTATATCTATTTGAAAATATAATGCATGTTCGTAAAAATTTACATAAATATAAGTTAAACAGTGATCACCACACTTTTAGTACTAGAAATACAAATAGGATAGCTGTACCTAGTTTTAGACTTGCGAAGACTAATAAGTCATTCGTAGGAAATTGTGTGCGTTTTTACAATAAAATTCCAAAACACACACCTGAGCTCACAGCGGGCAAATTCAAGTTGACTGTAAAAACGTTTTAATAAAAAAGTTCATTAAATATTTTGACATTTTTTACAAGATAAAGATGCTTGGAATACTCCACTTCTAGCTAGCTGTCACTCTGCCACCCATAAAATGTAATATTTGTAGTACCTAAGTAGAAACATTGTAAACATCTATATAAAAAGAATGGCCCCGAGATTCTTGCCGCTTTTTCTCGGTAGGCTCTATATATTTTGGAACGCGACGGTAGTCTTTAAAGTACATTATAATGAAAAATTGACGTTCATAAGTGCGTCTTTGATGCCTAAATTTAATAAATGATTTTGACTTTGACTTTGACTTTGACGTATTCGTAGTAGATACTTTGGAAATTGTTACAATTTTGATTTAAAATCGCATTAAAATAATTAAAATCGACTATGAAAACAAGTAAAATTGCCGCATTTGGGCTTCTGAAGATCCTGGAGCGAGTATTAAGAAGCATTTGTTTGCTCAACGTGTCACTGTAAATTGCGCTATTTGGTCTGGAGGCGTGATTGGGACGATTTTTTTCGAAAATGCGGTAACGGTCAATAGATCACGCTATCACGAGTCATTTTAACAAAAATTTATTAAAAACTTTGATGAACGAATCGACATCTGTCAGCGTGGTCATGGTGAACATCTGCCAGATATCATTTTTCATTAATTATTGCCTAACTTTTCTTTTCGTAATACAATAAAAATTGAATCATCTTCAATCTAAATTCTTTGTTTTAATAATAATAATAATAAACCCGCAGGGGCGGCCTTGTGGCGAGCCGTCGGTGAGTGGCGAGCCGTCGGTGAGTGGCGACACCGTGGACCCTGATTCTTCCTGGGGCTAAATGAGACCACTGACCCCCGGCCTGCCTTAATTGGCCGTCCGGGGGTGGAGACGCAAGAGCAAGTAACAAAAAGCTCCAAGGGTGGAAGTGTTAAAGGGCATAACGCCGGTAGTAGCGCTCTAGTGAAACCGCAGCACACCTCTCGACACTCTTTAACCATCCACACCAACGTTGCCCCTTTTGTCACCACTCATGGTGGCCTTTATGGGGAGCTCGTTTAGTGGATGACAAGTCACCACCTGCCTAAATATTTTAACATGAGACTAAAATTGGCAGGTGCCGTAGTCTCTTCCATAGCCCACTATCTTCCTTATCACTAATAAGTTCATCTTAATAGCCTGGCCATTTTACCCATATTTGTAATAGTTATAAGTACCATGTTATCCTTCATCCAACATTTTTTCTGTTTTTTATACTCCTTTGTATTTTTATACCAAACAGGCCTTTAAGTGTTGGCTACAGCCCCACTTATGTCTTTGTAAAGGACCGGATGAAATCCGAGATTTTGTTTTGAATAAAAGAAATAATAATAATATTTATTTCAAAAAATATACAAATAATATACAAAATATAAGCCTGTCTCGTGGGGGCCTTAGAACCACGTTAATGGAATGTTTATAAACTGACGACAAGAATGCAATTAAAATAACTAGAGTAACTATGTACACCGAATTAAGGAGCACAGTACACGATTGTGTGTTGTGTTAAAAACACACCAGAGTTAACAAATTAAACTAGAATTAAACAATTAGGCCCACTTGCACATTTGCTCGGGTTGAATAAATAAGTCTACGAGTTTGTAAACTTGCGTTAGTCATATCCAATTTTTATCTCTCACTTTGCCTTGCACGACTAAAAAAGATCACCGGTTTTGCTAAACTGACATTTCTACTCTTGAGATGGGAACATTGAATTGTCTATGCGCTTATATTGTAACCTGACCAATAATGAATGAATCGAAAAAAAGGGGAATCTTATATGTATCTCCTTGGCACTACAGTACAATGTAAGTATATATACTTTCTTGTTTATCCTTTATTGTATGAAAAGTGACGACTTTTTATTCTTTAGACATTTCTAATCTTTAGATGGAAACATTGAATTGTCTATGCGCTTATATTGTAACCTGACCAATAATGAATGAATCGAAACAAAATTGAAACTTATATCTATCTCTTTGGCACTACAGTACAATGTATGATTTATTGTATTGTTTATCCTTTGTTGTATGAAATGTGACGACTTTTTATTCTATACGTATTGTCTCTTGTCATTTCGTCCAAAGAGTACATTGTACAGCAGAATGTAACCTCAATTTCGTTTGACACAAAACTTCACTAACCCTAGTTAAAGACCAGTTAAAGACTTAACCGTCCCACATTGCTGGGTTAAATATTTCAATTAATAACCTTAGATTTACTCCTAATCTCTAATGGTGCAAGATAAATTTATGATATTGACTCTTTTTTTTTTTTTTTTTTTTTTATTTTTTTTTTTTTTTTGCGTGGGGAAAATGCTTTTACGCATACCCGCTCGCTGGGGAAAGCGCGCGGGTTATGTCGGACTCTCACTACCGACTAAAAACCCCACGATGTCCTTCGGCAACGACTGCAAACAAGGCCACGGGTCCGTTTGCGCACTCTCCGCAGCCCTGTCTTGCCGACGTCCGCCCATCGATGTTTCAGGGCAGACACACCTCGGAGGAGGGACAGAACGCCCTCCTCATACGGCTCCAGCGACGCCTGGGACATCCAGCGCGTCGCCGCCTCGGAAGGACCTCATGGTTGAGGGGTGCCAGACGTCCCCACGTCCGACGCCCCAGGCCCTCCTAGCGGAGACGGTGTGCGAGCTCTAATAGCTCGCCTCCGTGTCCGCGCCCTCCGGAGCGGGAGAGAGAGAGGATTAATCTCTCTCTCGCGCTCTTCGGTCTCCCTCTGCGACATCACGTCCTCGCAGAAAGAGACCATCGCCTCCCATGACATCTCGTCATCGACCATCCTGGCTAAGATGGTCGGTAAGGAGAGGTCTCCCCCCACCACTGCGATCAAGGATCGCCTTGATTCCGCCGCCCCCGGGCACGCCTCCAGTATGTGTTGCGCGGTTTCTTCCACGCAGCCGCACTGGTGGCACACTGGGGTTACCTCCCTCCGGGCTACGTTGCACAAGTACCTCCCGAAGCATCCATGCCCCGAGAGGACCTGTGTTAGCCGGAAGGTAAGCGACCCGTGGCGTCGATGGACCCACGTTTCGAGTACGGGCCGGACTGCCTCAAGAAACCTTGTAGCTCCAGCTCCCCTCCGTGAGTCCACGGCTAGCCTACTACTCCAGGATGCCATGGCGGCCTCCCTCGCATCGGTGGGCCACTGTGCCACCTCCCGTGGGGCCGGGCAAAGATCATCCTGTCGCGCCCGCGTTCTTAACCAGAAGACCGAGGACAGAACCTCAGCCTCTAGGTCCCACGGGAGGGATCCAGCCAGGACACTTGCTACCTCGTGTGAAAGGGTGCGGTAGCCCCTGCATACTCTCACCGCCATGACCCTCTGAGCCCTACGGAGCAGGGCAGTCTCTTGAGAGTTCAGGGACCCTGCCCATATGGGAGCGCCATAGAGGGCCATGGAGCGCACCACTCCCATATAAAGGTGCCGGCAGCTTCTGTTTCCCCCTCCAAGGTTCGGCAGTAAGCGACCCAGAGCAGTAGCCGTTGCAACAAGCCTGGGGGACAGCTGCTGAAGGTGGGCTCTGAATCTCCACCTGCTGTCAAGTACGATGCCGAGATACTTCAGCGTCGACTTGACAGCAATGGAGGTCCCTCCCACCATAATATTGCTGCCTGGAGGCGGCGCCCTCCGAGGTCCGTGAAAGCATATAGCCTCAGATTTATGTAGCGCCACCTCAAGACCCAACCGCCGGATCCTGGCCACTACCGCTGCAACTCCGGCAGTAGCCAAAATTGACGCCTCTCGGACCGTTCCCCCCTGGGCGGTAACCAAGGTATCATCGGCGTAACACACGATACTGACGCCCCCAAGGCTTGTACCCCGCAAGACCCAATCGTATCCAATGTTCCACAGAAGTGGTCCAAGAACCGACCCCTGTGGAACGCCACATGTAACGGAGTTCCGTCCCCCGCCCTCTCTCGTAGGATAGACCACCTCTCTCTCCGAGAGGTAGTTGCCAACGATACGTTGTAGGTACTGGGGTACGCCATGATATTCCAGCGACGCTAGGATTGTGCTCCACGGCAGGTTATTGAAGGCATTGGCAATATCCAGTGATACCGCCAACATAACCCCGCCGTTAGAGCACACCTCCTCAGAGAGGTCGTGGACACGAGCTATCGCATGCAGTGTCGAGCGACCTCTCCGGAATCCGTACTGGTTATCAGATAAATCGGGGCCGACGTTCGTGAGGTGCTTGACGAGGCGGGCGGCGACGATACGCTCTAGAAGCTTGCCAGCCTCGTCAAGCAGCACTATAGGGCGATACCCAGTTGGCTCATTTGCGGGACGTCCCTCTTTCCGCAAAAGGACAAGCCGGCCTCTCTTCCACTGCTTCGGGAACTTCCCTTCTCGCATACAGCGGTCAAAGAGGGCTGTTATTCTAGGCTCCAAGGCATCAAAAGCAAGAGCCCACGCGCGTCCGTGTATCCCGTCGGGTCCCGGTGCCGTATTCTTGGCCCTCATCTTAAGCACAGCTGCGCCTAACTCCCCTCTAGAAGTCTCGGGCACAACCTCCTCCTCGTCACTTCTCTGAGGTCTCGACGTAATGGGTGATGTGGGCATTGTACCCGGACTACTGGGGAACAATCCTTCAACAACTCGCTGAAGGACAGGAAGCTGCAGCGCGCTGGTAACAGGGGGAGCCCAAGGGCGAAGCTTCTGTCTCGCCAACATGTACGGCCGCCCCCATGGGTCTCGTTCCAACGATTCCAGCAGCTGACGCCAGGCCTCTGCTTTGGCTTCGGTGATGGCCATGCGGAGAGTTTTGGATGCCTCTCTGTAGGCTGCATAGAGTACATCCGACTCAGCTGTCTCCTGTCGCCTCCGTCTGCGGTAGCGTTGGTATTGCCGACGCCTCGACACGCAACGGCGACGGAGCCCAGCAATCTCCTCCGACCACCAGTAGACCTGGCGCCTGGACTGTGGGGCTCTTGCGCGAGGCATGGCATTATCACAAATGTTCGTCATCGCCTCGCATAGTTTCCCAGCCTCCGTATCCAGGTCCACTGGCTCCGGGAGGGCGGCATTCCACGCCTGGACAAGGGCTGCTTCCTGCAGCAGCGCAATGTCCAGACGCTTAAGAACCCATCTCGGACCAACAGCCGCCGGGACTCTGGCGCCCTGATCTACCGAGGCTGAAGAGACACTGAACTGGATGTAGCGGTGGTCGGACAGTGTCTCCTCACCTACCAGCACCTCCCAGTCGCGGACACGCACAGCAAGCTCAGGTGTAGCAAAGGTTACAATAACCACTGACCCACCATTTCGCCTTACGCATGTATTTGTCGACCCCTGGTTAAGGATGCACAACTCCGACTCCGCAAGCCAATCTTCGACTGCCTCTCCCCTTGCGCTGGTTCTCGGAGAACCCCATGCCGTAGATTTGGCGTTGAGGTCTCCGAGGACGATGATCGGTCGTGGTCGGCTTTGGCCAATCAGGGTTCCCACCTCGCCGAGGAGGACTTCAAGGTCGTGAAGGGGCTTATTAGGGGAATGGTACACCCCCACAACCACCACCTCACCAACCCGAGCTGCCACGTAGCCCCTACCTCTCACTACTACTTCGAGTGGAGGGGATTGTGAGGGTGACTGGGTAGTGATCGCCACCAAGCCGTCTAAATCCCCCACCCAATCTACTCTGGGAGGAACCCGATAAGGTTCAGCGACTACCGCTACGCTAATAAACCGCTCTGCCAGGCTCTGGAGCAGGATGTCCTGAGCCCCGGCACAGTGGTTAATGTTCGCCTGGAAGAAAGTTAGGGCCATACTAATTTTCCTCCATACGATCCGTCTGCACCGAAGCGGTGCGAGGTGGTTGCAACTTGGCCCTGGCCTCAGTTGCAGCTTTTCTCCTACTCGCCCCTATCTTAGCAGGGGGCTTGGCGCATGCCTTGCCCCCTGAGAGGTGTTCCGCTTGTTTACCAGCAGCTGCACACAAAGTGCAGTGCGGGGCAGCAGAGCAGTCGCAGGCCTTGTGGCCATTTTTCCCGCAGCGATGACACTCATCGCTGCGGTCAATATCTGACGCGCACTGGGCCCTGACGTGGCCCATCACGTGACAACGGTAGCAGCGACGGGGTCTGGCGTCCAGTATTTGGACCCTTGCCGCTACCCAGCCTACAAGTAGGCGGCTGCCGTTTGCCCCTATCTTTTTGGCAGCCGTCATAGGGCACCGCACAAAGGCGACACCCATTCCCGCCGCACCTCTCCGAATCTCGCCAGCTTTGACAAGCGACGGATCGCACTCCCCTGTTTTGGCGATGGCCTCCATCAGCTCCGAGGGGGCGATAGAGTCGTCAAGGCCACTCACCCGTAAATCAGTGGTTACCATTGGCCTCGAGATCCTGATGTCTTCTGCCTCCTGGAAAACCTCCTGGAGCTTCGCCGCCAGGGAGTCCGCTTTAGCGGCCTTTGCCACGCCGGGCACCTCAAGTATGCGGGCTCCAGTAGCCGCAGTCCTTATTTTTAAGGGTGGCATCCCAAGATCCCCGAGGTCGATGCGACTTTTGGCCTCTGCCAGAACCTTCGCGTAGCTCAAGCCCCTCTCCTCCGCCCCTGGCAGCAGCGTTATTACTACTGCTGCGGTGCGAGGAAGGCGAAGTTTTGCCACCTTTGGTTTAGCAGGTGCCCTGGGCCGTGCCTGCTGAGACAGTGTCGTAGATTGGGGTTTCATCGGCCGTGCCTCCCTTTCCTTCTTTCTTGAACCTCGCCTTACCACTTCGACCCAAGGTTGAAGTAGAGCCTCTGTTACGGACGGTTCAGCAGAACTAACCGCGGTCGCTGCCGTCTTTTGTGTTATGGTCCCTTTGCCTTTGCCTTTCTTGGTTTTAGGCTCCGGGACATGGCGAGGGGAGGGTACAGGAGGGGGTACCTCACGGTGTGAATCGTCTCTTGCTCTCTCTTCGTTTCGCCGATCTGCGGCCAACGGGGGCCTGAGGCGCTTTTCTGGAAGCAACCGTTCCTCTAGGTTCTCGAAGCGAGCGCTTATCATGGTACCCACCTGGACCATGACGGTTCGCATGATGTCTTCGAGGACTGGCTCCCGGAATGTATCCGGGGCCCGGGCTGGGTGTGGTGCTGGTTGCACCTGAGCTGACCGCAATTCTGCTACCTCCTTTCGTAGCACCTCGAGCTCATTCGAAAGTCGCATGTTTGCCGTCTCTAGTCGGCAAACCTCCTCAGGCACTGTGCGGGCCCGTATCTCATCCACTGAGACTTTTATTGTCTCAGCGGCTTCCTTTAGGTACTTTACGTACGTCCCTTTTAAGTTGGAGGATGTCTTGGCGACCTTTTGTATGGTCTCCAAGGACTCATCCACCAACTTCCCCAGATCTGCCGTATTCTTTACCGTTCCTGGTTCAATCACGGCTATTCTTGGTGTCTTCCTGAAGAAATCGGCTGTCGCCTCCCTCTTTTTCCGAACCTCTTCAGCTAGCTCATTCTCGGCTTCCAGCCGAAGCTCTTTGGCCTTGGCCGCTTTAAGATCGGCCTTGGCTTTCGCAAAACCGACATGTTGACCGATGGTATATGGTATACCGCGTCCAGTCCGAGATCATGCCACTTTAGGTATCGGCAGATCGTCGTCCTCCGTATCCTCGCTGTCTCTCCGACGTTTCCGCCACAGACCACCCGAAGATGCACGTGATGTGACTGTCTGCAGGCTCATATCGGAGTCTGATGCCGGAAAATCCATCAATTTCGACCCTGACAATAGGTCGTCGTTACCGGGCATACGTTGAGAACTCGCACTACGCGTCATGCCCTGCCGGTTCTCCTTCTTCCCCAAACTCGCGCTACGAGCGTCCTGTCCTCTCCGGTTATTCAGCCTATCTAGGCTAGCACTACGTGCTTCCCTCCTCACTCGTTCGTCCGTAGTAGCGCAGCGAGTTAAAATAACTCGCACTTCGCTCTCCTTGTCCACTTCCGCGTTCGTCAGCTTCTTCTCCATGTTTTCTTCAGCACTTGCTGGACGATAATTGCTCCCCCCGTATACGTTGGAGCAGGATGCCGAAGCACCAAGGGTTTCCCCAGCCTCGCTGAGGCCGGGACCCTTCCGGGGACTTTTTTCATTATGCGTCATTTTCATGTTTTTTTCCTTTTTTTGGAGGGGGTTTGGTCCCCCTATGCTAGGTGGTCTATCGGCCGAGACGACCATGATAGAGTCCACGAGCCCGGAGGTATGGCGCAAAGCGACAACACACCCCCGGACTCGTAGCCCCCAACAACCCCATCGTCGACCACCGAAACTTGAGGACACACAACACAAATACGACAAACACCAGACATAAAACACAACACAAAACAAAATAAACAAGATAAGACAATGCGAGATGAAAGCCTCCACTAAGATAAAAGCTCTAACTGGATGCTTCCTTCTCGCCGTCCAGACATAATGTCGGACCCTCACTGCACTCCAAGAGCACCTTCACAGAGGTCCTCTTTACGCCATCCAGGCTTAATGCCTAGGCCCGTCCCATGACGCCCCTCACCAACCACGCCATCTTGCCCCATCCACTGTACCCTATGCTAACTTCATAGGGACACGCAGAGGGACGCCATCTCGCCAGGTTTTTCGCCAACGGTCAACCAGATCCCATGTAGAGAAGTTGTTGACCGTTGCCCAGGGTGCACCGTCCTGAAATGCTGCTTTTCCCTCCAGATAAACTGTATCCAAAAGGGACCAGCAGCCTTCGAGCACACGTGGAGGTAACCTGACCAAGCACCCCATGATATTGACTCTGAGTTATTGAAGCTAACTCTGGAACGTGCAAGTGGGCCTTAGAGTAACGATGCAAAAAGTTAGTACTTACTTAGAGAAATAAGTTTCCTCAACTGAACTTTTATAAAACAAAGTTCGTGTTAAACCCCTTTATATGGTAAGCTAAACTCTGATATCCCTGGACTGGTTTAAAATTATTTTATAGCTTGTTTTCATGCTATTTATATTATATTTTATGTAATTGTATTAAATTCAATATTAGCGTAAAATACCACGCGGAACTCTATGGGTAAATAGTATGATGTTCCGTAACTGCCGCGAAACTTGTACTGCCTAGTGAGGCGGTATTTTCTCTTGTTTGACGAAACTAGTTCCGCCGCCCCGCTAACCGTTGTCAATGAATATCTCTACGAATCGGTGCTCGTGACTGTATGGGGTATTAGTGTGTAGAAAAATGCTTTATATCAAGTCGCATCTTTTGCCCTGCATATACATCAGGGAAGTTTGCATGCTGTAAAGTACATACGATTTGTTTGTTCTCTTTCACAACCGCCATATGTACAGGCAGATTCAGTAGGATCAGGGTGGAAGGGCGGTTGCCCTATATCTGGTTTTCTTGAATCCTGAAACTTAGTTTTCCATTAGTATTAGATTAGTCTTTCTTCTGGTAGCAAAGCTGGTGTTTCACTTTCTTCCCATTCGTCGCCATATTTTTCTATGAAATGTAGCACTTACGTTTATCTTGAGATTCAATGATTATTTGCTTACTAGACGGAAAATATTAGTTTACGTTTTTTATAAACAATCATGTATTTTCAGTAATTATTTAATAAAAATTGTTAGTTTACACTTTGACAATCTTTCAAGCTTGAAGTTGCTTTGTCTAAAGAGTTTCTTTTGTATAAGATGCCGATTTCAATGGCTATATTGAAATATTTTTGAATTCAACTTTGGAGTTCCGTATTTGCTATAAAAGCAAAAACTTCTGGTTTTTCAGGGGATTCTTACTTTTGATTTGAGAGGATAATATTGATAATAAATACACTATTACTGTGGTCTTAAATTGCTGATTTGGTCTCTCTAATCTAGACCAGAGAAAAGTGACAAAAGTGCTTTCTGTCTAAAAGTGCTCTCAGTTTTAAGTAAATTTGCTTCAAGTGTTTTCTATTTTCAAGTGTCCATCTCGGTGGTCTAAAGTGAAGTTTTTGTGATCCTCATCCAAGGCCTTTATTATAAACTACAATACCAATCTTCCGTGACGAGGAAGACGTGACGTCTCTCTTCAGGTTTCAAGGAGGTTTCAGGAGGCTATTTAACTGATTGATTCACCATATATAGTGGTGAAGAAGGCCTGTACTCCATCATCTGGATTTATAGTTACGTATTGTTTTTTCTTGTCCCCTCCGTATCTCTTGTGTGTACAATAAACTGTCCTTTATGTCTTGTGTGCGTGACCCATCAACCGCCCCCTTAATTAAATAACTTTTACCTAACCATAAACCAGTTCCCCATTTCTCCACTACCTACAAACTGTAAAATTCCCTGTATGTGATTTTAAATTTCTAACTTGTATATATTTTGTGCTATTATTTTTTCTTTCTTTTTTTGTAAATAAAAAGTAACAAGGGTGTAACTTTATATCTAGTTTCTTTTGTGCCATTTACCCTAATATAGGTGGTTAATTAAAACTTTTTATTATATGTTACTAACTTAATTTATTATCAGTGAATCCCCACGTAACACGACAATGCTCGTACACGATCATCCAGAGTTCTTCTACAATCATTTGCACTCTTAGGCAAACATTTGTACCTACATTATGCTAGGAAATACAAAAGGCCTATATAAACTGGTATCTACTATATATGTTATATATAAACGGAGGTGGATACGCCTTACTGCGCTCGGCTTGGCGACAACAACACAAGCTAATTGTTTTGAGTCAACTTAGTTTCAGTCTGTCTGGCAACGTCGCAGCGTGTATTTAACATTTAGGACAAAAATGCTTTATGTGTTCAGAAACTGCAGAACATATACTGGGACAAGTGTAAAAAAAGAATGTTTATTTTTGAGTTAACCAGTCAAAAAGTTAAGTTTGAAACCTTTTATTTGTAAGTGTTGTTTTTCTATTTTATCTATCAAAAATAGAAAATAAAAAATTGTATTTTACGAGTAATTTAAATTAACTCCTGCGACGTTGCAGCTTCGCCACCCACGCGAACGAGACAAGTAGCGAGCGACAGAGAGAACGAGGCTGTCATTGGCGGTCGAATGGTCGGCCACAGACGAACGTTTTTATATTATGTTGATCCCTTTCTGACAACTAGGATTCATATATCTTCGTGGTCTTTTAATCTTGTTAGTGTAGTTCATGCCGTTGTGCCAGTTGTGTACTATTGCTAAAGATATCATAAAATTTGCCATGTTTGAACTTCATATTCAAGGACTAAAACGTCTCTATTGTTAATCTCATTGGTTAGACGTATTTGAGAAAACAACTTATTTAATGGCATCAAACAATATCGTTAAATGGCATCAACGGTTCATTTACATATGATAGGCTAGTGTTTGACCAATGTGTCCCAGTCTCAGTGAGGATGCGGTCGAAGGCAGGGGCTCTTTACGGTACAGCTATAAGGGTTAATCACCGTTTACGCATTTCGGTACAGGTTATTGTAACCGAAAACTTTCTACACTTATTTAACCGTTATCACATTTCGGTACCGAAATCGGAAGAACGCGGCGTTGCAGAATATTTAATAGAGTCGCGTGCATTGTTTCGGCGCAGAGATCCGAGTCCCTATCGTTCTATCTATCGCACTCTGACAAAGATGCCGCGCCGCTTGCGCTGTTTCATTCTACCCGCGTGTGCGCGTATTTCGGTACCGAAATTGTATACCGGTACCTAAAATTACCAATACCAAAATGATAAGGTATCGTAAAATTACGGTATGACGTCATACCGAAATTTTTAGATACCATTATTTTAGCGGTAGCTAAGTCCCTGGTCGAAGGTGGTACCATATATATAGTTTACTCTATGGGTGGTACACACTAGACCTAGAATAGCTCGTGGCTCTCAAGGACAGCTGCCGGAACACACTGTTAGGTGTTCAGCGGCAGGTTTTCTATCTGATGGTGGTAGTAAGCCAGGAAAGTGCCCTACCACCATGCTGGTCATTTCATCAATGATGTTGCCTTCACTGAAAGCTTATACCCGTGGGGAGATCGAACCCGTCACCGTGTAATCGACGGCTGACCCTTGTTACCCCTGGACTATCATTGCTTGGAATTTCTATTTGATTAAAAAACCCTCAAAAGCTTACCTTTCCAGCATGAATGTAAAGCAGCATATAAGGCATAATCCATATCACCCTGTCATATAAATACATTTTATACATTATACACTCGCGTGCAAGTAGATCGACTCAAGCCTCAAGTGCGCATAAACAGTGATTTATACCATTCCTACTCTAAAAAGCTTATTTTATTTACTGAAAACAGTGAATAAAAAGGCGTTTTAATCACTGTTTTGGTGTTTGAACTTCGAACACACCAATATATTCGATCTCCATCTCAGTGCTTATAAATCTTCCTTCAAATAATAATCGACATACAAACTCTTTGTGCAACTAACTCCTCGAGATTTCATTGGTTGATATTTGAGACAAGGAGTTTAGCATTAGAATAAAAACTGTATTGTGTTCATTGCTGCGATTGTAGGAAAAAAATATAATAATAAATAAATTACTCTTATGTTTAGTAATTGTTCTAATTTTAATGTGCATTTTAATTAATTTAACCTTCCTTTTTTCTTTATTAAATGTCTATTTTCGCTTAAATTATTTATTTTTCTCGTAGTCAAGGTATAATGTATAGTATGCAACTCTTGAATAAAACGGATTTATATCGAGAGCCATGAATCACTCGCATCGCTCAGGATTCTAACACTTGAATAACTCGCTACGCTCGTGATTTAATCATCATCATTAGAATCCTTCACTTACTCGTGATTCATCTATGGCTCTCGCATTAATCTGTCCGCATCAGGACAAAAAATAACAATAGATTTATGAATGAAACTTGCCTCGAATGAGGCTTGCTGATTCGGACAGATTAAATCCGTCCTTTATTCACTAGTTGCATAATATACTATTATCTTAACAATGACTCATTTTACCTCTATACAACGTACTCAAGTCATACTCAAGTCACACACGCAGAAGCTTGCATACAATTGGGACCAAACTACTGCATCCCAGTAGTAAATATTCTGAGTTGTGAGGAACCAAAGCTTTTCTAATCCTCAAGTTGGTTCATCCCTGAAAAACTAGGCCAAATACGGAAACGACCGCCAGAACGTACAAGGAAACAAGGGGCCTAAGGGAGGCCTGGGGTAAGGTGGGGTGCAGGCGCATGCAGGGTAGAGGGACGGAAAGACGACAGACGAAAAGGTGGTGGAGTGGAAATTACAGACCGCGATTCTTGGAGTTCATTGGGGTCCATACCCCAATGAACTCCAAGAATAGACATGTCTAATAGGGGTGTCCAAAAAAAATTTAGGATAATTATTTTATATCTTTTTATGACAAGTACGATTTGAAAAATGTAATACCGCCTTCCATTCTATTCAGTTATTGGAGTGAATCTCAATAACTACTATACCAAATTTGATGAAATTTAATTTGGGACTACACGGGAAGCACCAGCTTTCAAACGAAGAAATTTGAAGAATTTTGAGAATCGGTTCACCCAATCGAAAGTTACAAACAGAAAAAAGCTTACAGTCTAATTAAATACCCTTCTCCTTTTTTTTATAATCCTTCTTTTATTGGAAGTCGGTAGAAAGTAATTATAAGTATTTATTTGATGATACTTTACCATGTGAATCCAGTATTATATATATATATATAAATAATTTACGTATTTAAAGCCTAGCAATTGGGCTTTGAAATGGTAGCATTATTTCAGTAATATAAATAAGTAATGTATAATAACTAACTCACCCGTAAGCGGTTCCGCTCGCTATTGGCCAAAAAGATCAAGCTGCCATCTTTGATTCATGTGATGGATCAAGATAAAAAGTTTATAATTCATAGCTCCGGGCTCTATTCTATCTAAAAACCAAATTTAATCGAAATGTGTGCAATAGTTTTTAAGTTATGCGTGAGCATACAGACCGACAGACATTTTTTCAATAACGCTACATTCTTGTTCAATAGGTAATTTTACGTCTCCTGGTTCACATTTTATATAGTTTTCTTCCAAGTAGATAGATTGATTAACTCTTTAATGTAACACCACATTATACATAAGTCATTTCGATATATTGTACACAAAAATATCTTATAACAATTAAATACTTAAAACTAATAGTGTCACAATGGGCGGTCTTATCGCTCAGAGCAATCTCTTCCAGACGACCATGCATGGAAAGAAATGGACATAACCTTATAGAGGTGGTGTATAAACCAAAAATATTTACATACCAAAGATTCAGAATGTAGCTAAAAATACATAATTACATTAAACACTATATATATATATATATATCATAAATATAGATATTAATATAAATATAGTATAGATACCAATATTTCTAGCGTAGGTATGTCTAATTTGTTTAAAATTTCGTATCTTTCTTTGTAGTATTTAAAAGATTCAGAGGGGATTTGTATGAAGGATAAACAAACTCTCATTCCAATAATTTGAAACAGTAAATTCCCTTGGTATCAACGTATTAATTGATTTGCTTCCTGTCCTGCCGCACTCGTATGATGGCTACTGCTATCAATGTCTTATCAAATAAGTAGCCTATCAATTCCGCAAAAATACTTTTGTTATCGAATGTTTATTTTTCATTGTTTATATTTGGTTCAGCACCAATTTTCCTATATTTTTTTATATAGCTTTAGCTCTAGCTCGAAATCGGTTTTCGAGTTTCGATAAGTGTCACTCTAGTTGCAGAGCAAGTCGAATGAGTATACTAGTAAACAAACGCCAATAGTGTCGAGTCACTGTTTTATATTTCGTAATAAAGTTGTCATTCACATTGAACAATTATTTTTTTACAATATATCTAACAGACTTCAGCACAAAAAGTGTATATCTATATTACTAGCAACTGCCCGCGACTTCGCGTAGTAGGCTTTTGGTCTAGCCATAACCTTCCATCTTTTCTTGCTTTTTATTTCATAAGAAACTTACCAATAATCAACACAACACAAAAATATTTAGCGAGATTGTTCCATCGGCTCTCAAATTATTGCTTGACCAGGAGAATAGGGGTACATTTTTATATGTCTAATATATAGAAGAAGATAACTTGTTGAAGTCGGTACCATGATTGTAACAAGTACCTGTTAACACAATATTGTGCTCATGGTACCGATACCGACAAGTACCTAATATCACACTTTTTGGTGTTGAAGTCTGTTCCATTTCTTTGGTAAAAACATATTTTTCACCTTTTTTAGTGGCCCATGCTTGCAACGGGATCAATTGTCATTCACCGTCAATTACGATATCATCAAGATAGGCGAAACACTTTTCAGTTACCTATTGGAGTGTAAATCAAAAAGCGCTTGAACGAATTTAATGAAATTTAAATGGACCTCGGACGTATAGGTACTCTACTAATAACTAAAAAAAATTATAAAAATCGATATACTCTGTAAAAATGTATGCGTGATCATACATAAAAAAAACACTCGTCGATTTGAGAACCTCTTCCATTTTTGGAAGTTGGTTGATAAAAGACGGTCCACTTGTTGACAGTAATTATTTGTCTCTTTCATCATGGCGTTTGTGCATGCCATAATCTGAACAGTGCAGTCATATAGAAAATATTTAACTTAAAATTACTTTTCCCGGCTTGACGTGGATATTATAACCTCTTTGTGGCTTCGCTCCCTGTACGATACCTTGTTATGGAAATAAAAAAATGTAAAATCATGATTAAATAGTAGCCACCAAAAATCTACACTAAAAACTAATACACTACCTACGAAGAAATAATGTCAGGAAGCATAACTCAGAACAAATTCCACACAAAAAGTGACCCTTCAAACCAAAACGATGTATGATTCCAAATGCGAATTACTGCCGAGGTTACAAATATACATGTTCGGTGATTGGTTTAAATTTCAGAAGGAAAGCAGGGGTTGGTCCACGCGCGTGCTGCAACGTCTACTATGACAGCTGAGTCGTAGCGGCGTGAACGATGTTATTGATTTAGCACGACTTTTATTGGGTCATTTTTTAAGGCAGTTACTCTTCCTGATATTATTTCTTCGTAGTACATCGCCATGTAATTTTTTTCATGTAACACTCAAGAAAGTGTCTACTTAGATCTGATCATACAAAGATTAACACGTTAGTAATAAAAACGCACTCTGAGCAGCGTTTATAAAAAACATAAAATCGATTATAATCTTAAACATTATGAATTATGAATTAATCTTGAATATTATACCATACCTATACACGGTTTATCCGACGGCATTGTCTAGATTCTATATTTTCAAAATTAAGAGAGGTGATCTTAGAGGTATGCTGCAGTTTTTTTATTTTCATAGTCATTAGTGTACTACTTCCAGCGTTATGCCCTTTAACCTATGAAGAAATAATATCAGGAAGAGTAACTGCCTTAAAAATTACCCAATAAAAGTCGTGCTAAATCAATAACATCGTTCACGCCGCTATGCTCAGCTGTCATAGTAGACGCGCGTGAACCAATCTCTGCTTTCCGTCTGAATTTAAACCAATCACCGAACATGTCTATTTGTTGTAACTTCGGAAGTAATTCGTATTTGGAATCATTCGTCGTTTTGCTTTGAAGGGCCACTTTTTGTGTGGAATGTGTTCTGAATTATGCCTCCTGACATTATTTCTTCGTAGTCTTTAACACTAAGCTTCCACCCATGGAACTTGCTGTTGCGTCTCCACCAACTTCGGCCAATTAAGGGCAACGCTGTCAGGGCCAGGGTCTCACTTAGCACCAGAGAGAACGGGGAACGGGGACTACTGTGTCGCCTGCGCAGTTACCGGTCAAGTAAATTTCTATACTTTCACTTTTTGTGCTTTTTGTTCTTGCTCTTAAGTTTTCAATCCCCAGATGGCTAATTAAGGCAAGCCAGTAGTTGTAGAATTGCTACGATTATTATTATTTTATTTATAAGATTCACGGTTAATTAAATAAATAAAAAATGTAACCAATTTTTTATTGTACTTGTTTTCAGGTTCATGGCGCGGCTTTAACGAAAAGAAGATTCTTGGACATGAAAAGGTAATGTTTCCTTTCATCTTTATACAAATGTATGTGGTCTCCTTTCTGTCTAATTAACACAATTCTAAACATTGAGTATGAATCACTATTTACGTTTGAATAAAGTTCATTATTTTAGTAGTCTCAAGTACTTTACTAAGTGACCAGCAATTCACATGAGAGCTATTGCTTCCTTTTACACGGAACAGTGCCACCCAGCCAAAAAATAGCCACGAAAAATATCAAGTAGAGTACATTTTTTTTACTGTTTTTTTTTATAATGCAGCATCAATGTGACTTGTTCTCGACTGATAGGAAGCGAAGATGGAATCAAGAAGCAATGACCAGTCGTAAGCTGCGCTAATCGCCTTCTTTGTTTGTTTTATTGTTTTCTTTATCTCTTTCTAAGTCTTTTGAACGGAACTAGTGTTTTAAAACATGCGGTACCCCAAATTGTACCGTGTTAATAAGTCATTCACACAATCAAAATAATCGAACATTATCTTGAAATCTATTCATGTACTACATTAATATAAAAGATATTTTGCAAACAGCTCCAGTATCAGTGTAGATCCACTAGCTCGCTAGTGTTACTTTGTGCTAAAATTCTAAATAAGCGTCAATGGGCGTGATTGGTACGTACTTGCATTTTAGTTCTTTGAATAGGATCATAATGGCGTCATAATGACACTTAAATCATTAAACTACTCTTAAAATTTAGTCATCACATTTTAAGGTTAAACTAAAATTGTGCTAGTGGAAATCAGACTCTTTGTATAGGATCATAATGACGTCATAACTAAAATATATTCAGTGGTTATGCTACTGTCTAGTAAAATATATTCGAGTAAACTGAAATTATTCTAATGGTAGAAATTGTGCTCTTTAAAAATAGGCATCATAATGGCATCACAATGATGTATTATATTTATTCATTATTCACCTTGACTTTAGCGACTCTGGATTAAACTTAAATTATTTGGGCAGAATTGATGCTCTTTGGATAGGATAACAATGGCGTCATAATGGTGTGTATTTAATCACTATGCTACTATCTAATGAAAACAGATTCGAGGTTAAACTGAAATTATTCTAGACCTGCAGGGCTATTGTGTATCTTAGTTGCTAACAAAGATTAAAATCTTGAAAAATGGCCGGTCAATGTCAGTTTTGACAACTCCAGTAAGCAAAAATGTTAGTAATTTGATGACTGGAGCTGACAAAAGTGATATGGAACCGCCATTTTTTTCGATTTCAATCAACATTTGCTAGCAACTGAGGTACATAATAGCTCTGCTGGAATGGTACTCTTTGAATAGAATCACAATGACGTCATAGTGATATATATAATCACTAAGCTTTCATTTAATAACATATCGATGAAGTAAATATTTAATGAGATGATATTTTGAATATACATTCGTGGTGAGCCGCCATGGTGGAGACAAATACTAAATATATGTATAAAATGGAAATTAGCTTATTGAATTTAAAAAAAACGATATTAAAAATATTTAGTGACACTTCCGCTGAAAAAAAAAACAATGATTTTGGCCTATTTGGGGGCGTGCCAAAATCATTGTTTTCTTTTCAGCGGAAGTGTCACTAAATATTTTTTATATATTGATGTATAAAGTGGTACTGCAAAATTCAATAATTTATTGATTCAGGCGTTACTTTGCGGAAATCCATTATCAAAAAACGATATTAAAAAATAAATTTAAAAAAAATAGGCCAAAATCATTGTTTTCTTTTCAGCGAAAGTGTCACTTAATATTTTTTAATATCGTTTTTTGATAATGGATTTCCGCAAAGTAACGCCTGAATCAATAAATTATTGAATTTTGCAGTACCACTTTATACATCAATATTGATGGCTCTATGAGCTGTAGACTATGCGTGTATATCTTTAATTTACAATGAATAAACATTTACCGCACACTTTAAAATATAAAAATTCTTAAAAGAAAATACTTGAAGTTTCAAAACAACCACAGTTTTTTTAAAACAAAATCTAAAAACTAAGTCGACAAAAAATACAATATAATTATCGACTGTTCAGAAAGATTTACGAGAATCGGTTGAGAAATGCGACAAGGGGCCTGACTATGAGATCTTAAAGCAGAACTTCTAAAAAACTGCCCGGCATGACAACGTTAAAGCAGGCCTGCCCAGGCCTACTATTCAAGAACCGCAGAAAAACTGTTTTTTGTATGGACTCTCGTTGACATGACGCTCTAAATCCGCTCAGTTTATCAGCTTACAGACATATAAACGTCTGCACTATTGGTTATAGTAAATTGTTAGAATATCAGAGAAAACATTATCCGTTCACCTTTGCGAAAACAATCTTCAAACAGCAAGGCTATTATGTATCTCAGTTGCCAACAAATGTTGATTGTAATCTTGAAAAAATGGCGGCTCTATGTCACTTTGACAACTCCAGTAAGCTAAAATGTAAGTAAATTGATGATTGGAGCTGGCAAAAGTGACATAGAGCCGCCATTTTTTCGATTTCAATCAACATTTAGCAACTGAGATACATAATAGCCCTACTGTTCACGTAAATGAGCGTCATGGTATGATTTCATTCAAAACTGTTTATGTCAGGTTTAAGAACTGCACGGAACTTGCATGGTTTTATGAAGCTTATAGTAAGGCCCCTGTAGAGAGAACAGCCGCACATACATACGGAAGCATTTTTGCCCAAGCTATTGTAGACACTTCGCTGTCGCTCGGTCAATACCTATTACTCGGGGACGTGACAGAGTGACTCATACAAATAGGTTTTAATTAATCTGGGGTATAATTAGTCATATGTGAAGATAACATTATTAATCCTTTTATTAGGTACTACTTTCTAAATGCTGTTAAGTGCCCGGAAACGATAATTCGCAATTGTAAATTTTTACGTCATTGATGTCGCAAATGATCGTTTACAAAGGCAATTGAAGCCATTGTCATTTGCGACTACGTGATTGAAGGTGAATGTTGGAAGTTTTGATTGAAGACAATCGTGAATGACTTAATCAATTGAACGTCTCGCTATGCAATTGACAGTTTCGGTCATTCGCTCCCTAGTCGAGAAACATGGCTGACACGTCGCGTCACGCTTCCGACCCGAGTCCAACTGATTCCGTTCCGATCGCGGAACGAGAGTTTGTTTTACTTCTTATATCTTTATACCGTGACTGTCCCGAGTTATGGAAAGTGAAATCTAAGAATTATTTAAATAAAAAATCCAGATCAGAATTTGACATCATCGTTCGTCTACCTTTCGTACTGGCCAGAAAGTAAACGTGGGCGAGCAATTGACGCATTGCATGCAGCTCCATCATTCGCACCTTCAATTGAAACGGTCAAAGACGTAAAAATTGACAATTGCGAATGACCGTCTCCGGGGCACTTAACATACTTGTAATATTAACTGAGTTTACAGAAAAGGAGAAGTTATTGAATTTAAATTAATACCTATTTGTTTTTGTATAGTTATGGATACATAAACTTTTTCTGGAACAATCGATATTGATGATTCCATTATTGTCGAATACTTAAGTTTACGCGGTTACTTTAAGTATAATGAAATTAATAACTATATTTTCTATAATAATAACTTCATACGGATTAAGGCGAAATGAGTTTCAAATGTCATGATTCGACTTCGGGACAATTTAGTTTTTCGACGCTTAAACCTAATAACCGAAATTAAAAAAAAACGATGTGTAAATTGAATATACGTCCTTATGAAGTATGGGAGCCAATACACGATTGAGCAAACTATGCTCGATAGAAAAAAATCGGCAACATTCCCTAAATTTGCAAGTTGGGAAAAAGCATTTTTATTCAATTATGGGCAAATATATTTTAATGAATGTATCATAATATTCGAATTCCTAATGAAACTTACTAGTGAACTATGGACTCCTTTGTCATTAAAATTTAATCATTTGATTGTACGAAATAAATATAAAACCATTTACCACGTATTCAATTGAATTTTTGCAATAAATAGTCCATTCTGGTAAGCAATTCTCAACCTTATGTAAAGCACCGTAAATTGTTTTAAAATTAGGATTGGACCGCGCCTTAAATGGCGTATATTTTGAATGTTGGAATTGAAATCAATTGTATCCATGTCCAAAGTAATATTTTATCTGATTTGCGTACTATTATTCTATGTTTTTATCAACCCGTTTCGAGTTCAAAATAAAAACAACATTAAAATCACGTTTTCACACTAGGACAGTGGGACCGGTCGCACATTTTATATATATATATAATTGTTTCAGATAGACTAGCAACACGTGACCAAAATGCTGGCCTATACCTTGCGCAGAGAATATGTATTGTCATTAAACGCATAGCAGTGCTGCCAGCAGTTTGGGAACGCTTCCCATTAAATAACGACTAGACTGACGAACAAACTTTTAAACAAATTCAGTTCATTAATTCTTTTACAGCAAGAAGTTATCGTAACGCATGAATATAAGTATTTTTGTACAGTGGTTAGATAGACAGTAATTTATTAAATATCAAAACAGACTTTACTCTCATGATTAGTCGATGCTATCCACCTAGATGCAGCGTAAGCCCATGAGGAAAGGCATCAGACACGCTCGAAACCTAGCTCACTCACTTACTCAATCGAAGTAAATATTTGATATTAAATAAATGACTATCGCACTCATGAGAATATACAAACAAAACGGAGAGTCGTATTGATTTTACTTACAGTTTCTTTTATTTTTTGCTAAAGAATTTAATTCTCTAAGAGTTTACAGAACAAAAACCTCCAAAGTCCAAATCAGCAGCGTGCGGAAGGATTTCCAGAATACTGGCCGCATTAATTCGTTGAAAAACATGGGTTATCTTTGCAATTCAACCTCATGGGCCTTGCAATTCAAAGAGGCAATGTAAGGACCAGTCGTTTTTTAAATTTTTGATGCCGGCTGGCCAGACTCTCGACAGCTGGTTATTTTTTTTAATATTTTTTCTCTTAGATATAAAATAAATTCAATTTTATTTTGACACATATTATGCTTAAATAGATTATCAGTTATTCTAAATTCATTTCCAACGTTTATCATATTTTATGGAATTATCTATGTTCATAGATAAGAAATCACAGCAAATACAAAGTATAATGAACGACTTCCGATCATTGCGTCTTTTATTAATCTAAGTACGTCAAAGCAAATGTAAAAAATATCTTTTCACAAATAACTTACCTAACGAAATTTCGGTTTAATGTTTCATATAATAATGGAGAGCATGAACACTAATATATTATCTACTAATACATATATTTGAATATCTACTTATGTATTATAGTATCTACACTATTATAATGAGGAGATTTGTTTCTAAAACTATTTTTAATAATATAAATAAAAAAGTACTCGATAAAAACACCTTCGGCCTCTCCATAACCTCCCGTCTTTTCTTGGTTTTTCATTCATAAGAACCTTCTCCTGAAAATAATTAACACAACAAAAAAAGAATAAGCGAGATTGTTCCATCCGTTCTCAAGTTATAGCGTGACCAGGAGAAATAGGGGCTCATTTTTATATAGGTATATATATATATATATATATATATGGCGATATTAGTATTATTTCAAACAATACTAAAATCGTCTCGAAAACATCTCGATTAGAGATTGAGTCGGTATAAATTGCCTTTCGCTGACAACACATGCACATAATTTTGCGTGTTTTTTCCCTTTGACACATTTATATAATAAAGTTATTTTGACGGTTTAACTTACGCGGTACGTATAGTCGAATATTTCGACCGGTTTCGTGACCGTCCGGGCCACTTCATGGAGTATTTGCGCACCCGGCTGCGTTCGCGCTAGTACTAGTAATAATAAGTATAATAAAGTATGTAAGATACGTGCAAAACTCTGCCCCCGAAATCCTATTTAGACGATAGAGTTATAAAGATACAGAATTATTTATTCAGTTTATTATGACTTCAATAAAACACTATAGATTTCAATAAACTTCTGATATCTCGAACACGGAGTGATTCCCCGAAACTCTTTAGCATACCTATCGGGGGCTATCTGTGTACTATTAGTCTACCGTATTACTTCTCTTAATCTAAGTCCCAAGTGGGCACTAATCCTTTTTCTAGAACTGATAACAAATGACGGTAGTTGTTTACAAATAAAATATATTCTAACAAGAGCTTATCTATAACTTTTAAAGGCAACGTACGAGTATGAGCTGTAGGTACAATTTAGTTGTTATTGTTTTTCAATTTTGGGCCTTTGTCATTTGAGAGGTAATGCTGTATTAGTGTGAATACATGACTTATGTATTAAGACGCGGTCCAACCCCAATTTTAAAATAATTTACGATGCTTTACGTAAGGTTTAAAATCGCTTGTTAGATTGGACAATGTAATGCGAAAATGCGTTAATTTTGTACGTTTTCTTTATATTTTTCGATATATAACAGAATCGAAAAAACTGCTGGTTATTACTTTAGTACTATACGTTGGCTAAGTATTACCTAAAAAAAATATAGTGTTATCGCTGAAAATTCTGAGAGTTTGGACGTGAAAGTTTTTGTGGACCTATTCAGGATTGTTTTCTGCAGAAAGTGAGTTATATTTATGAATTCTATTCGGTTATTACTCTTTTCCTATTCGTTTTCTAAACTTAGTATTTTTTTCATAATATATTATCGATCTGTTTCGTTACACTAGGTGTTCGCAAATTCTGCTTTTTACTATTATCAGGATACGAGCGCGCCTTAACTTCATAAACAATTAAAAGTTTTAATTTTACATTGGTATTTGATTCACTTGTAACACTAAACTAAAATTCTCTAAACTATGGCAGTTCTTATCATGTTAATACTAAAATCCACATTCGTGTAACACTTAGATAACAATTCTAAACATATGATTATTTTATTCAAATGTGGGTAGTTTTACATCAGTTTAAACTAGTTTATAGAGCACGAACTTACACGACGATTAAATTTGCACTAAACATATCCACAATTAAACAGAAACGGCAAATTTAAGAATTGTCTCTTGCAAGCGTTTTACGAATTTGGACTTAAGCGCGAACAGAATAAGAACTACCATAATTGACTAAAACAGATTTTAGTTCGTTAGTTTAGTTTGGTGTTCTGAACAAGCGAATTACTACCATTGCCAAATAATTTTACCATTTAACACAGCCAATTAATAACTAAAATTACTACTAAACCATAACTATTTAAATCAAAATAGTTTAGATTACCGAACGTATTACCATTTATTCTACACTAGCGGCTGCCCGCGACTTTGTTTGCGTAGTTAGCTCGGCCTTCGACCTCGCTATAACCTCCAATCTTATCTTGGTTTTTCTTTCATAAGAACCTTCTCCTAACAATAATTAACACAACATAAAAATAATTAGCGAGATTGTTCCGTCCGCTCTCAAGTTATAGCGTGACCAGGGGAAATAGGGGTTCATTTATATATATATAGGGTCGGCCTTCGGCATCGCCATACTTCTTGGGTTTTCTTTCAAAACCTTCTCCTGACAATAATTAATACAACAAAAAAGAATTAGCGAGATTGTTCCGTCCGCTCTCAAGTTATAGCGTGACCAGGAGAAATAGGAGTTCATTTTTAAATATAGATTAATTTTTAATGTTTATCATATATCATAGTTTTATCTATCGTCATAGATTAGAAATCACAGCAAATAACAAGTCTAATGAACGACTTCAAATCATTTGCGTATATTATTATTCTAAGTACGTCAGAGCCAATGTAAAATATATGAAGAAGAAGAAAGAAAGCACGTTTATTTTGGACTAGCTGCTCTCCGCAGTTTCATCGGCGTGGTGATGGATGATGATGAATCTTATATAGCCTATGTTAATCAGGGTGAATGTAGCTTACTGGAATGTAGGATGGTGAAATAATTTTTAAAATAGGTTCAGTACTTTTTGAGCCAATTCGTTACAAACATACTTACATACAAATCTTTCCTCTTTACAATATTTATTTAGATCGTATAGATCAGCGGTGCCCATACTTGTTCTTAAGGAGATCGACTTAGCAAAAATGTATGACTAAAAGATCGACAAAAATGTTTTCAAATCTTTGGTAGGTTATACAGCTATAAAACCGTATTTATACGGTTTTATAGCTGTATAACCTACCAAATTTAAAAAACAAATTACCAAGAAACATAATTGTGTAAAACTACATCGGGTGCAAAAGTGTCAAATCTGTATTAAATTTTTAATCATGCAATACTACAAAAATAAATATAAATATTAGTGATACAATATTACTAATAAAAATTATCATGATTCTGATGTGGAAACGTGACATTGGTGGTCTTCCGCAAAATGTTCGTAGTTAGAAATAGTCTCAGTTATTTGCAGTGCTATTGCTTTATAATATAAGTAAGCTTTATGTATAATAATATATTTAATTTCAGGTAGATACTTCACTCATATCTATTTCTCATTATCATATTCACTTCATGTTTCTGGACGTTGCTTTTTTCATTAGATAAAAACTACAGTTGGTCGATCTCTGATAACTTTACCTATCCTCCGCGATCGACCTTCAAATCTCTCGCGATCGACCGTATGGGCACCTCTGCTGTAGATGATAAAACTAGCATAAGAAAGAAATTCACTTTGCAATCTGGCCTTTGAAGTCTGGTTGCTAAGCAAGAGAGTCATTGAGCATTACTATTTGGTAACTTTAACTCGTGGTTGTTGAAAGCTCTAAAGTGTCCGATTCCAATAGCACGCGGGCCTTCATCGGCCTCGGTTCTGCTTCTCGAGCGTAGAAGGATTATTGACTTTAACAAGCTTGGTGCATGAAGTAATTAATTAAAATAGTCATTTTTCGCCTAAGCTCCAAAATTTAAATCTCATTCCATTTACAAATAATGAAGAGACCATTAAGGATAATATCCCACATCATTTTAATTAAACAAATATCTTTATATCTTTTGTTGTTTTTTTTTATGGTGTTTTAAAATTTAAAATCTCCCTTTCAGGAAAAATAACCTTCTTGGCTTGTCTGGCCCTTGCTCATGCCAGACCAGATCCAGAAGCCAGATCTTCACGACTATGGGAGGCACATCCTCGCTGCGTAGACACTCCTGACCCTCATTGGCTAATTCCTCACGAGTGGGACTGCACTTTGTTCTATTACTGCGAGTTTGGCTTGAAGAGAATTGAGCCGACTCGCTGTGCACCAGGCACTGAATTCTCTTATGATAAACAGGTATGCAGATCAATCGAGTAAGTGCCAAGTTTGAACAGCTCAAAGTTCGAAGGAAATCAAAATTTTACGTATCTCCTTAACCAGTTCTTTCGATTCCGTTTGTAGTTTTGTTAAATTATTAATGGGGGAATTTGATAGCTTGATGGTTAATGTCTGACTTGTACACGATGGTTGTTGTGTACTATTTACCGGCAAAACATTCACGTTAGGGATCGAATACGTCTCGCTGAATTTCGAGCATGTCCGATGCTCATTTTCAGAGCGAGTGAGCGAGTGCTCAGCGGCGTCTGCGATCTAAAACAGTGTATTAAATAATAAAAAATAATTTAACACATAAAGTCAACTATTAAGCTTTGAAGATCAATGTGGCACTGCATTGCGCTCAACAGCCCAAAGTGCATTTCCCCAAAATATCACTTGCTTTAAATTTATTAAATTTTTGCTCAGTATTTCTTTTACACTACATCTTAGTGACCCCTACCTACATTGTCACCTAAGTAGTACCATCCCGGAGATTACATATGGGGATTTGCTGACAAGTACTTTTCGTTTTCACCTGATCAACGAGGTTAAGCAACTTTTGGGTGGTTTAGTCCACATGGGTTTTCACCTCGCAATGCTATAGACAGTTTACTGAGTACTCAAATTTGAGGCTTGTGTTAGCGATAATAGGTGCCAATTAACAAGATTAGCCATCAAGTCATATCATTGGCTTGGATGAGTGACCTCTAGTAGCATTTCTACTGAGCACTTCTTTGTTTCGAAGGGCACTTTCGGTCGACATACCGTCGTAAGGATATGGTGCAGGCCATTAGGTGGTCTGAAACTAGCCTATCTGTTCTGGTGCTGCGTCGTGATATATGGCCTAATTCTATGAAACTCTTTATGATTTCTATGAACTCTTCTCTTTGAGAGGACAGGATCTGTGCCAGCAGTGTAAACCTAAATGGCTGATACTTTTGCCCTGCTACAAAAGAGGTGCCATTTTAAAATGCACACTTTAAATATACCCTCTATAATGCTGTTATTAGTAAATTTTCCGTAGTGCTTAACATGCCACAAAGTACAGTCACCTTAACTGTTTTGCCAATTGTTTTTAATATGTATGTTCGGATTAAATTATTTTCTCAAGTACTGTTCCCAAGCCAAGACGCATCTTAAGTGATAGTTTTTTTGACATCCATAATTAATTTATTTTAATTTCTAGTTACTTATTTTCTGTTTACAATTAAGTTAGATCAGTGTGTTCGCATGAGTGTCTATTATAATTGTAATTACGAGTATATTGTAAGTCTGTCCATGAAGACCTATAATTGGCATTCTGTATCTAAATAGGTAATTATTCTCATTATGTTTAGCCGTTGGTTTTTCATATAAATAAATAAATAAAAATAAATAAAGTTGGATCTGAATCTGGGATAGATTTCGTGGAATAATTATATAATGATATTTTTTTACAGGTGTGCATTCATCCGATCTTTGCTGACTGCAACCTGCCTGGAGTTCCCCCAACGGAACCGGAACCAAGTACAGTAGCCCCAACTGTAGCTCCTACTGCGGCTCCTACTGCAGCTCCTACAGCGGCCCCTACTGCAGCCCCTACAGCAGCCCCTACAGCTGCTCCTACAGCGGCCCCTACAACGGCCCCTACAGCAGCGCCTACTGCAGCCCCTACTGTGGCCCCTACAACAGCACCTACATCGGCCCCTACTGCAGCACCTACTGCAGCCCCTACTACAGCCCCTACAGCAGCCCCTACTACAGCTCCTACAGCGGCCCCTACTACAGCCCCTACTGCTGCACCTACTGCAGCTCCTACTGCAGCTCCTACTACAGCCCCTACGGCGGCCCCTACTACAGCCCCTACTGCAGCACCTACTGCAGCCCCTACTTCAGCCCCAACTGCAGCCCCTACTGCAGCCCCTACTACAGCCCCTACTGCAGCCCCTACTGCATCCCCTACTGCAGCCCCTACAGCAGCCCCTACTGCGGCTCCTACTGCAGCCCCAACCCCAGCCCCTACTGCTGCCCCGACTGCATCTCCTACTGAACCATGTGAAGAAGAAGTAGTCTACCTACCTAACGGGTGCCCGGCAGACTTTGAGATACACCATCTTCTGCCTCATGAAACGGAATGCAACAAATTTTACTATTGCGTGTTTGGAGAAAAGGTCGAGAGGACTTGCGCCCCTGGCACCTACTTCAACTTTAAAATTCAGGTATGTTTATTTAATCTTGTTACAATATTAATAAATAAATGGTGCTGCTGCTTGAGATGAGAAGTATCTTGTCTTTCAATGGCCTGTCACTGAACTTTCAACTAAGCACTTTTATGCTTCAGAAGGCACGTTAAGCTTTCTGTCCCAGTTGTTGTCTTTCAGACGGTCGGAATACTCAGAAACCAAAACCATATCCTTTTCATCAGCCCCTTTGAGTCGTATGCACTTACTCTGCTGAGAATAAGGCTGATGTAGTGAACTCATTATGGTTAATTATACTTCTGTTAAATTTCTGCTGTTCAATTTGTCACTTACTCTTGTCACTTTTGGTGACATTGTCACCGACATTTTTTATTAAATAGGACTGTTGACATACCACGCTTGTTCCATCACCACAAAGTTACGTCATCCTCGCGGGTGACGTAACTATTGTAGTAATTTCAGGTATTATATCACAGGAGTTTTTGCCAGTTCTTATTGAATAATTATGGACATAATTCGTTACAATTTTCTAACATAGACTGGCTTAACTTACGACGTACAGTCATGATCTCAATCAATTTCTTGACCTTCCGGGTAATTTCTAGAAAGTTCGCGCTTACACTGGTAAATATCTAATACGGCAGTTTCAATCGAATTGATTGTTTGCTATACATGACCTTGATCTTAATGCTAAGTGAAACATACCTCAAGTTTCATTCTCATAAATGCTAATACTGATAAACATGGAAAAATAGTTACAGGGCTTTACGTTCGGCGATAACTCATTTGGATAATCCTCGTGTTATCGTCATTTTATTGTAGACAATGAAAAAACGACCGATTTGAGCATTAGGTAAATGATAAAGTTGCGAAAATATTTCGAATCAAGGACTAACGTTAGTTTGTAGTAATATTTTATGGATTTTTTGTGCCGTTGATCAAAACTTTAGTATCGACTGAGTTTGTTTCCCTTTAGTGATTAATATCGAAATTCTAAAAGCGCCAGCCTTTGAATGGTGACGCGTGAAATGTGCGCTATACGAATTCTGATGGTCATAAAAAATCGTAAAACAAACTCGGACTAGACCTACCGTGCGAGCCGTCCGCTCACGGCTTAATTTAGAGAACTGCAGGCCGATAAGTCTACTCACAACGTTCTAATAGCATGATTAACATCCAAACGATAGACCTTGTTTTACAATTTGTATGCAAAACAGGCAAAAATATGAAATCCAGTATCGAGGCAATCAAGTCGTGTTCCTAATGAATTATGCTGGCCCACGACAATTGTTGTGCCACCTAGAGTGTTTAAGTGTAGTTTGATTTTTTTCTAAATATGAAATTTATAATTATATAAATTTAAATTTACATTTTTGGATATGTTACAAAACCACTGAATAACTACTTTCTAACAGTGAAAAGACTTTGTAATAGATAAAATAAGTTTTATTGGTCACATGACAAATCACGCGTACATCTAATCATATAAAAACTATTGTTATTATTACAGAGCGATAAGGGAATGATTACGTCAGTATCTAATATTCCACAATGTACAAGTGTACCTGGGTCGAGGATATCGACCTGCAGTTTGAGGGTGATGTCAAGTCTAGTCGACACTTTCGTAGAGGGTACCCCTCAGCAAAATTTCACACATAGTGCCCGCGTCATGCCAATTAGATGACATACTATAGATAATGGGACACTTTGCAAGAACCTGTCTTTAAGCACCTAACTGTGTATTACGGCAGCTGTTCTTGAGATCGCTCTTTTACATCCAGTGTGTTAACATCTTCAACCGCATCAATACTGACCATAAAATGATTAGTGATAAAAAACAAGCCTATCAGTGTTATTACAAATTGAAAATTATGAAACCGTCATCCGTTCTATTATTGAAGATACATACTCAAAATTTTAAAATACCATGACTCTTATGTATTAAAAAGTCGCTGAATCAATTTCCATAAAAAAATATGTGGGACTACCTCTGAAGGTATGGTATAGCAAAAAAAAATTATCATACAAGACGATTCATAATTGGCAGAATGATCGCAAGAAAAACATACTGTCGAATTAAAAAATCCCTCTTTTGGAAGTCGTTTGAAAAGTTTGTATGTCACATGAAGTGTTCCAGTCAAAGTTTAGTAGATTACCCGTAATGCCTTTGACACGGTGAACGACAAACGAAAGCTTTCCGCAGATAATGCCTTTCTAGCAAGAACACTATACTGCACTCGTCATTTGTTTTTGATTCTTTTTCAGATACGATAGGTAGGAAGTGAAATGACTTTCACTGCCTACCTATCGTATCCTTTATTACACAGTAATGATTACGCATTATTCCTTCGCTGCAGAATGTCTGACACTGCGATGTTGTCAACAAAGACAGCAGGCCTAGCATCTAGTTAGTCTGGTTTCCTCGGGTCTTACGATAAGCACCCCGACGGCATAGGGAATATTCTCCTCACGAAGTAAGATCCAGTCACTCATATGGGCATTGACTATTATGGTCCGCTTTACAAGCAAAGGCTTGCCCGTCTTGCGGGTCTCCTTTTCTATACTCTCTTACTTACTGGTTCATCAAAACTGGTGTCTAAATTTTCATTTTATCTTTAGGTATGCGACTGGCCTCAGAACGTAGACTGTGCTTCCTCTGGAGGTGGCGGAAATGGCGATGGAGGTGACAGTGGGGATGGTAACTGCAATGGAGGTGCAGACTGCGGCTCGGGTGGTGGAGGTATGGTACCTTTTGCTTTAATGCAATGATAGCTTAAGGGTTTGCAGCTGGCCTGGCAGTCAGTAACGGAACATACCGTTTTCGACCATTTGTAAGATAGTAGTAAACATTCGTATTTCAGATATAAACAGAAACATCATGGAAATATGACACTTTAATATGCCTATTGTATGCTTTACAGTGGGTAAAATGCTTGCTAAAACCCAAAATTGTCTATCTTTCGTCAAACGTCTTTAGTTGTTTGTTGCCTCAGGACGTAGCAGGATACAAACAACTTTTGCTGATAATTGATGGATTATCAGCAAAAGTTGTTTGCAACCAATTCATTATGTATTTATACCACCAACAATTTCGTTGATAAAGCACAGCATAATCGGTACATTATGTCACCACATAGCGTCATCCCAGATAGATCTTCCTTACTTCAAAGCCTGGATAAAAGTGTCAATAGTGATCAACCATCAAAAAACCCTTACAAAATAATGAGGGAAGTTTATTTTTAAAGTTTTACTGCCTATTTTACTGACTTACCGTCTACCCGCATATTTAGAAAAACATTCTTCGATTTGAAGTTATGGATAAATAACATTTCGGCTACCATGGCGACTTGAACACGGCTCCCGAAAACCGATATACTGCATTTCCAATTTATAGCAGCACAGTTCGTAATAACAAAAAATATTTCTTCGCTTACCTCACCTTGCATTTATGTTGACCTTTGACACAATAATTATAAGTGAACTTATAACAACTGCTCCTTATCTCCAGATGACAACGGTTCCGGTGATGGTTGCCCCGGTGGCTGCGGAGGTGGCGGCGATGGTGACAACGGAAGCGGTGGCGACAACGGTTCAGGTGGCGGTGGCGCTACTCTTCCCAACGGATGTCCCGCTGACGGGAGCGTGCATCAACTTCTACCTCACGAGTCAGACTGCGCAAAATTCTACTACTGCGTGTTTGGACAGTTAGTCGAAAGGGATTGCGCACCTGGTACACACTTCAACCCTGCTATCCAGGTAACATAAACACAATCCAATCTTCTGCTTTTTTATTTAAATCTGTGACGAGACGAGTAATTTGCCTGATGTTAAGCGTAACGCTTGCTCATAACAGTCCAGTGTCAAATTCAAATTCAAATTGTTTATTTGTAATTGTTACAGTTCTTGTGTACAATAATAAAAATGATGTCTCGAACATTCTACCGTTTCCGGTGCACAAATATTTAAAATTTATTAAATATACGAGTATACTTAGTATTTAAAATTCTCAAGAGGTTACTAATTATCAAAATAAAGTAATTATGAAATAAAGTGATTTTATACAAAATAAACTGAAATATTAAAGATAGACTCAATAACTATATAAACAAATAAGAAATGTGTCAGTTCCATAATACAAAATCAAAATAATATTAGTAATGTCATTGCAGAACATGTTAGCAACTTTAGGTCAATGTATTATCAGACGAGTCAACAGAGTGTCAATGTTTCATCAGGATTAAAGCTAAAATACATATTACAATTTGTCGTCTAAGAACTTCTTTACAGAATAATAACATTTGCTTATCAGAAGTTGAAATAGATCACGTTTAAATTTGTTAAAACAATACTCCTTGAAACAATTTGGGATCTTATTGTATATTGTAATGCTCATACAATATGAATTATATTTATGCATTACTAAACGTTGTATTGGAACATATAAATTGTGTTTATGTCTTCTATTTCTGTGCAAATTCTATTCTGTGTTTTTCAAACAAGGCATGGTTTCGATGGACAAATAGACTAACCTCTAAAATATAAAGACAGGGTAGGGGTAATATATTATGCCTTTTAAAGAGCGGCATGTAACTTTCCGAAAAATCGACACCACAAAGCGATCTAACGCATTATTTCTGGAGCAATTCTGTAGACTCTGTGAAAGCACTAGGCTTTAGTCTACAGAATTGCCCCACATGACAAGGACGTACCGTAACACTGAAGACACAATTTTTTTTTTTATAACTGACAGCTATCTTATACATCCCAGCACATATAAATTGAGGAAGAAAGTGCACACTATGGGTTATTGAAGAAAACTACTCAATTCCCCATTGGCACAGATCTTTCTTTATTTGAAAAATAGTAGTGAATTACACAGACATTCTTTCGTTATAATAATTTCGTTTACTTATCTTCAGGTTTGCGACTGGCCTGCCAATGCTGGATGTCAAGCAGGCGGGGGAGACAATGGTAGTGGTGGTGACAATGGAAGCGGTGGTGATAACGGTGCAGGTGGTGGTTGCCCCGGCGGTTGTGGAGGCGGCGATGGTGACAACGGAGGCGGTGGTGATAACGGAAGTGGTGGTGATAACGGTGCAGGCGGTGGTTGCCCCGGCGGTTGTGGTGGCGGCGATGGCGACAACGGAAGCGGTGGTGATAACGGTGCAGACGGTGGTGATAACGAAAGCGGTGGTGACAACGGTGCAGGCGGTGGTTGCCCCGGCGGTTGTGGCGGCGGCGATGGTGACAACGGAGGCGGTGGTGACAACGGAAGTGGTGGTGATAACGGTGCAGGCGGTGACAATGGCAGCGGTGGTGACAATGGAAGTGGTGGTGACAACGGTTCAGGTGGCGGCGGCGCTACTCTCCCCAACGGATGTCCCGCTGACGGGAGCGTGCATCAACTTCTACCTCACGAGTCAGACTGCGCAAAATTCTACTACTGCGTGTTTGGACAATTAGTCGAGAGGGATTGCGCACCTGGTACACACTTCAACCCTGCTATCCAGGTAAGAATTATTTCATGACATTAATAGGTGTTATTTTCCAACAACATTCTTTTCAAATTAGAGCACAGCGCAAATAAGTGACAATACCGTTTATGGACATTTTACCGCATTATTTCTATTGAGTACCATGCTCCTTTTATTGACTGCTATTCCTACTGGGCATTTGTGTTATGAATGGACGCATTTTTTCTAGTCCGGAATGAAGATTAAATTGACTGGAGCCAATAGGCTGCGCTTACAAAACAATGGATCAATTTACTCACGAGAATCCTTGCCTGTCCCACAGGGCAATCTACGTCCTACCTAACTACCCAAGGCTGTAAGAATAATATTATGTTTGCGTGACTGATATCTCAGTCTTGCAAACAAAATGGTTACTCTTGAAGGCCAGCCCACATGACAATACATTTACATATCACAGTGCAGTAGTATACACAGTTTTCAGATATAATTCAAGTGTCGCGCTTTACAACACTACTCCAACAAATAAAGCGCCGACGATCGCTAAATTCAGTAACCACAAATGTATTCCAACAAAATGATCACGGTCAGCTTGGCCGATCAAAAGTAGTATCATAGAACACGCAGTAGACATAGTTATTTTTGTACTTTCTTTATAACATTTAAGCAAACTTAAGTTTTGCGAGTCAGGCGCGGTCATGAATGGTTCCGACTTATTGAAATATACACACTAACAAACCTAACAAAATATTTCAGGTTTGCGACTGGCCTGCCAATGCTGGATGTCAAGCAGGTGGAGGAGATAACGGTAGTGGTGGTGATAACGGAAGTGGTGGAGATAACGGTGCAGGCGGTGGTTGCCCCGGCGGTTGTGGCGGCGGCGATGGTGGTGACAGTGGAAGTGGTGGTGATAACGGTGCAGGCGGTGGTGATAACGGAAGTGGTGGAGATAACGGTGCAGGCGGTGACAATGGAAGCGGTGGTGACAACGGAAATGGTGGTGATAACGGTGCAGGCGGTGACAATGGAAGCGGCGGAGACAACGGAAGTTGTGAAGACGACAACGGTGATAGCGGCTCTGGTGGGGATAATGGCAGCGGTGGTGACAATGGAAGCGGTGGCGACAACGGTTCCGGTGGCGGTGGCGCTACTCTCCCCAACGGATGTCCCGCTGACGGGAGCGTGCATCAACTTCTACCTCACGAGTCAGACTGCGGAAAATTCTACTACTGCGTGTTTGGACAATTAGTCGAGAGGGATTGCGCTCCTGGTACACACTTCAACCCTGTAATACAGGTGAGAACTATTTTTGTATGGAACATACTTTTTTCTACTATTCTATTAGATCTCATAATTCAGAATATTCATACATAGGTGTTTACTCTAGCAAGATGGGCAAGTCCTACAACTGGTGGTAAAGTCACAATATTTGGTTGTGGTAGCTTCAGTGCTAGCTAACAAACAGTGGTAGGGGTCAATAAACTCTCGAGTTCATTGACCCCGTCTCACCCCGAGAGATATACGTGCGTCGTGCGAGAGATAAGTGCGTCTTTTATGCCTAAATTGAATAAATTATTTTGACTTTGACTTTGATAGTTATTTTGTCCATTTTACCAAATTTCATTTATTCATTTAGTATGTACATTGCCCTGCAAACAGCTTTGAGGCAGGATATCTGGCACTGTAACGGCAAGTTAGATACTTGCGGAAGAGTCTAGCATCCTATATCAACTGATGAACATCACCCAAGGAATACGTGTAGGCACCGTATTTGAAGACTGCAGCCTTGTCAAATTATAATTTTTTCGTATTTTTTATATTAGGAGAATAGATCTTATAGCAGAGCTATGGTAGCATACCAAAGCTTGGCATATATACCTAATAAATGTTCTACAAATGTATGAAATAAATTATTTCAGGTTTGCGATTGGCCAGCCAATGCTGGTTGTCAAGTCGGCGATGGCGACAACGGTGGTGGCGACAACGGTAGCGGCGGAGACAACGGTAGTGGTGGCGACAACGGTAGCGGCGGAGACAACGGTAGTGGTGGTGACAATGAGAGCTGTGAAGACAACAACGGTGATAACGGCTCTGATGAGGACAATGGCGGTGGTTGCACAGGATGCCCTCCTGGAGGAAACGGAAGTGAAGAAGATAACAACAGCGTAGAAGACATTGACAATGGCGGAGATGGTGATGAAGGTGAAGATGGTGACAATGGCGGTGGTTGCACAGGATGTCCTCCAGGGGGAAATGGAAGTGGTGAAGACAATGGTGATAACGGTACAGATGGAAACGGCATTGAAGACAACGACGAAAAATGTAAAGACGTCTGCAACGTTGCACCTTGGGCTCACGAAGACTGTGATAAGTTCTGGCGTTGTGATGGTGAGAAAGCCGTGATAACTGTCTGTTCTGAAGGCCTTCACTTCAACCCTAACACGTTAACCTGCGACTTCATATGCAATGCCGGATGCGTCAGAGAAAGCGTGCAGTCAAGTTTCAACCCTGATGGTATTAGAATGTTTTTACCGTGGGACAAACTAGATGGCGCTCTCAAAGAGCTGGTAAAAATAAGTAAACGTCATTGATAGATCCTAGTATTTATATTGCTGTAGCATGCCAATTTTATATGTGATACGCTATTGTTTTAAACACTGTAAAAATTGCATTTAAAAAAGAATGGCTCCCGTTTGATGATACTTCTCTTCTTAATAATGGCTTAAGTCATTAATTTTATAACACTTAAAAGTAATCATAAGAGTCGTCAAAGCATAAATTAAATAAATAATATGTATGACGCAAAAAAATACAAAATATGATTATAATTGAGAATATAATGCTTTAATATATTGCATATAATTTATTTATTGGAATATAAATGATCACGTATCATCGTTAAGAAAAAACATCTGATACTATCAGACGAGTTGTTGTTCTTTTGTGAAAGTATGTTTAATAAAACAGAAGTGTACCGTTTAAATCTTGGCATGTTATACATTTTATACCTATAAATACTCTTATTTATATCAAATGTATGCATTTACACATTATTATAAAATAAAACTACACTGCTATCATTATCATTGATTATTTAATAAACATTTGCAAATTTTATTTGCATATCATTTATATAGACCTTA
The DNA here is from genome assembly GCA_917880725.1 of Selenia dentaria. Lineage (NCBI taxonomy): Eukaryota > Metazoa > Arthropoda > Insecta > Lepidoptera > Geometridae > Selenia > Selenia dentaria. Next base: position 2,874,211 of record OU862902.1, read on the forward strand.
AAAACTAAACAGTATAAAAATAAACTATATATTTATATAGACTTAAAAATATATACTTTACCAAAATAGACAATATAATTTGTACTTACAATAATTAATTTATATTAAAATAATTTATTAAGAATGGAGTGTGATATACATATTATGTGTTTTAATTTACTGCTGGCTATCAGCAGCATTGTTAACTGCGAGTACCTGAAATAAAAAAAAATAAAAAATTACACTAATAATATAAATCCAAAAATGTTCAGTGATTTTTTTTCAAAACTAATCAAATTTAATTGTTTATTCAGAATATAGGTTACGAAGTTGTTACGAATTAACATTAGGAATATAAAAATATTAATTACTAGTTGTGCTCCGCGGTTTCACCCGCGTGGTGATGGATGATGATGATTAATCAAAATATATAGCCAATATTCATCAGAGATGATGTAAGATTCTAATAGTGATAGAATTTTTCAAATCGTTCCAATAGTTTCGGGGCCTATTCAATCCTAACAAACAATAAAAAAACCTTCTTTATAATAACATTACTAGCGACTGCCCGTGACTCGCGTTCGCGAAGTAGGCTCATCCTTCGGCCTCGCTATACCCTCCCATATTTTCTTGGGTTTTCTTTCAGTGTTAAGCGGCCACGGTTTTTTATCTTGGGACAACAGTCGTTCGGATATTATTATGTCGAAGGCCTGTGGCCTGCAAACTTCGAAATGGGTTGGCCACTAGCCTACCCATCAATCCGCACTGGGGGCGTGGTGGATTATAGCATAACTTCTCTCTCTGAGAGGAAGGCTCGAGTTCCAGCAGTGGGAATATAATGACGTTTGATTATTCTTGACGCTGTAATAGCAGAACGGAATCGGATGAAATTTGGAATGAAGATCCAGTAAGAAGAGAAATGAGAATTGACTGACTATTGATCGCAATAGTGAGAATTTTCGAAAGGTTAATTTTGCTTCTTTAGATGTCACAGCATATTCGAGATCCATCGAAATTACTCGTACTTATCCCATATTAGGTGTACAAAGTCTTGTTACAGACAGATTGTAATGGTATTGTAAATAAACTATTTAGTTTGTATTGTAATTAAATTAGTTAGTTAAGTTTAATTGTTACAATTAAATAACGTTTTAACAATTGAGTACTTTACACTTACAATAATATTGAAGTGTAGATGTTTGAGACTACCATTGTGTTGAAAGAAATTGGAAACTTAGCAAAAAAATAAATAATTACGTGCATTATCTTTTATGGGACAATGTATATGATTCTATAATAAAGTTCCCAATGTTATCCGAGATTTGCCTATTAATAAGTTTAAAATTACTATTAAAACTAAACTCTGTCAGTAAGGTTATTACAAAATTTCGGATTACTTGGAGGATAAAACAGCTAGGGACTGATCACTCCAGGATCTATCTACTCGTGTACCTACTAAGATGTCAAAGTGTAGCGTGTCTTGCCCTACTGATACCATTATTATGTTCTCTTTTGTAAGGCAACACACTGGAGCTAATATTTGTAGTACCTAAGTAAAAACACTGTAAAAACATCTATATAAAAAGAATGGCCCCGAGTTTCTTGCCGCTTCTTCTCGGTAGGCTCTATATATTTTGGAACGCGGCGGTAGTCTTTAAAGTACATTATAATAAAAAAATTACGTTCATAAGTGCGTCTTTGATGCCTAAATTGAATAAATGATTTTGACTTTGACTTTGATTAAAATCAGTAAATAATATAAAAATTTGCAATTATGATGATATTGGGGAGTCTTTTCAATCGACCAGTTGCAGACGTGATTAGGTACGGAAACGGGCATAATGCTGGATCTTCTTTTTTATTGCCAAAAGTGGTCAGACAGGCAGGCGGCCCATCTGATGGAAGGTGGTCACCGTCGCTGCCGACCTCTAAAAGGAATAGAAGAAGTGAGGGTGGACGGGGTAAGGGAAGGGAGAAGGAGAGGGGGAAAAGATTGGGCCTCCGGAACCTCCCACATACAGACTGAAACGCAATAGAAAGTTATATTACTTCACGCCGGTGTTATGTGGGAGTGTGGTAGTTCTACGGTCGTGCTGGCCCATTCGGCTGTAACCCATAGGGTTACATCGTGGCACTACCACCTATAAAACCACCTGTTATAGACAGACGTTCCCGGTTAAGTAGACCTCGTGGTTGTTCCATAACCTTATAACATAAATAAAAAAAGCAACAAACATAACTGTACAAATAACATAGTCTTACCCGTTTAACCTTTTTCCCGTACATAGAAGTGAAGGTGACTGTGATGTTGGTCGGTTTTCCTGTACGGGCATCGAACACGCGACAGCTGTCGAACGGGGGGGAGTACAGGTGGAGGGAGATGGCACTGTCCGCATGGGACGGGTTCTCCATTCGATGAAGGCCGAGGGCGTCTGAAAATAATATAGGTAATACTTAAAATTCTTAAATACATGTAACTTGTCAACGCTTGACTATATGATAACTAGATATTAATTATTAGCAATATAATATAACAATATGGGACAACATCCACACGCGGTGTTCAGGTCCCAAACTAGACAGAGCCTGTACTATGGTAACCTGATGACTGATATACATACTTATATACATTTACACGCCCAGACTCTGCTCAAACAGACATGTTCATGCAAACGTGGTGTTCAGGTCCCAAACTAGACAGAGCCTGTACTATGGTAACCTGATGACTGATATACATACTTATATACATTTACACGCCCAGATTCTGCTCAAACAGACATGTTCATGCAAACGTGGTATTCAGGTCCCAAACTAGACAGAGCCTGTACTATGGTAACCTGATGTCTGATATACATACTTATATACATTTACACGCCCAGACTCTGCTCAAACAGACATGTTCATGCAAACGTGGTATTCAGGTCCCAAACTAGACAGAGCCTGTACTATGGTAACCTGATGACTGATATACATACTTATATACATTTATACGCCCAGACTCTGCTCAAACAGACATGTTCATGCAAACGTGACGTTCAGGTCCCAAACTAGACAGAGCGTGTACTATGGTAACCTGATGACTGATATACATACTTATATACATTTACACGCCCAGACTCTGCTCAAACAGACATGTTCATGCAAACGTGGTATTCAGGTCCCAAACTAGACAGAGCCTGTACTATGGTAACCTGATGACTGATATAGATACTTATATACATTTACACGCCCAGACTCTGCTCAAACAGACATGTTCATGCAACAGTGGTGTTCAGGTCCCAAACTAGACAGAGCCTGTACTATGGTAACCTGATGACTGATATACATACTTATATACATTTACACGCCCAGACTCTGCTCAAACAGACATGTTCATGCAAACGTGGTGTTCAGGTCCCAAACTAGACAGAGCCTGTACTATGGTAACCTGATGACTGATATACATACTTATATACATTTACACGCCCAGACTCTGCTCAAACAGACATGTTCATGCAAACGTGGTATTCAGGTCCCAAACTAGACAGAGCCTGTACTATGGTAACCTGATGACTGATATAGATACTTATATACATTTACACGCCCAGACTCTGCTCAAACAGACATGTTCATGCAAACGTGGTGTTCAGGTCCCAAACTAGACAGAGCCTGTACTATGGTAACCTGATGACTGATATACATACTTATATACATTTACACGCCCAGACTCTGCTCAAACAGACATGTTCATGCAAACGTGGTATTCAGGTCCCAAACTAGACAGAGCCTGTACTATGGTAACCTGATGACTTATATACATACTTATATACACACCCAAGAACCGCTCAAAGAGACGTGTTCATGCACACAAGTGTGCATCCTGTCCAGGATTAGAACACGGGGTCAGCGTCTCAGAAAGCAGGGATCTACCTGCGCCAACCGGCCTGTCAGCTGTTCTGACTGGCCTGTTTTATGTATACAGACCGCCAGGCTGTATATTGGCCGCCCGAAGGCTTTCAACATAGCCCAACGACTGTTGTCTTAAGACACCGACACCGACGGCTTAACGTGCCCTCCGAAGCACAGAAGCGGTCAGTTGAACAATAACACTATCACACACCCATCCAACTCCAGACTGCAGCAAACGTTGCTTAGCATTGTAGATCGGTTAAGATCGCCAAGTCGAGCTGTCGTTGGTCCACGCAAATATTTCTTCAAGAAGTTTAAGAAAATACATAAAACACTCACCGTTTATATAACACACATCATTAACCTCCAGTCTTGTCCTCCCAATCTCTTCCATCTCGCACGGGATCCCACCTTCTTGACCATTTTGTACGCCATTTCCTTCACCATTATGCACGCTATTTCCTTCACTATTATGTACACCATTTGCTTCACTATTATGTACACCATTTCCTTCAATATTATGTACACCATTATGTACGTCTTTTTGTTCCCCATTTCGTCTATTCGGACATCCGCTATTCGGGCAGCCCATGTCAAAATCTTCTGATTCAGAACAACATCTTCGCACTGGTTTGGTGTTCTTTTTAAGCACTTTTCTCACTTCCGGTTCAATGTTTTCTGGCCAGTCGTATCTGCAAAAATATTAATGATGTTAATTTTTATATTTATGAATTAATATTTGATGTAAACGCGGATAAGGTTTTGGCGGGAATTTTGTGATTCGCGAGATTTGAAGAAGGCACTGATTTAATGATAGATAGATAGATAGATAGATAAAACATTTATTTGCATCTTCAATACACACGTACATTCGATTATACACAATATTTTAAACATAATAACTAGTTAATTAAGAAACAGTTAAGTACAAAATTACCTTAATATTAGCAGCTTATTAAAAAGTACGTGTGTGTTGGAGCCTAAACAAATAGGTCATAGCTCAGCGAATAAAATTGCTCAAGGAGCAAACACTGATTTTCAGCTATAACCCTCGAGATGATGAGACGAAACGAGTCCATCATAAACAATAAGTGTACCCAAAATTTGTTAGAATTTACTAGATTAGTTATGAATATGAGTAACGAGAGTAGATACATGATTGTGTGTGGTGATTATAACAATTATTGCCTAAGTTTCTGAGAACCAGAAAAGCTTACCTATGTGAATTGTAAAGTATGGGGGTTATGTGCGAGTAGCCCCAATAAAAAATAAAAATCAAAGTATAGACGGCATGTAACCTATTTCTGGCAAGCGAAGTATTTAGGAATGCCCTGTTTTATCTTTCTAAAATATGAATTTTTAATTTAGATTTGAAATTGTGTTTTGCATTGAGATTTCTTATAGGCGCCATTGTATACTCGTTCATTATGTTTAGACCGGTCAAATTGATTTTTTAAGTTTTGTATGGAAGAAAAAATATACGAATTTTTGAAAGTCGTAGAACAAAAGATGTTTGTTTTGATGTACAGAATATGCTCTGAAAAGGATGCTAATTGATTACCAGTATCCCTGTATAGTAGTTTTGGTAAGTTGAAAATTAAAATTTTGCAAGATTTAATAAATAGTTCAGCAGTTACAGCTAAGCAGTAAAGTAAACAAAAATGAATCGCAAAAATAATAAAATGGATCATGTAATGATTACTGAGCAGTGAAATAACTAAATGGGCAGTTTCGAGTGGGTAGTTGATAAAACGGAATTAGTCGGTAAGAAATCTCAATATAACCGGTTCTATAAACAAGGGTACATGTTTGAATGGGTCTTATTTTCCATAAGATACTATAGGAAGAAGGTAACTAGATTAAAACGAGAGATTCAGTTCTGGCACATCGCTGGCCGCTGCCGCGGCACGCTCGCTTCTTTTGCTTGGCTCGCGCGTTGTAGTCACATGTTAACTACCTACCGCTAGATGGCGGATAAAACCCAACAATGCATATTGTTGACTTTGTTTCATTTACCAAGCTTTGTGTTCTAGTTTTGTCGTGTAATGGTGGTGTACATTATTAGCCATTAATTGTCCGCAATGGTGCAAGAGTGAACAAAATGATAAAACGCTATACTGAGTTTTCTTCGTCCATCACCTTAGTTACAATTTTAGTACTTGATGTATCCATGGCTACACTGGAACATGACTGCGTTGTTTGTTTTGTGTTTTCAACGTCAATAGAAGAGTCTTAAGTCTTAGAAAGATTTATACCCGTTTTCACCAACGTTTTATGTAACACCTAAGCCAAGTTATGTGCCGGTTTTATACTACTATTGCCTGTTATTACCATCATTTTAGGTAACACCTAAGCCAATTTAGGTGCCAGTTATGTACTACTACTCGTATTGCCAGTCCACACCATCATTTTAGGTAACACCTAAGCCATGTTAGGTGACTTTTTGTACTACTAAGTGTTACTGTTACCTAACTGGTTTAGGTGTTACCTAAAATGTTGGTAAAAACGGGCATTAGTGTTACCTAACTGGTTTAGGTGTTACCTAAAATGTTGGTGAAAACGGGCATTAGTAATACAGGCACCGCATTACTAGAACGGACTTAGAGAGGGCAGTTACTTAATGACAACTTCTTTGGTGAGGAAAAGATGGTTATTTGGAAGAGATTGCTCTGAGCGATAGGAACACCCACTGTGACACTTAATTTTAAGCTTTTATTTGTTGAATAATGTTTTTATTCTACAATATTTAACCGACTTCAAAGAAGGAGGATTCTCAATTCGACCGTATATCATTTTTACGTGTGTTCGTGGAAAATTTCTTCCTTTATGAACCGTTTTTGATGATTATTTTTTTGTTTGGTATATTTCAGAGGTCCCATTAAATTTTCATCAAATTCTATTTACACTCCAATAACTGAAAAGTGTATCTTGATGATATCATCGTTTACGGCGAATAACAATCGATCCCGTAAGTAGCGAAGGTCACTTTTGAAATATCATGGTACCGCCTTCAACAAGTTATTTCACACTTTTTGGTGTTGAAGTCTGTTTCATTTTCTACCGACTTCTAAGTTTTTAAGCTATTGCATACCTTCTATCGCAGGCCTTGAGCGTGGAGACCGAATCCAGAAATTCCGTAACGAAAATAACCTAACACCCCCCACTCCGACTCCATCTATCGATGAATAGCAGAACATTTGATGACTTTTTGAAATATCACGCTTGTCTCTTTAGTTCAGCAACTCGCCTCTAGATGGCATTGGTTAAATAATTATAATTGCATAAGTTGATTTGGCATCTATCGATGAATAGCAGAACTTTTAATGACTTTTTGAAATATCACGCTTTTCTTTTTAGTTCAGCAACTCGCCTCTAGATGGCATTGGTTAAATAATTATAATTGCATAATTTGATAAAACAGCTATGCAATAGCTTTACCGCGGCAGTCTCCGAGTGCCACACGTCTTATTTTTATGTTTGTTACCTCATAACTTTCGACTGGGTGAACCGATTCTCAAAATTCTTTGTTTGAAGGCTGTGTTCCCGTGTCCCATTTAAATTTCATCAAATTCGGTTTAGTAGTTATTGAGTTACACTCCTATAACTGAATAGAATGGAAGACGGTATAATTTTTTTGAAATCGTATTTGTTTTATTATATTTTGTACTGCGGTGTTGCATTGAAGAGTTTATCTATATATTTAACTGTGACTTGACTATTTGACAATTTGAATATAACTATAAATATTGATACAAATAACTTGCAAAGGATAAAGCCTGTGTTTATAATGTATCGCTCTCCGTCAACAAATTATGTGATAGTGTCCCGAGATGTTATTATTTCATCACCTTGACAACTATCACCATCACCCATCACCCGTCTCACGCAATACACAATGTCAAGTATACTACATCTACATTTATACACTGTCTACACTATATTAGATTATCAAGAGGAACAAGTTTTTGTTTGTTTGTTTGAATTGAATAGGCTCCGAAACTACGGGACCGATTTGAAAAATTGTTTCACCATTAGAATCCTACATTATCCCTAATGAATATAGGCTATAGAATATTTTCAATAATTTAGGTATCTTTAAGAAAACTTTGATAATTTAATGGGTTACATTATCAAAACCAACCAACCCTGTTCGTTTTGGGCATGGTTGGATACAACAAGTTGGAAACTAGAAGGGACGTGGCGCGCGCTGTGTATGTGCTGAAGGTGTACAGGGGAATAATTACCAATCCGATCATCTTACAAACGATGATGTTGTGTGTGCCGGAAGGATATGTGGGACGGCGCAGGCGGCCACCACTATTTGTGGTGCCTCGCGGAAAAACCAACCTGCTCAACAAAGCACCACTAACAACGACAATACAAGCACTTAACCAGGTGGCGGAGAAAATTGACATTTTCCATTGTTCACAGAGCGAGTTCGTAAGGGCTATTATGTTCAATTTGTCATATTGTAAATAATAATTACTATTTTTCTACTACTCTATTGCATTTGGATAAGCCTGTAATGATAGATGTATTGTTTTAATAATAAATAAATAAATAAAATTTCATTGTGTGGTGTGAAAATAATTCCCAAAAGCTTCCTTAAATTGTAGCAAAAATGATGTACAAACCTTTTTATAGAAGTCGTCAATGTCTACAAAAAGTCTGCAATACCATGGGTGCCTTCCGATTGAAGTCAAAAACGATTTTAGCGCTGTGATCGCCATTCCAAATCAACGAAAGCGCGACAACGTAGACCCATTTGACGACATGGATTACGTCATCAAGGACACCATTTTGCGATTTCAACTACCACGCTGCAAACTGAAATCACCGTGAGCAGTCCGACAAAAATGACAGTTCGTTGATGTGTGCGTGCTGCGATAGCTATCACCCTGTCTGAATGTACGTGTATTCCATGCCGTGAGCAACGTGAGCGTGGTTTCCACCCATTCCGAATGGCTGATAGATCTCACCTGTCAAAAGCGCGATATCGAATCGGAATGGAAAATAGTGATAATATCGCCAAACTCAGTGTCTGCGCCACTCGGAAAGCACCCCATATATGTCTGACTTTAAAGTTATGTCAATATAAATACCTTTTCATGTTTAAATACGCAATTGTATCGATATATCTAGCTTTAAAGGCCTTATATCGCGTACGCTGCGAAAGCTATCGACAATAGATCAACAAGAAGTAGAGATCCCACCAGGCTACGTACACCCACTTGTAATACTGCCTTATGTAGTCGAAATTGTAATGTTATGTCTATTAAAATTATTAACAAAATTCCAGTGGCGATCAGGGAGCTCCCATATAAATATTTTAAATTGAAATTACACCAGTGGCTGACTGAAAACTGTTTCTATACAATCAAAGAATTTATGAAGTTTAAAAAGTGACTATTTTATTAATATTATATTGTAATATAGGTATATTATAAATTTAATTATAAGTTTGGTTGGATGTGTCAGCTGTAATTATAATTGTTTGACTAATGGTGACTAAGATATTGTAACATTATAGGCCTCACATCTTTTATCCTTAAGTTTTATAATTATTTAACATTAATATTATTTTATTTAATTAACTTAATTTCAATTGCATTCTATTGATTTATAAACATTTAAACTGTATTTATTTCTGTTTGCAACTGTCATCTGATGTATTTAATTTTTGTATGCCAGTTATTGGTGAAGCATGCCGAACCTATCTACTCGTAATAGCTTAACAACTTGATTGTACCATGTTTCGTGCAAATAAACAAATTTCAATTTCAATTTCAAGATCATTAAAGTTATGTAGGTACTGCAGTTATAGAAATTACATTAATATCTAGAAGTCTGCAGTGCCATGTGCCTAAATATTACAGTTATGTCACAATAACTACTTATATTTACTACTTTTAAATAAGCAATAATAACACCGGTTAAAACTAAGTCCCATTATTCATACCTTTGTATTTAATCCTAATAATAAAGGAGAAAGATTTCATTGTTTGTTTGTTTGTAATGGAAACGCAAAAATTACTTAACCGATTCAAAAAAAAATTTTTCTCTTTATTCTCTTTTGAGCTTTTTTCGGAACTTCTTCGGTTTTTGTAAAGATGAACCACTGGACTTCAGTTTACTCGCGAATATGGCGCATGCAACTGTGCCGAAATATCGAGAGCTCACAAGTAATACAAAACATGCTAAATATCCCGTTTCTAACATTAATTAATTCCATCCATAGCAACTATAAAGACAAACAAATCATAATATATAATCTACCGTAATAAAAAAGATTTCGATTTTTCAAAGTGATCGCAAACTTTTTTTGATGTGCGTACTTGTATGCATGTCGCACTAAAGAAGCGACGAGCGGTAGTAAGCGATAAACTCTATGACCAAGAAAATTATTGTTTTCATATTATAATTCATTATTATTGATTGCGTCAGTTGTTTTCAATGAGATGATAGTTGTTACTGTTTACATATCAGCGGTCGAGATATTATAAACTTGTATCGGAAATAAATATACGTTGCCTACCTAATATTAAATGGTTTTCCATTAGATTATACGGAAGCTATCGTATGTCCTACTAATATTATAAACGCAAACGAAAGTCTATGAGTATGGATGTGTGGATGTTTGTTACTGTTTCACGCTCAAACGGCGGGGCCAATTTTAATTAAATTTGGTATGGAGATAGATGAGGCGTTGGATTAACACATAGGATACTTTTCATCATCATCCATCACCGGTTACGTGTTAAAGCGTAATATTCTTGGGCACAGCGTAAAAAAATAAAAGATCTGATAGATCATCTCATAGATAGATACATACAAATCTTTCTTCTTTATAATACGAGTATTAGTATATATAGTACAGATAATTGTATAAGCACTTTAGCAGTGCAGTATACATGATTGTTAGAAAGGCTTGGATGTGACCTTTGCATGTTTACATCTTATATGTCAAGCGGAAATTACAGTAGGTATCACAGATATGGTATGTTGATTGCATTTTAATCGTTTGACGTATCAACGCAACGCTGATTTTAATGCGGACTGATCTTCGATTAACAATACTAAGATATACGACGGCATAGCTATTATGTATCTCAGTTAAAACTAAACTCTGTCAAAAAGGTTATTACAAAATTTCGGATTACTTGGAGGATAAACAGCTTGGGACTGATCACTCCAGGGTCTATCTACTCGTGTACTAAGATGTCCAAGTGTAGCGTGTCTTGCCCTACTGATACCATTATTATGGTCTCTTTTGTAAGGCAACACACTGGAGCTAAAAATAAACGAATATTTGTTATATACATTAAGAAATGGGCGATAGAAAAAATGTAAAAAGACAAGCTCGTTGAGTTTCTTCAGTCGTGTTTGCGGTCCGATCCGGTTGTCGATTTAAGAAATAATAAATGTTATATAACAATTTGTAAGTGCCCCGTAGGCCTATACAGAATAAACAAAATTTCATTTCAGTTGCTAACAAATGTTAAGGGAAAATATGTACATGGTCAAACGCAATTTCTATAATAGTATTATGAGTAGGTAATTGTAAATACTTTGTATATCAATCAGTTAAACACTTAACAAAATACAGTACCTACGCACATACTAAAATAAAAATAATTACCATGAAAAAACTGTCATGACATTTCATCACCCTTGACGGTCGAAAATGACTTGGCTTTTGACTAAGCTATTGGAAACTGACACAAACTTTGACAGAACTGTCATCATTACGATCTTGTCGTAGGCGGAGATCTTATTATTTTGTCTATGCTGTGCCCAAGCATATTACGATTTTTCACCCGCGTGGTGATGGATGATGATGATGAGGAAAAGTATCCTATGTGATAATCCAGCGCCTTATCTACCTCCATACCTAATTTCATCAAAATTTTCCCCGCCGTTTGAGCGTGAAAGAGTAACAAACATCCACACATCCATACTCACAAACTTTCGCGTTTACAATATTAGTAGGATTAATTTAGTAGATTTGACCTTTCTAACAAGTACCTAGTACTTTGACGTTCCATGGTTCTAACCCAGGCACTGACTCTAGATATTTAAAACTAGGGATGCATCCGATACTGATACCGATATCGATATATCAGAAACACTTCGGGTTTTCCGATATATCGACACCGGCGATATTTTACGGTCTATTCAATGATACTTTGAAATATTTCACGCATCATAAAGTAATGTAAAGGCCAGTGTTGTCTCTTTTCATTGCAAACGAGGTACGAACTACCTAACTATGCTTGGGGACTTGCAAAATCCCCCTTCCCCATAGAACTTAAGAATACGTTTATTTCTAAACAAAAATCTAATAAAATAAATTTCAATTATACTAGAACATTTAACTAATCTCAACCTATCTATATTCTTCTTCTTCTCGGGGTGCCATCTTGTAATGAAGGTCGGCGATCATCATTGAACCCTCGACACAGCAGCTCTGAACAATTAACGGGTGCTTTTATTATACCACTAGCGTAAGTTCTTCAGCCAGGATGTTCTTCTCCTACCAGCTGTCTATATTGTTACATATTAATTTTAAAAATAACCTCACTTACAGACACATATTTTTCTAGCACTATCAGTTAGCTAAGTTCAATACGATTCTATCAGTGTATGTTTCATGTCTATAAACCGATCCAAACCCGGGATATCATCGTTTTAGTGCGCAGCGACGCAAAATTTTTTTGCCGCTAGGCAGCGCGACCCAAGATCGCACGATTCTGCGAATGCGACCGATTCCGACCCGTGAAGGGATTATTTATTATACCTTATTTTTTGAATGTATTAATCGCATTAGTATCTTTATCGATATCGCCGATACTTATATAAAAGTAACGGTATCGGTATTATATCGACAAAATGGCGTAAATATCGATGCATCCTTATTTTTATCCTGTCTCACAAAGTACCGCTCAGGTCATTGACGCTAGTTTATCATAACAACCAACCAGTTTGTATCCCATAATAAACTCTATTTTTAGAGTTGAAAAGTTGTTAATCATTTGCGATATTAATGATAGTAAAAAGTGGTTTAAATCTTATTACCGTCTTTCCCATTCACTGTCTAATGGCACGTTCCCACAAGGCAACTTTTATTGATTCATCTTTCAACTGGAGTTAAGAACTGGATTGAACATTGAAACACAATTCGTACTTTATTATAACAAAAAATGTCATTTTATATATAGGTACATATTATTATGATTTTTGGTTTTTTTTTTATTTCGAAAATTAACGCTTGCTTAGCGAAATCCAATGAAGCTCTTTATAGAGAAAATATGTTGAATAAGTAATCAATTTTATGTAATACTATCTGCTCTCCGCGGTTTCACCCACGCGGAGATAGATGATGATGATGAATCTTATATAGCCTATATTACTCAGGGTGAATGTAGCTTTCCAATGGTGAAAGAATTTTTTAAATCAGTCCAGTACTTTTTGAGCCAATTCTCTGTACTGACTGTACGCTCGACCGCCACGAGTGAGTGGCGCGAGTAATCGCCTGTCGCACTCACGCACTCGCTAATAGCCCAGCGACAAAACTATCGGAACTACACACTCGCGCCCCGTTGCTTGCCAACTCGTTTCTACTTCCTAGCTCTGCTCGATCATTGTCGGCGGTGGGACCACTGCCTTAAACTCGTCCCAGAGCAAAAGCTGTACAGACCCTGATGTTTAGGAAGTAACTTCGCATTACTTCACGGACCTTACATACAATAAAAAATATCATGAAAGTCTCCATAATTTTCTCTACTTATTAAACTCTTAAAATATTATTACCTAAAAAATCAGTTAGATCATCATCATCATCTCAGCCGTAGAACGTCCACTGCTGAACGTATACCTCCCCAATAATTTTCCAAAAAGACCGGTTGGAAACGGCCTGCATCCAACGTCGTCCTGCGACATTTATCAGGTCGTTAGGCCACCGTGTCGGTGGATGATCTGCGCTGCGCTTGCCGGTCCGTGGTCATCTTTTCTGAGTGCTATGTGCCCCGCCACTTTAACTGGCTAATCTTCTGAGCTATATCAGTGGCATTCGTTCTTCTACGGATCTCCTCATTTCTGATTCGATCACGTAGAGAAACCCCGAGCATAGCCCTCTCCATAGCTCCTTGTGCGACTTTGAGCTTATCTATGAGACCAATTGTTTAATCAGTTTAATTAGGAAAAAAACACTAATTCTATGCACCTTCACATGAACTATAACTTTTTTTGAAATTTTGCATACACTCACTAGTGGACTCATTAGTGTACTTATTAGTGGTACCTGCAGTTTTTAACGGTTAATTCATTCATTAACTGTTAAAAACTACAGGTTAACAATTCTTCAAAATATCTACATCGATGTCAGTTTTCGGCAGACGCCCGGGCGAGAGGTCACACGGCTGTCGGCAGTCATCTCTCAAACCTCCGTCCCAGACGCGACTGCCGATTGCCGCCCAGAACCAGATTGTAAAGGTCATTTGCTCACGGATGCGCCTTAATTAAAGAACGTGCTATACGTATTTTATCATGATACATATGTCAAATACGTCATTTTTAACTATAGATAGTTATTTAAATTGTTTTGCGACTAATTAGTGTTAAGTGTTGATTGGAAATATCATCTGCAAAAACCAACACAATCAAAATTCATGCGTAACTAATTTGTAAGATTTCTGTTACCTACATGTATGATGCAATAATAAGTTAACTTTAAGTGATGCCTAAACCTAATGTTAGCCTAAGGTTGATGAGAGGTGAGCCTCCATTCTGACGGCAGCTGAACCAATCCCTACCACGTGTTTCTGCTTCAGCAATTCAAGCAAACTTCAATGCAGGAAACGTCGTGATGAAGTCAACTGTAATCTTTTTACGTTTTTTGCTACAAATAAAATACTGTCTATTGTCTATTGTATTATTGTCAAACTTGAGGTGTACGTACGGTTCTAATCACAGGAGCTAATGACTGAATGAAGACGGTGACTGGAGAACAACTGGTTTATTGCTTTGCTTGCATACAGTAATATAGGTGGCACGCTCGAGTAGGTATCTATATACATTTATAACTAGGCAGATATATCACAAAACTGAAAGATACTTTTTGGAGCCTGTCAAGCTACAATATTGATAACCTATCGCTGAGCACTTAATGGTGTGTTCCAGCATCAGCTGTCGTCGAGAGCCAGTTCTAAACCTAGTGTTCACCTTCGACCATCGACCACATTACTGACCATCAAGACACTAATCTAATCATCGAAGGTAAAACAAATTGTAGACTTACTATAATTGAAACCCTAGCTGTCACAGAATAACTAATAAGTAGTTGAATTGCTGCTGCTTTAGCATACCTACACACATCAAAAAAAGTTTGCGACCACTTTGATAATCGGTAGATTATATTATGATGGCATGTATAGAGTCGTTGCTATTGATGGAATTGTCAGACCATCCCGTGTAAACCAAGGGCACTAATTTGTACTGGTCGATGTTAATGCACCCGCCCATCGAACTCAACGAGTTAATGCTGCTCTCCGAGAATAAGACATCACAAGGTTAGCCTGGCCTGTCGGCTTGCCTGACTTAAACCCAATAGAGCACGCGTGGGACGCTCTTAAGCGAGCTGTTTGGAACCGTCAGCCGCGTCCCCAGACAGTGCCAGAGGTCAGGGCAGCTGGTATTCAAGAATGGGAATACCCCAAGAAATGCTGGATAACTTGATTACCGCATGTGTTCGAGCCAGGGGAGGAGTTATATTATATTGAATTAACCTTTTATTAATAAATTGTAGATTAAGTTGAATTTATAAAAAAAATATCAGCTTATCAGATCAGCTTCTTGCTCTCGAAACTGACGTAAAACTACCAACAACTTAATAGAAACCAGTACTAGGGCGAACGCAGCCGGGTGCACAAGTACTCCATGAAGTGGCCCGGACGGTCACGAAACCGGTCGAGATATTCGACTATACCTACCGTGTAAGTTAAACCGCCAAAATAACATTAAAATATTTTATTATACTTAGTACTACTAGTACTAGCGCGAACGCAGCCGAGTGCGCAATTACTCCATGAAGAAGTGGCCCGGACGGTCACGAAACCGGTCGAGATATTCGACTATACGTACCTCGTAAGTTAAACCGTCTAAATAACATTAAAATGTGTAATACTTTTGAAAGTTTCAATCAAGTTAATTTATTAGAATCCTATAGATACTATAAACGCGAAAGTTTGTATGTATGCATGTATGGATGTTTGTTACTCTTTCACGCAAAAACTACTGAATGGGTTTTAGTGTTTGGTATGTAGATAGATCAAGCGCTGGATTGACTTATACGATACTTTTTCATCATCATTGTTCACCACGCGGGTGAAACGGTGGGGTACAGCTAGTAATCATACATATAGAACTGTTATTCTAAGTGCTATATCATATTTAATATGAACAGACGAAATAACTATTATTGTTTAGGGAA
Organism: Selenia dentaria; assembly: GCA_917880725.1. Lineage (NCBI taxonomy): Eukaryota > Metazoa > Arthropoda > Insecta > Lepidoptera > Geometridae > Selenia > Selenia dentaria. The sequence goes on from OU862902.1 coordinate 2,890,565, forward strand.
CTTTTATAGTTCGCAAGGTTAATCTGATGTGTTGCGCAAGCGAACGGCTTCCATTTGTACAATTGTAGGTAGCTAATCTAAGTAGTTCTAAAAAGAGCCACCAGTAGGGCGCTGCAGTCAGTGGAGAACTGTCAATATTCTACTTTGCTTGTAATTTGTTCAAAGTATTTTCAGTGTTTCATTGCAAATATTATTTTCTGTAACAACAAGATGCCTTCATGATGAGTAGTAGTATACTGGAACTCCGCTCTGAGCTGCTCCATAAAGAAAAGATCTTGCAGGACATATTTACTAGCTACAAGACAGCTCAAGTTCAACTAAGTGAGCATTACAAGACTGCAATTGAACTAACGGACCTGGTGGCTTTGAACGTAGAGTGTGTGGAGGCTCTTGAGAATAGTCACTCGAGCTGCCACATTCAACCACAACCAGACTGTACTAGCGCCCTCTCAACATCTCTGTCAAATCAAAACAGACCAACATTGATCACAGACACGGTCCCAGGCGGAGAGCAGTATGTCAGCTCTAATCCAGTTCAACCGCATAAAATCATGGTATTTTCAGACAAAATAGGTGTAGGCTTTGGTTCATTATTAAGTAACTCAGTGCAGTGTGCTGTGGAGAACTATTGTATGCCGGGAGCAACCTATGCTCAGATTGAAAAAACAATATTAAACTCAAAAATAGATAATAAATCAATAGTTGTTATCTTCTTAGGTCATAGTTTAGGTATTGATAGAAAAGAGGTTATTACTAGAATAACCACTTTGTTAGAACTTAAGGCATGTAAAATAATGTTATGTGCCTTCCCTTATTCAGATTTATTGTCTGAAAAAGAGAACTTGCACATATACTCACTCAACACATTAATGTATAACTTGACATGTCGTCATAGTGACAAACTTTTATTTTTTGATTGCAATAAGTTTATTTGTAATTTTAAGTTGACATGGGACAGCATGTACTGTCCTAAAAAATCCAGACAGCTAATTGCTACTTTGGTAGCTTTCAATATTGAGGCAGTTATAGGAAATATAACAAAGAGTATTGACAATGTTGTAGTTTTTAGTACATGTACTAATAATAGTAATAATGTAGTTATTAATTGTTTAAACTTTTAAACAAGACAACAGAGAAGTGTGCTGACATCTTATCGCTATTTTATCAAAATATTAACCGCTTCTCTGGCAAAATATTAGACATTGAACTTTTATTAGATAAACATAGATTTGATGTATTAGGCTTTACAGAAACGTGGCTAAAACCAGATAAAATGTTATTTAATGTTACACATTTTGAGGTAGCCAGTGCGTTCAACAGAATATCTGCTGAAGGGGGAGGGTGTATTATTCTTTGTAAAAGAAACATAAAATTTAAGGAACGGTCTGACATAGTAGGTTTTTCTGTTGAACGTGTCTGCGAAATTGCTTGTGCAGAACTGGAAAGTCATATATTATTGTGTGTATATCGGCCACCAGCATCTAATTTCTGTAATTTTATGTCCATAATGGAATGTGTACTCAAGAGACTAACTAAAAGCAATAAATCAATCATTGTATGCGGTGACTTCAATATTGATATTTTGGTAGATTCAACTGATAAAACTAATCTTATCTCTTTGTATAAATCTTTTAATTTGAATTTTTTGTTCAGTGAGCCAACTAGAGTAACTGACTCTTCATCCACCTGCATTGATAATATTTTTTCAAACTGTAAGACTACAGAAAAATCAGTAATGGTGGGAGTTAGATCAGACCACAATGGCCTCGCTATCAAATTCGAAATCGGGAGAACTAAGAAAAATACCATTATCGAATATAGGCCGCTAACAAAAGGTAAACTAGAAAAGCTTAAACAAAATATAGAGTTGAAACTTAGTCTGGTGGAATTCACTTCTGAAGATCCACATGACATTTATAGTACATTATTTTCATTAGTAAGTACAGAATTTAATGAAATCTGTCCGAAGAAAAAACTGCAGCTCAACGGTAGGTTACAATTTGGTGACTGGTCAACTAGAGGTATTCGAAAAAGTAGAGACATAATGTTTGAGTTATATCACAAAAAATCTTTAACTTCTAGTAAAGATTTTCATGATTATGTAAGAAATTACTCAAAAGTTTTTAAGTCAGTATGCAAACGCGCAAAAGCTTTGTTTATAAGGGATAAAATTCGAAAATCTAATGACAAAATTAAAACAGTTTGGAAAACTATTAATACAGAGACCGGCAAAAGTAAATCTTTTAATTCAGAATATGTGCTAGAAATAGATAACCAAATAGTTTCAGACCCAAGTCATGTTGCGAATTCATTTGAAAATTTCTTTTCTAACATACCACTAGAAGTCACCAAATCTCTTGATTCTTGCCCTTGTGTTGCAGTGGGCTTTCTGAAAGACAACTTCCCGCTCCAAATTCCTGAGTTTAGGTTCCGACATATATCTACTTTTGAAATAATAAAAACATTTAAAAGTTTAAACGTTAAAGCAACAGAGGATTTATGGGGATTATCCGTAAAAATGCTAGAGTCAATAATAGAAGTTATAGCGCCACATTTGATGATCATATTTAATTTATGTATTGATAGAGGTACATTTCCTGACCTAATGAAAATGAGTAAAATCACCCCTATTTTCAAATCAGGTAGTAAGGCCGACCCCTCAAATTATAGACCGGTCTCTGTGCTTCCGGCTTTGAGCAAAATATTCGAAAAGATAATGCTTCAACAACTCTTGTCTCATTTTAATGAACATAGGATTTTACACGAAAATCAGTTCGGTTTCACGAAAAGCAGATCAACAACAGATGCAGGAGTCCAGTTAGTCAAGCATGTGCTGGAGGCTTGGGAGAGCTCACAGGATGCCATTGGCGTATTTTGTGATCTCTCCAAAGCTTTCGACTGTGTAGAGCACCGCACTCTAATTTATAAGCTACACCACTATGGAATTCGTGGAGCTGCTCTGAATCTTGTAGAATCATACTTATCCGATAGGCAGCAAAAAGTTGGCATTAATGGCGTGACATCTTCTGGATCTTTGGTTAGAATGGGGGTTCCACAGGGGTCGATCTTGGGTCCGTTCTTATTCTTAGCATATATCAATGACTTACCACATATGGTTGAGGGCCTTGCTGACATAGTTCTTTTTGCGGATGATACTTCTCTGATTTTTAAAGTAGATAGGAAAGATAGAGAACTAGTTCAAGTCAACAACGCGTTAACTATTGTTTCAAATTGGTTCGTCGCAAACAACCTGCTTCTCAACGCAAAGAAAACGAAATGTTTAAAATTTTCCATGCCTAATGTAAGACATACAGAGCCAAACGTATTACTCGACGGAAATAAATTGAAAATTGACAAGGCAATAGTCTTTCTAGGTATTAGCATAGACTCTAAATTACAATGGGGTCCTCATATTGATGCACTATCTGGAAGACTGAGCTCAGCTGCATATGCGGTTCATAAAATTAGGCAATTGACAGATATAGCTACTGCTCGACTGGTCTACTTTGCTTACTTCCACAGCATAATGTCATATGGTATCCTGCTGTGGGGGTCAGCGGCGGACATAGAGACAGTTTTTATATTGCAAAAGCGGGCAGTTCGAGCCATCTACGAAATGGGTCCCCGCGAATCCTTAAGACAAATGTTCAAAGAAATTAATATATTAACTCTTCCATCTTTGTATATCCTAGAAAATATAATGTACGTTCGTAAAAATATAAAGAAGTTTAGAATAAATAGTGATATGCATAATATTAATACTAGAAATAAGGATAGGATAGCTGTATCTAAATTTAGACTCACGAAAACTAAAAATAAGTCCTTCTTAGGCAATTGTGTACGTTTCTATAATAAAATCCCGAAAGACATTACTGAGCTCACTGAAGGGAAATTCAAGTTACGTGTCAAAAATATACTAATGAAAAAAGCCTATTATAAATTGAGTCACTACTTAGAAGACAAAGATGCCTGGAAGCTTTCCACTTCTGCCTAATAGCCAACTATTGAATAAATTTGTTATTTTAATACTACTCATATGTAACCTCAATGTACAATGACTTGAAAAAATAATGGCCCACGAGTTTCTTGCTGCTTCTTCTCGACGGTGGTTCTTTTCCGAAGACAGCGGTAGAATCATTTAAAAATTTTTGACGTTCATAAGAGTGTCTATGATGCCTAAACTGAATAAATAATTTTTGAATTTGAATTTGAATTAGTGCCTAATTGATCTATAAAACAACACAAAACACTTTTTACTTGACAGGTCTCCGTTGATCGCAGCGCCACCAAGCGTGATAAATGGCGAGCATTCATGCCATTGCATTGTTTATAAGTTGACAGATTAAATTGGTCCGTGAGAACGCGGCATAAGGTAACTGCAAGTTGCGCAAGGTAGGGTAATCATTACCAAACACAGACTACTCGTTAACTGCAACTGCAGTTATTATAGTAGCAACTTGTTAACACTAGAACGACGTACCTACATACCTAGAAGGACGCAAGCCGGTCGTATGAATGCGCACTTACAAGAACACTATTTATGTTAAAAAATAAGGTTGTCTGTAAAGTCAGTTTACGGGGATGATAATTTTTCATAAGACAAGCCGAACGCTTAGGCCGATCGTGCCTCTCTATCGCTTGTTCCGCGCGCACGCTTGGCTCAGGCGGAACGTGACAATGAGCCATACTTTTTTTGCGTGCAGCCGACGTTCTGCAATTTATAAGACGTTAGCACGTCAAAAGGTATAAAAAAATAATAAACTGCATTGCTTAAATTTAAATCACGTCACTTAGTATGGCGCAGAACATTTTTCCTGTGCGCAGTACTAAATAATGTCATTTAAATTTAAGCAGCGTTTATAAGTATGGCCGTATGTTTTTATATATAAATGCATTTTTCACATTTTTGTGCTTTATTAACATTTCATGATCCACATAATGCGAAACGCACTTGGCTGGTTTTTATGTCATTAAGAAACTGTACAAGCACTCAATTTTTTCCAATACTTTTCTAAATTACACTTGTGTGTGTAGCCGGGACGCTCCTCTTTGTGATAATATCCTAACATCAATGAGATTGACTAACAGAGGCGTTTTACTCCTTGAATATGACGTATAAACATGGCAAATTGTATGCTATACCTACCTATAGCTAAAGTACACAACTCGCACAACGACATTAACTACATTGACAAGATTAAAAGAGCACGAAGACATATGAATCCCAGTTGTCAGAAAGGGATCAATATATTATTAACGACGTTTGCCTTTGACCGACCATTCGACCGCCAATGACAGACTCGTTCTCTCTGTCGCTCGCTACTTGTCTCGTTCTCGTGGAGTCGCAGGAGTTATTTTAAATTAAAATACAATTTTTGATTTTCCAATTTTGATAAATAACATAGAAAAACAATACTTACATATGAAAAGATACATCATTCTTGTTTTTTACACTTCTTCCAGCATATGTTCTGCAGTTTCTAACACATAAGAAGGCATTTTTTCCTAAATGTAGTACACGTGCTGCGTCGTTGCCAGACAGGCTGGAACTAAGTGGACTCAAGACAACTAGCTTGTGTTGATGTCGCCAAGCCGAGCGCAGTAAGGCGTACTCGTATCTACCTCAGTTTATATTAACATCATTGACTAACATAGACTATCAAACGTTTATACATTAATAAGCCCCTATCAGATATAAATTAACCAGTTCAAACCTGACATAACATTATACCCGTATGATAATAACAATCAAGCATTATTACACGATGACAAATAGTTATTTTTAATTATTTATCCTTATTCCTATCCACATGCTTTCTAAAATGGATGCTAACGTTTTGCCACTGTATTTTACTTGACGATCCGCGATTCATAGCTCTGTCAGGATTTAAAATATTCTGTAATACCTACTTTGTTGACTAGTTGAATGATTTCTATGATATGAATGATAGGAAATATAATATATGAATATTGAAATAACATTCCTTCAATATTTGAATGAGCTTACTTTTCTGTGGCCTTAATCAGTATCAGTCACTTCCATGATGACTGGTCAGGTTTCAGGATTGTGTTCATAAAATTCCCCAATTTAAATATGAAAATAAGTATTTAAAATATTAAGAATTAAATCATAATAAGTATTTTAATTTTTTCCTTCTTTTCTATTTTTGGCGGATTTCAGCAAAAAAGCTCTTGAAACAAAAATCACCAAATGATTGACCAAACTTGAAAGACCAAATTTGGTAAATTATCCTCAACTTTTTGTATTAGAAGACCAAATTTAGTAGATTATCACCAAATTTTAGGATTCTAAAGCCAAATTTAGTAAATACTCACCATTTTTTTTGTATTCTGAGACCAAATTTAATAAGGTTAATAAGGTAAAATTAATAAGGTTGCCTGGAAGAGATTACTTTTAGCAATAAGGCCGCCCATTGTGACACAATTTTTGTAATTATTACGTTTAAGTTTTCATATTGTTATGTTTTTTGTGAACAATCAAGTATATTATCTATCTATCAAATTTAGTAAATAATTACCAATTTTTTTTTTATTCTGAGACCAAATTTAGTAAATAATCACCAATTTTTTGTATACGAACACCAAATTTAGTAAATAATCACCAATTTTTTTTATTCTGAGACCAAATTTAGTAAATAATCACCATTGTTTTGTATACGAACACCAAATTTAGTAAATAATCACCATTTTTTTTTATTTTGAGACCAAATTTAGTAAATAATCACCAATTTTTTGTATACGAACACCAAATTTAGTAAATAATCACCAATTTTTTGTATACGAACACCGAATTTGGTGAATGATCACCAAATTGTGTACGTTTGGTTATATTTTTCTATAATTAATGATCTATTACATTATTTGGTTATAATTTAATATTAAATTGGTGTTTTTAATTTTGTTGTTTTGGTATTAATTTGACGTTAATTTGTTATTTTTGGTGAGAAGGAAACATTTATATTTACTTCTCAAAGTAAGCTTATGTTTAGTACACCTTAAGTATTCCCTACATATCGTATTGATTATAATGTGATATTAGTGGCGTTCTATAGGGGAGGCCTATGTTCAGCAGTAGGCGTCTTCCGGCTGATAGTGATAATGTGATATAATATGAAGAAGATTAGTACATTTGAGATAGAAAGCTATCGCGAGTTATGTTCATAATTACGCTTAAAACCGGCTAGGACTCGCGTAATATTTACCGGAAATATTCTCCGATCAGTTTCGAACTTATTTGAAGTTCTTCTTCTGGGAGTCACTCTTGTGCACAGCGGCGAGCGCGGGCCACAGCACGTAACAGAGAGTCGGTCGGACTTCTGGTCGGAGAATATTTCCGGTAAATATTACGCGAGTCCTAGCCGGTTTTAAACGTAATTAAGATTAGTACAAACATCATACGCCCATTTCGAAAAAAAAAGATGTTGATAATGTTCTTATACAGTAATAAAAATATAATAAAAGACAAGTATTATAATTAGATTTTCGTACATAATTATTTGCTATTGATTAAATTATTTCTGGCATCAAGTTGAGCTTTTTGCATTCTATATTTTAGTTGTAATGGATAACTGTCTACATTATACAACGGCAGGGCTATTATGTATTTCAGTTGCTAACAAATGTTGATTGAAACCTTACGTAAGCACAATTTGAAAAATGTATACCGACTTCCATTCTATTCAGTTATTGGAGTGTAACTCAAAAACTACAGGACTGAATTTGATGAAATTGAAATTGGAACACACGGGAAGCACCAGCTTTCAAACAAAAAATTTGAAAGTTTTGAGAATCGGTTCACCCTATCGAAATTTATGAGGTAACAAACATAAAAAAATATACATTCGAATTGAGTACCAGTAAAATCCTTTTTTTTTAAAGTCTGTTGAATGTCCAAATTCAGATGATGCTTGTGAATGAAAATCCTTAAATTTGATATAGTTAAGTTAGTTTAAAGATAACTTACGGTAGTTGTTTTTATAATTAAAAAAAACTTATCATTTAATATATTAGACACGAGAAATAGTGCCTTCACAATCAGCCCCATAAGTTGCGATAACTCCGCGAAAAAAAACATAATCAAAATTAGGAAACAATAAAGAATAATAACAATTATTATGCAGACCATAAGTCCTGTTTTCTATTTTAGAACGGTTAATTAATGTAATCATATTTGAAAACCAGTTGTGTTTCAGATGTGGAGATCAGTGGGGATGCAAGGAGTCACCGTTACCCCAATTTCAGTCATTTTTAGAAAATGATTTATTATACATTAATTACTTTAAATAATATTTTAAACGTGTTGTATGTAGAGGAAATTTATATTAAAATATTAAATTTATGATATTTATTTTGTTTAATGTCCTTGAAATAACGAAATATCCAGATGCTCAAGTTCAGGACGAGTGCGCAGCGGTGTCTGCGAGATGCACAGTGCCCGTAGCTCTATGCCATATATTATGTATGTTCCGTACACCGTATGCTCGCAGACGTATTCCATCAATAATATTTTTCCGGAAGTCCAAAGTCAGTGTTTGTGTTCTTTCGTCCTTACCTGACTTCTTCCAAGCTTCCGCTGAGGATCTTCATGAAGCAGTGCGAGTCAGCGTGGTCGTGGATAGCTGACGCGTGTCCAGCGCCCCAACATAGGATCATTATGTTGAACGCTCCATTACCTGCGTCCACCAGGTTTCTTGTATACCTGAAATATAATAATAATAATAATTTCTCTATGTAACTGCAGTGGTACGAGAGCGTCTCTAACGCAAGAGCAAGTAACAAAAGGTCCAAGGGTGGAAGTGTTAAAGGGCATAACGCCAACAGTAGCGCTCTAGTGAAACCACAGCACACCTCTCGACAGCCTTTAGCAATCCACACCAACGTTGCCTCTTTCGTCACCAATAATAGCGGTCCTTATGGGGGGTCTGTTTAGTGGGTGACAAGTCACCACCTGCCTAAATATTGAAGATGTGACTGGAATTGACAGGTGCCGTAGTCTCGTCCATAACCGTCTATCTCCCTTATCACTTATAAGTTCATGTTCATAGCTTTGTCGTATTACCCATTTATGTAATATAAATTCCATGTCACCGGTCATCCATATAATTTTTCATTTTTATTACAATTTCACATTTTATACGATTCAGTGCCCCCAAGTGTTAGCCACGTTGATGTATGAGTATTTATATAAAGGGCAAGTTGAAGTCGGTGAAATAAATAATATAATAATAATTTACGTTATACCAGGCAGGCACAATGGTTCTTCTTAACTTCACCGTGGTAACCCAAGGCACGGCTACTGAACCCCTCACGCCACGCTCACGCCACGGTAAAGCAGAGTCTCTCGAGGGAATCGCCAATAGAATCCTACATTATCCCTGATGAAGAGAGGCTATATATTTAGACTCATCGTCACCCATCACGACGCGGGTGAAACCGCGGAGCGCAGCTACTAGCAGAAAAATAAGTGTTTGCAAGCCAGCGCCCACATTGTTAGCAACGGCAAGGTCGTTTAAACTTTGCTAAATGAATTGTAAACAGAAACAAATTGTTTCTTTGCGGAATTTCTTACCAATTAGGAAAACTACCATACAACATAAGGTTGTTGTTTGTATTTGATATTATTAGATCTCTTTAAGGGGTTAACGAGCAATGTAAAATCTCACGAATTACTCAATTCAATAAATTGTATCAAAATTTTCTACCAACTTCCAAAAACATGTTTGTTACCTCAGAACTTTCGACTGGGTGAACCGAATCCCAAAATTCTTTTTTTGTTTGGAAGCTGGTACTTCCCGTGTCATAATCATTATCATCATTATCAGCCGGAAGACGTCCACTGCTGAACATAGTCCTCCCCCATAGAACGCCACTTGGACCGGTTACTCGCTTCCTGCATCCAGCGATTCCCCGCGGTTTTTATGAGGTTGTCGGTCCACCTAGCGGGGGGCCGGCCTACACTACGCCTTCCGGTGCGTGGTCGCCACTCGAGAACCTTTCTTCCTCATCGGTTATCAGTTCTGCGAGCGATGTGGCCTGCCCATTGCCACTTCAACTTGCTAATTTTGAGAGCTATGTCGGTGACCTTAGTTCTCCTACGGATCTCCTCATTTCGGATCTTATCACGCAGGTAAACTCCAAGCATACCCCTCTCCATTGCTCGTTGAGCGACTTTAATGAGGCAAGCTTGTTAATGAGGCCCACAGTAAGGGACCACGTCTCAGTGCCATAAGTCATCACTGGCAACACACACTGGTTGAAAACCTTGGTTTTCAGGCTCTGAGGTATTGGGGATGAAAAGATGGATCGAAGCTTCCCGAACGCTGCCCATCCGAGCTGGATTCTTCGTGCGACCTCCTTGTTGAAGTTGGATCTACCTAATTGGACAGTCTGTCCCAGGTAGAAGTACTCGTCTACAACTTCGAGTGTATCATTTCCAACAATTACCAGTATAGGTGGAACATGGAGATTGGACATGATTTTCGTCTTATCATTGTACATCTTAAGACCAACCTGTTGGGAAACTCTACTGAGGTCGTTGAGCATGGTGCCGATACCCTCGAGCGACTCCGCCATTATGACTATATCATCGGCAAAACGAAGGTTAGTGATGTATTCGCCATTAATGTTGATGCCAGATCCATTACAGTCCAAAAGTTTGAAAACATCCTCCAATGCGTTAGTGAACAGTTTCGGAGAAATGACGTCTCCCTGTCTCACACCTCTCTGCAATGGAATTTGTTCCGTACTCTGGTCCTGTAATCGGACTGACATAGTGGCCTTGCTGTATAAACACTTCAACGCTTCGATATACATATAGTCAATTTGGCCTCGCTGCAAGGACTGCAGTATGGCCCACTTCTCGATAGAATAGAAGGCTTTCTCGTAATCCACAAACGCTAGAAACAGTGGCTGATTATACTCTTCGGTCTTCTGTATAATCTGCCGTAGTGTATGAATGTGGTCTACGGTGCTAAAGCCTCTTCGGAAACCGGCTTGTTCCGGAGGTTGAAACTCATCAAACCTGCGTGCGAGACGGACTCTCGAAAACAACTTGTACACGTAACTCAAGAGCGATATGGGCCTATAATTCTTCAATAAGGTTTTATCACCTTTTTTGAAGAAGAGCACCACCACGCTCTTGTGCCACGTTTCCGGCGTTTTGCCTTCGAAGATGACAGAATTGAATAAATTCTGGAGGACTAAAAGTATCCTCTACCTCTACCACCCGTTCTCAGATTCAGTCGTAACTCCATCCTCTCCTGGCGGTTCTTAAGCTGTTTGAGAGCCATTCTAATCTCATACAGGCTGATGTCCGGGATGTTTTCGGTACGGTCCCGTGTGGTCCCATTTAAATTTCATTAAATTCGGTCCAACAACTAAATAGAATGGAAGTCGGTATCAAATTTTTCAAATTGTACTTGTAAATTTATAAGATAAATGAGATCAGCCAGTTAGGGGAGACCGCGGTTGGAAGTCACATGTTTTTTTTAATATTTAATGCCTACACATTAAGTTTGATACACACATTTATTATATGACAAGTACAATTTGAAAAATTTTATACCGACTTCCATTCTATTCAGTTATTGGAGTGTAACTCAAAAACTACTGGGCTGAATTTGATGAAATTTAAATGGGATCACACGGGAGGCACCAGCTTAAACGAATAAAAAGAATAATAGATAAAACGAATTTTAAGAATCGGTTCACTCAGTCGAAAGTTATGAGGTAACAAACATCAAGAACACAAAACAACAAGACGTGTTTCGCCTCTACACGAGGCATCCTCAGAAGATGTTGTCTCGTCGACCGCTAGACCGACAGTGAGAGAACAAATTTTTTTTTTTTAGAACGGACAAATCTGTTTGCCTCTACTGGCATTTACAGCGTCACCGACGGGTGGCGAGCGCAGATGGCACCCAGCCAGATGCAGAGGGCGCACCGCCTAAGGCGAACGTTGAAGACGATTATCCGCAAGGAGAGGAGTAGGCGACTTGCTCAAAGGCACCACTAAGGTACGGACCTCGGCTTGGGCCGTCGCCAGGAGAGAGGGGAGTCGGAGAGAGAGAGGGAAGTGGGAGAGAGAGAGGGGAGTCGGAGAGAAGAAGAGAGAACAAAATCGCCCGCTTATATAGGAGTAGCATGTAGACTCCGCCCCTTAACCTTGTGACTCACTGCACGCGCGCCGCCGCTGCTATATTGTTGTTGGTGACGTATTTTGGGTGAATATACGTAATAATGGAGATGAAACCATGTTGGTTTGGCATTCAATAGTGTAAGGATATTATTATTATGTTTTATAATCTCTAATTGTTCCAACACCAAATAGGCCAAAATCATTGTTTTTTTTATCAGCGGAAGTGTCACTAAATATTTTTTAATATAGTTTTTTGATAATGGATTTACGCAAAGTAACGCCTGAATCAATAAGTTATCCAAATTGTACTAGTTCGTTTCTCTTTTGTCTACATATTATGGTATCCATTACTACATCTTCACTATTGTAAAATTAAAGTTACTAATTCATTTTGACTATCTAATAAGAGAAAAATTGTAAAATATGTAATTGAATAATATTAGCACCGTTTTTTTTATATTCCTCTGTAGCAGTAACGCAATTCGCTTTTGACACGCATTCTACCGAAGAGATTGCCACTTTAAATTCTAGTATCTGGATGAACGAGCTTTACCCGTAAGTAAACAGTTGATATTCTTGGTCTAACCTCAAACCAAACACTCATTGGCTTAGTGTTGCTCAACAACGCCATCTATTGTCAAGTAGCTTTAGTGCACCTGTGGCGGTAAAACAGTTTAGTTGTTGTTTAAGCTGATAGCCCTAGTAGCCATAATAATATTGTAGCAGTTTTTCATTGCCTGAATACACGGATAAAACGATGTTTTCTAAAAATTAAACCTAGCTAGATCGATTTATCGCACCCAAAACCTCCTGCATACCTACTAAATTTTAAGAATATCATTGTATTCGTTTCCGTGATTCATATTTTTAAGATATTGCATAGCTTCTATCGCGGGCCTTGATCGTGGAGACCGAATCCAGAAATTCCGTAACGAAAATAACCTAACTCCGACTCCATCTATCGATGAATAGCAGAATTTTTAATGACTTTTTGAAATATCACGCTTGTCTCTTTAGTTCAGCAACTCCCCTTTAGATGGCATTGGTTAAATAATTATAATTGCATAAGTTGATTTGGCATCTATCGATGAATAGCAGAACTTTTAATGCCTTTTTGAAATATCACGCTTGTCTCTTTAGTTTCGTCGAACTCGCCTCTAGATGGCATTGGTTAAATAATTATAATTGCATAAGTTGATAAAAACAGCTATGCAATAGCTTTACCGCGGCAGTCTCCGAGTGCCACACGTCTTTTTTTATTTATATTCAGATATTTTTCTTATACAGGTTGTCCTAGAACTCATCGTCAAACTGTAACCATTTTTGGTTAATGTGGTTAATTTTTATTATTTTTGTTCATTTAAACTTTGGAACCGTAACCGTAAATAACATTTCTAGAACCAAAGTCAAAAATAATGACACAACTTATATACTCATATACATCTTATTACAGCGACTGTACATTTTATTTGATGTATGTAGTTCTAATCAAAGACATCTGTAGAACTTATACAGAATTACTTGACACTATTGCCATTAGCAACAGCAGTCGATACCCAATCTACGGATTTTGAAGGTACCTACTACATTTATTTTGCCTAAAAAGTACTGATTAAATCCTGAGTCAAAACCTTGATCAAAAAGTTTGTTTATTCATTGGAATATTGGATGTTACTTATCACAATGTAACCTATTTATTCTCCTATGTTTATTAAATTAAAATCAGTCTGTTACTTTGCAATAATGAGATAATTTAAGAAACCTACATTGATAATATAAACGTTTAAATAAAGGCTTGTTATTGACTCACTTCTCGAAGTTTTTGATAAATAAACACATCAAAGAAAGTATGCGATCACTATGAAAAAGCGAAAAACTATGGGCACCAAACTGTAGGTACTGGTCGATGATAATCACCAATCGAGCTCAACGAGTCAATGCTGCTCTCCGAGAATACGACATCACAAGGTTATACTAGCCTGCCGGCTCGCCCGACTTAAACCCAATAGAGCACGCGTGGGATGCTCTTAAGCGAGCAGTTTGGAACCGTCATCTACGTCCCCAGACAGTGCCAGATCTCGGAGAAGCCGCTATTCAAGAATGGAACAGGTTACCCTAAAGAAATGCTGGATAACTTGATCCTCAGCATGCCCAGGAGGATCACCGCATGTGTTCGAGCCAGGGGAGGATTCATATTATATTGAATATAAATCTTTTACTAATAAATTGTTGATTAAGTTCATTTTAATAAGTTATATCAGCTTATGCTAGTGATCACAAACTTTTTTGATTATGTTTATCTAGTTAGGACAAACAGTTAAACATGGCACATCCAACTTCGAGAAAGAGATCGAATCGAACTCTGCTGGGCAGCGTTCCGGAAGATTCGCGAAGTCTTCTCGTAAAAAATAACTCACTGCCCCAAAGAAAAGTGTCTTTGATTCGTTTGTGTGTGTGTGTGTGTGTGTGTGAAGTGTAGCGTGTCTTACCCTACTGATACCATTATTAGATATGGTCTCTTGTATAAGGCAACACACTGGTAGCTAAAAATAAACGAACATTTGTTTTTTGAACTTCTTAATGTAATATAATAAAAAGACAACCTGCTGAGTTTTTTGCCGGATCTTCTCAGTCGTGGTCGCGTTCCGATCCGGTTGTAGATTTAAGAAAAAATAAATGTAAAATAAGAATTTGTAAGTCCCCCCGTATGCCTATAGAACAAATGATTTGATTTGAACAAACATCCGTACATCCAAACTTTTATATATATTGAGCGAGTGAACGAAGCGGCCGAAGCCTCTGTAAAAACTCGAAAAATTTGAGATGATTTGTGGATGTTGGTACTCGCGTATACCCGTATTTTTGAATACAGTATTTCGTATTTTTGGTACCTATACAGTTTCTACGACTCCTTAGATTTTTTGTTGATCGGCATTTTGTAGATTTGCTTCATGATAGCCGTTAACTCTAAAAAGGGCTAACTTGGCTACAGCACCATCTATCGGTTGGTTTTAACAATATCAGAATAAAGTTTGTGCTCGCGAGGTCTACTGTTCGCAGAACTAGGTACTAGTAATATTAAAGTGATTAGTAGAATAGCCGTTGATTGTGGCGGTGAAAGTGCGAAACGTGTAATATGTCTAACAGTGAACGTCTTCCGGGTGATGGTGATAGTGTAATATAATATAATATAATACTAAGAACGTGGTATACGATGTGCCAATTAATTGAGATCGTACTGTGATTGTAACTGCATACCGTCAGCCTAGGATTAGGAGTCAGGTAGGAAAAATAGGGTTCCGGGACGTGGTTGTTCTTATTTGACTGACAATCCAAATGGTTCGATTGTGTAAGTGTCAAAATGTACATTTTAATAGTTAAAATGTTGCAGTGACAAAATGACAAAGGTTCATATTGTATATATGTTAAATCTTGCTTGTGTCATTATGTACAAATGTTTTTATCTAATCCAGGTACACAAATCAGCTGAACAATTTATCACTCAATAGCCAACGTACTGCTCAACTGAAGTGTTGAAGAGGTCGACATCAAGATCTTCAATCAGAGAGATCAAAATCACCATGCATGTCAAATCATGTCAGGTATTATAAATTTGAATGTTATAATATTTTAGTTAATATTCATGTTTATGAATAATAAAAAATATCCATCGCACGACGAGAATTTATTATTATAATCTTCAAAAAGTCTCTAGTTAGAGTGTCTAGTTAGAGTGTCTAGTTAGAGTGTCTAGTTAGAGTGTCTAGTTAGACTAAAAATGGACGAAAATTTGCTGAGTAATATAATCATATTCACCGCTATTGCCCAAACACTTGATAACTGTCCGTTGGACTGAAATTTTAAATAACATGTCAGAGAAAACAGGCGAAACAGTAAAATTTGAAACATATTTTGTCAAGCAATGGCTGTCGAATAATTCAATTGTGGGTACTTAAATAATTTACTTTATGAATAATGATCAATGACTAGCCGAACTTCGTCAATCAGCTGAATTCCTGATATTTGCTGATGACTGAAAGCTCTTTTTGATACAGACAAAGTTTCAGAGTGTGGTGCGTGTAAAGTGAACTTAACCAGCTAAAGTCAAACCACATGCAGTCACACAAATCACGATGTAAATAAAGCTTTGGATGCAATACTAGAACATGCTGAGGAAACCACAAAAACAACTTTCCATGATTTTGTACACTTTGTTTACACTCTTGTATTGGTACGAACACTTTTAATAGAAGTACAATTAAAAAATAAAATACCGACTTTCATTCAATTCAGATGTTGAGGTGTAACTCAAAAACTAATAGACCGAATTTGATAAATGTGATAATTAATTAAATATTAATAATTATATAATTTAAATAAATTTAAATTGTACCACACGGGAAGCACCAGCTGGTGGTTCAAATAAATAAGAACTTTGAGGATCGGTTCACCCTACCGAAAGTTATGAGGTAACAAACATAAAACACAGTCGAATTGAGTACCTCCTCCTTTTTTTGGAAGTCGGTAGAAAATAACGGTTATCCACAATCATTAAACATCAAAACTTGAAGAAACAGAAATTTAGAAAAAATAGATAAATGTGCCTAAATAAATGTGTTAGTAGATGAAGTGTCGTGCAAAAAGTACATAACTGTTGATAAATTTCTTCCGAGCGAGTGAGACATTTTAAGTAGTGTTCAGCCCATTTAGTAGTTCTTATATAGGGCAAGTTCAGCCGCTGCGGTGTCTCTAAGATGGAATATATGGAAGTGATGAGAGTTGTGACCAAAAATGGTCAGTTAATATTCGATGATCCAGGTCGGGTGTGTCTACAAGATCAAGCCGGTTTGTATAATATACTCATATTTATTGGAATTGAGATTTGTGCTTGTATGTTTTTCATTTTATGTCCACAAGCTAAATAACACCTGCTTGGAATTTAAATCATAGTATAGTGCCCCTACCAAACCAAACTTCTTAAGATATTTTTTTCGTTTATATGCACCAACTATTTTAAATCTGATTTTTACAGGTTCATTGCGTTTCGTGGACTCTGACTGCTTACCGCCGAATTTTTTGATGGTATTGGTTTTTTTGATGTTAAATACATCAAAAAAACCAATACCATCAAAAAATTCGCATGCTGTATCCTAATTAAATAGTCATCGTTATTTAACAATAGCTTATGTAGCACATAGTTAATAAAAAATTCTAAAATATGTGCTTGCTAACTTTGTGATTTGGCATGACCTAAACTTATGTACTAAATTTCTTTTACACATTTCTTTTTAACATTTGTAATGTAAGTATTGTGTATACCATACAGTTGAATTACTAGAACTCTTTGTGAACAAGTTTGAACGAGGAAGTGCTGCCATCATACATATTTCTACTGCCAAGCCAAAGAAGAATATACTCACCCATTAGTTTTTATGTAAATATGTATTATATGTACATATTATTTTGATGGAGTTTGATATATTCGTTAAGTCTATAGAATACTTGGTATCTCTTTTTACCTCCTCCTCCTCCTTTTCCTTTTTTAATCCAATTGTTTACTTGGCTATTAAGTCTTGACGTATAGTTATAATATATTAACACATTATACTCTGGTCCCTCCCGGCAAAAGAAGAATAATTGAAATATGGGCATTAAGTATTGCTCTTTAGATGTAAATTATTTACATTGACAACATAAAATAGCTGACAGCGAGCTTTAAATTTTGTCTATGTGTAAACATAATAAACATATTCTTACCATAACCATATACTTTTCAAATTTCAGATACATCTCTACATTCGCTACAAGATCAACAGTTGTCCCAAGAAGCAATCTATAGAGCCCATTGAAGCCGGCCTGAAGTTCTACAACTAATTAATGCTTATAAAATCCATAAACATCTTTTTGACAACTCAACAATAAGGAATGAAGTTGTATGGAGAAAAAATTCAAATGCCATAAACCACCACAACCCGCAAGTTCAAAATAAATTAAAGAAAGTTTGAGTTTCTATTAATTCTTCTTCGCAGTTATCATCGTCGTGATCACGATTTATTGCTGTAAAATTGTTCACGACATTTGTTGCAGCGCATAAAATAGTTTTAGCAACCTGGCGATCCATCGGAGTGCGCGTAGTAAATTGCGTAAATTCCTAGTTATCGTGTAAATTAGAGGATTTAAGTAGGTACTTAAATCCTCTAATTTTCACGATAATTAGGAATTTACACGCTCATGCAACGCTAACCTCTCTACAAATATCAACAGATAGCGTTTTTGCTACATACAAAATGGGGAATATCAAGTTTTCTTTATTACAGAGAAAACAAAAGTTATATTTGAATGAAAATTTTATTTATTAAACACGTACAAGTTGAAATTATCTATTTAAATACGAAGTTGCAATGAGCAAGCAATCGGTACATTAATTTATAGAGTAACTAGATTAAGCAATATAAAGTATTCCTTTTATTTTGTAAACTATGATGTTTGGAGAACGAAGTCTCTATTCAAAATGTAGTTATTTTAATTAATCCATAAGTTTAAAAATGGTACGGACCATAGTGTCTGTAGTGTGTAATTAAGAACAGACGCCACTGCGCACTCGCCCTGAAGATGAGCATCGAACATGCTCGAAGCCCGGCGAGACGTATTCGATCCCTAACGTGAGTGTTTTGCCGGTTAATAATAATAGTTAAATGTGTCAAACGCACGATTTCAATACAAATAGATTTATGTTGGAAGAAAGTAACTTTTTTATGAGATAGGATGGACAAACGGTCATCAGGCGGCTGACCCGATGGTAAGTGATCACTGCCGCCCTCGGACATCCGCAATCTTGAGGATCGGTCTTGAGGATGCGTTGCCGGCGTTTGAGGAAGAAATAAGGCCTCGCTCTAAGAAAGTAACTTACCTGAAACGGTCAAACTTCGCGTATTTCCGCCAGTCCTTCGGATCGGATTTGTAGCCAGCCATGAGTTTCTGCACCTCTTGGACATTAACATAGTCGTTGGAGAACACGACGTGTAGTTCTTCTATCAACTTCTCAAGTCCCGTGATTTCTCTGTCAAAGAAGAAAGGACGTTTTCTTATGTTTTAAAGCACTAACGCCTACTTAGAGAGGCAAAACATTACAATTCTGAAATGAAAAGTTATACAATTCTAGAGATAAAAGTTACAAATCTCTTACATTCACATTTTCCTCTCTAAAATTGCATAGTAGATTTTGTTAAGCAGGCGTTAGTGCTTTACAATACTATATTATAAAAATTATAAAGGTTATTGACATTAACACAACAAAAGTTAAGTGTGTGTAAAAACTCTTCATTAGGTTGGATAAAGTTTGGCATGCTGTTCAATAGGTTTTTAATGATGTTTCATCAAAGTGACTCCCTCTCGCCTGATGGACAGTGGAGATAGAATCAAGAAACGATGACCATTAATGCAGATGTAAGCTGCACTAATCGCCACCCCTGTTATGACATGAGAGATGCTGTTTCACGCCCCGCTTGAAAGATAAAAATCGTAGCTGCAAGGAAAAACCGTACGCCGGCAGAGCATTCCACAATTTCCTTACACGACGTAGGTAAGAACTGCCAAACTTGTTGGTGATAAGGAATTGTGAACAGTATACGGATGCAATGCTAGGCCGAAACGAGTAGTTCGGGAACGGAATGGTGAGTATGGAATAAGATTAAAGAGCTCTTTAGAGAATTCGCCATGAAACAAACGGTAAAAACGCTTAGAGAAGCTATAGTTATATTCAGGGTGTTTGTGTAGAGGTCCGAAAAACCAAATGAGCGTGTTCGGGGGCCCACTTAGAGAATACAAGTTGGCCAAAAAAAATCCCCGACACCCCAATTTTTTTTAACTTATTTTTGTGAATTTTCCCGTTTTGATAGTGAGAATCTTATTTTAACTCAATAGGTACAATTTCGCAGAAAAAGGGAAAATTCACAAAAAAAAGTTAATAAAAATTTGGGGTCCAGGATTTTTTTTGACCAACTTGTATTCTTCAAGTGGGCCCCCGAACACGCTCATTTGGTTTGTCGGACCCTCTACACAAACACCCTATATATGTAGATGTCGCTCTGTCCTCATAAGATGGTTAACATTAACTAAAGAGTGAAATTCGATGCTTGGATAGGTGCCTTGATGGCTTACTCATGGTAGGCTTTCAGCCGAAGAGGACACGTGGACCTTGTGACCAGGCCGTGCTACTAGAAAGAATGTACCACCACCTCTACCTACTCATGGATGCTCGTCGTAGAATGCCTACAGTTATATATGGGTTACACAATTTTTATTTTTTAAAGGTTTAAAGGTAAATCATAGATCATAAATCATAAATCATAAATCATAAATCATTTATTCAACTTGCGAGAATAGGTATACAACATTTGAAAAACAATGTGGTCGAAAATAGATGGCTTGTTCGGCTATCTCCACTTAATTAAGCATGCAAGGGAAGGTACCTATACAATAAATTTAAAATGTCTACAATAATAATTAATAATTATATCATAAACAGAATATATCTCAATCCATGTCATAAAATACAGAACGGTTGTCAAAAAAAAAATATTTTACATACCACCAAAAATACGTAGATACCCTAAGCTTTCTTACAAAACAACATTATTCAACACCAAAAAAAGTGAAACGTCTCCCAAAACACGAAAGTCTAAAATACGATTCTAAAATTACTAGAGAGCTGTTTTATTTACGACTGCACTTCAAAACGTATTGCAAATTTTTGCATTTAAAAACCAAATTTAGTAAATGATCACATAATGTTTGCATTAAAGACCAAATTTAGTAAATGAGCACCAAATTTTTGTATTCAAAGCCAAATTTAGTAAATAAACACATAATGTTTGTATTAAAGACCAAATTTAGTACCTATATGATCAACACAGTAAACGCTAAATTTAGGAAATGATCACTAATGATTACCAAATTTTATACTAATTGCGCCCCGCGTTTTCACCCGCGTGATGATGATGATAAAAATATTTTATGTATATAACTCCAGCGCCTTATATACCAAAATTAATCAAAAATGGTACAGTCTTTTCAGGGTAAAAAGTAACAGACATACGAATACACAAACTTTGGCCTATATAATACGAGTATTAGTGTCATTCAGATAATCTATGTAAGTACTATCGGTGTATCATGCTATGTTGTTTCGGTTATTCATTGCGGGATAATTGCTTGGGGTAATGGCAAAGATATCAACAAAGTTTTTAAAGCGCAAAAGAAATGTGTTCGTGCTGTATTTCTCATGGACTGGGCCGAGTCGTGTAAACCAGTTTTTAAATCTCGTAATTTAACAGTTGCAGGTTAATACCTACCTCAGTGCCTCAAGACAAGAGT
Source organism: Selenia dentaria (assembly GCA_917880725.1). NCBI lineage: Eukaryota > Metazoa > Arthropoda > Insecta > Lepidoptera > Geometridae > Selenia > Selenia dentaria. The sequence continues at coordinate 2,912,097 of OU862902.1, forward strand.
CTTCGACCAATGTGTGTTACCAGTACCTAATGACTTATGGCACTGAAACGTGGTCTCTTACTATGGGCCTCATAGATAAGCTCAAAGTCGCACAACGAGCTATGGAGAGGGCTATGCTCGGGGTTTCTCTACGTGATCGAATCAGAAATGAGGAGATCCGTAGAAGAACGAAAGTCACCGACATAGCCCAGAAGATTAGCCAGTTGAAGTGGCAGTGGGCAGGGCACATAGCACGCAGAACAGATGGCCGATGGGGCCGAAAGGTTCTGGAGTGGAGACCACGGACCGGCAAGCGCAGCGTAGGGCGTCCACCGACACGGTGGACAGACGACCTGATGAAGGTCGCAGGACGACGTGTGATGCAGGCCGCTTCCAACCGGTCCTTTTGGAAAATCATGGGGGAGGCCTATGTTCCGCAGTGGACGTCCTACGGCTGAGATGATGATGATGATGAGGTTAATACATTTATGAAACGGTAAAGTTTGTCAGAAGCAATGTCTCATTGTTTCCGAATCATAATAGTTTAAGTAAACGGACTGTTACGCAGGAGCAACTCAAGATACCGGTACCCTCGTTAGAACTGTTTAGGAATAACTACACTTACATGGTAACTCTCATTTATAATTCCATTCCGAAATATTTGAATTACCCGGTCGCAGACTTTACACGGAGTTAGAAAAGTGGTTGGTGAGCGAGTGCTTTTATCCGGTCAAAGACTTTTTGAAAGAAACATCATGTAGGTATTACATTTACCATGACAAATAGTAAACCTTATCAATTGACATTACATTATATAACTTCACTGACGACTTTAGTTATTCTACATTGACATTTGCATACCTCATACGAGGTTGTTATGGCGGACTTAAATTATTGTTATAGACTACGAAGAAATAATATCAGGAAGAGTAACTGCCTTAAAAAAATTACCCAATAGAAGTCGTGCTAAATCAATAACATCGGCTATGACTCAGCTGTCATAGTAGACGTTGCAGCATGCGTGTGGACCAATCCCTGCATTCCTTCTAAAATTTAAACCAATCACCGAACATGTGTATTTGTAACCTCGGAAGTAATTCGTATTTGGAATCATTCGTCGTTTTGGTTTGAAGGACCACTTTTTGTGTGGAATTTGTTCTGAGTGATGCTTCCTGACATTATTTCTTTGTAGGTTATAGATCTTATTTGTACCCATATTCATGCAAATAAAGTATTTGAATTGAATTGAATTGAATTGAATTGAATATGTATAATTTACCTGTCAATCTTGATCGGTCGCTCGATGGTAAGCGCATCTATGTCGGCGCATTGTGATACTCTCACTTTACAGTTCGCGTTGTCGACATCCATAGTTCAACTGCAACAAATATAAGCACCATTTAATGGGAATAGCGTCGCCAACCGAGTGTTTTATGTGGGCTGATTCAAATTTCGAAAGAAGTTTTATTGAATTAACGTTCATAAAAAATAGATGTTGTGCCGAGCGCTTTGGCCTAAACTATTAATAATTAATAGTTTAGACCCAGCTAAGTATAAATTATTATTACTTAGTTGTGCTCGCAGTTCACCCGTGCGGAATTTGACTATAAAGGTGCTATTTCAACCTCGGCCACAGGCTGCGGATGGAGGCAAAACTTGCGGCGACTGCACGACTGCTGTAGTAGTATGGATTTCTGCGAAAACACTCCGAACGCGGCTGCAGAGCCTCGGCTGCGAGTGCTGCCGCGACTTGCAGCCGCTGGAGCTCGCAGACCAGAAGTGCTGCGGCCGCAAGTCAAAACTGTCTTTTATTTAATCGACAATAATTCCTTAACTGATCGTCATCATACTTCAAATGTTTCATTAGTATTGAACAACTTCCATCAGTAGGTCTGTGTTTAACGAAGGACTTGTGGCTCTGGCTACTATTCTCTGTCTAGTCACCAATGACAACGCATGCCATCCTCTTCCTCTTCCAATAACAGGTATAACATCAAAATATTTTCACGACTATTCCACATCCGACATTCTGAAATATTGGAAGCGACTGGCCGCAGCCTGCTGCCAGCCTCGGAATCACTGCCGGCTGCGGATGCAGGCAGCGGCTGCGTGTCATGCGGGTGCTACCTGCATTCGCAGCCTGCAGTCGAGGTTCGAATGGCACCTTCATGGCACCATGGCAAAGTCAAAGTGGTTTATTGCATACATGAATGTTGCATTATTGCATTTACACACGGTGACATAAACTATACAGGAACAAACATGACACCCATTACATTATACAATACAACACTTTGAAAAATCAAAATCATTTTTGTTACGGTAGATATATTATTATTTCTTCGTCTTTTTAGTTGCTATGATGGAATTGTCAGACCATTCCGAATAAACCATGGGCACCAATTGGTACTGGTCGATGATAATGCGCCCGCCCATCGAGCTCAACGAGTCAATGCTGCTCTCTGAGAATACGACATCACAAGGTTATACTGGCCTGCCGGCTCGCCTGACTTAAACCCAGTAGAGCACGCGTGGGATGCTCTTAAGCGAGCTGTTTGGAACCGTCAGCCACGTTCCCAGACAGTGCCAGAGCTCAGGGAAGCCGCTATTCAAGAATGGAACAGGTTACCCCAAGAAATGCTGGAGAACTTGATTCTCAGCATGCCCCAGGAGGATCACTGCATGTGTTCGAGCCAGGGGAGGAGTTGTATTGAATATAAACCTTTTATTAATAAATTGTTTTTTAATTCCAATTAAAAAAATTATATCAGCTTATGCTAGTGATCACAAACTTTTTTTTTTATTTTATGCATTTTGGCATTAATTTTATTGATTTGTATAGATGTAGAATATGTGTAGATGTATTTTATAAGAGTAGTAAGTACATTAAATAAAGCTTTTAACTTGTAGTTGGCCGTGCGCGTGAGGCGAGCTTTTTTTGCTTTATTAAGATGCATACTTTCCATACTAAAAGAAATAACTCATTTCTACAACCCGGTCACAATATCTGTGCACCTGACCTCGTGACGTCATATCGGCGGTCTGGGTACGGTGTGAAAAAAAGTTTTTTCGAGAAATGTGGAGGTAAAAAAAATTACTAACCTTTTCAAATCAATTAATTATTGATGAAGGGTTTGTTATTAAAAAACAATAATTTTGATTACAAAAACATTTACGATATTATGATTATGATATCCCAGTTGCAACTGGTTGCAGCACAGGTTCGTTTTACCACTTGGTCTACAGGTATGGTGTACTGTTTATTTGCTTTCTCCGATTCAAAAAACTTGAGCACTTTCAAGATTAAATTTCTTGATTCGCTGTGTATTGTTTTTCCCATGAATTCAGTTTAACAGCTACAACAATTTTAATAACAACCAAACCAGTCCAAACTTAACAGTAAAAAGTCTAAACTTAACAATAAATATTAAAAAACAAAACAACAACAAAGCGAAAATATCAAAATTATCGGGACGTGTATCGGCAACGAAGATGCTAACCGTACTGTCGCACCGGGGAGTGCGCGGAGAGGTGACAGGGGAAGCGGGAGAGGCGCCGCATTCCAGCGAGGTGCACAGATATTCTGACCGGGTTGTACCTCTTAACATTGTCCGATTGCAGTGATTTTTTTTCCCGTATTCAACACATTGTTTACTATGCCCGTACTATCCATACTATCAGTATGTTTGTGAGGTTGTATATAGGTCTTCCTGTACAGGTCGCATTTTTCAACAAATGTTCACGTTTGGTATGCATGTTCTACTTTTCAATATTTTTGTCGTCGGCATTTCGGGTGGCTTTTCCAAAAAGCGAGAAAGTTTGCTGCTGTGCTATTTACTGACCTATATATGGACCTATTCAAGATTTTTTCCGCAGATAGCGAGTAATATTTATGAATTCTATTCTGTTATTACTCTTTGCCTGTTCCTTTTCTAACCTTTGTATTTTAGACATACAATATTATCGACCAGTTTCGTTACACTAGATGTTTAAGACGCGGTCGTATCCTGATAATAGTAAAAAGCAGAATGTTTAAACGTCTAGTGTAACGAAACAGATAGATAATATTGTATGAAACAAATTACTTAGGTTTGAAATGGAACAGTCAAAAAGTAATAACCGAACAGAATTCATAAATATTACTCGCTCTCTGCAGAAAAAAATCCTGAATAGGCCCATAAAAATAAACTTTCACGTCCAAACTCTCAGAATTATCAGCGATAACACTATATTTTTTTCTAGATAATACATACCCAACATATAGTACTAAAGTAGTAACCAGCAGTTTTTTCAATCGTGTTAGTATATATCGAAATATATTAACAAAAAGTACAAAATTAATGCATTTTCGCATCACATCATCTAATATAACAAGCGATTTTCAACCTTACGTAAAGCATCGTTAATTATTTTGAAATTGGGGTTGGACCGCGCCTTAAAGATTCTGCTTTTTACTATTATTAGGATACGAGCGCGCCTTAAATCGAATTTGGTACACACATTAGGTACCGACATTAAAATGAAATTTCGATTATGAGCATAGTTGAGTGCTTATCGAGATAATAGGTTGTGAAGTTTGTGTGTGAAGTCCTGGCCATAATAACATAGTAAAAGAAAACCATATCACGACGGCAAAAAAGATGTATTCTTCTTCTTCCTTGACTTTTTAAAGATAGAAGAAAATGTTAACAGTTCTTGATATACCTACATCTTTTACAAATTATTAATTTCTAATATGATTATTTCTCCGCACATTGCATTTGATAGCGTGATTATTTATCGAAATTAGATAATATAGAATATAGACGTAAAACCTGTGAATGTTTAAAATTAACTTATTAATTAGCTACGAATATATATGCACATATTTTTAGATTCATTTACTATATTGTATACAATTTTATTTTTATTTTTTAGTAACCTATATGACCCTTATCTCATGCTCCCGCTGTTGGGGCTCAGTTATTATTTAGTTATATAAGTAGTATTAGTTATAAAATATTAGGATATTTAGTCGATTGTACTTCCTTCGCTACCTATCATTATATTTACATTAATTCGCAAATGTACCTATTGTTTGTGAGTTTTCAAAGTACGATTTGTTTTTATTTAATTCTTAGTTGTACTATAGAGTTACGCCTGTTATTGGATGGTATATTTAAAAATATAATAATTAAATATTATAACGCTGTATTATATCTGTGCTGTTGGCCTATTAATTAATAAATAAATAAATAGAAATTAGATGTGCACCTTCCTATATATTTCCTATATATCTTGGACTAAATATACATATACTAAAACATTACTTATACTAATTAATAAATAATAAAATGAAAACAAGTTGTAGCAATTCAGTACGTAGCTAATGCGAGAGGTAAAATGTATATTTATTATTATATATGTAATATTTACGTGTATTTATTTGTATAATATTATTTTATATTCAATATGTATATGTTGTAACTTAATTTTAAAAGTCTTCTATATTGTACTTGTTCCTACCACCGTTACTTGTATGCATATTTCTTTCCGTGCATGGTTGTCGGAAAGAGATCGCTCTGAGCGATAAGACCGCCCATTGTGACACTTAATTTTAAGTTTTTCATTTGTTGTACTGCACATAATGTGGTGTTGCAATAAAGAGTTTATCTATCTACCTATATCATGTTTAAGACATTGTGATGAACGGTAGTAACTTTCTTATGTGTCATGTCAAGTTTTAATGTCAAGTAAGTCTAAAGTATACAGTGGGTAAATAGAGCAAAAATAAAGTATTTTTCTTTTGTTATTTCGAGTTTCTGGTGATGACGTGGAATGATGCGAATTAAAATCATTTTGAATCTTCCTAGCGATTTAAAGCGTCTGGAACGGCCCTGCGTTCCAAGACAAAGACTTTTTTCCAGACCCTTACGGACAGACATCGATCAAGTTTTGCCATAGAGCAAATATAATAAAAGATAAATTCAGAATACTTATTTATGTGTGAATTAGCTTAATGACATTGTAAAAATAATTGTGTATTTTAATGTGTAATTTTTGCATTTATAATAAGTCCATACAATAATTATTCTAAGTTCATATAAGATAAATTGAATATAACATGTAAACATTTGACGTACCCAGTGTAACGAAATGTTATAATGTAAATAAATTAATATTAATATACAAAAAAAACGTGTAAATTTTTAAAAAGGGCTTGCAATATTATACGCAAAAACAGAGTTATCCAACAAGTACGTAAAACAGTAAGTAGATAAGTGCTTACAATATGTAAGTATTTATATTTTAATTATATGTGTAAATTAATATTAACATGGGATCATGTATAATTATTGTTTATCTAGAGCTTTTAGCGTTGACCAATGACATCATGTACTTATTAACAGATAATTAAAGTAAATACATCAATTTATCATTTACGACTTCCAGATAACAGACTCTGTTCAAGTCAATATTTATCTTAAAACTCACTGTTACTTACTTCTCTCGAAATTTCTCGTCTTATCGCCAGAAAGTATTAACCGTTTTTGCACTTTTCACTTTATACCACGTACAAACTTTTTTTTATCTTAACAAGCACTTTTACAAACAATGTAAATCACGCCTTACTCTAAAGCAGAATGTTGAGTGTTCACGTGCCATAAAAAAAAGAAACAACCGCTTACTTGCGCTCACAAAGATTGAATGACAGTTCTTTTTCCCGCGTCTTTTATTTTGACAGATAACTTTTTAATTCGCAACGTGGCTTGGGTGCAAAGTAGATACAGGGCCGGCTGTCGCGCATTGACTGAGGGTATTTACCCTTTTATCTTAAAGAGTTGTAATAATATAATGCTAATAATAAGGTCAACAATACGATCTTACAGTTGGGATCTTGTTTTGACTTTGTGGGTTCACATTTGAAGTTCTTACGCAGATACGTACTAATAAATATGTGTTGATAGGAAAGTAGGTTCACAAGTGCGTAGGTAGTCTATGAATGTAAATAAATGGCTACCTACCTACTTACAGTACATTTATACTTAGTTTGCGGCTTCAAAGGCGAATTAAAATATTGGTATCGGTATTATTAAAATATAACTGAAAATTTTCAGTGAACATGTTTATTTAAATATGTTAAGTATATCTATATATATATATAGGTATAAAAGCGAAAGGTCACTCACTCATCACGAAATCTCAGAAACTACAAGTGCTAGGAGTTACAAATTTTACATGCGGGTTCTTTTTAGGACGTAGGTGCTCACTAAGACGGGATTTTATGAAATTCAACCCCTAAGGGCTTTTTTTGGGTTTGATAGTATGAAACTTCGATACTGCGAGTTCTAAAAGTTTTAAAATTTGCATGAGGGTTCTTTTTTGGACCTATGTACTCACAGAGACGGGATTTTGTGAAACTCGACCCCTAATGCAAATCTGACCCATTGAAATCTGTGATTACCGTATCCCGCGAGGCCATGCGAGCGAAGCTGCTGACGGGTCAGCTAGTTAATTTATAATGGTAAGTATAAATTAATATATGGCTCCCCTGGTTTGCCCGTGTGGGATTTGTATTTATATAGTTCCCTAGTTTTTTATTATATATCCTTTTCTGGATGACGTCTGTGCGTCGTCATAATTAAGCTGTATAGAATAGAGTGCGCGCGCGATAAGTCTGCGCTCGCAAACGCTTTTATCATATTCGTGTAAAGGTGAGTTTTGCTTGAAACGCGAGCAGATTTATCACGCGCGCACTCTAGTCGTGCTCGTGAAATGTCAACAAACCCACAGGCAAAAAAAGTTCATCAGTTATCTACAATCCACATTTAAAATCATAGGTAGGTTGGTAAATGGAATTAAATTCAAAAATACTTTAAACGTATTGTTACATATTAATAGTTTTATAGTGTAGGTAAGTAGGTACTTACATATGTAAGATGGTAGATAACTTTACATTATTTAAAATCCAATGTGACAAAACTAATTATTAATCATTTTCAATAAACTCATAATATAAGTACCTACTTACCTACACTATAAAACTATTAATATGTAATAATATTATGTGATTTATTTAAAAGTGATTAGTGGTTATTATTGTACGTCTGGAATGGTCAGTCTGTTGTCACTTCATCATCATAATCATCATTATCTCAGCCATAGGACTTCCACTCCAAAAGGACCGGTTTTAAGCGGCCTGCATCCAACGTCGTCCTGCGACCTTTCGTCTGTCGACGAGTCAACGACGAGTCGGTGGACAACCCACGCTACGCTTGCCGGTCCTTGGTCTCCTTATCTCTCTCTCTCTCTCTCGGTCTCTTATTTATACTTTTTAAAACCGTGTAAATACTGACACGGTTTTAAAAGTATAAATAAGAGACCGTATAGTTTGTATATATTATAAGTATTTTTTCTAGCTATATTCTTGAGTTTTGCTATATGTAGTGTTTAGTACACTTGTTTTATACACCACCACATTTATAAGTTTGTCTATTTATTTCCGTACATGGTTGTCTGGAAGAGATCGCTCTGAGCGATAAGACAGCCCATTGTGACACTTTTAATTTTAAGTATTTAATTGTGAAATATTTTTGATTGTATTTTTATTTCTTTATTTGAAACATATATTTGTATTGTGGTGTTTCAATAAAGAGTTATCTATCTATCTACGAGTATATATCTAAGTAACTACTTACTTACAAACAACAATTTGAAATTTTTTTAAATTTTATTCTAACACGCCGACAACTGAGATACATCCCCACTCCTGACTCTAACGGTCTTATTAATAAACTTAGCTAAGTATACCTACCTACTTAAAACATCCAGTTAGACAAAGCTCTTCATTATCGCTTCATTAGTTAATCCAGCATTCGTGCTAATGTAATCATGCACATAAGACAATTTATTTAATAAGTTGACATCTTAAAGTTCCATTAGCTAAAGCCGGCATTATACAATGTTGGCAAAAATATTTTTAAAAGGAATGAGCAAACCAAAATTGGTAGGCAGGTATACAGATGCAACCTCCTTGGGAGCGAACAGTTGCGTTTTGATTTTGCTATAACATAAAATGTTGTATATTTATACAAAACGCAAACTACATGTTCAGCTTGTCATTATCAAGCAGGTGTCAAAAAGATTTTTTTTTATTTCGTATTTGGATTGGACTCGTCGTCGACTGGACTAGAGTTTTGTTTGTGGTGACAAAACTTGCAATATAACAAAAAACTTTATGTCGGTAATAACGACAACGGGTACTAACACTCCAACTTCAAAAACAAAAGACACCTTACACACTGGGGGTAATTGCACTCCAGTAGAGTAATTATGATTGTAAAGATATATAAGTATAACAATATAGGATACACTGGTATTTGATTCGCTTGTGCGTACACTAAACTAAAATTCTCTAAACTATGGAAGTTCTTATTATGTTAATACTAAGATCCACATTCGTGTAACACTTACAATGATAATTCTAAACATATAATTATTCTATTCAAATGTGGATAGTTTTATATGAGTTTGGTTTAGTTTAGAGAGCACGAACTTGCATGACGATTAAATTTGCACTAAACATACCCACAATTAAACAGAAACGGCAAATTTAAGAATTGTCACCTGCAAGCATTAATCGAATTTGGACTTAAGCGTGAACAGAATAAGAACTACCATGATTTACTAAAAATAGATTTTAGTTAAGTTTAGTTTGGTGTTCTGAACAAGCGAATTACTACCACTGTTTAATTTTTTATGAAATTTAAACAATGAAAATACAGCCGTGCGATTCTCTAAGAGCAAACATCGTTGCGAAACAAATGACGAGATGACAAGAAACGTTGGAAAAACAACCTTATGTAGAAAACTGATATTTGATAAAGTATTTAACATCAGTGAGCTCGTCGACGAGCGCATCGACGAATCATTAGAGAATCACACGGCAGTATTGACAAGGACAGCTCGTGCAGATGTTTCACTTTCAACATTATTCTCTATTGAACGAGATCATAATTGAATGCTTGACGCTCTGTGAAGCGATTGTATAATTTTTACTATTGGTGATATTGTATTTTTAATGGACTAATGTTTTGCTTTTTGAAATTCTATAACGAGTACTTACTAGAAATTTGGATTAATTTTCTGATCATTAGGTAAGTCTTACGTTATAGAATTTCAAAAAGCAAAACATTAGTCCATTAAAAATACAATATCACCAATAATAAAAATTATACAATCGCTTCACAGAGCGTCAAGCATTCAATTATAATATAATATTCAATTATTTATATATTTATTCAAATAAAACGATTACTTATACCAATAAGTAACCGTTTTATTTGAATAAATAAATAAATGTTTACGCAAAGTTAAGCAAAGGTCTTATGGCCGTTTTCAATATTCCATATATCCACAGTTTTCCTTACTACGGATAAAAATTTGACATAACGTCCATACAAATAGTGTCAAATATCGATCTCTAGTAAGGTAAACCGACGATAGATAGGTTATTGAAAACGGCCGTTAGTGGATAGCACTAGAGTGGGAGTTGAAAGACCGCCCAAAGCTGGGTACAGTAGGCCGAGCATGAAAATCTGTTTATGTGTAACGTAATCGCATTGTTAACGTATTTAGTACAAACTGTCATTTATCTAGTACAATAGTGGCACAGATAACTCATAGTTTGTACTGAATACCAACGATACGTTAACGTTACACTTGAGCAGATTTTCGTGCTCGGCACACAGGAGGCGCGGATCCAGCTCACAAAAAAGGTTGTGGTCACGCCACCAGAAAATCAGCAAAGTACGAGTCGGAGCATGAACTCTCTCATGATCGATATAGTATCGTTCGCCTGATGTTAAGCGTCACGCTTGCCCATAACAGACCAGTGCCATTTTGAATTTTGAACTGGGTACAACACTTCAAACCTTGCATGGCAAAGCACTACGCTTTTTACTAGAATATAAAAGATGTTCTTGCGCTGTAACTTCGCTGGAAACAACTACAAAATATATCAAATGATGTCAAATTAAATGTAAAAGAAGCTTACGTTTCTTTTTCGCTAAAACGTTAGTAATTTCATCGATATTCAGGTTTTGTATATTTTATAAAACGTCATATCATCGACCTGTCGTTTATGAAAGTGTGACGTCTGATGTCACAAGTCTTTTAGGGTTGCGGGCATGCCCATCGTGCTCTCAACGGTAGATCCGCGTTTGGCACACTGTTCTGACAATAACTGGGACCTACATATCTTACCGTGCCTTTCGAGACACGGAAGGCGCTATGTGAAAAGAACAAGTAGGTAAGTAATTACAACAACAAAGATCGCCTAAAGTGAGTCGCTAAAACTTGCTAGAGTGTGACGTAGTCGTATAGTTTATGTACACCAGCAGTGCAAGTACCGTAATAGTCGTTAAATTTGTCGAATCGCTAAGATCGATAAATTTAAAGAATCGTATCGGGCCCTAGCAAGTTTGTAAGTCATATCGACGACTTATACGATCGTCAAATTGTGGACAGTAGGTATATCGATTATTACGAATTGTTTGCATTCCACAATGCGTCCTATCATTTGAAGATTTCTACGAGCATTTCGCTCTTCTACGATCAAAAGAAGGCCGAAGTCTACCTTTTTTATTGAATACTAGTTGCGCCCCGCGGTTACACCCGCATGGTGATGAATGATGACGATGTTGATAAAAAATATTCTATGTGTTAATTCTGCGCCCCATCTACCTCCATGCCAAATTTCATCAAAATTGGGCCAGCCGTTTGAGCGTAAGATAGTAACAAACATCCATTCATCCATAAATACAAACTTTCGCGCTCATAATATTAGTAAGATCAAACGCAACTAAACAATATCCCCCCCCCCCCATTCCCGTCGCCTGTCGATAAGCTATATCGAGGTCGTTTTCAAAGCTGACATAACAATCGTTAAAATCGATTAAATAGACGATCTCAAACGTAATTTTACATTTCCATGCTAGGGTTACCGTTATAATCTTAAAAACTTATCGAATTTGTCTACCTACCGATCGCTTAATTTTGTTACTTACTTGCAATGATTGACATAAGAGCGATATTGACAGTTTTTTCGAAGTATGACGAATTCAAGATTCAAATTTATCGATCGGAAAGTTCGATACTTGCACTGCAGGCATGTCAAACTTGCGGCTCGTAGGGTCTTTTTCTGAGGCCCGACCCAAATACTTGAAAAGGAGTAAATATTGATCAATTTAACACGATGTAAATGTGACAATAAAATAGGCTAACACTGATATACTAACAGTGAATTTTAAAGAATATACAAAGTTTAAGTTTTGGATATTCTTGTACTTAGTCACTAGTCTAACTTTAGCTCAGTTCTTTGCAAAACACAAAAGAAATCAAGGATATGTCAACAAGTGTGACCATCTTTGAATAGATATCTGTTGTTTGGTCCCAAACTCTAAAACTAGAGGGCGCCGCTTGTAACGTCACTTGAATTTTGTATTGACTTGTTATGCTCGCTATGAGCAGAGAGATGCACTTTGATCTGTGTCATGGCGAGAGTAGCTAAGTTTGGATTTTGGAAAATGTACAATTAAAATGTAATTAATTGAAGTTAAACTAGGCAATCACTGTAGTTCACTGTTGCGTGTTTAGTGTTAGATGGGTATATTATTTGGATTGTTATAATTACTTTGATCTGTGTTATATCCGTGTAGACTATGTAGTTGTAAATTGCAAGAACCTATTGTAGAGGAGATATTGTTAGGCATATTATTTGTTTAAGCTCCTTGTTATCGAGGACAATCTTGTATCAGTCAACTCTTGACCCAGCACCTCGCATACTCCAAAAAACCCACAAAGCGCTTCCACTGCTGAAGTTTGCAGGTCTTTGAGGCTGGCCTGGTACAACACATCTATATATTGGGTATTACAAATAGTTACTTGCTTGGTCAATTTAAATGAATAGATGGACCTTAAAAACACCAAAAATAATGTAGCCCAGCCTGTCGGCGACCTTTGAGAATGTGGCCCAACTACTATATTGAGTTTGACATGCCTGATGTACACAGTACGTACGATTACGTACTTACGCAAATTTTCGTGCCAAGCCAACTGCTACTGTCGCTTTGTCAAAGTTATTACTTAGCTCTGAACATAACTCGCTGAGCTGTTTTACCCCACAGGGAGACATAGGGTGAGTTGGGTAAGTCAACGTTCGCTCCCGTTGTTCCGACATGAAGGCGCCCGGAGAAACACCGTGTGGTGGTTTAGTTAGCGCGTAAAGGACGAGTCTGACATACCCCGTCAAATCCCCCCGGGTTTGGTAAGTACATTTCCCACAGGTTAATAAATAAAAGTCAACGTTACAGTTAAAAACTTCATATATCAACAACGTCAAATTAATAATGTTACGCCAAAATTGAGGCGTAATTTGACGGTTTTAAATGTTAACGTTTGTTGGTCTCCCATCACTTCAGCTGTGAGGCTCAAACCCACTAAACCCCCGCCGTGAGCACTTCAGTACTCCACCAAGGTGTAATGAGATGGGGTCGCGCGATTGGTCTTAACCGGCCCTCAGCGCCTGTAAAAGGGTAACCATGCTCACCAAGGCCAGCCTTCAGACGTGTACCATACAAGCTGGTGGACAGTCCCCGACTCTCCATCAGTGACTATATGGCGGAGGGAGGAGACGTGCGATTTGCCTCCTACGTTCCTCTGCGCTGGAGCGGGTCAGCTCGGGCATCGTTCTGTCTGACGGCCGCCTTATTGTCTTAAACTTGAATGAGAATGAAATGTCACTTCATTCTATTTCTTTTTTCTCGATGACAATTAGTGAATATTTTAAAATCGAAAAAAAGTCTCCCTAAAAGATATGCTATCGACGAAATAGTTGCCGAATATGGTCTTTGGGTTCTTCGACTTCTGCCGAATCATTGCCAGTACAATGTTATATAACTAGTATGGGCACAAATCAAAGAACACGCCGCTCGAAACAATAGCCATCCCCCTTTTACGGAAAACAAGATGTTAGATTTATTCAAATACGCACGGCTGCCGTGCGATTCTCTAATGATTCGCCGTTGCTCTCTTCGACGAGCTCACCGATGTCAAATACATTATAAGATATCGCCCTTGTACACAAGGTTGTTTTTTCAACGTTACTTGTCATCTCGTCATTTGTTTCACGGATGTTGTCAAAGATGCAACGATGTTTGCTATTAGAGAATCGCACGGCTGTAGAGGATAACAGACGGATATCTGGACATACGAAGCATTTTTGCCCATGCTATTGCTGAGACTCGCTCGGTCAGTAATACACGAATAGCGTACTTGATCTATCGAATATGTAGAATATAAAGTTTTCATCAATCGCTGGCGACAACATACAAGAATTAAGGTGCAAGTTGGTAGCCGGCTACACGACGCAGCCGCAGACAACGTGTCGTCGCTTCAGTCGTGATTTCAAACCCAACTGCAGACGGCAACTGCAGATGGACAGACGACCTTGATAACTACCTACGTATATGGGGTAGTTATAGCAATGAGTCCAGTCTCGCAATAAGGTATTTACATATATTATATTCACTTGAAATAACCTATTTACAAATCAACACAAAGAGACCCAAATTAAAAATTTAATTAAAATAAAAATTAATAACCAAATTACGAGCAAAAACTTTGAAATTATTGTGAGGCACAAAAGTAAGCAGAACATTGTGTCGCGTTCGAAGGCTGGAGCAAAAGTGCTTCTCCACCCTCGATCCCTTCCAGTCCAGCTTCGCTTGCGCCATGAAGTTGCTGCGGTCGCCGATGACAAAATGGCGGCCACCAATAGGGAACTTGATGCAAATTCACGTCAGTTGGTCACGCTGATTTCGGTGTTGCTAACAACCTGATAAAGGTAGCAGGACGACGTTGGATGCAGGCTTCCAACCGGTGCTTTTCGAAACGATGGGGGAGGTGTACGTTCAGCAGTGGACGTGCTAAAGCTGAGACGATGATGATGAACTGTAAAGCACAGTGATACCGTCAAAAACGATATGTTAGCAATGCATGATCAGTTCTGGCAATCTTAAAAATATATAATAAAAAATATTTAGTGACACTTCCGCTGAATAAAACCAGTCCATTTCGCTAAACATTTACTCGATACCGGTCATTCGGTGCACAACAACAACACTTTTAAGATTTAACATGTTTGTGAAAAAAGCTTTCGGTTAAGTGTGTTGGAACAATTAGAGATTATAAAACATAATAATAATATCCTTACACTATTGAATGACCAAACCAACTTGGTTTCATCTCCATTATTACGTATATTCACCCAAAATACGTCACCAACAACACGTGAGTCACAAGGTTTAGGGGCGGAGTCTACATGCTACTCGTATATAAGCGGGCGATTTTGCGTTGTTCTCTCTCCCCGACCCGACGGACATCACCCCTATCACTAGAACGGTAGTGAACTGGAAGCAACTGGGGGAATCCCTCCAAGCTATCAGTTCACCCGCTCTCGATAGAATCCCCGATGACATACAGACAGTAGAAGACGTATCAATTGCGATCGAGGCTCTCAGTGACCACCTCCGCACCGCAGTAGGTGAATCCTCAAAGCAGGTCCAAGTGGCGGATGGTCGCCGCTTCGAACTGCCCGAGGGTGCGAGGAGGTTACTGACAGCTAAGAACGCCGCCACTAGGGCGTATGACTCGATGCCAACCCCAGAGAACAAAGCCACCATGCGCTATTTACAGCGTGCTGTAAAGAAACGCATGAGTGAGCTGCGTGATCAAAGGTAGGACGACAAACTGTCAGAGATTGAGCCAACTCACCAGGCGTGTACTCTCAATGTAGATCACGTCGACCAGAATCACCTCGATTCGGTGGAATCTGAAGTCGAACGTAAAAGCTCTATGTCCATCTCTGACCTCCCGCTCCTCCCACCGGTAAAATCATCCGAGGTAGTGTCTCTGATCAAGAGCCTCAAGACCCGTAAATCCCCTGGTGCTGATGGTATCAGCAACAAGGTGATCAAACACTTCTCAGTCCCACTAGTCCATCTTTTAGTTAGCATCTTCAATGCGGCTATGAGTAACTGCTCCTTCCCAGACACTTGGAAGCATGCCATTGTCATTGGTATTCACAAACCAGGCAAACCGGCAGCCGAGCCCTCCAGCTACCGTCCCATAAGTCTCCTCAGCTCTCTGGGAAAGATTTATGAGCGGCTCATTGTGAACCGACTCTGGTCCCACGTTAGGTCCAATAACCTCCTTCCCGATGAGCAATTTGGTTTTAGAGCCAAACACTCTTGCGTCCAACAAGTGCACCGCGTAACGGAGCACATCCTAGGCGGTTTCAATAAGAAACCAAAGCCCCATAGCTGTCTTCCTCGACGTAGCGAAAGCGTTCGACAAAGTCTAGCACAACGGCTTGATATTCAAGCTGTACCAACTGGGTGTGCCAGACCGTCTTGTACTCATCTTACAAGACTTTCTCAGGGATCGAACGTTTAGTTATCGCACCGAGGGAACGCTCTCCTCCCCGCATCCCATTCACGCAGGTGTCCCTCAGGGCTCTGTACTCTCACCCATTCTCTTCTCGCTGTACACCAGCGACATCCCACGATCTGAACCTAATGTTCAGATCGCTCAGTTTGCGGATGATACTGCAATCTACTGTACTGGCTGGTTCAAGGTCAGGCAGAGATGCGCCATCCAACGAGCCATCACCGTAATCGGTGCATGGTTTCGTAAATGGCGGATTGCAGTAAATCCTAGCAAAAGTGCAGCAGTGTACTTCACTGAGACCCGGCGGACTCTCATGCCGTCACCCATAGTCCTATTCGGCGAACCCATCCCTTGGGCTTAATCTGCCAAATACCTGGGCGTCACCCTCGATCGCCAACTAACTTTCGCGAAACACATCCAGATTGTTCGCAATAGGGCGGCCTTCATTATGGGTCGTCTTAATCCCCTCATAGGCAAAAACAGTAAAATGTCTCTTAGAAATAAGACGACTCTTTACAAACTTTGCATCCGGGCGGATGAGTCATGACTTACGCATCTGTAGCGTTCGCCCATGCTCAGAAACATGACCTCCACAAACTTCAAGTGATTCAGAATCGCTTTATGCGCAGGGCAGTGGGCGCTCCGTGGTACTTACGGAACGCCGAACTGCACTGCGATTTCACCCTCCCCTCTATTACGCAGTATATCAAAGACTGCTCCCGCCGCCACTTCGACAAAGCTCCCCACCACTCGAATCCCCTCGTGGTCGAAGCGGCGAACTACTCCACTGACATAACCGATCCTCACTTCCTTCCCCCCCGTCGCCGTCCAAGGCATATTTTGGGTGACCCGGGCGACCCCATCGCAGCCGTTACTTCGGCAGCTTTAGCGTCGTCCCAAGGAAACCCCGGTAATGGTTGTAGACCTGACCAGGGCTGTGATCCCGATCGCATTGTAGGCTCCGGCCGAGATCTTCTTCCCAGCCCCAGTCGCAGTCGAGGTAATCCACACACACATACGATTGTAGTCCCAGCCACGGTGCGGGTGGGAGTATACACCGCGGCCCCGGTGTATATTCCCACCCGCACAAAAAAAAACAAAAAGATTTGACACGTGTTTCGCCTCTACACGAGGCATCCTCAAGAGATGTTGACTCGTCGAGCGCCAGATCAGACAGTGAGAGAAGAACTTTTTTTTTTAGAACGGACTAATGCTGTTTGCCTCTACCGGCATTTACAGCGTCACCGGACGGTTGGCGAGCGCAGATGGCACTCAGCCAGATGCGGGCGCAGAGGGCGCACCGCCTAAGGCTCAACGCTCGCCTTATACGATAATGGATTTCCGCAAAGTAACACCTGAATCAATAAATTATCTGGCAATCTTCCTTGAGCTGCCGATTATAATCGCCTGCATATTGATGGGGTTGATCCTAAACCCGAAATCATCATGGGTACTATTAATGGTAATTCCTGGATGACTAAGCTATGCCCATAAGTAAACAATTGATTTCCTTGGTCTAACCTCAAACCACCCTCAATAGTTTAGTGTTGCTTAACAACGCCATCTATTGTTAAGTATTTTAGTGACCAATGTATCAGTTTTTCATTAAAACGACATATTCTAAAAATTTAACCTTAGCTAGATCGATTTACCGCCCCTGAAACCACCTGAATAACAGGCGCGGATCCAGGCCTCTAAAAAGGTGGTGCTCACTTTTGGTTTTGGATTGTAGGAGTATGAGCTTGCTCAAGATAGTTATAGTGCATTCCTACACAAGAGATGTTTACAAAATTTACGACATTCTGGCCTAGATTTTTTTAAATTTATAGTTAAACGTGGGCTTAAGTTGATCCAATTTCTGCCTTACCAAAGATTAAAACTGAATGTAGAACTACAAAATAATAACTTTAAAATTGAAACAGTATAGTATATTTCATTACAAGTGGGGAAAGGCTGTCATTGCAAAGAGTTCCGACAAATGTCTACCCGAGCCGAGGCGCCGAGGGTTGACAGTCGGAACAAGTTGTAATGACGGTTCCGCACGTGTACTGAACGACTATTTTTAATACAGTTGCGAAAAAATGAAGCAATTTAATAAAATAAACTCGCAAAGAAAATTTCTGGAAAATGGCGCCAACCGTAGAATATAAGCAGAGATTTTTTTTTCTTCACCCATTCTGGTAGGCAACTATGCCCATACAGCCAAGTCTTCAGTAGATTTTTATTATTGATATGAAATGAAAATGAAATTTAATGAGATGAAATGAAATGAAACCTAACCTTACTCATTCAATCAAATCATTAAATCTGATATTGAAACAAATTAGTAGCTTCTTTTTAGAAATATACGTATTTGCATGAATCATAAAAAACTTCCATGAATTTTTTGTTGTAAAAACTTCATGGTTGGTTTCGTTTTTTAATGGACATTATTTCGACAGCTGGGAAAGAGAACGCACGAGTATGTAATAGCCCACATCCCGAACGCTATACGTCCCTGCAATACGTCACTTTTTGAGCAACTGTATTAAAAGTACTTGTACATTGTTGGGTGTAGAGGTCGATACGGGGTTGAATTGGAAAACACATATCGAAAAACAAAAATCTAATAAATCTAGGTTCAAAATATGCTCTATACGAACTTGAACTCGGTACGAATCAGAGCACAGCAATTACAGCTTACTACGCATATGCATATGTTTTATTAAATTACGTAACTATCTTATGGGGAAATGGAACAGAAGTGGAAAGCTTATTTAAAAAACAAAAAACTAATAAGAATAATTGCCAATATTAACAATACTGACTCGTGCAGGCCACACTTTACTAAATACAAAGGGCCTTACTTATAAACGCTGCTTAACTATCATCATCATCATCGTCATCTCAGCCGTAGGACGTCCACTGCTGAACATAGGCCTCCCCCATGATTTTCCAAAAGGACCGGTTGGAAGCGGCCTGCATCCAACGTCGTCCTGCGACCTTCCTCAGGTCGTCTGTCCACCGTGTCGGTGGACGACCTACGCTGCGCTTGCCGGTCCGTGGTCTCCACTCCAGAACCTTTCGGCCCCATCGGCCATCTGTTCTGCGTGCTATGTGCCCTGCCCACTGCCACTTCAACTGGCTAATCTTCTGGGCTATGTCGGTGACTTTCGTTCTTCTACGGATCTCCTCATTTCTGATTCGATCACGTAGAGAAACCCCGAGCATAGCCCTCTCCATAGCTCGTTGTGCGACTTTGAACTTTTCTATGAGGCCCATAGTAAGAGACCACGTTTCAGTGCCATAAGTCATCACTGGTAACACACATTGGTCGAAGACTCTTGTCTTGAGGCACTGAGGTATTTTTGACGAGAAGACTTCGCGAAGTTTCCGGAACGCTGCCCAGCCGAGTTGGATTCGACGATTGACCTCTTTCTCGAAGTTGGACCTACCTGGGATCGTCCATGTCAGTCCGAGTACAGGAGCAGAGTTCGAAGGCAATTCCATTGCAAAGAGGCGTGAGACAGGGAGACGTTATATCTCCGAAACTGTTCACCGCTACATTGGAAGACGCCTTCAAGCTTCTGGAATGGCAAGGACTTGGCATCAATATTAACGGCGAATACATCACTCACCTTCGATTTGCGCACGATATTGTAGTCATGGCAGAATCCATGGAAGACCTCAGTACAATGCTCGAAGGCCTCCATCGAGTTATCCCAACGGGTAGGTCTTAAGATGAACATGGACAAGACGAAAATTATGTCTAATTCCCATGTTGTACCTACCCCAATATCAGTTGGGAACTCAGTTCTCGAAGTTGTTGACGAGTATATCTACCTGGGACAGACAGTCAAACTAGGCAGGTCCAACTTCGAGAAAGAGGTCAATCGTCGAATCCAACTCGGCTGGGCAGCGTTCCGGAAACTTCGCGAAGTCTTCTCGTCAAAAATACCTCAGTGCCTCAAGACAAGAGTCTTCGACCAATGTGTGTTACCAGTGATGACTTATGGCACTGAAACGTGGTCTCTTACTATGGGCCTCATAGATAAGCTCAAAGTCGCACAACGAGCTATGGAGAGGGCTATGCTCGGGGTTTCTCTACGTGATCGAATCAGAAATGAGGAGATCCGTAGAAGAACGAAAGTCACCGACATAGCTCAGAAGATTAGCCAGTTGAAGTGGCAGTGGGCAGGGCACATAG
Organism: Selenia dentaria; assembly: GCA_917880725.1. Classification (NCBI taxonomy): domain Eukaryota; kingdom Metazoa; phylum Arthropoda; class Insecta; order Lepidoptera; family Geometridae; genus Selenia; species Selenia dentaria. The sequence goes on from OU862902.1 coordinate 2,932,750, forward strand.
CACGCAGAACAGATGGCCGATGGGGCCGAAAGGTTCTGGAGTGGAGACCACGTACCGGCAAGCGCAGCGTAGGTCGTCCACTGACACGGTGGACAGACGACCTGAGAAAGGTCGCAGGACGACGTTGGATGCAGGCCGCTTCCAACCGGTCCTTTTGGAAAATCATGGGGGAGGCGTATGTTCAGCAGTGGACGTCCTACGGCTGAGATGATGGAGATGATGATGAATGTCGGGTCAGCTTGGCTCTTGGGTCTTTGACCGAGCTGCTAACAGGTTTAGCGACCGAGGTGTATAACTGTCCGTAGAAACTCTCGACCTCTCCTAACACTTCCGCTTTGGTCGACGCTACACTGCCGTCTCCTCTCTTCAGCTTCGTCAACTGGCTTTGCCCAATAGACATGTCTCTTGCAAACACTTTGGAGCCTTTTTTCCGCTCTATCGTCTCTTTAATACGGTTTGTATTAAAGATCCGGATGTCGTGTCGCAAGGACTTCCATATTCGTCTATTGAGCAGCCTATATGCTTCAGCATCATTCGAAGACTGCAGTTTCAATGAGCGTCGTTCAGCCATGAGGTTGAGGGTATCGTTGGAGAGTTTCTGTGGCCTATCTGTACGGTGGGGTTTAAAGTACTTGGAACCCACTGTATGGACAGTTTCTACTAACCTGTTATTGACTAAACTTAAAATGACGTTTAACTATAAATGACGTTAATTAGCACTACAAAAATGTTCTGCGCCGTACTAAGTGACGTTGTTAACTTTAAGCAGCGTTTATAAGTAAGGCCGATATTAACACTACATGCATGTACATGTTTAAGTTATGCAAATTTGTTCGAAAAAAATCAAATAAAAAAAGATCAAAACCGAGTCATAATAATCGTTGTGGTGCAAGAACGAACCGTGCAAACAAAATGTCCTCACCGAGAAGTCGCTTAGAACTATATCGTAAAAGTCCCTACTGCTCTTTAATTAAAGCATTTAATCACCTTCCAAATGACATAAGTGAAGAAAAAGATTTGTGAATAGAATTAAATGTATGCTTATTGATAAATGTTAAATAATTTGAATGAATATTTTGATGATAACTTGACATAATTATAATGTAACTTTTAATTTATTTAGATTATTACGATTTTAAATAAATCATGAATTTATTAATTTTATTACAATTTATGAATATATACAAAAAAATATACATTATTGACAAACACTTTTAGTGTAATAATAATGTGCAACTTTAGTCAAAAGTCAAATTCATTTATTCAATCTAAGCATCAAAGACGCACTTATGAACGTAATTTTTTCATTATAATGTACTTTAAAGACTCTACCGCCGCGTTGCAAAATAAAGCCTACCGAGAAGAAGCGGCAAGAAACTCGGGGCCATTCTTTTATATAGATGTTTACAATGTTTCTACTTAGGTACTACAAATATTACATTTTATGGGCGTCAGAGTGACAGCTTGCCAGAAGTGAAGTATTCCAAGCATCTTTGTCTTCTAATAATGTCGGACTTTATAATAAGCTTTTTTATTAAAACGTTTTTTACAGTCAACTTAAATTTGCCCTCTGTAAGCTCAGTTATGTGTTTTGTGATGTTATTGTAAAAACACAATTTCCTTGGAATGACTTATTAGTCTTCGCAAGTCTAAAACTAGGTACAGCTATCCTATTTGTATTTCTAGTATTAAAAGTGTGGTGATCACTATTTAACTATTTATGTATTTTTTTACGAACATACAATATATGTATTTTCAAATACCTACATATAAGTAGTTATGTTTTCATTTATAGTTATATTTTCAAATACACATAGGTATACCTCAAGCATACAAACAGTATGTATACCCATTTCATATAGGCTCACACGTTTTTGTACAATGAAGAACATTCTACTTTGAAATAGGGTTCAAAAAGATATGCGTCCCGGGAATTGAGGTCGTGCGTGTGCTAATTTACTTTTATAACGCTAGTAAATAAAATTGCTGATAGTAGGTATACTGTTATAGCTTCATCTACCCATACGCCACGATGGCTCATTTTGGCACAAACTAGATATCATATAAATCAGTAACTGAGGCCTAAAGCAATAATTCTTTACATACACACCCGCATATGAAGCGCTCGCAGCTTGGCTTGGCGATCTTAACCGATCAACAAGGTGCTGCGGTCAGAAGTTGGATGGGTGTGTGCTAGTGGCATTACTTCATCAGTCGAACGACCCAGACTCAATAGAAATGTCATTGTTATATTGACAATCAACTGGTGAGAGGTTATTCAACTGAGCGCTTCCGTGCTTCGGAGGGCACGTTAAGCCGTCGGTCCCGGTTTTTTGTCTTAAAACAACAGTAGTTAGACTATGTCGAAGGTCTGCGGGCAGTCTGAACACTTCGACATGAGTTGGCTACTAGCAGGAAGGCTCAAGTTCCATCAGTGGGAACATAATGGCCTGATTATGTATATACCCACCCAGACAGTTCAAGCACATGTTTGAGCTGTCCCGAGATCAAACCTGGGCCCAATGGTTCAGAAGGTGGATCTACTAACTGCACCTACCGACTGCTCAGAGGGTATTTAACCACACACGTTGCAGTTCCTGGAAAATTAGGTTGATTTCTGCGAAATCTATTGTATTATTGACCAAATATGGCGAATCGCAATTCAACGGGTTAAGATGGTATCATGAAAATACATCGTAAAAAATGACGCTTGTTGTTTCCAGTGGGTGTGGTCGTCATATTTTATAGTTAAAGATCATTCTATAGAATCACTTTTAAATAAGGTCAAGACAAATATTTTGCCAGCTTCACTTATCTGTTACTTATCTTATATTAGCGGTACGTACAGCTTGCGAGTGCTAATGTCTACGTCACTATGACGTAGACATTAGCAGCATGACCACAGAATAAATAAAAGTAGGTACTAGGTATGACCTATATTTGATTTGCTATGCGAGAATTAACTTACGCAAATTTACCAGCTAATCGACGTACCAATTGGGTTTTCACATATTAGGTCTTTTTATTTATATTTCATTATAAACAATCAGTTTTAATCATTAAATATTATTTACAAAGTATTAAAATTAGAAATTAAAACTAATCTATAAGCCCCATGGTGGGGGGAAAAGTGGCCAAAACGCTGGCGGCATTGCCACGTTGGATGACAATGCTAAGTTTTTGCCCAAAGTAGGCGCCAGCATTTCGGTCACCCGTCGCCTCAACTTAATTAGGTGACATATGAAATTGAGAAAGAGGTCAATCGTCGAAACCATCTCGGCTGGGCAGCGCTCCGGAAGCTTCGCGAAGTTTTCTTGTCAAAAATACCTCAGTGCCTCAAGACAAAAGAGTCTTCTACCAATGTGTGTTACCAGTGATGACTTATGGCACTGAAACGTGGTATCTTACTATGGGCCTCATATATAAGCTCAAATTCGCACAACGAGCTATGGAGAGGGCTATGCTCGGGGTTTCTTTACGAGATCAATGTTTTAGAAATTAATTGCATACGAAACGTTGGTTTTAATGTAATATTTTGTCATATGAAGTTCGGTTAATCACTATGTACAAGTACCGTAATAGTCGTTAAATTTGTCGAATCGATCTATAAATTTAAAGAATCGTATCGAGCCCTAGCAAGTTTGAAAGTCATATCGACGACTTATACGATCGCCAAATTGTCGACCGTATATCGATTATTGCGAATTGTTTGCATTCCACAATGTGTCCTTTTATCATTTGAAGATTTCTTCGGCAATTTTTTTATTGAATACTAGCTGCGCCCCGCGGGTAAACCCTCATGGTGATGGATGAAGACAATGTTGATGAAAATTATCCTATGTGTTAATTCAGCGCCCCATCTACCTCCATGCAAAATTTCATCAAAATTGGGCCAGCAGTTTGAGCGTAAGAGAATGACAAGCCTTCATTCATCCATAAACACAAACTTTCGCGTTTATAATATTAGTAAGATAAAACGCAACTAAACAATATCTCCATTCCCATCGCCTGTCGATAAGCTATATCGAGGTCGTTTTCAAAGCTGACAAAACAGTCGTTAAAATCGATTAAATAGACGATCGCAAACGTAATTTAACAGTTCCATGCTAGGGTTACCGTTATAATCGTAAAATCTTATCGAATTTGTTGACTGATCGCTTAATTTAGTTACTTACTTGCAATGATCGACAAAAGATCGATATAGCCAGTTTTTTCGAAGTATGACGTTTCAATTCAAGATTCAAATTTATTGATCGGTAAGTTCGGTACTTGCATTGCTGATTATGAAATATATTTTTTATTTAAGATTTACTTTTATCATATAATACATCAATTTCATATGTATGGACTTATTATAAAAAAAAAATTAATATAAATAAAATAAATTAACTTGGCCATCGCATGATAACACAATGTACCTTACAAGTAAGTAATACATATTACATGAGCATAGCACAATCGATAATAGACTGTCCAGAACTTGTTTACAAAATATCGCTAACTGTTCCATCTCGATACTCCCACCGCTTAAAGTAATCATGTTTTAACCTTACCATTAAATTTGGTACCACCACGTCAATATAGCAAGCTTAAAATAATAATGTATTGCGATAGACGTTTTGTTGACGTAGTATCAAATTTTTCACTCAATTCGCGTACTTTGACTTGACTTTTGACACTAAGTTTTATTGTTCCAATGTCAAAGTTTTGAAGATCCGTACTCCCATCTCTTAAAGTATTCATATTGCATACCACTTATATTGCTTACCATTAAATTTGGTTGATCGTTTTGTGTCGGTGGTAGTACGATAGTAAGTATGATTATTTTAAGCTTATTACAAAACGCTCCTGATTTATGATAGTTTCGTAAAAGATGGGAGTAGGCCCCCTGATGTAGAGACGTACCACATGTACCCTTCGCGCGCACTAAGTACTCTTAAGAGCTCTTATTTCTTACGCTCACTCGCTGCCTTTCATAAAGTACTCGTATTAAAAACGGAGCATGCACACATTGACCAGAGGCAGTAGCACAAACAATTTGCGAAAAAGTATTTGTATCAAAAACGTCAACATATCACGCTTCAATGCACAAACTATGAAAAAACGATATTAAAAAATATTTAGTGACACTTCCGCTGAAAAGAAAACAATGATTTTGGCCTATTTGGGGGTGTGCACCACCCTCCCTCCCGCATAAAATGCTAATAGGAAGAATACAAAATAAAAAAACACAAGAAACCCCAAATAAACCAACACTGATTCGACACGTGTTTCGCCTCTACACGAGGCATCCTCAGAAGATGTTGACTCGTCGAGCGCTAGGTGCTGTCGGTCTAGCTCATTCCACAACCTTACCACGGTAAATATCCCGTTAATAATCATATAACTTTAGAGAACAACCGTGATAGTTTAAAACAATCATAATATTACACACAAAAACACATATTACAATTTTTTACCCAATAAGGTGTCCATCCACTTATTTAGTATAGGGCAGTCTAGCCTGTCACTTATCATCTTCAGGATGCTGTTACAGCTGCCTCGCACTCGCTTTCGTAATGAGGCAACCTTCTTACGGATGATCGCATGAAAGTCATCCGTATAACCATATAAATATTATATGACATTTTGGTTTAAAAATAGATATGGATTTTGAGAAGATTGAGCTACTCGAAGTACTAATCCTGCGCAGACGACGTCGCTGGCACCAGCTAGTTTCCTACAATTTTAATATTTTATTTTTATGCGTTTCTGTGTGGTAAGAGCAATATAAGTTTGTTTTTTCTTCGCAAAAGTGATGAAAAACGTCGTAAGAAACTCGTGCGCTCTGTTTATATGTATCACTAGCAAACCCTGCGAACTCCGTTTCGCCACCAGATGGCTTCGTTTTATGTAACATTTCGTTTGGCGCCATCTACTTAAAATATTGGTTTGTAGTACATGCTATGTATCAGAGATGGCGCTGTATGTGAAAAAAGATTTTCCCGCTTTTCTTTTTAAATTTTTCCTGAATGTTCTTTACTGTAAACCTCACGGAGCCCGAGACCTTTCCAACGAATGCAAAACCGTGGAAATCGGTTAGTGCGTTCTGGAGTTATAGCGTCAGGAAGGAAAACCCGACTTATTTTTATATAGTAGATAATATACCTACTATTATATGTACATACAATGCAAGCGCGGATCCACCGTTGAGAGCACGATGGGCATGCTCACAAGCCCACAACACTAAAAGACTTGTGATGTGACATCAGATGTCACACTTTCAGATTCGACAGGCCAATGATATGACGTTTTATAAAATACCTATACAAAACCTGGATATCAATGAAATTATTTACGTGTTCGCGAAAAAAAAACGTAAGCTTCTTTTACATTTCATTTGACATCATTCGATATCCTTTGTAGTTGTTTCCAGCGCAGTTACAGCGAAAGAACATCTTATTTAAGCTAGTAAAAAGCGCAGTGCTTTGCCATGCACGGTTTTGAAGTGTTGTACCTAGTTTAAATTTCTGAATGGCACTGGACTGCTATGAGCAAGCGTGACGCTTAACATCAAGCGAGCGACTTGGTACTATATCGATCATGAGAGAGTTCATACTTCGACTCGTACTTGCTGAGTTTCGGGTGACTGTGACCACAACCTTTTTTTGTAGGCTGGATCCGCGCCTGATACTATGTTGTCTACTAGTATGTTTAGTATGTTTAATAAATACGTGTGTAATGTGTAGGTAGTGCTCATGTGTGTGTATCTGTACGTACAAGCTTGATGGGCTCATTTAAAAAAGCATTTTCTAACATTGCCAAACCGTAACCCTTAGAGCATTTAAAAAACATGTTTACGGATGTAAGACCAATCATTAAAACGCGAATAACGCAATTTTACTGTAACACTTTCCAAAAACTAAATAACTTCGCACCCCAACTGAGATACAGCTTTTCTCACGCCAAAAGAGCATCACTTACGACCTTTTTGCTAATACGCGAAACCAATCGCAAAAGTGGTATACCATTTTCAAACGAGAACAACTTCCTAGACGAAGAAAAACGTCATATCCTAACGTATATTTAATATGAACATACGCCGTTCTGTATTTAAGTTAAAACTCGGCAAAAGTAGTATACTATTTACTGTGTGGCATAACAAAAACGTCGTATGTGAGCCAGCGTTCTAGAGACTTACGACGTTTTACTGTTGAACGGGAAATAAATAATTCTTGTTGCGTAGGTAAATATGGGTGAGCAGGCTTCTTTAAACGATGTTAGAATATCTGAATGTTGCTTCTATGGTATTCGGTAAGTATTGAGGATAATGGATTAATGTGTTACGTTTACGAAGAATGTAAATAAATTAATTGCTGATTTAAAAAAGACATCGACAACAAAAAAGAAGGAGTACTTAGACCTTATATTAGATTGACAGGCCTGTTGGTCTAGTGGTTAGTGACCCTGACTGCTATGCCGGAGGTCGTGGGTTCGATTCCCACCCAGGACAAATGTTTGTGTAATAACGATCATTTGTTCTGTGTCTGGGTGTAATTTATATATAATATGTATGTATTTAGAAATATATAAGTATGTTTATCAGTTGTCTAGTACCCATAACACAAGCTCTGCTTAGCTTGGGACTAGATGGCGTTGTGTGATAGTTGTGGAATATTTATTTATTTATTTATTTGTTCATTTTACGTACTTCGTCGTTTATGAATCGATTGTGATGATTCCGAGGTGGTCCAATCAAATTCGGTCCGACAGTGTTTGAGTTACACTCCATTAAGTTAAAAGTGTTTCAAGTATTTTGATGATTGGATGATAATATTATCATTGACGGTGAATGATGTCGATCCCTTAATAATTAGCAAGAGTCACTTTTTAGTGACTCTTGGTCCCTGCCTTTTGGTTGATTTTTTTTTACCAAAAGACTGACTCGAACAAGTAATTTCACAGTTTTTAGTGTTGAAGTCGGTTCCGATTTTTGGTATTTTTTTTAAACTAATATAAATGCACCGGCTTCACTCACTTGGTATTATGTCGGTTTAAGTCCGACGACGTTTCGAACGTGTAAGACGTTCTTCTTCAGGGAGTGTTCACGCTTGGAGATCGCGTCGCGCACATTTTATTGCCGATATCTTTGCATTAGTATAATGTGTGATATTCAAAATAGTTTTCAAACTCTATTCTTTTCATTGCGAATATAGGTAGGTACGAAACACCGGGACTACTTAGCATAGAATATGTACGCTATCCGTCTGTTTATGTATTTAAATCTTTTTGAACTTCAAAAGGTAACCAGTTCCTCTACCATGAGTTGGCAACATAAATGCCCTGTCTGGGAGACTCAGTTCTGCTGCATATGCAGTACGTAAAATAAGAGAGCTAACAGATGCTTCTACGGCGCGGTTAGTGTATTTTGCATATTTCCACAGCGTAATGTCATATGGGATATTGCTATGGGGTTCAGCGGCTGATATAGAGACCATATTTATCCTTCAGAAACGTGCTATTAGAGCTCTAGACGAAATGGGTCCCCGTGAATCTTTGAGAGATTTATTTAAAGAAATCAATATATTAACGTTGCCTTCCTTATATGTATTTGAAAATATAATGTATGTTCGTAAAAATTTACATAAATATAAGTTAAATAGCGTAATAAGCGTAGTGTAGGCCGGCTAGGTGGACCGACGACCTCATAAAAACCGCGGGGAATCGCTGGATGCAGGAAGCGAGTAGCCGGTCCAAGTGGCGTTCTATGGGGGAGGCCTATGTTCAGCAGTGGACGTCTTCCGGCTGATAATGATGATGATGATGAAGTTAAATAGTGATCACCACACTTTTAATACCAGAAATACAAATAGGATAGCTGTACCTAGTTTTAGACTTGCGAAGACTAATAAGTCATTCCAAGGAAATTGGGTGCGTTTTTATAATAAAATCCCAAAGCACATAACTGCGCTCACAGAGGGCAAATTCAAGTTGACTGTAAAAAAAGCTTACTATAAAGTTCGACATTATATAGAAGATAAAGATGCTTGGAATACTCCACTTCTGGCAAGCTGTCTCTCTGCCACCCATAAAATGTAATATTTGTAGTACCTAAGTAGAAACATTGTAAACATCTATATAAAAAGAATGGCCCCGAGTTTCTTGCCGCTTCTTCTCGGTGGGCTCTATATATTTTGGAACGCGGCGGTAGAGTCTTTAAAGTACATTATAATGAAAAGTTGACGTTCATAAGTGCGTCTTTGATGCCTAAATTGAATAAATGATTTTGACTTTGACTTTGACTTTGAAATGTCATCTATAGTCGACACTCGATCTCGCCTACCTATTAAGCTTGTGATGTACTCGCTGTCTTTTTTAGTTCTACAATTGACCGCGAGGTGGCACTGTTTTTTTTTCATACATTTTTCGCGGCAGTCGATATCGAGCATCGATTGGCGTGTCAACGATGTAAACTCGTGGTAGACCTACTGAACAAATTTTCAACGAGTTTTGATACTAGCGACCCACCCCGACTTTGCACGAGTGTAATTTAAAACTAAAGGTGTAAAGAAGAGGTGATTTTTTTAACTTTCTTTCGTAACAACTGAATTAGGTTTTATCATACAAATAAAAGCGCTGAAGCACTTTTATGCGTAGTTCGGAAAGACACCGAAATAAGTAGACACTGGTCGGGTTGATTTAGAATTAAGTACAAGCTCGGGTATAGTTGGGGGGGGGGGGGCCCTAACTATCTCATCAACGAGCTCGAGGAAGACGGCGTCATGATGCGGCAATTGACACCGTGCCATCCTTAGAAGGAGATGCGAAATGCTCTCAGAGTTGAGCCAAAGGGCAATATGTCTTGATGGTCCCAGTGCGTTCCTATGGAAATCCTGGGGTCATCAATAAGACATCGAAGAAGGCCACTGAGGGTGTTTTAGTGGAAAGTCCCACATAACCCGGACACTCCCCATAGTGTCCGGGTATCTAATAAGATTTCCCCCACGTAAAGAAATAAATAGATAATATATATATACATATATTATAATATATTAATAAGATTCATAACAAGAAAACTATAAAAAATCGCGGAATATACAAGGGGGTGATTCGGGTACCCCAAGGGGTGTTCTATCTCTGGGCTTCCGTTTCACTACTTTTTGAAACACCTGTATATTTTATTTACTCGTAGGTAGGTCTATAGAGGAGAACATTACTCATTATATTAAATTAAAAATTATAAAATTAAATAAATACTAAATACCTATAGTTAACTGGTTATCATAACATCATACATAAACAGTTCATTATGTTCCCACTGCTGGGTCTCGAGGCTCCTCTCAGGGAGAGGTATTGTGCCATAATCCACCACGCGGGCTCAGTGCGGCTCGTTGGATAGGCTAGTGTGCCAGCCCATGTTGAAGTTTTCAAGCCGCCTGAAATCATTCGACATAGCCTAACGACTGTTGTCCTAAGACAAAAAACCGACACCGACGGCTTAACGTGCCCTCCGAAGCACAGAAGCGCTCAGTTGAACAATACCACTAGCACACACCCATCCAACTCCCGACCGTAGCAAGCGTTGCTTAAGTTAAGCAACGCTTGCTCACGATTAATCGTCAAGTCAAGCTCCGCTTTGAGCGCTTATTCACTCATCTGGTCATCAATTAAAAAATTAAAAAACTTAGACATATCGTAGTTTACAATTGGTAAAACAAATATATTTGAGCATGTGCCAATCACTGCTAACTTACTGTACTTCGTCGTGGGGAGGTGCGCTCAAAACAAATTTAAAAATGCTAGAGGTAGCCCAAAGATCCGTTTTGAAGGTTGCTACTGGGAAACCTATTTTATTCCCCACTACATCACTGTATCAGTATTGTGACGTGCTTACCGTGCGCCAACTTTTTATATATAGTATAATTTTGAAACAACACACTTTTTTGGATTATGAGCCTACACAGTTAACAAAAAGAAGAAAATACTTGGTGTGCAATCAACCTCATCATTTTAGTACCCGTTTTGCAAAGAGGTTTTATTTGTTTTTAGGGCCTTATTTATACAACAAGTATAATAAAATTTTGAACATTTATCCGTTGGTTAAATCAGATGTCAAAATTGTAGTGACTAAATGGCTAAAAACTTTATCTTATGACGATACTGAAGAACTTCTTACAGTAATCACCTAAATAGTTTACTTGGGATGTAAAACACATACGTACACACACACATACACTCACTCACACACACATAAACACACACAAACACTATCATCATCTTTATATGTAATATTAGGACATAAGATTAATTCTAAATTCTTAAGATTAGTATTGTACCAAAATGGCTAGCAGTAGTCCAACGCTGGGGAAAGAGCGCTGTATGCTGAAACACGGGTGATGAACCTAGTTCAGCAGCAGATACTCTTGCACAAATTTGCTTATGTTTTCCAGCCCCATTATAATGTATGAAATAACATTGTACAATTGTTTGAATAAAGGTTTTATTATTTTATTATTATAATCATTGTTAATAGCATGTAAGGACTATGTACTAATAATAAGTATGAATATGTTACATAAGTTTTGCAAAATAAATTATTTCGATTTGTATTTGTTCTTGCAAGAATAGCTATAATAGACTCCGAGGATTTTTAATATGTGAGAGCAATATTTTTAAGTCTTCAATAATAAGGTGTTTGCCGGCTTAAGAAGGTATGAGTCATTTGCAAAACGAACGGGCACTTTAGATTTTTTTCTATACTTCAGTATACCTATTACAAGAAAGAGGTTTAGTTAATTTGCAGATGTATTGGCATGTTATTTGAAACATCTTGGCTTGATTCTGTTACGTTCCAAATTTAAATTTTGAAGTAAACAAAAGAAAAAGAATGATTAATGTAAATTGCTTTACTATTTTATATATATATACAAATTTTTTTTTGCTAAATTTATTACACGTAAGTAATTACACTTCAATTATAGAAAATAAGATATTATTATACATGTTTTAACAATCTATAAAATATACAAACATGTATCTACTACAAAACAAAGATATATATATATATATATATATATATATATATATCGGCTAAACATTATTTTTAATGACGGCGCTTAAAGGTCCACGTGGATCTGTCAGCATTTTGTGGTTTTATGATCAGTAAGTGATCCTAAACGTTTTATAAAGTTATTAAAGTAGGTTCGAAAATTTAATGCGATTGAACAAAAAACGGCAATTCTTTACTGGCCTAGAAGATCTTGTCTCGTCTCGAGTCTCGACCTGAAAGTCCCGGGACTCGAGACACGAGACGTCCCGGGAGCCAAACCCTAGTGCCGACGAAATTACAGGTATACGAGACTAAACAACATAATCTTAATCTTCATACCTGTTTACTTACTATAAAATATTCGTACTTTATATTTCTTGTTCTGAAAACATATATATATATAATACATAAATATATTTCTTATATTTATTCTTGGTTCGAATCCCGTCCGAGGATGTGAATTTTTCTCTCTATAAATTTCAATGTTTGAGATCGCTAAAGCAGGCGTTAGTGCTTTGAAAAGTAATACTATAAAAATCACAAGGGTTGCGATGTCAATACGAAAGTTCAAGTATTTCTAAATAATGCTTCTTTCGGTTGCATGGTACTGTTAACTGTCCAATAAATGTCGCTCCGTCCCCGCAAGACGGTTAGTCAGATAGAGAGTTAAAATTCGATGCTCGGACCAGATTCTCGGTGGCCTAGTTGGTCCATGGCCTCTGACACGGATAGTCAGAAGACGCGGGTTCGAATCCCGTCCGATGTGAATTTTTCTCTCTATAAATTTCAATGTTTGAGATCGCTAAAGCAGGCGTTAGTGTTTTAAAAAGTAATACTATAAAAATTACAAGGGTTGACGAAAGTTTAAGTATTTCTACATAATTCTTCTTTCGTTTGAATAATACTGTCAAAAGCTGTTCAATAGATGTCGCTCCGTCCCCGTAAGACGGTTGGTCAGATAGAGTCAAAATTCGATGCTCGGACCCGAACCTCGGTGGCCTAGTTTGTCAATGCGGTCTGACACGGAGAGTCAGAAGTCGCGGGTTCGAATCCTGTCCGAAGATGTGAATTTTTCTCTATAAATTTCAATATAAATGTATTGTTGCTTTTTATGGTCATCAAATACTTAGTACTTAAATTCTTAGGGAAACTGTTGTAGTTCACTATAATATCCTCCGTGACGTCACAAACCGGCCCCAACGGAAGACCAGCGCTGGCTTAGAACTAGCAATGCTGAGTTGGGACCGATTTGTAACATTTGACATTGTTATTTATCTTGATTACTTTTGTCTATTACTTTGTTTTATATTTAGCAATGTTGCTGTTACAAATAAATATATTTTCTTTATTAATTAGTAATACGGGATTACTCACGCACTGGACAGTGCTAAGCGAGACGTCATCGACGCGGGCGTCCCGAACACTCCTTGAAAAAGGCCACCGAATGTGGTCGAAACTATAGTTGGAACTATCCGATAAATATTACGTGGGTAATCCCGTATTTCTAATTAATAATGAGTAAAACCGCGTTAGTTTTTATAACAAAATATATTTTCATGCATTTCATTTCAATCATGTATCAGGGTTACGAGCGCTGTGCAGTTCGCCACTTTGTGTGCGACACGCACTGTGTCGGAATGTATCTGTTCATGTTCTAGGCAACGGTAATACTTATGCAGCAATTGCATAAAAAAACTGTACCTCAATAATAATAATAATAAATTAAATGCTACATCCACGCTCGTCTGTTATGAGGCTATACATCGGAAGTGGGGGGCCACTTCCGTGAGATGTATAGCTGGGTCGTGGCTTCCTATGCCAAGAACTCCACAACTGTGAGGTGTCCAGTCTCCGGGAGTATTTCCGTAACACCGAGTGTGGGATACATCGCGATGTCATAGCAGTTGATAGGAGCCTCACACCTCTCTCCTTGGCAAACGAGAACTGGCGTAAACCAGTGGTGCTAAGCATCGAAGACCGTAGAGACGTATGGAAGGGCAAAGAGCTACACGGACGGTTCTACAAGGCCCTAACAAGGCCTGACGTGGACCCGCTCGCCTCAGTGAACTGGCTGCGTTTCGGTGATCTCTTTGGTGAAACTGAGGGTTTTGTTTGTGCTATTGCTGACGAAGTTATCAAGACGAATAACTACCGGAAATATATTCTGAAAGACGGTACGGTCGACATTTGTCGAGCATGCCGCCGTCCCGGAGAGTCACTCAGACATATTATTTCCGGTTGTTCTCATCTTGCTAATGGAGAGTAATTGCACAGACATAACCAAGTAGCCAGGATTATTCACCAGCAATTTGCCCTTCAATATGACCTTATTGAGTCTGAGGTGCCGTACTATAAGTACGCACCTACGCCTGTTCTTGAAAACGGTCGTGCTACGCTCTAATGGGATCGATCTATAATCACGGACAGGACTATTGTTGCCAATAAGCCTGACATCGTGGTGATCGATCGATCTCAGCGCCGAGTAATGCTTGTTGACGTCACCATTCCTCATGATGAGAACTTCGTGAAGGCTGAGAAGGACAAGCTTAGCAAGTACCTTGACTTGGCTCATGAGGTGACCGCCATGTGGGATGTTGATTCGACAATAATTGTCCCGATAGTAGTTTCAGCAAACGGCCTTATAGCAAAAAGCCTCGACCGACATCTTAAGAGGCTTTCGCTAGACGGTTGGATCAAGGGACAGATACAGAAGGCAGTACTTCTTGACACGGCACGTATTGTCAGAAGGTTCCTCAGTCTGCAGCCCTAACCACTGGTAGTTTGGGTCATGCCCCGCTGCCGATGGCAATCTAGGATTAGGTCTTTTTACAATGTTTTTATTGTATATAGAAATATTGTAAAAAATGTAAGTGGAAATAAATAATGTGAAGTATAATAAAAAAAATGAAAAAAATCATATCAATAAGCCTTGCCATTTTACCCATTTTTATAATAGATATACCATGTCACCATCCATTCAAAAGTCTCTGTTTTTATACAACATTGTATTTTTATACCAAACAGCCTCTAAGTGTTGGCTACATACAGCCCCTCTTATGCCTTTGCAAAGGACCGGGTGAAATCCGGGATTTTTTTTAATAAAAGGAATAATAATAATATCGCTTGATGGTTGGATCAAAGGTCAAATACAGAAGTCAGTACTCCACGACACGGCACGCATAACCACCGGTAGCTTGGGTCCTGCCCCGCTGCTGGCGGAAAGCTAGGTTCAGGTTTTATAATAATTTTATATTGTTTTATTAAAATATTATAAAAATGTAAATTAAATAAAAGAAAATAAATAGGTAAATAATAACTATAATGCTGGACAATCCACACAGCACCATCTAGCCCCAAAGTAAGCAACTCAAAGCTTGTGTTATGGGTACTAGATAACTGATATATTTAGTAAATTATATAGGTACATAGATAGTTTTGTTTATTATACACAGAAAACACCCAGACCAACGGCACAAATTTTTGCAGGTTGTACACAAATTTCTTCTGAGGCGGGAATCGAACCCGCAACTTCTTGAACCGCACGCGGACTCTCACCCGCTGCACCACTTAGGTCGTATTCGTCAATATTCCCAACTCAAACAAAAAACCTCATCAATCCTAATTAGGTAAGCTACATTTGTAATAGCAACAATAAAACACAGCATATAAATAACATTTTTATTATCAGTCATCATCATCATCATCACTATCATCAGCCATCCTCTTGAGCTTATCCTCCAACTCCTTCGCCGGGTTGAACATGCCGCTGGTTTGGGCATTGCAGATGTAACACCTGGTCGTCTTCTTGTAGTTCTCTAAAGCGCACTTCTCGCAGTAGTAGTGTTTGCATCTGTCAAACAAACATAAAAACTCTTTAATCAATCAATCAATCAATCGTTTATTGCGAAGTTTAGTGGCTGTTACATACTTACATCTATTTTATAGTATCACTATATTCTGCCGATTAGCATGCAATTAATTATACCTATTACATAATAATATTATAATCCTTAAAAATAGTTATTTTACCATATTCGTATTTATAACATTCAGAATTAATTATATAAAATTATAAATACAGTAACCACAAAACTAATAATGTCAACAAACTAACCACAATAAATCGTTTATCAAATTAATTTCAAATGTCAAAATAAATAAAGTAAATAGGAATCAATTAAAAAGTCACTATTCGTTGACATTATAATAGGCTTTTTGCGTCAAGAGTTTCCTTAGATTAAATTTAAATAATTCAATGTTTGAGCAACTTCGAATGTCTTTAGTTTGACACATCATCACATCACTACCTGCATGACCGAGGTTTGTTCGGAAGTAAACAATTGATTTTCTCGGTCTAACCTCTAACCAAACACACATTGGCTTACAGCCGTATTTATAAACAAGCAAAAGTATATGCATAGCTAGTACTTGTCCACGCTAAAAGAAAAAACTCTTTTCTACCTCTTAACATTGTCCGATTTCAGAGTTTTTTTCATGCAATGAAGACATTGTTTGCTATGGGTGCTTACATAAAGAAACAGGTTTCCGGTGCTTGCGAGTCTGTACGGGTCGGTACTGATCGGTGCAGGTATAATATTCCCATGTTATCATATGCGGTCAGTTATAAAGGAACAGGTTTAAACTTGTCGGTACCGACTACCTGTACTGATCCGTACGAGTTTAAGCATTTGCCGGCAGCGTTGCCGTTTTGGCATTTTTAATGCTAAATTTGGAATATTTTTCAACCTGTTGGCATGAAAAAATGAGCTTTAGCATATTGCATATTTTAGCATTTTCTGAAATTTTTGTATCTTTCGAATTTTAAGTACTATTGATGGCAACTTTTTCATTTGATTGACTTATTGTTCACACCTATGTAAGATACTTACTCTGTATAAAGATCAGGAGACTGTTGTCATTCCTATAACATTCCCGAAGATGTCTTAAAACAGATTAAAGGGGTTAAAGAGTCGATTGTGAAGCCAAAGACTATTGGTTTTGAAGTTGGCCCTTCAACATCACAAGCACAAGCTCACGACGATGATGATCTACAAATATTATTTGATTTATATTCTGATTAGATCTGATTAAATATACTTTAAAATTGCACTGCGTTTTTAATTACACTAACTACTTGCAATTAATATCATTTTTTATTCATTTAAACAAGACTTGGCATTTGGCATTTTTATTAGCATTTTAAAGTGTGATCTAGCACATTTTTAGCATTATCACCGCCAAAGTCTAGCATTATTTCCATTTACAAAACGGCAACACTGTTTGCCGGTGTAGTGTGTCATCTTCTGTCGTCGTGAAAATGGATGTGCATTGCGAAATTTTTAATAACATTGATATTTGCTAAACCACCTATGTGGAACAAAAGACATAAATTACACAGCAACAGAAATGATAAATATTGGAAGGAAATTAGCTTAGAAATGAAACATGATGGTAAGCAACTAGAATACATTTTTTTATTCCATTATATTTAATTAATTAGTGTACAACAATCGGTTAAGCGTGAAATACTTTACAAAAATGTTTCTGACGTTTGTTGCTAAATTCGAAGGTGGACCCGGATTTTGATTGTGCCATTCTTGTCTTACTAGTTGAACAGAAGTTAAGTGCCTATCAAAACCCTCTTTGTCAATATATTATATTATACAAAACATACATGGTTATCACGATTTTGTCAGCTAATTCAATATCTGTTTCAATATACTTACAAGATAGTAAACGCCATTTTGAATATATTCTGCCAAATGCACATTCCACTGTTTTTTTTGCTCGAGATAATCGCTCATTGATATTATGTTGCTCCTCTGTTAATTCACGGCCTCCAAAGGGTTTTAATAAATATGTTTGTAATGGATAGGCCTCGTCAGCTAAAAATACATAAGGAGAAGATACTTGAGTACCTGGTAAATAGTCGGGTTCTGGAATATCAATTTGTCTCTCATTAAGAAACCAATACAAGTCTGAACCTCTAAAGGTGCCTCCATCACTTTGTTTACCGTATCGTGGGTTCGATTCCCACTCAGCACAACAGTTTGTGTGATGGGCCCGAGTATATACTGCTAGCTTTGACTCTTGATTTTTATACAAACCTACTGTAACGTTCGTTTTTCGCTCCGTTACACGTTGTCCATTCCAGACACATATTTTCGATTTTAAAATTTGCCAATCCTTAGAGGAAGCTATTCTGGTAACATTTTTATTGCAAGGGTAACACCTTTGGCAACCCAAGGACGCAAATTCTACATTTTTTTGCTTAGATGGTTGGCCGCACTGGAGCGTCGTCTTGGCTATGAGAGAGCTCGGCCATTTTGAAGACGCCACTTTTCTGCCAACCGTCGTCATGTGAAGTCGATAATATTTATTTTTATTTTAATCAATTCAAATCTGAGTTTTCGAGTAGACTTTTCAAGATGTTGAGGCGAAATACAGAAGCCACAAGTCAAGGGCTTTACATACTCGACGTGATTTTACCAAAATAATGGATTTTTTGGCGTGTCTGCCATAATCTAAAAAGAAAAACGGTGAGTGCGTTTTCTGTTTAGTCAAAATTACGTGATACTCGAAATTCGGACATTCTTTTAAACGGTGGTTTTGTATTGTTTCAGCCACTGGCGTTTTTCTTCCTTTTTTTATTTTCTTATGGAGTTTTTTTTACTACACGTTTTGGAGTTATTCTTTCGGATTTTTCTTCCGAATTTACTTTTCACCATGAGTTCACCGTGGGAAGTTGAGGACCGACATCTTGGCATTTCATCGTGCTCTGGAAGGAGAATCTCTTCTCCGCGTCATGATATAAGCACAGGTTTCGTGTCGGAGTAAGGTATTGTCAATTCTTTATCTTACAATCCGCGCTACTAGGCACGTGTAATTATAAAAATATAAAATAATTAATTTCCTTTAAATAAGGGTGCAATAACGATAGCGTGCGATAAAACTAAGATAAGTCACTTTAGCTTACTATGGGAAAGCTTATAAAGCCCCTCAGGCTGTCTACCACATCAGTATAGCTGCAAAAGTCCTTCAGACCTAGCATAATTGCTAAGACATTATCAAACTAATTATAAAAATTTTCTAAATAATTTGTACACTGTGTTCCTTCCTGGAAATAAAAGTTGAACTAAACTAAATGCTTTGCTGCTTATTTCAACTTCTCCCCCGCTTGAAGATTAAAAGTACCGAAACTCTACAGCTGCTATTCCAGGTAAATTTTTGTTTATTTTAATATATAAACGTTTTGTGAGGTGGCTCCAGGCGCCCGAACTTATACTTTTATCAATTTTCTAGATAACTTAGTGAGATTATCACTTTACAGGAGCGCTCACATGCATATTTTTTAGACATTACATATACTTACTTAATATAACTTGTAATTGTTTATTTTTTTTTACTACAAGGTACTATTCAAAACTTCTTTATTTTACCTTGTTGTATTTTTCTTTATTTCGGTTGGCTTACATAAACCTTACCCTAACAAACTTTATATTATTACAATTGGCTTTAGCGTACTGGTACATGAAGCATAAAATCATATTTTTTCTATTCCATATTTCTCAATTTAACATACAATTTTTTTATTTTCTTAATATTACACTACATGGTGTGTTTTGTTACAGAAAATAAAATAAGAAAAAAGTGGAGGTATCTCACAGGTCCTTTTCTTACATTTATAATGAACACTTTCGAAGAGAAAAACATCATCGTCCGAAGAACTCGAAGACATTATGGTCACTAAGAACAGATTTACCGGTTTCTATATGTAGTTTAATCGGTACCTATCAGTACCGACCCGTACCGACATATCGGGACCGAAAAACCTGTATCTTTATGTTTGCACCCTATGCCCGTACGTTTTGATTTTTTCAGTATTTCAAAGCAATATAAATTTATTTATTTTTTAATTTAAAAAGCTGCAAAAATCAAAACGTACGGGCATAGCAAACAATGTGTTGATTGCATGAAAAAAAAAATACTGAAATCGGACAATGTTAAGAGGTAGAAAAGAGTTTTTTCTTTTAGTATGTACAAGTACTAGCTATGCAATCCCCTTAAGACGCGGTCCAACCCCAATTTTAAAATAATTTACGATGCTTTACGTAAGGTTGAAAATCGCTTGTTAGATTGGACGATGTAATGCGAAAATGCGTTAATTTTGTACGTTTTCTTTATATCTTTCGATATATATTAACACAATTGAAAAAACTGCTGGTTACTACTTTAGTACTCTATGTTGGCTAAGTATTACTTAAAAAATAATATAGTGTTATCGCTGAAAATTCTGAGAGTTTGGACGTGAAAGTTTATTTTTATGCCCCTATTTAGGATTTTTTTCTGCAGAGAGCGAGTAATATTTATGAATTCTGTTCGGCTATTACTCTTTGCCTGTTCCTTTTCTAACCTAAGTTTTTTTTCATAGATTATTATCGAACTGTTTCTTTACACTTGATGTTTAAAGATTCTGCTTTTTACTATTATCAGGGTACGACCGCGCCTTAAGGAAAAGTAATTACTTAAGCAAAGATTTTAATTCTATAGACTACAATTTGCCAGAAGTTAGATCTATCAGAGGCTAGAATTCTTCAGTTTTACGAAACTCAGTACTTCAAAACAAATGTATGGAATTCACGCTAAGACTGATGGCGACCAGTCATTTCCGTTCGTCATCTCTTTCTCACACGGAAATGTCAATCACGACATGTTTTTGGTTGTCATGGTGATGGTGGATATAAACAAAGTATTTAAATTTTCATTGATATTATTACTACACGCGTTCATAATATTAGGAGAACCTAATATTATGAAAATTTGTATTTATGCATGAACGGATGTTTGTTATTCTCTTACGCTCTAACGGCTGGCATTGGCATGGAGGTAGATGGGGAACTGAATTAACACATAGGATAATTTTCATCAACATCGTCATCATCCATCACCGTATCGTAACCGGGAGCCGCAGCTGAAATTCAATTATATAAATAGACTTCTTCTTTTGATCGTAGAAGAGCGAAATGCTCGTAGAAATCATCAAATGATAGAAGGACGCATTTTGGAATGCAAACAATTCGTAATAATCGATATACTGTCCACAATTTGACGATCGCATAAGTCGTCGATATCGCTTCCATTCTTGCTAGGGGCGAACTAAATTTATAAATCTTAGCGACTCGACAAATTTAACCACACACGTCGCAGTTCCTAGAAAAGTAGGTTTATTTCTGCGAAATCTATAGTATTATTGGCCAAATATGGCGAATCTTGAGTCAACGGGTTAACGACTTTTATGGTACTTGCACTACAATTGAGATAAATAAGTATGCACGCAAATACATGCTTACAGAATCGACAATATTGTTGGGTTTCTTTCCTGCCATTAGTACACTTACTGATTACTTAACATAATATTGTTTTCATTATTACTTACTTGGTAACGACCGGATTGGTGAAACTATTTCGACATATGAAACATTTGAAAGGCAATTCGTCGTCGCTGTGTATCTCATAGTCGGAATCCCCCCCGGCATTGCCACTCGCGGCATTGCCAGCCTCGTCGCGCTCTAATTGCCAGCCATGCTTGTAATCAGAGCGGTCGTGGAGGAATTTACATGAATCTGAAACAAAACATAAAAATAATGAGGTCATTAATAACACCCATTGATTAGGGTATTTTTAAAGACTCAATCGTAACTTTGCCGAATTTCGTGGTAACTTATGGTGGTTTTTTGTTTTTAAATTGGACTAAGGGCAGCGTTCCGGAAACTTCGCGAAGTCGCTTCAAAAATACCCCAGTACCTCAAGACAAGAGTCTTCGACCAATGTGTGTTACCAGTGATGACTTATGGCACTGAAACGTGGTCTCTTAC
The DNA here is from genome assembly GCA_917880725.1 of Selenia dentaria. Taxonomy (NCBI): domain Eukaryota; kingdom Metazoa; phylum Arthropoda; class Insecta; order Lepidoptera; family Geometridae; genus Selenia; species Selenia dentaria. Next base: position 2,954,653 of record OU862902.1, read on the forward strand.
TGTGGGCCTCATAAGTAAGCTCAAAGTCGCACAACGAGCTATGGAGAGGGCTATGCTCGGGGATTCTCTACGTGATCGAATCAGAAATGAGGAGGTCCGTAGACGAACGAACAAAAAGATTGTGTAAACACGATCTTTTTTTGAGGGTAAGTAAAATAAAAAAAAACGATTACAGTGCAACATTTTCCTTCGATTTTCAAACAACTGCATCATAAAATAATTTTTTAATTTATTGGCGAGTATGGACTCATTTACTTAGGCTACGTTCCGGAAATCGGCGTTCACACACCCATTTCTTTACAAGCCCACGATCATCGTGAGCGGCTGAGCGAACTCGATACGTCATCGATGAAGTCACCAAATACGCTCACAACGCTCGCGGATCTAAGATGGGTTTACGTGGTCTTTGCGAGCTGTCACTGTCAAAGGGAACGGCAAACTGGGTCGCGACAGTTGTGAGCGTTGACGGCGCTTACCGGAACGTACCCTTAATGTAGAAAAGTAGTGTCATTGTATATGACACACCTACCCATAACAAGAAGTTTGGTAAGTTTAAAAGTTTGACTCTTTTACCGAAATGTATGGAAAAAGCTTTTCGCGATTTAAGACATTTCTAGTACTCAAACCTCAGTCGGTCCAGTAGAGACTTTTGATCCTTATAAGAAACAGGATCGATCGGCATCAAAAAAAGTTTTTGTGTAAAATGGCCATTTTCTTGCTGACTGTACATTTTTTCCAAAGTCTGTAAATGCAGTTCAGAATACATTAAAATTTTATGAATAGCCTCCTCCAAACGTTTTCCTGTAACTATAACGGTTAAGTTCAGGTACCTTTACTGTCCCGTCTCAAAAATACACCCTGTATAATGTTTGGTCTCTTATTCAGAGAGACAAACATATTGGATGAGTAGAAGCATCCCAAAAAAATTCCAACAAAATGAGCCTTACTTCTTCAAACACAACACAACTTCAACACTTCAATCTACTAAAACCGCCACTTTTATGGAAACATGGCCCTGAAATACTGACTTTACTGACCATTTCTCTATAAAACTGACTTTTACTGACCTAAGCAAAAAAACGGACTTCTACTGACATTTTCGATCCCTGTCAATTTCATTGCCAGAATTTCATTATGATTCGTACGAGGATCCCGTCCCAGCAGTGGGAACCTAATGAATTGATTATGTAACTTTATTAACTAGTATATAGATGATTATTATTATTATTCCTTTTATTTGACATATTTCACGGGTTTCACCCGGTCCTTTACATAGGCATAAGTGGGGCTGTAGTCAACACTTAGAGGCCCGTTTGGTATAAAACATACAATGTAGTATAAAAACAGAAACATTTTGGATGGATGGTTACATGGTATATCTATTACAAAAATGGGTAAAATGGCCAGGCTATTGATATGAACTTATTAGTGATAAGGAAGATAGTGGGCTATGGAAGAGACTACGGCACCTGCCAATTTTAGTCTCATGTTAAAATATTTAGGCAGGTGGTGACTTGCCATCCACTAAACGGGCCCCCCATAAAGGCCACCATGAGTGGTGACAAAAGGGGCAACGTTGGTGTGGATGGCTAAAGGGTGTCGAGAGGTGTGCTGCGGTTTCACTAGAGCGCTACTACCGGCGTTATGCCCTTTAACACTTCCACCCTTGGAGCTTTTTGTTACTTGCTCTTGCGTCTCCACCCCCGGACGGCCAATTAAGGCAAGCCGAGGGTCAGGGGTCTCATTTAGCCCCAGGGAGAATCAGGGTCCACGGTGTCGCCACTCACCGACGGCTCGCCACAAGGCCGCCCCTGCGGGTATATTATTATTATTATTATTATATTATTATGATTATTATTTATAGATGCTCACCCCCAAAACCGCAGAAGCCGGTCTCTTTGTAATCTTTACAAATGTCCGGCTGGTAATCCCATCTGCGAAAAATAAAGTACATTAAGCTAATTTAACTGTAAATGCTGTGCTATGGGCCTTAAAATTAAGCTCAAAGTCGCACAACGAGCTATGGAGAGGGCTATGCTCGGGGTTTCTGTACGTGATTGAATCAGAAATGAAGAGATCCGTAGACAAACTAAAGTCACCGACATAGCCCAGAAGATAAGTCAGTTTAAGTGGCAATGGGCAGGGCATATAGCACGCAGATGACCATTCTTTCTTCTCTCTCCTTCAGAGGGTCTTTCAAGCGGGGCGTGAAAAAGCATCTGTCAGGTCATCATAGGGGTGGCGATTAGTGCAGCTTACGGTCATTGCTTCTTGATTCCATCTTCGCTTTCCATCAGGCGAGAGCGAGTCACTTTGATGAAGCACTATAGAAAAAAAGAACAGATGGCCGATGGGGTTGGGAAGGTTCTGGAGTGGAGACCACGGACCGGCAAGCGCAGCGTAGGTCGTCCACTGACAAGATGGACTGACGACCTGATAAAGGTAGCAGGACGACGTTGGATGCAGACCGCTTCTAATCGGTGCTTTTGGAAAATGATGAGGGAAGTCTATGTTCAGCAGTGGACGTGCTACGGCTGAGATGATGATGAACTGTGAATGATGACCTTAGTTGTTATTGACTCTGTAAGCGCGAGCTCTCAATCTATAGTCTGGGCCAATATTTGTGTGATGAGCAGTTTACTCTCGGGTTTTGGGTGAATGTGATGTGGTGATGTGTCCTCTCGCGGCAAAGGGAATCTTAGAGCGAAATATGAGCAAGTTCATATACCTTCAAGGGTCGATGTCATTATAACAATGAAATTTATATTGTGTCTGGCCGTGCGACCTTTGATGCATTATTTATTTAAAATTTATAGACAGTTTCAAAAAAGACATTAGCCCTGCATTCCAATTGACGTAGAAATCGGTTTTGGCGCTTAGATCGTATTTACAAATCAACGAAATCGCGACGTCATCCGCATGTGACGTCATGGATAACGTTACCGAGGACGCCATTTTGCTATTTCAACAACCACGCTACGAACTGAAATGACCGTGAGCAGCTCTGTCAAAAACGACAGTTCGTTGATGGTGCGTGTGCTAACTCTTCTTCGTTCCGACAAATAAATATTTTTATGGCCTGTTCTAAACGTTTTTCCATGGGTTATTATATTGCTTCGATACTGTCTCGTTAAATATCTTGAAGCGTATAACGAATCGCTGCGCTGTCAACCATGCCGTGAGAAACGTGAGCGTGATTTCAACCCATTCCGAATGGCTGACAGATCAAAATCAAATCATTTATATGTATAGGCCTACGGGGGCACTTACAAATTACCACATTACATTTATTATTTCTTAAATCTACAACCGGATCGGAACGCGACCACGACTGAGAAGATCCGGCAAGAAACTCAGCGGGCTTATCTTTGTACATATTTTTTTATATCGCCACTACTTAATTTAACTATCTTCATTTATTTTTAGCTTCAGTGTTTTCCTTACAAAAGAGACCATAATAATGGTATGGTATGGGCAAGACACGCTACACTTTGACATCGTAATACACGAGTAGGTAGATCCTGGAGTGATCAGTCCCAAGCTGATTTATCCTCTAAGTAATTCAAAATTTAGTAATAACCTTTTTGACAGCGTTTAATTTTAATAGTAATTTTAAATTAATTAACAGACAAATCTCGAATAACATTGGGAGTTTATTTTAGAATCGTATACATTGTCCCAAGAATGACTTATTCTGTGGAGACGGCGTTACATGTACGGATAGCTTGTGCTTATTCCGCGTGTTGATGGAATGAGCATCACTCCTTTTTTTTAAACTGTCCATGTTTTTTTTACATACATTAGATTTTCACAGATAAACTGAGAGACAACAGTTAGAATGTTAATATCTTTAAACTTCTGTCTAAGGGAAACTCTGAGAGCTAAACAATCTCATCTGTCAAAAGCGCGATATTGAATCGGAATGAAGAACATTGATATTATCGCCTAAATTGATGTTAACTTTAATCGGAAAGCAGGTTTTATTGTCTTGGTTTGTTTGCCTACCGGACTGATTTCATTAGCACGCTAACAGCGCTATGAATGACTAAATCGTGCTTTTTAATATTGGACCAGCGAAATCAGCGCCGTAAGCGATGAAAGGGATTAACGGACGCGGCATTAGTCTGCCTACAAAACGTGAGTCTCGAGCTCAGTACCTGGTCGGGGCCAATATTTTGTGTTATGTGTATAAGTATGGGAATATAGTGGAATCTATCTGCATTTTTAACCGACTTCAAAAAAGGAGGAGGTTTCTCGATTCGACCGTATATTTGATTTTTATGTGTGATCGCGGATAACTCCGTCGTTTATGAACCGATTTTGGTGACTTTTTTTTTTGTAGAGTATATTTTCGAGGTGGTCCCATCAAAATTTCATCATATTCGGTTAAGCAGTTTTCGAGTTACACTCCAATAACTGAAAAGTGTTTCGTCCATTTTGGTGATTTGATGATAATCATCATTAACGGTGAAATGACAATCGATCCCCTAAGGGTCACTAAAAGCTACGAAGAAATAATGTCAGGAAGCATTACTCCGAACAAAGTCCACATAAAAAGTGGTCCTTCAAACCAAAACGGCGTATGATTCCAAATACGAATTACTGCCGAGGTTACAAATAGACATGTTCGGTGATTGGTTTAAGTTTCAGAAGGAAAGCAGGTATTGGTCCACGCGCGTGCTGCAACGTCTACTATGACAGCTGAGTCGTAGCGACTTGAACGATGTTATTGATTTAGCACGACTTTTATTTGGTAATTTTTTAAGGCAGTTCTTTCTGATATTATGTCTTCGATTTCTTCGTAGACTAAAAGGATGAAAAAATTTGTTTACCAATAAATGTAACCGACTTCACCAAAAAGTGTGAAATAGCTTGTCGAAGTGCGCACAGTATTGTGATAATAGGTACTTTTGAACTGTCATGGTACCGACTTCTACAAGTTATTTCACACTTTTGGTGTTGAAGTCGGTTCCGTTTTTTGGTATTTTGACCCCATAAGTATACATGTCCATACCTGACGGTAGCTCTCAGGTTGGCCGGCGCCCGAATAGGCCCTTTCCTAACTAGACCGGAACTCGCATTACCCGCTGCCGTGTCCTTCTTTTTGTAGTACTGCGCGTAGTTGTTGATACCTCGGTATACCTATAATCACCAAAATTGTTTGTATAATGTAGATTTTTATATCAGAGGAAATTTGTATTGCGGCTAACAACTGGCGACTGGGATTCAGTAGTGTGTTTGGTCGACCAGTGGTTATTGCTAGTGGAGTGTATCCGAAAACGGGGAGGTAGCCTGGTCTCCGAGAGGCTATGATTTCCAGGAGTGGACCGGCGTCACGACACTCACGGTAGCAGGGAAGCGTCTTCAACCGTGAATGCCTTTTACCCATTTTACATTTGCCAGCTTTTCCCGGTGAGCCAGGTACTACATGAGTTTAAACCTTATTTTAAGGGTTATCCATACAAAATGAGCTTGAACCATGCTTTAAACTCGGATTATATTTAATCCACGTTTTATAACAGGCGGTATAAGTCTAAATAGCTAGAATCTGGCTTCTGCCTTCAAATTGTTTCTCATACTTTATTACTTAAGTACGGGAGTTCGGGTGTATATCTCCCTGCGTATAGATAAGATCAATATCAATAATTTAACCGACTACGGTGAAGCGAAAGGAAGGGTTATGTTTTCACTTTTCAAGTTACAGATCTTTAGAGATATGCCACCTGCATTATTTTCCTTGATTGTTTTTTATGATATTGGTGACGAGACAAAATTAATTGTATCTGAAGTTAAAACTGGTTTTATTTGGAACTAGTATGCCCTTTATGTACATGTTTTACGCTCACACTCCACTGATGTACAGGATCTCTAAAGATCTGTGTGCTCAAAAACATTTCGATACTTAAACTTTGAGCCATTGCGAGGCATGAAGAAAACAGAGTCATGAAACTACTAGTGAGTCGGTTTCTACAATGTAAAATAACAATTACCTTATCATCAGCCTGCCCTTCTAATTCCTCGTTAATCTTCTGCGCCTTCTCAAAAATGGCCTGAGCATCACGGTCCGTCTCCGTGTCTAATTCATATGTAGCCGTTGCATTCTCTCTTTGTTGCTGTACTGACAGAGTTGTGCGGGGTGTGACCTGGAAGCATAAATAGTATGTTTCGGTTTATAAACAGTATGTTTCGGTTTATAAACAGTATGTTTGGGTTTATAAACAGTATGTTTGGGTTTATAAACAGTGTGTTTGGATTTATAGATAGTATGTTGGGGTTTATAAACAGTATGTTTGGGTGTATAAACAGTATGTTTGGGTTTATAAACAGTGTGTTTGGGGTTATAAACAGTATGTTTGGGTTTATAAACATTATTTTTGGGTTTATAAACAGTATGATTGGGTTTATAAAAGAAGTTAGTTATATCTAATGATCTAGCACATAAGGGTTTATTTATAAATGTTTTTAGTTTGTGTTCGACTGGCCGGTTGGCGCAGTTGGTAGTAACCCCTGCCTTCTGAGGTGCTAGCCCTGGGTTCAATCCCAAGACAGGTGATTTTCTGAACATGTCTATTTGACCCATGTCTGGGTTTGTATATTATATTTATATACGTATGTATATCAGACCTCTGCAAAGACGTACGTAATGACGTATGCCAGTTACAATCAAATGTCGATTGATGTTTTGAAAAATGGCTGCTCTATGTCAGTTTTGACAGGTCCAATAAGCAGAAATGTTGGTAAGTTGATGACTTAAACTGATAAAAGTGACACAATCTGCATTTTTTTAATTTTCAGTCATGTTTTGCTGCGATACATAATACCTGCAGGTTACATAGTACAACCTCTGTCTAGTTTGAGACCAGAACACTGTATGTAGGGGTTATTTCATATTATAATATTAAAAATCATAAGGTACTTGAACACATAAATTCAATTATAGATATTTTTGACTGTGTTTTAATGAAGAATTTACGTTTTTATAACTTACTGAAGAACTCCAACCAAGATATATATATATATATATATTACAAGACATTTGAGTTAATTTTGCAATACATTTATATATTTACAGCTTGAGTACCTTGTAAGTGACAAGATGGTGAAGTGGTATGCTAGATGACAAGCATTACACATGAGTCACCCATGACAGTTGCTGTGACACCCAAGTGTTCATTTACTTGTCAAGCGAGGTCTTACATAAGAAAAATTAACCAAATTTCTCTGTTAGAATGTGTCCGGAACATATTCTATGGGCTATTGTAACAAAGTAATTTAATTTTAACCCAACACACCAAGGTATTGGAGGGGGCGAATAGCTGAGACTGAATATATTCACATTGCTGAAGCTTGGTTAGCTTGTTGTGGGTCTACTCCAGAGTATCCTAGCTGAGTCAAGATCTGATGCTGCTGAATTGCTCTTTCAGGGCATCTACAAGCTGTTCATGCACTAAACTTGATTTCTGACTGTAACATGTATGTAATGGTTCATGGAGTGCTCGTAGAGGACCTCGACTTGGTGATCTTAACCAATCAACAAGTTAAGCAACGCTTGCTGCGGTCAGGAGTTGGATGGGTATGTGCTAGTGGCATAATTCAACTGAGCACTTCCATGCTTCGGAGGGCACGTTAAGCCGTCAGTCCCGGTTGTTTGTCTTAGGACAACGGTCGTTAGGCTATGTCTAAGGCCTTCAGGCGGGCTGAAAACTTCGACATGGGTTGGCCACTAACCTATCCGCACTGGGTCCGCGTGGTGGATTATGGCCCAACTCTTCCCTCTGAGAGGAAGGCTCGAGTCCCAGCAGTGGGAACAAAATGGGCTGATTACGATGAACGGTTCATGGGACTGACATAGTCAATGTGTGACTCTAAGGAAGCCACATATTCTCATCTATATTTATTAGCGATTTTTATAGCAGATGCTAAATCTCTATGTGTCCACTATTTAACTCGTCCGCATCAGGACAAAAAATAACAATAGATTTATGAATGAAACTTGCTTGAATAAGGGTTGCTGATCCCAACAGATTAAATAACATAATAAAAAAATTGTTTTTATAATTTTACATAGTTTTGTAAATTAGTTCATGTGTTTTCTGGATTGCTTCGGTTTATGTTTGTGTTTATTGTCATTTATTTTATTGTACATACTTAGTATAATGTCTTAAAAATGTATGTGTTTTATTTTCATATGTCGTTGTATTGGTAACATATACTAAAGGATGTTTTTAACAGGTTTTTACTTTCAAAATGGAATAAAACAAATTTAAATAATGATAATGTGTATGATATTGGGTTTATTTAAAAGTTAATTTTATGCCATTATTGTTTAAATATGATTTTGGCCATATAACTGCCGTGGCTAGGTCAAATGAAGCGCAATCATGAAGTCTAATTTTCAACAACTTTATGGAACATCTGGGGTCGTATATCAGCAATAACACAGCAAATTTAGACTTTCGAATGCTCCAACAGCAGCATAGACTTGTGACTTGATATACCTCCAAAGAAAGTTATCTAAAGGTGTGTGATCACATGTGCAGGTGCTCTCATTGGAGAGCGCTACATAAAGTTAATAAACATGCCATAATTTTCCTGTAATTGTATAGGAAAATTATGGCATGTTTGAAAAAAAAGGGCCTATATTTCCACCTACTCATAAAGCATTATGAAATGTACTGACTACAAATCAACTGTCAACTGTCAAATTGACAGTCTAGGAAAAATATTACCAGTTTAACCAGGCAAGCATCCTACAATAATTAAATTTACGAACCAGTGTTCGCAAAAACCCTGCGAAATCCGTCATTTAAATTTACAACCAGTGTTCGCAAAAACCCCGCGAAAATCTGCCTTTTAAAAAAATGCTTGCGGTCGCGGTAATTTATTGAAGCTATTTTGTATCTGTAAACGGCATAAAGTAACACTAATTAAAAACCAAACTTCTAAACAAACATCCTTTACTTTCATTTAAGAAATTGTGTAGTTGGTGCCTATATAATTGTGTGAGCGTTTAGCAAGAGTCTGTTGTGAAATGTGTTCAATAAAATTGTCTCAATTTGCAACATGTTGATACCCATTAAATAAATAAATAATATAAAAGTTTGATCACCTTCTCATCATCATCACTGCTTTTATCACTGCCTTTGTCTATCACTGGTTTCTGCCTTTTCGGTCCACCTGTTGATTGTACATTGGGATTGGCTTTCTGTGGTCTTTTGGTCGGCAACACTACAGTCTGGTCTTCTGAATCGGTGCTGTTCTTTTCTGGAATTAAACTGTTGTTTGATTTTGATAATAGATAGGTAGGTTGTAACACAAACTATGTTTTGGAATTTTATTGTCTCCATAGGCCCATGGAAATTTTATCAGTAGTATTTAATCATTGGCGCTAGTTGGGGCATATCATAGCAACTCTGTTTCTCAGTCACTGGTCTAGGATTCAATGCCCAGACAGGTCAAACATTTGTGATTTTATTTGATTTGAGATCAATACCTTAGTAATTGTTGTGGGCAACATTTTTAATTGGGTAGAATTGATGTATAGTGCTGGCCATAGACCAGAAAAAACAATTATAGTTTTGAATCTTTATTTTTCTATTATTACTGATACAACAAAAACATCTTTTTTTTTTGTTGATTTTTTTTGGGATTGTAGATAGAAATAGAGCAAAACTTATATATTTTTTGTAGATTGCTTATAGTCAAGATATTATATGCCTATAGATATGATTAACCTAGATGTGTTAATCACAACGGAATGATTATTTATAGTTTTGATGCACTTATGTACGTAGTAACGAAAGTCTTCTGTTTACTCGATATATACTACCAACTGCTGCAATTACGTGAAACCGAATAAGTATAAGTAACGCTAAGAGACATAACCTCTAAACTTACAAAGATTTTACTCAATCATTCCTACTTAGAATAATTACTAATCTAACTGTGTAAGTATTATGATGTAGGGATCCTTACCTTCTGAACTAGAAGATTTACGCTTTCTACCGCCCCTGTTCCTGATATTGCGCTTTTTAAAAGTAGTGGGAACTTCAACTTCTTCGTCTGACATTTTTACTTAAGCCTGCTTACCTAATAATTTGATTTGATTACGTTTTATTGATGATAATATATTTTAGTGGGAAAATTTAGTGCTGTAGTAACCGTGGAGTGAAAGAAACCGACAAGCATTTGGGTTTTTAGGGTCATACAAATAAATAATATGTGATACCACTGGGTTAAACTACTCTATATGTGTGATACTCTCCGTGATTTACTGGGGAGCAACAAAAATAAAGTTTATGAAAGCAAACAATGAAATAATGAAATTAAACCAAGACTTAACCCAACACAACACCACCAATGTTTTTATTTTCTTCTTCTTCTTTGATTTTGTTTCGTTTGGATTGGATGACGTTACTGTCAAGTTACATTACATTCATTAAGTGGACTCATATGTTTGTTTTTTTGCCATTACTAAGTTATTAGAAATGTTTTAAAATAAAGTTGCATCAAGTCACAAGTCAGTCAAGTCAAAATTACACCAATGAGCCTGTCATTAAGTCCATAGTCATGTTTAAGTCACGTTCTTTAATAAAGTTTTAGTACTAATGCATCCACCGGGTGCATTACTAAAACTTTCAACGGCGTTTCATTATTCCTAGATTTGTGTTTCCTTACGTTTCCTTATTTGTATCGTATAATAATAATACTTTATTAAACGATATTACTGGTACATGTTAGAGGAATACTGTACCTAATCGTGCAACGTAGTTTTTTGTGTTTTCTTCATTAATCACCATAGAAAGTTGTACTGCAGCCACCACTTTACTAGAACTCGAGTAATGGTACTGTATACGTACAACCATACAGTCCACTAATTTAGGTAACAAAGGTTCACTGACCTCGTGGCGTTCCAGTAAGAGCCATCTTTGCTTACGACTGCCGCTGCCCGATTAATTCCACTGCCCATAATTCACTTTTCTACCAACTTCCAAAAAGGAGGTGGTATTAAATTCGTCTGTTTTTTTTGTTTTTGTTACGTCATAACTTTCGATAGGGTGATACGATTCTCAAAATTCTTTTTTTGTTTGAAAGCTGGTATAATACCACATAAATTTCCAAAGTTAAAGTCCCAGTCCCAGTCGTTTTTGAGCTTCACTCCAATAACTGAATAGAATGGAAGTCGGTATACAATTTTTCAAATTGTGCATGAAGGTACCTATCCCTTACGGTGTTGAGATGGCATGACTGGGCGAAAATTTGAAGACTTACAGCATATAAAAACCCTTCTCTCTGACTATCATAAGTATTACTTATGATGATTTATTTCATAATTAGAAGTTAAGTTTGAAAGTTCAGACTTGAGACTTAAACTAATGTTATTTACTTCGTTCACGTCAGTAGGTAGAATAACTAAGGAATTAGATTGAGATGAAAGGATATCTAAAGTTTTTGGTGTAGAAGGTACCTATATTGCTAACCATTTTTTCTGCTAATGTTTGACCTAAGCTTGAAAAATATGAAACCTCTTCTAGAGATTCAGTTTTTTTTGTTGTGTAACAATTCAATAGGACCGGTTTTTTTTATTCCCAACGTTTGCAACACCTTTAATAGCTTTCTATATTAATTTAGGGTTCTGCAAGCTATTTTCTAATTTGTTTTTATCGTAGGCAGTTTTTACTTTGTTTACGACATCGGAACAGAAGATTTTGTATCTATAGTAGGTATACAATTTTACGGTTTTCATCGTGAGGGTTATTTTTATAGTCTAAATGTAGTTTATCTTTATGTTGAATGCAACGTACCTGGAGTAATCCATGGTTTCGCGGCTCTTATCTTTTATGGAGTTTTGACTGTTATGGTATACAAAGAAATGATTGTAGATAGTAAATTAACAAAATTTTCTGCAATTATTTCTGGGTCCTCAGAACTAAAGACCAAATCAAAGTTAATGTCACTAAAATGTTTGTTAATAGATTCCCAGTCAGTTTTTTCTTTGCTTTTTATGGGTTTATTAGGGTTATTAATTTTATTTATACTTAATAGGACGGGACGATGATCAGTAATAATAGTTTCAATGATAACAACAAGTGAAGAAGATAAACCTTTGAGAAGAACGTGATCCAGACAGTTTTCAAGACAGGTTACAGGTTAATGCTAAAATAAGCTTATTTTGTACTTACATATTTTAGCAGATGGCGTCGGAAAATTTGGAAACTGTTCTCGTGGCGTGGTGAAGACGGGGAGAACATTAAAAATGTTTTTGTAAATATTGTACATATATATTTTTAACATACACACCCTGACAAACGAATCGGATGACATTTGAATTTCGATCCATGTTTTTGACGCGTAAGTCGTTCCAGTAACCCAAACGATCTGAACAAAAAGTATGTTCTTTTATCGAAATAGTCAATTCTTTTTTTTTAAGAAGAACTAATTATAATTAATGATCACACCCAAATAAGGTGTTCCTCTTGAACACCCTATTTCAAGGGTTTAACAAATAAGGTGTTCCTCTTGGAACGTTTTCGTCAAAATATCGTGCGAATGGAACACACCCATACCTAGTCATCGTTCGATTTTCGATGATTAGGAAATGAATGATCCAGTGCTGGATTTATGTTTTTTATGAGTGTAGGTCACTTTATTTGCGCCGCCCCATGTACCTGTCTAAAATAATAATTTTTAACTGCGATCGAGAGGTCGTGAGTTCGATCCGAAATGGATGCATTTCACTATCGACGTGAACCTACTTCAGACTCCAGACACAAGTATATTTAGCTTAGTTGGAGGGGTTAATAAGACTACTAGTAATATGCAACCCAGATTGCTAGTAATAATAAAAAAAAACTTAGACAAAAAAAAGAAATTTGTAGTAAGGAAGGCACTAAAGTTAAATAAACGAATTAGCCCAACAAAAGGGCTACCCTGGAAAAATTTTAAGTAGCAATTTTCCTTCAAAATTCGGTGGGAAGGTCACTGGCAGTCTAAATTTTGTTTTACATGGTAATCGATCCGTTGCATCATCCGCCACCTTGATTTTAAGGGTACATTCATCATCTCAGCCGTAGGACGTCCACTGCTGAACATATGCCTCCCCCATGATTTTTCAAAAGGACCGGTTGGAAGCGGCCTGCATCCAACGTCGTCCTGCGACCTTCATCAGGTCGTCTGTCCACCGTGTCGGTGGACGACCTACGCTGCGCTTGCCGGTTCGTGATCTCCACTCCAGAACCTTTCGGCCCCATCGGCCATCTGTTCTGCGTGCTATGTGCCCTGCCCACTGCCACTTCAACTGGCTAATCTTCTGAGCTATGTCGGTGACTTTCGTTCTTCTACGTATCTCCTCATTTCTGATTCGATCACGTAGAGAAACCCCGAGCATAGCCCTCTCCATAGCTCGTTGTGCGACTTTGAGCGATCTATGAGGCCCATAGTAAGAGACCAGGGTACATTATTGTTTACTGAATAACTTGTTTTTTTCAATTTCACACGAAAAATTGTTACACAAAAGTTGTTAAGAATTGAATTTCCTACAATTTAGATTCCTATCAATTTTTTTCTTATGGTAATCAAACCAAAATTCGCCTCCTATTTTGGTTATAAATCGGAAAATACCGATATTAGAAAAAAAATGTGGGAATCTAAATTTTAGGAAATTAAATTATTAACTACTTTTGTAAATATTTTTTCGTGTGAAATTAAAAATAAACGACTTATTCAAAAAACTAAAATTGATACTTAAACTCAAGATGGCGGATGACGCAACGGTTCGATTACCACGCAAAACAAAATTTGGACTACCAGTGACATTCCCCAACAAACCACTCATGCAGTAGTAAAGATTAAAGATAAAATAGGTACCTACAATAACAGTAGGTACTTGGATTCATAATTTTCGATAGGGATTTAACGTATTAGTATAAAAAACCATGAGAAAACCAGTGAACTTGTTTGACTTTTATTCTCTGAAATCGAGTGAGGGAGCGGCCTCTTAAATTTGCCGCCCCTAGGACCCCGCCGCCCCTAGGCCGCGGTCTATATGGCCTATTGACAAATCCAGGACTGGAATGATCTAATTGTGCCACTAGCAAAGACCTTACACTTATAACGTAACTTGTAACGTTAGTAAGTGTAAGGTGTTTGGCCACGAGTAACTTTGAAACGTAATACCGGTTCGAACAGACAGGCCTAATATTTATCTCAGTCGCAATCAATTGTTGATTAAAATCTAGAAAAATGGCGGCTCTATGTCAGTTTTAGTCAGTTTCAACAACTCTCGTAAGGAAAAATGTTAGGAAGTTGATGACTGGAACTGATAAGTGACATAGAGCCACAGTATTTTTACTAACACCAACAATGTCGGTGTTAGTGCCACGCTTCAAACCCACAGCCGAATGGGCCGGCACCACCGGGGAAGTGCCACTCTCCCACATAACACCGACGCGAAGTAACATAGCTTGCTATTGCGTTTCAGTCGGTTTGTGCAAGTTTCCGGAGGGCCGATTCCCCCTCTCCCATTTTCCCTCTACTTCCCCTTCCCCTCCACCCTCACCCCTTCTATCTCTTCCTTCCTCAAAGGCTGCATCCTCAAGACCTTCTGGTATTGTGGATGTCCGTGGGCGACGGTACGAGTATCACTACCATCAGGTGAGCCGCTCGTTTGCCAACCTATCCCATAATAATAGCCCTACGCGACGGTTGTAGTGTTTTCACAAAGAATTGCGAGTGTGAGTAGGCATTAAAACACAATATAATCAAGACATTAAAATATTTACTGAAGAAAACCCGCAAAAACCATAAAATATTTTATTTTCTATAAAATATTTGCATCACAAAAATATTTCTGGTCAAAAAATTTTGAATACTCTGATTGAAATTGGACCTCTTTGGTAAAAGTCAGTTTAAACTTTTTTTTAAATATAGGAACTGGATTCGTTATAAAACTACATTAAATAATCTTACATACTTTAAAAATAGGCAGTCTTGTAAATAACAACATATTAAACTATATGATACAATATTATACATAATTATATTTAAAATCGCTTAAACTCCGACAGTTATCGTGTTTGACCACTAGATGGCACTTTCACGGGTTTATACATCAAATCAAAATCCGAGGAGAAAATGCGGGTATTCATTTTATTTCACTCTTGACGCCGTACAGCCGGAGTCCGAGATTGGTGTGCATTGCTGTGAAACAATAAAAAACAATCAATCCATAATAATCCAAACTCATATAATTAATCTCTGTAAATAGGGCGAATTCTGTGTCCAAACTAATACTCAAAAGGCGAAATTGAAGTTTGTTTGGTTATTACGCTTTCACGCCTAAATGGCTAAACGGATCGTAATGAAATTTTACAAGGGGATCGATTACAGAGATATAATATATATCGGCGCGGATACAATAATTAGCCAATAATAATTAGTCTATAACAATTAGATTAGTTAAATTGATTATTTGAATTGTTTTGTAAAACATAGATTCATACTTTTGAAATTGTTTACAGTAAATTATTCCAATTAAAATTAATAATTTAATTATTCTCAAAATGATTTAAGTTTATTACGATATATAATTAATTATAAATCACATGCGATCACTTTGTATTGCAATCTTAATGTTTAAAACGACCACGTGCAAGTACGCCGTAACCTATAAAAGCGATCGCACTGGCGAGTGGCGACGGGAGGGGCATTCTCGTTCGAGCCGCCACACAGTACGGACCTCTCTGGGACGTCGTTACGCTACCGGTCGTATATACGAAACCTATCAGTGATTTGTAGAGTTTTATTTGGAACAGAATATAAGTGACATTTTAAAAAAAAACATCATGGAGGTCTCTTTTCCGTCATTATACAGTCTCAAATAGGGCGAATTCTGTGGTTGATTACTGACATCCCCGGGAAGGACATTCTTATTCACACTTTATCATCGTGATTCATCAACATCACGCGGGTGAAACCGCAAGGAGCAGCTTAACATTATAATACTTATTATTAAAATGTTTGGCCAAACGTTTGGTTGAAGCGTCGGGCGACCAGAGTGCTGGCTCATATTTAGTAGAAAGAAACTATAGTCACCGCGTTACCAACTGAGTCGTAGGGCCATAAACGTCAAGAGGGATAGGAATGTGCAACGCGTCCTAACATGTTATCGATAATCCGCTCCCTGCATTCGACCCTCATTAGCGCTCGCTTATCGCTAGCTTCTGATTGGTCGTAACATCATGCCGCCGCGCTGCCGTCGTCGCAAAGTTGTTGTTTTGCTATAAGTATTTGTGACTTGTGATTACATTCATGTGACAACTCTCGTCAAGTCTCGTTGCTCACAATGAATACTTTATTTTCTAACGTAGACCTCAAAAAGTTACAAGGTGATGTTAGCCCTCAA
Organism: Selenia dentaria; assembly: GCA_917880725.1. NCBI lineage: Eukaryota > Metazoa > Arthropoda > Insecta > Lepidoptera > Geometridae > Selenia > Selenia dentaria. Next base: position 2,971,055 of record OU862902.1, read on the forward strand.
ACTAGGACTATTCATAACGTATTTCTGTTTTTAAATGAACTTAAAAGTGACTCTAAAAATTAGATTCAATGAATTTAAATAAGGCACGTGAAATGGCAGCGCTTATTTGTGGTATCAGTAGGGCGACAGTAGACCGAATAAAGACTGAAGTAGTGCAATCAGGCAGACTCTGTAAACCATGAATAAATTATAAGAAATCAGTTAGTGAAACTAACATTGACGACTTTGATAAAAGTATATTGAGACGCACGATTGCTTCATTTTATGACAACGGAGAGTATCCATCGGTGGATAGAATAATAGAAAAATACCGAGAGCTAATGCCGGATTTTAAGTGCGGAAATACTTCAATGAGAATTTTTTTAAAAGAGATTTGATATAAATATAAGAAAAACGCCGAAGGACGAAAATACTTAATTGAAAGAAGTGACATTGTTTGTGCTAGAATGGACTTTTTGAGAAAATTAGACACATTAAGCAAAAACAAAGAAATACAGAGAGGGACACAGAAAGCCATTATAAGAGATCAAGCACCATTCATACTCAATCTACAGGACGATACAGAGGACGAAGATTCCGATGAGGCAGAATAAACGTTATTATTTTATTTAACATTCATTATAAACGGCCCTTTTTAGGGCCACAATACTATCTACTATATTTTTAACTGACTTTTCTTATCGATATGCGCCTATAACCATCTTATGCACATCACTATGTGGCTCCATAAGACCCACAAGTGCGAGCGAGATAGACATAGTGAAATGATTTATGGCCGCACGTCTCAGTTGGTAACGCGATGATAATAGCAAAGCTATTCAACGTGGAAATGCTGCCAGCATTCTGGGCACTTTTCTTTCAACAAATGGTATAGGTACTTACTACATTTTTGACTGTTTTTTAATCTTTGGCCATTAACTTTTGCGTTACTTTAGTGTATTATAATAATTAGGAGATTAAAAAAAGAATATTATAAAAACGTTTGTAACTCTGCTACTCTGTGTCTCTGTCTGTTCGTTAGTCACGCCTAAACGGCTGAACGGATCGTAATGAAATTGGCAAGGAAACAGATTATATCCCGGTGAAAGAAAATAGGGTGCTTTTCATCATGATCCTTCACTACGCGGGTGAAACCGCGGGCGCAGTATAAGTTAGTACTAACTAACCAGGGTATTGTATTTTCTTCGTAACTTAGGGTCAACCTCACATTGAACTTTTAAGGTTATAGCACATATATCATCTCAGAAAGGGATCGTCACCGTATCGTCTCACCCCTCGCCATCAAACTGGCGCCAACCTAACGTAAGCACGTAACCAAAGCGGATCAGCATCTCCGTCGACTCGGCTACGGCTAGGCGACGCCGCGTTTACGGATCGCCGACCGTCTGGCACTAGATCAGCGAAGATGTACGAAGAAGAGACGAAGGATGAACTAAGAGATGCAAACGCGGCGGGCGGCGGAGAGGCGTAAGCGCGTGGATTGTGAGCCGTAAGTGCGCGGACCGCTGTTTGAGCACGCACCGCATCCCGGTTTGTGAGCATGTCCCGAGGCGAGTCGGTTACATCACGATTGGGCTTTTTCACACTGCGACAATAACGACACCGACACTCGTAAGCTCGTACGACAACGATATCATCCCATATCTGTAGGTATGTGATACGATATAATCAACAGCGTGTTATGCTGGTGCCTGCCCAAGCCACTCTCTCCCGCTATCCTGCTTCACCCCGCACAGTGTCGTCACCCGATATCGGCACGATAATCTATTGGCGACGATTACGTTCACTACAACGTCACAGTGTGAAAGCATTTAAGTAGTAGTGGTTGTATCAAACTACCAGTCCGACGATATCGTGTAGTTACAGTTATCGTCCAATGAAGCGATTTTCCTCTTCGTTTATCATACGAACCGCTAGGGAATGGAACACACTCCCTGAGTCGGTGTTTCCGGTTAAGTACGATATGGGGGTCTTCAAAACACGAGTGCATAGGTATCTTCTGGGTAAGCGCGCTCCATCATCGATCGCATCATCACTTAGCATCAGGTGAGATAGTGGTCAAGTGCTACCCAGTTCGGTATAAAAAAAAAAAAATTCAAACGCCATTTCCTGTGTGCTTTGCAGTAGGGAGTTTCATACAAAGAATTGATGAACGGCTCGAGTTGATTTGATTGACGATTACGATCAGTTTCCGAGTTGATATGTGTGCTTTGACCTTTAGAGATAATATACTTTGTTTAACCTATTCATCATCATCGGATACAAGACGTCGGCTTTTGAATATAGTCCCCCTTGTTTTACGTTACGATATTCAATATCTCATATTAATTATAAATACAAGTCGGATTTTTTTTTGTTAAAGAAATGTATGTATTACTTATAGTCTCGGGAAAACACTTTGTGTACTCGCTTTTGCCACGCAAAGAAGATAATCTCCAAATGCCATGTGTGTGTGTGTTGATTAACGTTTGCATTTTGAAACTTGTTAGGGCATAATTAATCTTACAACTTGTTTTGTAGAGGTTTGCATTCCCACTGCAGAAAACTGTACAGGTATTTGAAAAGATTTCCGAATATGTTGCTGTTAATGGTTGCTCTGAATATTAACATGACATTAAACACATTGTGTGCCAGTACGTACGATACTGTATCGTATACATTGACATAAAACAGTGTTTACAACAATTTTCATGTAATGTTTAGGCAGTGTAAACTGACGGCTATATATTAAACACACCTCTTCCATAAGAGAACTTAACTTACCCGAGTTTCCGAACTAAATTCCATTCCAGCATCACAATAAAAGAGGAGACCTCGAGTATTCGCACAGACATAGTAAGAGTCGCATCGCTCTGGATTCAGCACTTTCCCACTAGCGCCCTCTGGACACACATTAGGAACTACGGCGACCTCTAATCCGTCGGGAATAGTTGTCGGCAACTCGGTTGTCGGCGACTCGATCTTTGTTTTGAGTTGTTGAGACATTGTCAGTTGTTTGTGTTTGTTTTGTTTGAGTGTGCACCCGCCTTCTACTATTGGTACGCATCCCTGAAAAGATATAAGTAAATGTTAATGTTTTATTTTTGAATTGTAGGAGCAAGGTGTAGGTATATTGCTATTTATGTTATATACTACATTATAAATATTATTAACACACAGGGACATACACCTACGGAAAAACAGACACCAACGTTTTACCACCAAATTTATGAAACTACATTGTAAGTGATTTGTAATCTTGAGATAACATAATACATACATACATAAAATCACGCCTCTTTCCCGTAGGGGTAGGCAGAGACCACGGATTTCCACTTACTACGACATATCTCTTTCGCTTCATCTATACTCATCAATCCTTTCATACATAAGCGTCGGTTTAGGGTACTTTTGACCTGGCCTTTTTCCAGAACGTCTTCAATCTGATTTCGGAACGTTCGCCTAGGTCTTCCCCTTCCAACACTTCCGTTTACTTGTCCCATGTATACCTGTTTAGTCATTCTCATTTCATTCATTCTCTCCACATGTCCAAACCATCTTAACATACCTTTCTCGATTTTTGTCACAACACCCTCATTCACACTACATCGTTCCCTTATCACACTATTCCTTATCCTGTCACTCCGTTTCACTCCAATCATGCTCCTCAATGCTCTCATCTCCACAGCATTTATTCTACTTTCATGCTTTTTCTGCCACACCCAACTTTCACTACCATACATCAGTGTCGGAACCAACACTCCCCCATGAACAGCCAGACGAGCCTTTTTAGACACCTTCTGACTGTTCATAAAAGCGTGCAATGCTCCGTTTACCATGTTTCCAGCGTTCACTCTCCTTTCTATATCACTTTCACACTCACCATCTTTTGTAAACATGGATCCCAAGTATACAAACTCTTTCACTTGTTCCACTTTTTCACCCCCAATCACAATATTGCAATCGGTCACTCTATCATCTCGTTCAAACACATAACAGATAACAGATAACATAATAAAGGACTTAAACCATAAAAAAACTGGCCACCAACTGTTAACCAAATATCTACTCAATAAAATATTATTACCAACGTTTAGTATGAAGTACTAATACGAGTAAAAATTCAATAGGCCCTAGACAGGTTTTATTTGATTTTCCCTTTTTCTGTATATGGTATATTCAATAATCGCTGGCGTCCTCTTCTAAAGAATTAATTATTTACGTCAAGGATAATGTTTAGGAAAGATTGGACACATACGTTGTAACATATTTTTTCTAATAATATTTCACCATTAGAATGCTAGATTATTCCTGAGTAACATAGGCTACATTTAACTGAAGAACTCATACTAAGCGTTGGAACATTGCTGGTGGCCACTTTCTTTAATTTATTTTAGACAAGGTAAATAAATAAATAAAGATAAATTTTCAGCTTGGTCTGTCTGTTTATTTGTACGCCTGTGTGTCATTTTATGTAATATAATTCTGTCATCGCAGCTCCAAAATAATTGGTCATTTTTTTAATTTATTGGTTAAGCCAAGGCATGGCAGCGTTGTTATTTTTATTCTGAGTGAGTATGGTAACTTATGCTTGGTGGGGGTATAAATTAACTGTAGTTTATCTATAACCATAAAGTTACATAACATTTTATCTGTCATTATTTTAGTCAGAAAACTGAAACAGTATTTGAAAACTATGACATGCCGTCAATTTAAGGAATAATTGCCATATAAACGTGTAAATATTTACTTCGTGTTCTTAGGTATATATAGTTTTTATCTATGATATTTACCCTAGAAACCGGATCAAACTCGAACCCTGCTCCGCAGAACAAGGGCACAGCTACTCCGGAAGTACACAGGAAGTACGTATCACACAAGTATGGATGCGGTACGTTGCCGATAGCACCTGGAATTAGAAAATATAGAATCACATGTAACGTCAAAGATCTCTGAAGAAATAAGTACCTATATGAAGCAACTTCCTCTCCACAACTACCATTTTAATTCGTGACGTTAAAGAATATTCTACTCCATCGTCGGGATACGAATCGTAAGAGGCGAAAAAACCTGGATTAACAAGCGGTAGGCCTATTGTGCACGTCGCCGTCTTGGTCGGTACCACCGCAATGCCGGATAGTCTACCGCGAAGCAATAGTGTGTAACATCATTGTGTTATAATTGGTAACTATAGCAAGATACATTTCTGATCGAGAGACTAAAACCAATACCTCGGTGTTACAAGCACCCCGCGCAGTGCGGTGCCACACAAAACTACAGTGCTAAGCTCTGGGCGGTACTGCAACTGTCATGTGCAAGCGTAATGCTTACCATCAGGTGCTGGACTCGACCGGCTTCATCATCACTTAACTTCAAACATCTCTTAATGGCATTAAAAATGACCTTAGCAGGGTCGGTATCATAATCATAATCAGCCTATTTTGTTCACGCTGTTCTGACTCGAGCCTCCCACTCAGAGAGTAGTTGGGACATAATCCACCACGCGGGCCCAGTGCGGATTGGTGGACAGGTTAGTGGCCAACCCATGTCGAAGTTTTCAGGCCGCCCGAAGGCCTTCAACATAGCCTTACGACTGTAGTCCTAAGACAGACAATTATTATTATGTATTCTTTGCGACACGTGTACGTGCTAATAGAGTTTACGGGTGGCAAAGAAATCTCACGACATGCTGATTACCATAACACAAGTCTACTACTCTGCTTAGCTTGGGACCTGAAGAACTTGGTCCCACAGAATTCGCCCTATTTACGACTCTTTATTTAGGCTTAGTCCATATATTCATTAATTATTTAAGTATATTTATTATTATCAATTATTCATTAATTTCTCCCTTCAAGGGTCGATGTCATTATAACAATGAAATTTCTATTGTGTCTGGCCGTGTGACCTTTGATGCAATAATTGTTTCGACTGCATCCGCAAGCCTACTTCTTCAAATCTAGAATACGGTTCGCTTTGCCCCATTTTGATTTTGATAATGACAATCGAGTCCGTATGTACTTAAGTAGCATGGGTCATAAAAGTAGTGAAAAAAAATTTTTCCCCCAAAAATTTGAACAGACTTCAACACCAACAAGTGATAATTGTCGAATTGGGTACCATGCGCACAATATTGTTATAATAGGTACCTACTATTGAACTATCAGGGTACCGACTTCAACAAGTTATTTCACACTTTTTGGTGTTGAAGTCGTTTCAAATTTATGGTAAAAAAATATTAATAACAATATGTTATTACCTAAGGGACACATATTGAACTCTGTAGTGGCTTCGACCTCCTTCCTGTCTGTTGTCAAGTGATCCGAGTCGATAACAACTGTTGTCGGCGCTTCCGTTGTTTGAATGGGCACATGCTCTTTGTACGTCGTTGTTTCTTGTTTGGTAAGTGTACATCCTCCTACGGCTATAAGGGCGCATGCCTGCAAATTAAACAAATTAGTTTAAATAAATACAAATTACGCAAACTGAACTATTTTGCATTAGTTTATAAATATACAATCATTAAAGTTAAGTACTCTTTGTACAGTCGGTGTATGGTGTCGTTTTATGACTAAAATGACATTGCTAACTATAGTATAAAAGTACTCGTATTTTCTCACACAATAAACTAGTAAGGAAGAGGGCAGACCGCTTTGTTTGCTCATTGGTCAGTTCAGATCTTGAATTCTTTCAATTTCTTCCACTTGAGCGAGCGCATCTCGTAAAAACGTACAAAAGGCATAATTCACTATTCAAAAAAACAGTATCCGTCAATGTATATTTGAATTTTTTTAATGTACTCGTACTATATGATAAAATATGTTTTTAAGTCCGTCAATGTGTACTTAAAAGTCTTAGAAATGTCATATTATTTTTTGTTACTTTTAAATAAGCTGCTTATGAGATAAACTGCTTCAGAACCCCTCATTTTTAGTATTTTTAATTTTTAAGAAAAGTAGTTTTATATTATGATAGTCACTTTCTGTCTAAAAGTACAAGATAATAATTTTGTTATTTGTATTATTACCGTATTATTTAACAGTATTTATAGTTGGCCTCAAGATAAACTTACACTTGATACAGGATCGAATTCATATTCTTCAGGACAGAACTGTGGTATGGCTAATCCGCCAGTACATAAATAGTAACCGTCACATCTTTCAGGGTTTGGTACATTTCCAAACACTCCTAAAGCACACAATGGAGCCGGAGTTGTTGTTGTCGTGGGGCTGTCAGTTGTTTCCGAAGCGCTTTCAGTTGTTGACGAAGAACTTTCTGTTGTTGACGTCGTGCTTTCGACATCAACTACTGTTGTTTCAGAGTTCGATCCAAGTGTACAACCTCCTTCAGCTATTAAAACACAACTCTGCAATGACAATAAAAATAGTTATAAGCAAGGAAACCCATATTACTGGTGGTGGACTTCTATGGAAGCGAACGTCTTGGTTGATAGTGCCAGATATTCTGCCGTAAAGCAATAATGTGCAAGTGTTACTTTGTTTTGGTGAAAAAGCATTGTGGCAATTTAAATAAGTGGTCGAAAGTAACTCATATGACCAATGTTTCGAGATAACGAGCGCAATGCAGAGTAAAAAATCACATCATAAAATTATTATATTATTATCGTGGGTTCGATTCCCACCCAGGACAAATGTTAGTGTAATGAGCACGATCATTTGTTCTGTGTCTGGGTGTAATTTATCTATAATATTTATGTATTTAGAAATATATAAGTATGTTTATCAGTTGTCTAGTACCCATAACACAAGCTCTGCTTAGCTTGGGACTAGATGGCGTTGTGTGACAGTTGTGGAATATTTATTATTATTATTATTTATTTGTCATATTTCACGGGTTTCACCCGGTCCTTTACATAGGCATAAGTGGGGCTGTAGCCAACACTTAGAGGCCCGTTTGGTATAAAAATACAATATAGTACAAAAATACAAAATAGTAAAAACAGAAACATTTTGGATGGATGGTTACATGGTATATACTATTACAAATATGGGTAAAATGGCCAGGCTATTGAGATGAACTTATTAGTGATAAGGAAGATAGTGGGCTATGAATGAGACTACGGCACCTGCCAATTTAGTCTCATGTTAAAATATTTAGGCAGGTGGTGACTTGCCATCCACTAAACGGGCCCCCCATAAAGGCCACCATGAGTGGTGACAAAAGGGGCAACGTTGGTGTGGATGGCTAAAGAGTGTCGAGAGGTGTGCTGCGGTTTCACTAGAGCGCTACTACCGGCGTTATGCCCTTTAACACTTCCACCCTTGGAGCTTTTTGTTACTTGCTCTTGCGTCTCCACCCCCGGACGGCCAATTAAGGCAAGCCGGGGGTCAGGGGTCTCATTTAGCCCCAGGGAGAATCAGGGTCCGCGGTGTCGCCACTCACCGACGGCTCGCCACAAAGCCGCCCCTGCGGTATTATTATTATTATTATTATTATTATTATCTATCAACTAAGACCATGAAATCAATCTGACATTATTGTTATTAAGTAGTGTGTGATTTTCATGTTATATGATCTGAAATTTCAATTTAAATATTCGTGAATAACGCTGTACGATAAATTTTAGATTTTAATCTATGTTGTATACTCGTAGGTACTGTTTCTTTACTGTGCCGTGCTCATCACTAAGATGCATAGTTTTTTATTATTTATTATTCATGTAATAATTTGAATTGTTACAGTGCCCTACAAACCTACTGCTTGGAGGCAGAACAGCTTGTACGCGAGTTATATCCATCACGACGGCCTGATGCTGACAAGTCCTACCACTTCATACAACGTGCATAAAACTATTCTGTTTTTTTAAAGTTTGCATACTATAAATTAGTTTTACAAACCATAGATCTTTTCTACATAATTACTTCAAACTCAATAACATACAGATGTCAAAAAAAGTTTGTGATCACTAGCATAAGCTGTTTTTTTTTTAATTGAACTTTATAAACAATTTATTAATGAAAAGTTTATATTCAATATAATATAACTCCTCCCCTGGCTCGAGCACATGCGGTGATCCTCCTAGGCATGCTTACAATCAAGTTATCCAGCATTTCTTTAGGTAACCTGTCCCATTCTTTTATAACGGCTTCCCTGAGCTCTGGGACTGTCTGGGGACGGTTCCAAACAGCTCGATTTAGAGCATCCTACGCGTGCTCTATTCGGTTTAAGTCAGGCGAGTCGGCAAGCCAGTCAAACCTTGTGATGTCGTATTCTCGGAGAGCAGCGTTAACTGGTTGAGCTCGATGGGCGGACGCATTATCATCGACCAGTACAAATTGGTGCCCATGGTTTACTCGGAATGGTCTGACAATTCCATCAATAGCAACTGCTCTATACATGTCTGCTGTCATGAAGCCTCGATACTGGATCAAAGGCGTTCTAGCTTCAATCATAATATCACCCCAAAAGGACACCAATTTCCCGCCTTGCTGAACTGTCTCAGTGGCAGTTTTTTGCCTTTCACGGTCTCCTGGTCTTCTCCAGACACGGACACGTCGATTATCTGGATGAGTACTAATTCGCGATTCGTCAACGAAGAGACAATTTTGCCAAATTATTTTTCCTTCATTTTGTCGAAGCCTAGCCCACTGCAGTCGCCGCCGTTGACGTTGCCGGTAATTTAGAGAAGGTCGCCAAGACCTCCATCCTCGTAATTCAGCCTGGTGCAAGCAATTCCGCATGTTCCCGGCCCGAACTTCTGCTTTTATTTTAGTGGCGTTGATTGTTGGTACACGGGCTGCCAGCAATCTAATAAAGTGCTTTTGGGCAGCAGTCAAAACAGTTGGGCGACCACCGCTGGGTCGGTCAGCAAAATAACCCATTCCGTGGTACCTCTGTAACGTGGTTAAGACACAGGATTGGGATGTAGCAACTCTGCGTGCTAATTCTCTCATGGTGTATCCTTCTTCCCTCAAAGTTACCATTCTTGCTCGTAAAACTTCTGATAATCCTCTTGGCATTTTTTCAATCACAAGTTTCCGCGAAAAAGTATTTTAAATCCATTAAAATTGACTAAATCAGATTTCTGAATGAGCGTAAGCTAGGACTGAAAGCCTTTTTGTATCGAAAGACAATTGAACTGTTTATTGTTTTATGTTCTATATCTACATATATTTTTAATAATAATAATAATAATAAAATCGTTTATTTCGACCAGCTTGGGCCATAAGATCTCAACAACAATCACAATTAATTACATTATGTACAAAAAACAAAAAAACAAAATCCAAATAATTATATTTCATTCAAATTAGATAAAAATTAAATTAAATAACATACAAAATTAAATTTATTAGGTACCTATGCAAAATTATATTAATAAGAATTGTGATTATTTATGTATTAGTCAGTACATGAACCATGCAGCAATGGTTCAAGTACTGACAGTCAAATCTTTCAGCAAATACCTTCAGGATGCTATTAGAGCTGGCCCTAACCCTGCGCACCAGGGATGTGCACCGTTTCCGCATAGTCGCATAAAAGCAATCGACACGTGATTCGGCAAACATCCCCGATGCGCTACTGAATCGGGGCAGCCCCAATAGCACCCGGAACGCATTATTGTATTGAACCCGCAGGGCGTTGTATTGTTTCTGAGTGTAGCTTATCCAGAGGCTACTCGTGTAAAACGAGGTACAAAATGCTCTAAAAAGAGTAATTTTGACCCCTGTAGAACATCGAGCAAACCTACGAGCGATCATATTTGCTCTCACAGACAACGCCCTACGTTCTCTCTCTATATCTGTATCATCTTTCAGGTCAGACCTCACCCAATGCCCAAGATATTTAACCTGTTCTACCATTTTCAGCGGTGTCCCGTACAGTTTGGTAGATGGTATACTTTCTAGACATTTTCCTCTAACCCGAAAGACCATACACTCACTCTTTTTCGTGTTATAGACCAATCCGTGACCAAGTGCGTATTTCTCACAGATGGCCAGAAGTTTTGACAACCCACACACAGAAGCGCTCAGCAGCACCATATCATCCGCGTAACTAATATTATTGAGACAAAGTCCGTCAATATGACAGCCGACATGTGTGCTGCTGAGCTCTTCTATCAGAGCGTTTACATATAAGTTAAAGAGCTTAGGTGAGGTTAACCGTCCCTGTCTCACCCCGCACTCCAGCCCATACGGGTCCGAATACGCACTCGACCATCGAATGACATTAACCTGGTTTTGGTACCAATATTTAAAAATGCGTATTAGTTCTTTCGGCATTGAGATTTTATTTAGTTTTTGCCATAAGATGTCATAAGAAACCAGGTCAAATGCCTTCGATAAGTCGAGAAAACAGGCGTAGACGGGAGTACTCCTCACAGTGTAGTACTTGACAGTTTGCTTCAAACACAATATAGCTGTATCAGTAGAGAGTCCGGCCTTGAAACCAAATTGGTTGTCATGGATCTGTACATACTTATCAAGCTGAGTATTAAGCAAACTGTCAAGCACCTTAGCCATGACAGTGGCCAGCGAGATTGGTCTATAATTGTTAATGTCACTTATGTCACCCGTTTTGCTTTTCACTATTGGTACCACCACAGTTTTCACCATTTCCGCAGGTAAGTAAGCGTGTCCTACACACAGAGTATAAAACATAGCTAGGATTCTGGGAAGATGAACGCCCGCATGTCTTAAGTGTTCAATGCTCAGATTATCATGACCCGGAGACTTGCCTCGCGACATTGATCTTATAACATTATTAACCTCTGCTGCTGTGAATTTCGTACTGAGCTCTGGATCATGATGATCTTGACACCCATACTGTGAATTTCCCAATGGTGACTTTATAGTGAAATGGTCCTTAAACTTATCAGCTATACATTTAGCGTCGTTAATACCGTTGACACTGACAGGTAAGCCCGGTCCATTGTTCAATCTGTTAGTCGATTTCCAAAAGTTACGAAAATCGTGCTTAGAGTGGTGTGAGGCCAGAATGTCCATTTTTATTTGGTCACTATTATTCTGACACCACCTTAGACGAGATTTGAACACTCTACGACTTTCTTGCATCTCACTCCAAACAAGACCCGATCTCGGTTTACCTTGCAGTACCCACAGCTCAAACTTATACCTAGCGTACCTATGAACCTCACTTACATGCCTATTCCAGCCTATTACAGGTTTTTTCTTTCTAACACGGTTAACAGTGTGACTTTCGGATGCCGCGTGGCATAAAACATTCACTACTTTTTTATACATTAGGTCAATAATTTGCCTGTGGTCCAACGATCTACAGTTTTTATCACTACACGCACTTAGTTCACTAGGAAAATCTATATATCTCAATTTCTCATTACATAGCTTATGAAACAATTCTGTTTGGTCGTGGTTTCTCTCCCCCCATCTTACTTTATTGCAAAATTTGTTAACATCGCTTAAAATTTTAGGCTTTATGCGCTCCAACTTAAATTGTATAGTTAATGGGAAGTGATCAGACCACATGACATCATACGTAACGTTAACATTAATAATGGTCTGTATAGCAGACTTTGTGGCTACACAATGGTCTAGCCAGCGTCTAGATCCATTTGCGTCGCTTATAAAAGTAAACGATTCAGACCCTAACAACTCAGCATCTGCACATACCCACTCTAATTCCGAACAAAAACAAGTTAATTCTTGATAAAACGGTTCTCCAGGGTGAGCGTTAAAGTCCCCAAGTAAATAAGCTGATTGTACATTTTCATTTGTTATAATAGCACTCATCAAACCGAGACAATCCGTAAATTCCGTCAAATTAACTGATTTATCCGTAGGCATATACACGCTGAACACTATAAATGATCTTTGTTCTACATTTATTTTTATAGCACAAACTCGCGCGTTATTACACGGCAGTACCGACACATTCTGAAACACATTTTTCTTCCATAGTAGCGCTACTCCACCGTACGGACGGCCTCTAAGCATACCCGCTGCCGTGTCCACTGCCGATGTTCCAGTATATCCGAACTCATTGTCAATGTCGCTCAGAAAATGTATATCATCTGGCAACAACCACGTTTCCTGTAAAGCAATAACGTCTGACGTGCGACATAACTGCCTTATATATTCCACAGAGCGTTTTACACTTTTACAGTTAAAACTAACTAAATTGTATAAATAGCTGTCATCCATTATATATCAATACTTTGTTTATCGGTTATGGTATTATAAATACCATTCGTTGTCTTTCGCTTGAAATTTATAAACCGCCTAAATATTATGCCTTGCGGCCACAGTTTGTCATCCAAAAACATAGATAATTTATGTTCCGATACGAAAAATTTATAGGCATTATGCCCTTTTTCTTGCTTAAAAGATATTTTCTCCAAAGTAATAATTTCTTGAGTTTTTCTTTGTATATAGTCAGTTATGTCCTTTTCAGTCGTGTCTTTGTGAACCTTTGTTATGAAAATCGGTATCTTTAAGTCTGCAGCTTTGAACTTTCCTTCACTATCCCTACAGATACCTGCAGTACCCAAGTAACGATATTTAGGTTTTTTACGTCTAGACACCTTTTGCCAGCCTTCATTGACATCGTTTTCAACTGGTTCCCGTTCCTTAGACGATTGCTTAACGCTGAAACTTTGTGAAATTGCCGAGCCACCGTTATCTTTTAACTTCCTATTCAACAGTGACCTTGAATCAAGGGCTGGTGACGTAACGGCTACGACTTCACTCTCCTGACTGGTTGTACACGGCCTTGTCACGTGACTTCCCGCTCCACCCGCTGATTGGCCTGTCGGCGATAACCGCTGACAAACAGCTGATTCGTACCCGCTTTGGTTTAAGTGTACCTTCGGCTTTATTACATCACTGTAATGTCGTTGTATACCTACTTTTGCAGGTTCAGATGTACTTATTGCAATATTAGAGTCATTAAATGAGGAATTATGCAAATCACAAGTCCAGGCACCTCGTTTCATGTTTATATTACATACAGAAGTTGTAGGCGGCGAAAGTAATGAATCTTGTTTCGTTTGTTTTAAATCCGATTTTAACTCAGCGAGATGATTTTGCGTTACGTAGGTCGCCTTAATTTCCTTTATCTCATTCTGTACTCGTTGCAGATCTTTTAAGAGCTTACTGCAGTCTAGGTGATCATAGAGGAGAGGGGGTAATTTATCCAGCTCCCTCGGGCAATAGAGGGGAATCAAATCAGACTCCGTAGATTTAAAAACATTTACATTGGTACTGATTCGCTTGTGCGTACACTAAACTAAAATTCTCTAAACTATTGGTAGGACTTATTATGTTAACACTAAAATCCATATTCGTGTAACACTTAGAATTATAATTCTAAACATATGATTAATCTTTTCAAATGTGGGTAGTTTTACATCAGTTTAGACTAGTTTAGAGAGCACGAACTTACATGACGATTAAATTTGCACTAAACATACCCACAAGTGAACAGAAACAGCAAATTTAAGAATTGTCATTACAAGCATTATACTAATTTGAATTTTAACGTGAACATAATAAGAACTATCATAATTGACTAAAAATAGATTTTAGTTCGCTAGTTTAGTTTGGTGTTCTGAACAAGCGAATCACTACCAATATCTGCTAAATCTCTGTCTTCCTTGCCCTTATTTTTGCGCTTTATTTTAATCCTGTCTTTAGGTATCGAATCAAACAAAAGGGACTTTGACCTCTCGATTTCTTCCTTAGTGAACGACGTTGTAAAAATCCGCACTAATGTTTCTTCATCAATTACAGACACTTTGTTCTGTATGTACGACAACAATTCATCTATAACAATATTGCATGCATTACACTTCACAACACTCGTCATGTTTTAAGTATTTCGATACGCAATCCGCGTCCGCACGGAGGGATGCGCGCGAGCGACTTAAATAAAGAATCTATAAATCAGAAGAAAACATAATATAATCTACCGTAACAAAAAAGATTTCGATTGTTCAGTGATCGCAAACTTTTTTTGATGTGTATAGTTATAAACTTCGATCAAGTTAAAACTGGTTAAGATAAAAACTATAGCTGTTATCGTTAAAGAAAAAAAAAGGTTTTATACTCACGTTAGCAACTGCATCAAATTCATATTCTTCTGGACAGAACTGAGGTATGGCCATGCCACCAGTACACAGGAAATAGCCATCACATCTGTCAGGGTTTGGTACATTTCCAAAGACTCCTATAGCACAAAGAGGTGCCACTGTCGTTGCGGCGACACTCTCTGTTGTTGTAGAAGCCCTTTCAGTTGTTTCACTTTGTGTTGTAGGGACGCGATATGTCGTAGAAATTTCTTCTGCTTCATCACCTCCGACCGGTGTCAAAGTTTCAGTTGTTTCGTCAGACACAGTCGTGAGCATTTCAGTCGTTTCCTCATCTGCGGGACTAGTTGTTTCGTTTGGAATTGTTTGCGTAACGTCTGGTGTGGTTTCAAATTCAGGGTGAGACGTTGTGCTAGAGCTGAGTGTACATCCACCTTCGGCAATTTCTATGCATCTCTGTAATAGAAAAACAATAAGTATTTATAATTTTTGCAAATAATTATCACATTCATTTTAATATTAACGGACCGCAATCGGAATGACGTTGTTAACACGTATACTATTTGATAAATAGCTGGACTATGAACGTAATTACAATCATAATCATCTTCGTACCCTGATATTAGTTAGTTTGGAGCTGTTGTTGTGTTTTTATGCAACGCTTTTCTGTCAGCCGTCACCGCATCCTATATCGTTACTTACCCTTTATATTCATTTTTTGTATGGGTTTAAACATCTTCCATTGCAGGTATTTGGAATTGTTTAATACTAGCTGTGCCCCGCGGAGCCCACGTTGCTATGGATGATGTAGATGGAAAATGTCCTATGTCCTTCATAAATATGACAAATCGAAAAACACAAAAATCATACAAATTTAACGGCTAGCTGCGTCCTGCGGTTTCACCCTCGTGGTGATGGATGATCGTGATGTTGAAAGTATCCTTTGTCCTTTCCCGAGATACGATAAATCAAAAATTATAAAATTCTAAAAACTTGGTTCAGTCGTTCTTGAGTAATAATCTAATCGTACATCACAGTGCCATAACGATTTAATGAATTTTGTTCAAGATTCTAAAATCAATTTTATAACCTTTTTATTACATAAAATTATCAGGGGAAATCATACTGTGCCATAGAGTAATAAAACATTTGTCAGTGCTGTAGGTCATACTTTTTCACAGAAGAAATAATATACTCACTTGTAAGATTACGTCATACTCGAATCCTTCTGGGCAGAATTGTGGTATAGCCATACCTCCTGCGCACATGAAGTAACCGTCACATCTCTCGGGATTTGGTATATTCCCAAATACTCCTAGAGGACAAAGAGGAGCCGCAGTTGTTGTTACGACTGATTCAGTTGTTGAGGCTACGTTTTCAGTTGTACTATCACTTTCCGTGGTCGTTTCTGTAGGTTGAGTTGTCGGAATGATGCTCTCTGTCGTTGTGGCAGCACTATCAGCTGTCGAAACATTTTCTGTTGTTATAGGAGCACTGTTGGTTGCATCATTTATTGTTGTTGAAACATCATGCTCCGTTGTTTCAGGAAGATTAGGAATCGTCGTTATTCTTTCCGTTGTTGATACGTCAGTATCTGTTGTTGTTTCGGATTTGTCAGAAGTAGTTGATGATGCCGTAGCTGCTGTGGTAGTGGGTACGTTAGTGTTACTATCTTGGTTTACTGTCGTCGGTTGCGAAGATGTGGCAGCAGTAGCTGTCTCAGCAGACTCATTATCGGGACTTGTACTGGAGCTGAGTGTGCAACCTCCTTCGGCAATCACTACGCATCTCTGAAATTGACGCAAATAATTTAGTTAGTCTTATGCGTAAGCGTCTAACATTTTTTGTATAGTGTTTTATACTTAGTATAAATCCTTTCTAATTTATTAATTCAAGCACATGAAGATAATATTATGCACATAGTAGATTAGTAAATTAGTTATTTCAAAATATCCCGAAGGAGACTCAACCCGCCTTGTCCTGCAGTAATGATGCAAAGGTAGTAGGATATTAAAATATGCATGCAATACTAATAAATAGATAGATAGATAGATAGATTTATTGGTAAAATCACATTTTACAAGTCAAACTTAACATTATTATTACGAGTACAATGGACATAGTTATACCTAGTATATACTTAAGTACTTGAATGTACAATCAACTCATCTTGAGTATATTCTTTTATATTATAATACGATTTCATTTGAAGGAATAACTTCAGATTTCTCTTAAAAATATTCAAAGAAGCTGCATTTTTTACACTATCTGGCAGGTGGTTATATAAATTAGGGCCTCCCACGTATACAGATTTACTAGATTTAGCAAGTACGTGAGAAGGTGTCGCCAATCTGTTCCTAGACCTGGTGTTGTAGGTGTGCGACGCTCCCATGGCACAGAATTTCTTCATATGGGTGCGCACAAATACACACACCTGATATATATATAATACCAATATAATAATATAATATAATACCAATAAAACAATCCGAGGCATCTTTAACTGCTGAAAGTATGAAATCCGTAAAATACATGTTACGATTGAGACTATAAAATTATCTAATCTAAATAAACAATTGCTCATATCTGCTGGAAACTCCGTTCACGTAGTAATCGCGACCCATCTATTCATTGAACTAAGAAACAAATCAGTATGTTATAGGTACAAGCTACTCCTATTCCAGTTTCACCCATCGACTAACAACTTTCATCAATCCGTTGAGCCATTTTTTTAATGCGAGTTTGAGAGCCTCCTCTTTTATTGAAATTCGGTTAAGAACAGGCAAAATTGTACTCACCTGCAGGGTGTTGTCATATTCAAATCCTTCTGGACAGAATTGCGGTATTGCCATACCTCCTGCGCACATAAAGTAGCCATCACATCTGTCATGATTTGGAATATTTCCAAATACTCCTAGTGGACATAAGACGGGTGCAGTTATCGTTTCTGTTGTTGTATAATCACTTTCTGTATGTGGAATCCCGTTTTCGGTTGATGCAGCAGTACTTGTGCCCGTAGAGACAATATTATCTGCATTCGTTGAAATATTTTCAGTTGAAGAAGGGATATTTTCTGCTGTTTCAAGAATGGTTGTTAAATTGTCCGTTGTTGTTTCACTAAGCATTGTTGTCAACCACTCCGTTGTCGTATCAATATTACTAGGAGTTGTCGCTTGTTCGTTTTCTGTAGTAATAGTGTTACTAGATTCTGTGGTTGACTGAGAAGTTGTTTGAGCATCTGCTGTCACAGTAGATTCAGTGTTAGGTACACTTTCAGTTGTTGAAATAGCATTTTGTGTTGATTCATCAGATTCTGAAGTTGCTTGTTCTGGTGTTGTTGATACAACACTTTCAGTCGTAAACGTTGGTGTAATACTTTCTCCAGTAGTAATGTCTGCTACAGTTGTTGATATATCTCCTTCTGAAGTTGTTATTAACTGTGTTGTACTGAGAACTTCTGTCGTTTCATATGAATTAGTGCTTTGACCTAGCGTACAACCACCTTCAGCAATATTTACGCAAACCTGGAAATATAGTTATAGTTCATTTAAGTAATTGTTAATAAACGAAGGGAAAATAACAATAACTTATAAACAATAAAATATAAAAATAGTACGATACATAGTTTTTTTTTTTTCAAGTAACATAATAAAATATAAAAGGGATTTAATCGTCTGTATTGTAATTATGAGCATAGGTACCTATCACATCAGTAAGACTAGAAAAGCACCGTGGGAGCTTACGCTCATGATAGTGAAGTAATACAAAATGAATGACAAGCTAATATTACAAATAGTACATACTACGCCTACTTTTTGTGGCTCTAAAACCAAAAATAAGAACTCAGTCGGAAAAAAACTAATTGTTAAAACACTATGTATGTGTGTCACCTCATTATTGGAGATTAGCAATTCAAGCTTTTAATTATGAATTATGTCTAACTTTTCGGTCAAACAACGTGCATAAATAATAATTTATATTAAAATCTTATTTATACTTTGTTGCGTTAATACTAATTATATGCATATTTTTATTATACTTGCCATATATTCAGGATCAAATTCAAATCCATCGGGACAGAATTGGGGTATAGGTAACCCATTGAGGCACATAAAATAATCACTGCAACTATTTGGGTCAGGCACCCACTGGATACCCACTGAAGGGCACAGAGGTGCAGCAGTAGTGGCCTCACTTGCAGTTGTTGAAGCAACATCTTGTGTTGTTGCGCTCTCCGTCGTAGTCGTAATCTTCTCAGTTGTTTCAACATCTGCGGTTGTTTCAGATGATGCTACAGTGGTTGGTAAGAATGTGGTTTCGGTGTTAGTTATATCAGTATAACCCAAAGTTGTTGAGTTGTTTGTTGTTTCAGTAACCGTTGAGTCTCCTACAGTAGTTGTTTGAGAAACCTCGGTAGAAGTTGTTTCAAGAGTAGTAGGATCAGTCACTATTGTTGATTGGACGTTTTCGGTTGTCACTGGTTGAAGAGTGGTGATACCAGCGTCTTCTGTGGTCGATGGAGTTGATTGGCCCAGTGTGCATCCACCCTCCAGAATGGCTACACATATCTGTAGACAATATACAAATATCACGTTACTACATCTCAGAGCACAGCGTGACGACACCAGCTACAGTACAGATAGGTGATGCTTAACTTTAAGCAAGTGTCTTGCTAGTCAGGTCATTCAAAAGCATAACATTATCAAAATTACTACATACTCAATGAATCAGTTGTTTTAATACATAACAAAAATGTCAAACGTATCCAACGTTTGAAAACTTAAACAGTACATAGCTAAGACTTACCCTTATTTCAGGATCAAATTCGAATCCCTCTGGACAAAACTGAGGTATAGGTAGTCCATTCACGCACATGAAGTAGTCATTGCAGCTATCAGGGTCAGGCACATTTACGATGCCTGTTGGAGGGCACAGAGGTGCAACAGTTGTGGCCTGACTTTCAGTTGTTGAAGCGATAGCTTGTGTAGTTGAAGCGATATTTTCTGTTGTTGAAGTAGCACTTTCTGTCGGCGTCGTAACACTTTCAGTTGTTCCAACTACTTCTGTGGTTGTTTCAGTTGGTGATACAGTGGTTGGTAAGACTGTAGTTTGTGTGTTTGTGATTTCTTCAGTGCTGCTCAGAGTTGTTGGATTGCTAGTGGTTTCCGTAGTCGTTGGTTCTACTGTTACAGTAGTTGTTTGATAAATCTCAGTAGAAGTTGCATCAACAGTAGTGGGCTCAGTTACTGTTGTGGTTTGGATGTTATCAGTTGTCACTGGTTGAAGGGTACTGGTACCAGTTTGCTCTGTAGTTGATTGAGTCGATTGACCAAGTGTACATCCACCCTCGATAATAGCGACACATATCTGAAAAATATGATTAACAACGTGAAGGAAATATAATTTCTCATTACAACTAAATCTTGTCAGCGTTATATGTTGCATGTTTTCCCGGATTGGACATTTATATCTTCAATATAACTTCAAGTAATAGTATCATATTAACTTTTATTTCATACTGATACAATATGTTTTATTCAGTAGATATACACATATTCTTTTGAGTGGAGATCAATTACTATACTAAAATAATTACCTACACACATATTAGGTTTATAATCAACACTCTCCTATTATGTTGGTTACTATTCCTAAGTGTTCTGAGTTGAGTTGAGCCTGCGACTCAACCAAATTCACAATCTCTGGAAGAAGGACTGGCAAACCCGTAGACTCGCCAATCGCCATAAGTATTAGTCCAATAATACAATTGTTTTCTCAGAAATCGTACTACTCTTCCAGGAATTGCGACATGTGTGGTTTAACCAAAAACAACTGATTGTTTGAATTCTAATCGGTAGATAAAATGCAGGTAAGTAGATTGGTGGTGCTGGTAACTGGGAAATAAGTCTGAGTGAAGCTTGTGGTATTAAGATATTTGCAAAATAATGACTTCAACTTTTCACATGATCAGCCCATTATGTTCCCACTGCTGGGACTCCAGTCTCCCTCTCAGAGAAAGAGAAGTTGGGCTATAATCCACCACGCGGGCCCAGTGCGGCTTAGTGAATAGGCTAGTGGCCAACCTATGTCAAAGTTTCTAGGCCACCCGAGGGCGTTGCTTAACTTGTTGATCGGTTAAGATAGCCAAGTCAAACTCCGCTGCGAGCGCTTCAACCTTTATTATATCAAATAATACGGCAGTTATCATTCTATTTGTGCGTTATTCCAGATATTCTGCCTTCAAACTATAGTGTGTCGGGTTTGAAGGGTACTGCAGCTAGTGTAATTACTGGGCAAATAAGATTTAGCAGTTGCATGTGTGGTAACTATTGCCGCACGGTGCTATAAAAAGCCTAAAAGATTAACGATCAAGGTTATGCACCTGAAGTAACACTTATTTCGTTTACCTAAAGGGGAACAACTTGCTCATCACGTTACCATTATTAAAAAACCAATTAAATAAACTTACTCTTATTTCAGGATCAAATTCGAATCCCTCTGGACAAAACTGAGGTATAGGTAGTCCATTCACGCACATGAAATAGTCATTGCAGCTATCAGGGTCAGGCACATTTATGATGCCTGTGGGAGGGCACAATGGTGCTACAGTTGTGGACTCATTTTCAGTTGTTGAAACCGTATGCTGCGTTGTTGATGCGACACTGTCTGTTGTCGAAGAAGTGCTTTCTGTTGTCATCGTTATACTTTCGGTGGTTTCGATATCTTCTGTGGTTGTTTCTGTTGGTGCTGCAGTGGTTGGCAAAGCTGTGGTTTGTGTGCTTGTGATTTCATCAGTGCTGCTCAAAGTTGTTGGATTGTTATTGGTTTCCGTAGTCGTTGGTTCTACTGTTACAGTAGTTGTTTGATAAATCTCAGTAGAAGTTGCATCAACAGTAGTGGGCTCAGTTACTGTTGTGGTTTGGATGTTTTCAGTCGTCACTGGTTGAAGAGTACTGGTACCAGTTTGCTCTGTAGTTGATTGAGTCGATTGACCAAGTGTACATCCGCCCTCAATAATAGCGACACATATCTGAAAAATATTAACAACATCGTAAAGGACCTATAACTTCCCATTATAACTAAATCTTGCCAGCGATAATAGCCAGCCAAAAATAAATCCAATAGTAAACTATTGGATTTATTATCCAATAGTAAACTATTGGATTTATTTTGAATCATGAATTGTTTTTCTTTCAATTTTTTTTTCTGAAGTGTGAACTTATATATGTCCTTAATAGCTAGCCGTTGCATCTTACTAATATTTGTTTCTTACTACTAGTCTGTTTTATTCGGTATACACAGGTTGATTTAATTGAATTAAACATTTCTACACATATCCGAAAAATATTAAAAACACTATTGACATTTGTTTCAAACTTCTAGTCTGATTCATTCGGTATATACAGATTATTTTGATTGTATTACTATACAAAATATATACAAAAAAAAATTATGTGCGTAGATTTTGTTTTAAACAAAATCTACACACTTTTTTAATTTTTACCAGCATTTTTCTATTATTGGACTTTCAAATATTCTAAAATTCTAAATTACAGTAGACCTCTTTAAGTGGAACGAACTGAGGCGCTGAAATATACAGTTCTACGAGTTTTCGAGTTATAGAGTTTATGTAAAATATTTACTTAGGCCGTTTTTAAGTTTTAATTTTTTTATGTGATTATTATAAGCATCGGTAACCTTATCTCACTTCGATCTTTAAAAATGTGTTTTTAATAGTTTAAAATAATGTAGTAGTAAAGTTTGTAAAATCAAATAAACATTGTTATGTTCGAGATATAGATATTCAATAAGTTACGGAAGCAATACACCAGAGTATTTTGTAGTGACTCACTCATTATGGTACGCGTAAGGGTTTAAATTTCTACTAATAGAGGTTCTGGGGCTTGAATGAAAAGGATCAAAACATATTTTCAAAATTTTGAAGTTTTAGCCATATCGAGGTTCGTTTTATGGGTTGTAATGTTTTAAATATGTCCGCGACTCAACCAAATTCACAACTCTACATGATTTTACCCAGGATGTATTAATATTGCGCAATAGTTTAAGGTAAATACAACCTTTATGTCATCATTATTGCTTAGACCGTAGCGGCGTAATAAACAGTACAAATATATTTACATACAAACTGTCATATTTTTATTTTAGTACGATGTTATGGACTAGCTTAACTTACTAAACTTTAAACATCTACAGATGAAATTGAGGCAAGTAGGTTTGGAGATATTGGTAACTGGTAATTCAGTTCGAAGGAGCTCTGTGGTAATAATATTTATACCTAGTATCGGGCTTTAAATCCAAACTGAATCGCCTGTCTCAAAACTATAGTGTGTTAAAGGACAGTGCAGCTAACGAAAGTACATGGCAAATGAGACTAAACTATTATTATAATATGTGGGGTATTTTTATATCCCACGTGGACCCATATGGCTTTAAGATCAGGGTTGCACATTTGGAGTGACTCAATCAGGTGAACCACTTATAAGTCGTGTCACTTACTAGAAAAAGCAAATTCAAATGAACTTACTCTTATTTCAGGGTCGAATTCGAATCCCTCTGGACAAAACTGAGGTATAGGTTGTCCATTCACGCACATGAAGTAGTCAGTGCAGCTATCAGGGTCAGGCACATTTACGATGCCTGTTGGAGGGCACAGTGGTGCAACAGTTGTGGCCTGACTTTCGGTTGTTGAAGCGATAACTTGTGTAGTCGAAGCGATATTTTCTGTTGTTGAAGTAGCACTTTCTGTCGGCGTCGTAACACTTTCAGTTGTTCCAACTACTTCTGTGGTTGTTTCAGTTGGTGATACAGTGGTTGGTAAGACTGTAGTTTGTGTGCTTGTGATTTCATCAGTGCTGCTCAAAGTTGTTGGATTGTTAGTGGTTTCCGTAATCGTTGGTTCTACTGTTACAGTAGTTGTTTGATAAATCTCAGTAGAAGTTGCATCAATAGTAGTGGGCTCAGTTACTGTTGTGGTTTGGATGTTTTCAGTTGTCACTGGTTGAATAGTACTAGTACCAGTTTGTTCTGTAGTTGATTGAGTCGGTTGACCAAGTGTACATCCACCCTCAATAATAGCTACACATATCTGAAAAATATAAACAACATTGTAAAGGACTTATAACATCCCATTACTACTAAATCTTGCCAGCGTGTACTATATATTCTGTTTCATTTATTTTGTTTTTCTGAAGTGAGCACTCCTATGTCCTAAATAGCTATTCGTTGCATCTTATTAACATTTGCCTCTTACTGCTTGTCTGTTTTATTATGTATACACAGGTTGATTTCTTTGGATTAAACATTTCTATATTTTGTTACGTAAATGTTAAGTGGCATATCTTAATCGAATTTATTAAACACTCACCCTTATTTCAGGATCAAATTCAAATCCGTCGGGACAGAACTGTGGTATAGGCATCCCGTTCACACACATGAAGAAGCCATTGCAACTATCAGGGTCAGGCACATTTATGATGCCTGATGGAGGACACAATGGTGCTACTGTTGTGGACTCATTTTCAGTTGTTGAAACCGTATGCTGCGTTGTTGATGCGTCACTGTCTGTTGTTGAAGAAGCGCTTTCTGTTGTCATCGTTATACTTTCGGTTATTTCGATATCTTCTATGGTTGTTTGTGTTGGTGCTTCAGTAGTTGGCAAAGCAGTGGTTTCAGCGTTAGTAATGCTTTCTGTCGTTGGCGTTATACTATCAGTTGTTTCAACTTCTGTATTTGTTTGTGTTTGTGCACTTGTGGTAGGTAAAAGTGTGGTTTGTGTATCGTTAGTAGTGCTTTCCGTCGTCGTAATAGATTCAGTTGTTTCGATATCTTCTGTGGTTGTTTCTGTTGGTGCTGCAGTGATTGGGAAAGCTGTTGTTTGTGTGCTTGTGATTTCATCAGTGCTGCTCAAAGTTGTTGGATTGTTAGTTGTTTCGGTAGTAGTTGGTTCTACAGTAGTAGTTTCAGTAATCTGAGTAGAAGTCGTTTCTAGACTCGTGGGTTCAGTCACTGTTGTGGTTTGGACGTTTTCAGTTGTGACTGGAAGAATAGTAGTGGTACCAGTTTGTTCTGTAGTGGATGGAGTTGATTGACCAAGTGTACATCCACCCTCAATAATTGCCACACATATCTGAAAAATAAAAATAAAACATTTAATACTTGTGGAAATTAAAGATTTTCGTTAACCAAATAATTTTAAATTTTTACCATGATAATATGTTATTTAGCCAAGACAAGATATTACGACAAGATTTTGGCCTTTCTAATTTCTTATTCAGATAATAAACGTTCACGTTCTCATGTCTTTATGCCTAAACCAAGGCAGACAAAGGTGTTTAAGCACAATGTTTCACTGTCACTTAATTAATTTCTTCACAATAAAGAGGGCTATCTTATCTTTATATAGCAGGGAAGCCTATATTGCAGTCGTACCCTTTATTGGGTTTTACGACATTTTTAGAAAAGGACGTGACATAGTTCCAATATTACTATGGACGTAAATTGAGATTTTATATAGATTGTTCTCTCTTCGGTAAATCTGATTTATCTTATCTTGATCATCTAGTTTTATTTCAATACCAAACCTATAAGACATAATAAAAAAATGTTTAAACCAAATATCACCCTAAGACTTACCCTTATTTCAGGATCAAATTCGAATCCGTCCGGACAAAACTGAGGTATAGGTAGTCCATTCACGCACATGAAGTATCCATTGCAACTGTCAGGGTCAGGTACATTCACGATACCTGTTGGAGGGCACAGAGGTGCAACAGTTGTAGTCTGACTTTCTGTAGTTGTAGCTATACTTGCAGTTGTTGAATCTATGTTTTCAGTTGTTGACGTTAAACTTTCAGTTGATTCAACATTATCAGTGGTTGTTTCTAACAGAACTGGAGTAGTTGAGAAAACTGTAGTAGAACCAGAGGCATTCTCAGTAACAGTTTGTGTTGCCTCTTCTGTGGTCGACAAAGTTGTTGGGTTCAACGTTGTTGTTTCAGCTGGTTCTAGTTGTTGAGTAGTCGTTTCAAAATTACTAGTTGAAGTTGTAACTACAGGAGTGGTCGTTGTTGAAACTGTTGTTTCGTATGAATCAGTAGTTTGACTAAGTGTACAACCACCCTCTGATATTACTGCGCATGCCTGTGTGTAACACAAAAATAATATTTATATAATATAAAAAAGACGTAGTTCTAAAAAAGTGATTTGACTTGCTCTTTACCAATTGAAAATAAAATGATAAAACTGTATGATGAAAT
This sequence comes from Selenia dentaria, assembly GCA_917880725.1. NCBI lineage: Eukaryota > Metazoa > Arthropoda > Insecta > Lepidoptera > Geometridae > Selenia > Selenia dentaria. The sequence continues at coordinate 2,997,335 of OU862902.1, forward strand.
AATTTCATCCGCTTTCGGACTTTGAAAACGTCGGGATTTAAATAATGTAAAATATAAGCGAGTTAACCAGTTTAAAATCTGGAAAAAACCTGTAATTCAAAGAGATGTATAAACACCGTTTTAACAAGTTATGATGACACTATAGTTTATAGCGTGTCTATATAGTATTGAATATCTGTGAAAACTTCTAGTTGGTGGTCTCTGTTATATTTTTATATTTTTCTATCTAGCTGTTACTTTTCGTAAGACAGAAATAATAATTTAAAAAAATAATAGTAATAGAGTTTATTATTATGTAAATAGCCACGACTTCGTTGTATGAAATAGCGTTATCGTTATCAAAACCCTGGGGAACTACTCTTCCAATCGTAGAAAAGAAATTCATCTATTCATTTTGATTACTTATATGAAGTACAAGCTTACACGCTCACTCACTCACAAACTTTTGCATTTATAATATTAGATCATTTAATATTGTACCGTATAAAACATACATATCATAAACTATAAGAACATAATAATCTATTATCAGCAAAGGCGTATGCCTAATAGGATTCATAGCTATATCTATCTGTAGGTATTTTCTTAATTTAACATTATATCATAATTTTCGATTAAAATCACATGCAAAAGGGCAAACTTTATCTACACGGGTGTATTTTTTTGTGGTGATATTATTTATTTTTATTCATATGTATTCATATTAGTAAAAGAGCTTTTAGAATCATATTAGTGTTTTCAGAGATTAACTTAATTTCATGCAAAATAAAAATTCGCAAGCAACAATTACGTCTTTGACATATTGTTGTGGATAATTATGTATATTAGAATGAAATTTCACTCACCCTTGTCACTGGGTCAAACTCATACCCTTCAGGACAATATTGTGGAATCGGGATTCCATTTACGCACATGAAGTAACCATTGCAACTGTTTGGATCTGGCACATTAATAAATCCTGTAGGAGGACACAAAGGAGCTGCTGTCGTGACGTCACTTTCTGTTGTTGTTGCTAAACTTTCAGTTGTGGAAGCTTCTTGCGTTGTTGAGTTGACACTTTCAGTTGTCTCTACAGGGCCAGTGGTTGTTTCTGCGTCCGTTGTTGATTTCAATGTGGTAGAATCTGTGACACTTTCACTAACTGTTTGAGTTGTGGGTGCTTCTGTGGATATTACAGTTGTTTCGTCAGTATCGGGCTTTAGAGATGTAGTCCCAGATTCTGTGGTAGATACAGGGGTTGTAGATGTGTCACTTTCCGTAGTCGTTCTTTGTGAATAAGTACATCCACCCTCAGCAATCACAACACATGCCTGTGAATAAATATTAGAAATGTTACCTTACCTGAAATTGTGCCTAAAAATTATACTTACATTATTTGGATTTGGATAACGTCGAATGTGATAAAATACCAGAAGTGATATTAGACGATACGGATATTTTCTCACTATCAGTGAAATAACTTGCCAGTATTGATACTCCAAAATTAAAAATAATATTGAAATGTTTTGAAAGTAAAGTTTTATCAGTTACATAATTTTATATTGAGTCTCGATTACCTACTCAATTATATATAAAAAAATAAGTAGGTAAATGAAGGAACTTACACTGGCTTCTGGATCAAATTCAAAGCCTTCTCCGCAGTATAACTGGATCGCACTTCCTCCTGCACACATGTAGAAAGAATCGCACCGATATGGATGTGGCACATTTCCGAAGACACCCATAGGACATAGATCTCGAACTGTAGTTGTTTCTACACTTGGCGTAGTCGTAGAATAGCTACCAGTTGCTTCTGATGCTTCAGTGGCTTCTGATGCGTCGGTTGTTTGTGCTGTTGTTTCAGCGCTGGTTGTTGTTTCCGATTGATTAGAGTCCGTTGTTGCAATTGTTGTTGGTGAGTTGGTTGTCGTAGACGGAGATTCAGTGGTGATTACGGGGCCAAGTGTACAACCTCCTGGAGCTATTGGGATACATGTCTGTAAATATATAAATGAATTTTAAGTTTTACCGTGTTACGACTATCGATTTAATTTATTTTGTTTAGATATAAGGTAAGGAGGACTGAGAAACCGAAATATATCTGTATAGCTGATGAAACGTTTTGTTATCATACAATTTGTTATGATTTCTAAGTCAATCCTTGATATAGCCACACTTATATTATTATAGTGAACGTAGGTATCTCTGCTCTGATAAAAAGATAGGTGTTTGCACCTCTTCTACGAGGTCTTCTTAAGGTGGCTTTCAGGTCACGATTTCATTCCATGAGGGGATGGAGTTAAGTAATATGCCCTCCGCAGTCAAGGTGCTGTTCGTAGGAAGCGATGAAAGCCGTCTTACTAGGTGGTAGGCCTCTTATGCAAGAGTCTGGCAGATATTCTGCCCCAAAGCAATAGTGCAAAAGCATTACTACGTTATGGTACGAGGACACTGTATTAAATAAAATTACTGGCTGAAAGTGACTTAATAACCAATGTCGCAGTGTCGTGCTGCCTGAACAGGTCTGAATTATTGGGTGGCAACTGTCAGGGGTAACTTAGTCATACGCGTCACTTGACCGTCTCATCACATTATTGCAAAAAAATCACCAAAATTACTAAAGCAAATAAACTGACGATAGCTTTTAACATGGGTAAACAATAGGCAACTTATTATCAAGGAATTTGATTTCGTGAATAAGATGGATTTCCATGGAGCTCAAAAAATAATTAAAAATAAATAAATATAAAATATTGTGTCTGGTACAGAAAATAAGTAATAGAATAAGTCAAAAAGTCACCTCTTTTTCTGGGTCATATTCATATCCTTCAACGCAAAACAGCTGTATAGGAATACCGGCTGCGCACATAAAGAAGGAATCACATCTGTCTGGATGTGGTACATGTCCGAAAGATCCCGGCGGGCACAACGTAGGCGTACTTGATTCATACTCCGTTGTTACATCTGTCGTGGTGTAGTTATCATAGCTCGGTGTCGTAACAACTGTTTGCTCCGTTGTTGTGTCACTGTCAGTTGTAACTGTTTGATCTGTTGTTTCTTTTACAGTTGTTGTGGGTTCGGTTGTTGTAGAGCTCTCTGTTGTGGGTATGTCAACATCGGTGGTAAAACTAGGCGTAGTAATATCGTTTTGTGTTGTACTTTCAGTCAGTTGAGTTGTGACGCTTGAAGTAGTTGTTTCGGAATCTTGTGTTGTAGTTTCTACACCTGCTGTAGTAGAGTACGCTTCTCCAGTGGTAGTTTCTACACCTGCTATAGTAGAGTACGCTTCACCAGTAGTAGTATCTACTCCTGCTGTAGTAGAGTACGCTTCTCCAGTGGTAGTATGTACTCCTGCTGTAGTAGAGTATGCTTCTCCAGTGGTGGTTTCTACACCTGCTGTAGTCGAGTATGCTTCTCCAGTTGTCGTTTCTGTGCCTGCTGTAGTAGAGTATGCTTCTCCAGTGGTGGTTTCTACACCTGCTGTAGTAGAATATGCTTCTCCAGTGGTGGTTTCTACACCTGCTATAGTAGAGTACGCTTCACCAGTAGTAGTATCTACTCCTGCTGTAGTAGAGTACGCTTCACCAGTAGTAGTATCTACTCCTGCTGTAGTAGAGTACGCTTCTCCAGTGGTAGTATGTACTCCTGCTGTAGTAGAGTATGCTTCTCCAGTGGTGGTTTCTACACCTGCTGTAGTCGAGTATGCTTCTCCAGTTGTCGTTTCTGTGCCTGCTGTAGTAGAGTACGCTTCTCCAGTGGTAGTTTCTACACCTGCTGTAGTAGAGTATGCTTCCCCAGTGGTGGTTTCTACACCTGCTGTAGTAGAATATGCTTCTCCAGTGGTCGTTTCTGCGCCTGCAGTAGTAGAGTACGCTTCTCCAGTGGTAGTTTCTACGCCTGCTGTAGTAGAGTACGCTTCTCCAGTGGTGGTTTCTACACCTGCTGTAGTAGAGTATGCTTCTCCAGTGGTGGTTTCTACACCTGCTGTAGTAGAGTACGCTTCTCCAGTGGTGGTTTCTACACCTGCTGTAGTAGAGTATGCTTCTCCAGTGGTGGTTTCTACACCTGCTGTAGTAGAGTATGCTTCTCCAGTGGTGGTTTCTACACCTGCTGTAGTAGAGTACGCTTCACCAGTTGTGGTTTCTACACCTGCTGTAGTAGAGTACGCTTCTCCAGTGGTGGTTTCTACACCTGCTGTAGTAGAGTATGCTTCTCCAGTGGTGGTTTCTATACCTGCTGTAGTAGAGTATGCTTCTCCAGTGGTGGTTTCTACACCTGCTGTAGTAGAGTACGCTTCTCCAGTGGTGGTTTCTACACCTGCTGTAGTAGAGTACGCTTCCCCAGTGGTGGTTTCAACACCTGCTGTAGTAGAATACGCTTCTCCAGTGGTAGTTTCTACACCTGCTGTAGAAGAGTATGCTTCTCCAGTGGTGGTTTCTACGCCTGCTGTTGTAGAGTATGCTTCTCCAGTGGTGGTTTCTACACCTGCTGTAGTAGAATATGCTTCTCCAGTGGTGGTTTCTACACCTGCTATAGTAGAGTACGCTTCACCAGTAGTAGTATCTACTCCTGCTGTAGTAGAGTACGCTTCTCCAGTGGTAGTATGTACTCCTGCTGTAGTAGAGTATGCTTCTCCAGTGGTGGTTTCTACACCTGCTGTAGTCGAGTATGCTTCTCCAGTTGTCGTTTCTGTGCCTGCTGTAGTAGAGTACGCTTCTCCAGTGGTAGTTTCTACACCTGCTGTAGTAGAGTATGCTTCCCCAGTGGTGGTTTCTACACCTGCTGTAGTAGAATATGCTTCTCCAGTGGTCGTTTCTGCGCCTGCAGTAGTAGAGTACGCTTCTCCAGTGGTAGTTTCTACGCCTGCTGTAGTAGAGTACGCTTCTCCAGTGGTGGTTTCTACACCTGCTGTAGTAGAGTATGCTTCTCCAGTGGTGGTTTCTACACCTGCTGTAGTAGAGTATGCTTCTCCAGTGGTGGTTTCTACACCTGCTGTAGTAGAGTATGCTTCTCCAGTGGTGGTTTCTACACCTGCTGTAGTAGAGTATGCTTCTCCAGTGGTGGTTTCTACACCTGCTGTAGTAGAGTGTGCTTCTCCAGTGGTGGTTTCTACACCAGCTGTAGTAGAGTATGCTTCTCCAGTGGTGGTTTCTACACCTGCTGTAGTAGAGTATGCTTCTCCAGTGGTGGTTTCTACACCTGCTGTAGTAGAGTATGCTTCTCCAGTGGTGGTTTCTGCACCTGCTGTAGTAGAGTATGCTTCTCCAGTGGTGGTTTCTACACCTGCTGTAGTAGAATATGCTTCTCCAGTGGTCGTTTCTGCGCCTGAAGTAGTGGAGTACGCTTCTCCAGTGGTAGTTTCTACGCCTGCTGTTGTAGAGTATGCTTCTCCAGTGGTGGTTTCTACACCTGCTGTAGTAGAGTACGCTTCTCCAGTGGTGGTTTCTACACCTGCTGTAGTAGAGTATGCTTCTCCAGTGGTGGTTTCTACACCTGCTGTAGTAGAGTATGCTTCTCCAGTGGTGGTTTCTACACCTGCTGTAGTAGAGTATGCTTCTCCAGTGGTGGTTTCTACACCTGCTGTAGTAGAGTATGCTTCTCCAGTGGTGGTTTCTACACCTGCTGTAGTAGGGTATACACTTTCAGTGGTGGTTTGATGCTCGGTTGTAGCAGATGTTATAGTAGGAACATCGGCTTCAGTAGACGCGGTAGGTATGTTAATCTCTGTGGTGATGGTTGGGGTGGTTCCAGGGCCGAGAGTACATCCGCCCTCGGCAATTGGTACGCAAGTCTGAAAATAAGGCATAATTCATTATGAGCGAATATAAACCATAATTTTAAATAAACATGAATTTAGTTTGGGCGAATTTATAAAGCTTTAATCTTAAAAGCGTTCCTTTCTTATTTTTTTGAAACCAACTTCAAAAAAAAGAGGTTCTCAGTTCGTCGGCATAATTTCAGTATGTTTTTACGCGAAAACTACGCAAATTATAAGTGTATTTTTATGAACTTTGGAAGTTCTTGCGTAAGAGGAAGTACTATATATATTTTTCAAATTTACAGGATCTTAAAAAAAACAACACATAATGTATTATTTTGATGATAGCCGTTAGTAAAAAAAAGTTTTTAGTGAACCTTGCTACTTACGGCATCAATTGTCATTCACCGCCAATAATGATATCATCAAGATAGACGTAACAATTTTCAGTTTTTGGAGTGTAACTCAAAAATTGCTTTACAGAATTTGATGAAATTTAAATAGGACCACTTCAGAAGTATATTCTACCAAGAATTTAAAGAATCGGTCTACAAATGGGGGAGAAATCGAATAACATACTCGTAAATACGGATATCCGCCTCCTTTTTAAGTCGGTTATAAATAATCAAGTTTCCATGCAAAAAAAAACTTTATGTTAAATTCATTTTCGCGTGGGCGTAGCTAGTTGATAGCACAAGTGGGATGTTGTTTGTTGCATGACAGATTTATAAGTCAAAGTCAAAATCATTTATTCAATTTAACCTCAATTATTCATTATAATGTACTTTAAAGACTCTACCGCCGTGTTCCAAAATATATAGAGCGTACCGAGAAGAAGCGGCAAGAAACTCGGGGCCATTATTTTATATAGATGTTTACAATGTTTCTACTCAGGTACTACAAATTTTACAATTTTTGGGTGGCAGAGTGACAGCTTGCCAGAAGTGGAGTATTCCAAGCATCTTTATCTTCTATATAGTAGCAAAAGCCAAAGCAGTACCAACAGGTGTTCCTCAAGGAACACACCTGGGTCCTCTTTTTTTTGTTCTATTCATCGATGATCTCGCGCGAATGATGATGTGGTCTTAACAAAATGGTATTAAATGTAAACAAATGCTATCATATTAAATTTACTAAGAAGAAAAGTCCTTTACGTGCCTCATATTCACTAAAAATACTCAACTAAACGAAGTTAACAGTATTAGAGACCTGCGAGTTATACTGGATAGCTCCATGAACTTTCGAGATCACATAGACAAAATAGTAAAAACAACTTCACAACTGTCTGGTTTTGTTTTGAGACAAATTAAATCGTTTAAAGATCCAAATGTTCTAATACCAGTATACAATAGCATAGTTCGTAGTATTCTAGAATTTAATAGCTGTATATGGTCACCTGGTTACGCTGCCAACTCTGGCAGGTTAGAAAGAATTCAAAAAAGGTTTTTATATCAACTATCCTTTGCAAATAACAACTGCAAAAGATTACCCTCCTACGAGCAGCGATTAACATTTTATAAAATGAAATCCCTATTTCTACGGTGTAAAGCGTCAGATATTATATTCCTATATAAAATATTACATGGCTTAATCGATTGTCCAGAGATTCTAATGTATGTTAAATTAGAAGTTCCCCGATCAGGAAAGCGGTCCATAAATAGGAAATGTTTCAAATTACCACACTGCAGAACCAATGTTGGTCAACATTCCCCCTTGTACAGAATGTTTTCATATTATAATGGAATCAGGTATAAATATGACTTATTTTATGGTTCTTTGGCTTCAGCAAGAAGTAGAGTTTTTGGTGTTTTGGGTGATTTTTAGTAATTTTCCTCTTAATATTTTGTTTTTGTTATATATATATATATTATATATTATACACGTAATAGAATTTGTATTATGATTAATCTGATTTTTTAATATTGTCCGTAAACTGCATGCTGTGTTCACTAGCATTAGGAATTACACCGTGATTTTTGTTGTGTAAGATTTTAGTATAAGATATGTGTATATTCCAAATTGTGAACCAAATAAACTAAAAAATAATAATAATATATTGTCGGACTTTATAATAAACTTTTTTTTATTAAAACGTTTTTTAAAGTCAACTTGAATTTGCCCTCTGTAAGCTTAGTTATATAAAAGCTAGCAACTGTCCGCGACTTTGTTCGTGTAGCAGGCTCTACCATCGGCCTCACCATATTGCCACCTTGTACGATGTATAAAAAAACATTTAAAACAAGTAATTAAGAAAATATTTATAACAAAAGATAAGAAAACATTTAAAACAATTAACAACAATTTGAAAAATTTAATACCGACTTCAATTCTATTCAGTTATTGGAGTGTATCTCAAAAACTACTAAACCGATAAAATTTAAATAGAACCACACGGAAAGCACCAGCTTTCAAACAAAAAAAGAATTTTGATAAATGGTTCACCCAGTCGAAAGTTATGAGGTAACGAACATACAAAAAAATACAGTCGATTTGGGTACCTCTTCCATTTTTTGGAACACGGTAGAAAAGATGAATGAAATCGGTGAAACCGTTCTCAAGTTATAGCGTGACTAGGAAAAATAGGGGTTCAGTTTTGTTTAAATAGATTACTCACTCTTAATTCCGGATCAAACTCGAATCCGTCCAAACAGAACAACTGAACTGCATTTCCCCCAGCGCACATATAAAACGAATCACAAAGTTCTGGATGGGGTACATTTCCAATCACACCAGGAGGGCACAAAACAGCCACGGTAGTTGTTTCAATCTGCTCTGTACTGGTAATAAAACCTTCAGTTGTCGTATAATCAGATGGTGTTGTTATTTGTTCAGTTGTTGGAGGTGTTGTGGTGGATTCGATTGTTACTGCCTCGCTTGTAAGACCTGCAGTAGTATGATCTGTAACAACAGTTGTTACGGCATCAGTAGTAATTGGTAAATGTGTTGTTAACCATTCAATTGTGGTTGGCGTTATCACTGTTGTAGGTGCATCAGTTGTAACTACTTCAGTTGCTGATATATCCGTAGTGACCTCTTGTGTGGTAGGTACGTATGTTGTTTCGGTCGTCGAAAATTCCGGATTTGTTGATTCAGTTGTAATTAAATTTGGTGTAGTAGATTCAGTGGAAGGCTCTTCTGTAAAAACTTCTGTTGTTGTTGTTTCTGGTAAATGTGTTGTAAGCCACTCTACTGTCGTTGGCATATTAGAAGTTGTGAAGAACTGTGTCGTTGGCAAGTCTGTTGAAGAGGATCCTTCTGTCGTCACAGCCTCTGTAGTTGTAGGAGCTTGTGTCGTAGGAACTTCCGTCGTCACAGCCTCTGTAGTTGTAGGAGCTTGTGTTGTAGAAACTTCCGTTACAGCTTCAGTGGTAGTAGGAGCCTGTGTTGTAGGAACTTCCGTTACAGCTTCAGTGGTAGTAGGAGTCTGTGTTGTAGGAACTTCCGTAACAGCTTCAGTGGTAGTAGGAGCCTGTGTTGCAGGAACTTCCGTTACAGCTTCAGTGGTAGTAGGAGCCTGTGTTGTAGGAACTTCCGTTTCAGCTTCAGTGGTAGTAGGAGCCTGTGTTGAAGGAACTTCCGTTTCAGCTTCAGTGGTAGTAGGAGCCTGTGTTGTAGGAACTTCCGTTACAGCTTCAGTGGAAGTAGGAGCCTGTGTTGTAGGAACTTCCGTTACAGCTTCAGTGCTAGTAGGAGCCTGTGTTGTAGGAACTTCCGTTTCAGCTTCAGTGGTAGTAGGAGCCTGTGTTGTAGGAACTCCCGTTACAGCTTCAGTGGTAGTAGGAGCCTGAGTTGTAGGAACTTCCGTCGTTACAACTTCAGTGGTTGTAGGTGCCTGTGTTGTAGGAACTTCTGTCGTCACAGCGTCAGTAGTTGTAGGAGCCTGCGTTGTAGGAACTTCCGTTACAGCTTCAGTGGAAGTAGGAGCCTGTGTTGTAAGAACTTCCGTTTCAGCTTCAGTGGTAGTAGGAGCCTGTGTTGTAGGAACTTCTGTTGTTACAGCGTCCGTAGTTGTGGGCGCCTGTGTTGTGGAAACTTCTGTCGTTACAGCTTCAGTGGTAGTAGGAGCCTGTGTTGTAGGAACTTCTGTCGTCACAGCGTCAGTAGTTGTAGGAGCCTGTGTTGTAGGAACTTCCGTCGTTACACCTTCAGTGGTAGTAGGAGCCTGTGTTGTAGGAACTTCTGTCGTCACAGCGTCAGTAGTTGTAGGAGCCTGTGTTGTAGGAACGTCCGTTACAGCTTCAGTGGAAATAGGAGCCTGTGTTGTAGGAACTTCTGTCGTTACAGCTTCAGTGGTAGTAGGAGCCTGTGTTGTAGAACCTTCTGTCGTTACAGCTTCAGTGGAAGTAGGAGCCTGTGTTGTTGGAACTTCCGTTACAGCTTCAGTGGTAGTAGGAGCCTGTGTTGTAGGAACTTCCGTTTCAGCTTCAGTGGTAGTAGGAGCCTGTGTTGTAGGAACTTCCGTTTCAGCTTCAGTGGTAGTAGGAGCCTGTGTTGTAGGAACTTCTGTCGTCACAGCGTCAGTAGTTGTAGGAGCCTGTGTTGTAGGAACTTCCGTCGTTACACCTTCAGTGGTAGTAGGAGCCTGTGTTGTAGGCACTTCTGTCGTTACAGCATCAGTAGTTGTGGGTGCCTGTGTTGTAGGAACTTCCGTTACAGCTTCAGTGGAAGTAGGAGCCTGTGTTGTAGGAACTTCCGTTACAGCTTCAGTGGTAGTAGGAGCTTGTGTTGTAGGAACTTCCGTTTCAGCTTCAGTGGTAGTAGGAGCCTGTGTTGTAGGAACTTCTGTCGTTACAGCTTCAGTGGTAGTAGGAGCCTGTGTTGTAGAACCTTCTGTCGATACAGCTTCCGTAGTAGTAGGAGCCTGTGTTGTAGGAATTTCTGTAGTTACAGCGTCCGTAGTTGTGGGCGCCTGTGTTGTAGAAACTTCTGTCGTTACAACTTCAGTGGTAGTAGGAGCCTGTGTTGTAGGAACTTCTGTCGTCACAGCGTCAGTAGTTGTAGGAGCCTGTGTTGTAGGAACTTCCGTCGTTACACCTTCAGTGGTAGTAGGAGCCTGTGTTGTAGGAACTTCTGTCGTCACAGCGTCAGTAGTTGTAGGAGCCTGTGTTATAGGCACTTCTGTCGTTACAGCGTCCGTAGTTGTGGGCGCCTGTGTTGTAGAAACTTCTGGCGTTACAGCTTCAGTGGTAGTAGGAGCCTGTGTTGTAGGAACTTCTGTCGTCACAGCGTCAGTAGTTGTAGGAGCCTGTGTTATAGGCACTTCTGTCGTTACAGCGTCAGTAGTTGTAGGAGCCTGTGTTGTAGGAACTTCCGTCGTTACACCTTCAGTGGTAGTAGGAGCCTGTGTTGTAGGAACTTCTGTCGTCACAGCGTCAGTAGTTGTAGGAGCCTGTGTTGTAGGAACTTTCGTCGTTACACCTTCAGTGGTAGTAGGAGCCTGTGTTGTAGGAACTTCTGTCGTTACAGCTTCAGTGGTAGTAGGAGCCTGTGTTGTAGAACCTTCTGTCATTACAGCGTCCGTAGTTGAGGGCGCCTGTGTTGTAGAAACTTCTGTCGTTACAGCTTCAGTGGTAGTAGGAGCCTGTGTTGTAGTTACTTCCGTCGTTACAGCCTCTGTTGTTGAAGGAGCCTGTGTTGTAGGAGCTTCTGTTGTAGGAACTTCCGTCATCACAGCTTCAGTGGTAGTAAGAGCATCTGTCGTTACAGCGTCCGTAGTAGTGGGCGCCTGTGTTGTAGGAACGTCCATCGTTACAGCTTCAGTGGTAGTAGGAGCCTGTGTTGTAGGAACTTCTGTCGTTACAGCTTCAGTGGTAGTAGGAGCCTGTGTTGTAGAAACTTCCGTTTCAGCTTCAGTGGTTGTAGGAGCCTGTGTTGTAGGAACTTCCGTTACAGCTTCAGTGGTAGTAGGAGCCTGTGTTGTAGGAACTTCCGTTTCAGCTTCAGTGGTAGTAGGAGCCTGTGTTGTAGGAACTTCTGTCGTTACTGCTGCAGTGGTAGTAGGAGCCTGTGTTGTAGGAACTTCTGTCGTCACAGCTTCAGTGGTAGTAGGAGCCTGTGTTGTAGGAACTCCCGTTACAGCTTCAGTGGTAGTAGGAGCCTGTGTTGTAGGAACTTCCGTTACAGCTTCAGTGGTAGTAGGAGCCTGTGTTGTAGGAACTTCCGTTTCAGCTTCAGTGGTTGTAGGAGCCGGTGTTGTAGGAACTTCTGTCGTTACAGCTTCAGTGGTAGTAGGAGCCTGTGTTGTAGGAACTTCCGTTACAGCTTCAGTGGTAGTAGGAGCATGTGTTGTAGGAACTCCCGTTACAGCTTCAGTGGTAGTAGGAGCCTGAGTTGTAGGAACTTCCGTCGTTACAGCTTCAGTGGTTGTAGGTGCCTGTGTTGTAGGAGCTGTATATGTAGATGAAGGTTCCTGTGTTGTTGGCACTGCTGTTGTCGATGTCAATGGCGTTGTTGTAACGATCGGCGTTTCTGTGCTTCCTAAATTACAATTGGCAGCATGAGGCCAGTTGCATATCTGTAAATAAAATAAATAGTTATTACATATTATGAAAGCTTTGAAATAAGAAGATGTCGTGTACAATGCTAATCTCAACGACAGTTTTTGTCATTCTCACGTGTGAGTGTGTGACCTGTATGTATGTATGTTCCTATGTCCGTCCGTAACTACACAACGGGTCAACCGATTTTGATAAATGTTATGCCATTAGATTTGTGTTAGTTGCATTAGTGTCACTGGGGTACATAATTACCCGACTTATACATATAATTAGTCCCGTAGTTGGGCTATTAATTTTTTTTGTGTTTAATATGATTTTCAAAGGCACTAGCGTGTTAGTAAACCCAAAATATTTAAACATAACATACATATTCTTCACATAACATACGATTCGATTATTATGATACGTTTTTTTTCACAGAGCCTTCCGTCACTTTCGTGGTCAACTATAAATGTATTTTTTTAACTGAATAATTGATTGCAACAGCATTAAGCACTAATTACTATATAGTAATTGAACCAAGTACTTGAAAAAAGCTAATACTAGCTTGGTTCAAGTATTTCCTCTCAATCGTTATGATCCTACTAGCCTGGTACCAACCAAATCGGTATCTTGCACAACGATCGACGGCACAGAGGTGAACTACTTTAAATCCATCCCATCGCGAAGAAAAGATGTATACAAATATTATAAGATTTATTCATACCTGATTCTGAAAGTCGAAATGCGTTCCAGGTGCACAATCTCTTTCCACTTTGTTACCAAAGTTACACTGGTAAAACTTCGTACAATCATTTTCGTGGGGCAACAAGTGATGAATGTGAAAATTTGCGGGACAACCATTTGGCAGCAATACTGTTTCTGTTGTTGTAGCTTGACTAGTTGTTGTTGATGAGCTTGTTGATGGTTGTATAGTTGTTGATGAGCTTGTAGATGGTAGACTAGTTGTTGACGAGCTTGTTGATGGTTGACTAGTTGTTGATGATGTAGTTGGTGTTGAAGGCTGACTAGTTGTTGTTGATGTTGTGGCCCCTGGACTGCAAGTTACCAATAACGGCCAATTGCAAACCTGGAAGAAACCACATACATATTTAAAATTAATTTATACTTCTATACTAATATTATAATGAGAAAAGATTTGTTTGTTCGATTTGAATAGGCCCCGAAACTTACTGGATCGATTTGAAAAATTCTAATATTAACCTTTAGAATTCTACATTATCCCTGATGAACATAGGCTAAACATTCATATTCATCACCATCATCATCATCATCTATCACCACGCATGTGAAACCACGGAGCGCAGCTACCTAGTTGCTCTATAAAAATGACGAATTATTACTAAATATACATTTAGACACATTTCGGACGCTTTGTAATATATAATATGGTCTCTTAGTGTAGGTTTATTAGAAATCTATGGTATTATCAACTTATCACCAAGATCCCGAGCATTTTCAGTGCAAACTCAAAGCACAAACCAGCCAACGAGGTATTTTCCTTTTGTCGCATAGCATAACAAGGTATTCGATGGGTGGTTATCTACAATAATATTATAAAGAGGAAAGATTTGATTATTTGTAATGGATAAACTCAAATACAACGGGTTTTTTTTAATTCTTTCACCAGTAGAAAGCTATATTATGCCTGAGTTATATATGTTTGATTCATCATCATCATCATCATTGTCCAACACCACGCTGGTTTAATCGGGAAGCGCAGCTCTGAGACACAAAGTCTGGTAAAATTTTGACATTGAACGCAACCCTATAGACGCTGCGGACGAATGATATCTAAGTGTCGTGTCTACTTTATACTATTTTCTTTTGATAACGACTTATAGTGGTTAAAGATATAACATATTGGTATACATGTGTATTATATGTAGTTATCAACATACAATACTAATGTATATGTAGTTATATTATGGTATCAAATGAAATAATACTCGGCACACGGCACTTTAACCCCCGTGTAAAAAACTTTTTAATGTGTTGATATGCCCGAGCGTAACCTATGTGCTATTCTAGGTCATCGTCTATCTACGTAAAAAATAGAAGCATTTATTTACATAATTTGATTTGAACAAGCATATGACTGCAGTCTCACCTGATGGAAAGTGATCGACGGTGGTACATGCTCGCTTAAAAGGTTTCACTCTGTATTTGAAGACTCCCAGATTATATATCGGGAAACATAGACGATGGTAGGTTGTTCCATACTTCAGCCGTACGTACTAAGAAGCTAGATTTGAAGCGCTTCATGCGTATTTTTGGAATATCGACCATGTACAGATGCCGTGTTTCTGTGCGTTTTGTTATAAAAAAGCGTTCAAATAGAAGCTAAATTATTATTGGTACTCTAGTTTTTGCGCCAAAGAGGAACAAACATCTAATAGTTATCCATCCATTTTAAATAGACGTGCTTAATATAAGTGTATGAAATATGAAAATACTTTTTGGTAGCTTACCTGAAAATTAACATCAAATAGCAGGCCAGGTGGACACTCTTTCAACACCTTGTCCCCATGCGAGCATTGATAGAACTTGGAACAATCACTTTCATGCGGCAACAACTGGTGTATGTCAGGATCGCCCGGACAACCATTTGGTAATATTTCCGACGATGGCGGCTCAGTTGTTATTGATTCGGTCGGTGGTGATGAGGTTGTTGTTGATGTGGTTGTTGTTGATGTAGTTGTCGATGGCGTAGTTGTTGTTGATGTAGTTGTCGATGGCGTAGTTGTTGTTGATGTAGTTGTCGATGGCGTAGTTGTCGTTGATGTTGTTTGCGGTGATGATGTGCCTGAATTGCACTGTACTAACGCGGCGTGGTTGCATGTCTGAAATGTACATTTTCTAAGTTAGTATATGAGTTGGTTATTTCTGTTTACTGAACTCGTGATTGCTTACTGATTTACTTTCATGTGAATACTCTTCGAGTTTTCACACAAAATTTGATTAAATGGCATAAAGGAGAGGAGTCATAGAGGCACAACCGGCACGTGTGGAGGTGAAAGATAGCTACGTGCATACTAATAACCGGCTAACAATGCATCAAATGTTTCCAGAGAAATGTTTCTGTTTAATCCTTATGTCGCGTTCCATAGCAAATGCTGCAAAAACCCTAATCTTTTAGTAGCTAGTATTGCGTTATTTCAAAGATATTAACCTAATATTTTACTATTTAATTATTTTGGAATGCTTTTGGATTTGGCGTAAAGGGGTATGATTCCATCAACAAAATTTTAGCCCAACTGTAATCGAATCTTAACTGAACGGCGACTTTCAATACGTTTTCTTATTCTACTATTGAACAACAGTCCAGCTGCAGTTACGTTTCTGTCAGCGTTCAATCAAAACTCGATAGATCATTAACACGACGCTTACTCATATTCATATCATTGATGCGACGATGCGTTCCAATTTTTTTATAGAGCTAGTTGAATGGTTTTTCGGGTAATTATCGAACGACAACCAGATTCGAACTACAGTTGCAACGTGATAGATTGTTAAACGTTGTGAAACAGTAGAATATGTCATCAAATCATACTACATACCTACTGGCTCGTGTATACTTCTTGCAAATTACAGATATGCGAGAAGGCAAATTGCATGCAAGTTAAACGTATCCCATTGTGCCATTTACTTGCCTATACCATTAACTTGCAACCAATTTACTGCTTTACTTTGCAGTATGTGTATTCCTACTCTTCCTATTTCTATTGTAGAGTGATCAGAGAAAAACAGTCTTATCAGTATACAATATTTAAATACATTTCACAATTCTTTGTAACTTTCCTTAGATATTTAATATTTATCTATTTCTTTTTTCTTTTTTAAAATCCACATAAGGTCTTCAGGTGCCAAACTAGGCAGAGGCTGTACTATGGTAACCCGATGTCCGATTTACGTATACACACTCAGACACAGATCAAACTGAAATGTCCAAGCACACAAATAATTGTCCTGTTTAATTAAATTTAGAAGGCAGATATCCTACCGACTGCGCCAACTGGCCAGTCAAAACTATTTTCAATAAGTTTAAAGATCTGAACACGTGTGTGAAAGAGGATGGAGAAATTGAGACAGGTAAAATGTGAGTAATTAAATAAAAATTTAGCTTACTTGTAAACTTTCATCGAACAACGTGCCTGGGCCGCAAGTTTCAACTATTCGCTGCCCATTGCTGCATGAGTAGAACTTGTCGCAGTCAGTCTCGTGAGGAAGTAGGAGATGGACGTGGAAGTCAGACGGACAGCCGTTAGGTAGGTACTGTGCTGACGATGCCGCTATGAAGAGCAGTATTATTGCTTTATTCATATCTGAAAATTAAATTTTGTCTACGTTTAGTAGGTTTGATGATATGTATTTATATTTAAATTATAATTAAAATACATATAATTAATATTATTATTCGTTATTTAATATTATAAAATTATATTTTATATCATTAAATAATTATAATTTATTAATTATTTAACAGTATTAAAATTTATTTTGTATCAATGTCTATTTTTTTTCCTTGTCACGCCTAAACAGCTGAACGGATCGTGTTGAAATTTGGCAAGGAGATATATGATATCCCGGGGAAGGACATAAAATACTTTTCATCATCATCCATCACCACGTGGGTGAAACCGTGGGGCGCAGCTAGTACTTAAGTAAAACAAAGTCGGGTTGGTTAAGCAAACCAAAGTAGCAGAATAACTAATAAAAATATAAAAAAAACGAAGTTCTTTTTTGTTAAAAAAAATATTTAATCTTAAACGTTATGTATGGAACTACTTTTTAAATAAAGACTCGAAAACTGAATGACTGAAATCGATAAATTGTTTTGAAAACTGCGAGCATGGATTGTCGGTACAATAAACTTGTCATGTCGGTAAACTAATTTTGTCTATCGTAACTCGTTTCTAGCATGGATCTAGCCGTGATAGCTATATCGCGGGCCGTTTTTTATCGATAATTACTGTAAAATGTTTATCCTATCGACGCGGTACGAAGTTAAGTTATTAGGTAAGGTTTATAGTATTAGTATGATATAAAAAAAAACAGTTGATGGTTGCACTCACTTTTTGATTAGATGGATACTTTTGAAAGACCTCAGACACGGGAACTCCAGGTTGAATTAAATCAAAATAAATTTATTCTCTATCATTTTGGGTGGGTCCCGTTAGCTCCAGGGGGCGTGGTGGTTTTGTCTATCGACATTCTTGTCTCAGCAATACAAAAGTGCCAAATGATTATACTTAGATTCAAGATAACAGAATCATTGAAAAACATTGATATGATAACCAAGGATACGTCCAAAAGAACACATGCTTTTACATTGTGTTTAATCTTTCTTTGGTAGAGCCCACATCGGAGAATATTAAAATATCTAGTCATATCGCTTCGGCTGTTTAAAGAACTGGAGTTCGAAACTGGTTCCGTACAAGGCTTTCAATTTACTTGTATGGAACTGGTCCCATATATTACACTAGCTGCTCTCCACGGTTTCACCCGCGCGGTAATGGATGATGATGAATCTTATATAGTCTATGTTACTCAGGGTGAATATAGCTTTCCAACGGTGAAAGAATTTTTGAAATCGTTCCAGTACTTTTTGAGCCATTTCGTTACAAACATACTTACAAATCTTTCCTCTTTATATTATGTATGATTTAATCAATTACTGGTCTGACTAACTGATTCATCACCACAGCCTAGCTGGAACTTTCTCTTCGGTCATTCCATCATTACTGAGGATCGTGATCATCACGGCAGCACTTTGGATCTGATGAAGAGTCTCCATCGGCTCCGGTCAGTGGCCATCGCCACCCCGGCGGAGAAGCGGGACGTTGGTGTTTCCTTCAGTTGGTGAGACCAGGTCAATGCAAAAAAACACCTGGTCGGAGACAAGCCTCGTAAAGGTTTCCCTTCTAGATATCCCACTACAATGAGCTTTTCCAAGCTTCTGTCGCCACGTCTGGCGATGTGGCCAAAATAGCTTAGTACACGACGATGACCTAAAGTAGACTTCGGAATCGGTGCTTAATTTTCTATTGCGACTGAATTAAGACGTTATTGCGTTTGGCTGTCCACGGTATTCGCAGCATCCATCTCCAGCGCCACATAATAGTTGACACGTAATAGTTGACGCATGTGTTAGGACCTTGGGTTAGGACCAAGCGTGTATAATCGCTTACCAGAGCATATTACCAAAGCGGCTAGTATAAGACCCTTTAAAGTTAAGTTAAAATCATGGCTCATCGAGTTTCTCGTATGATGTCAATGAATACATCAGCAAAACCTTTTAAATTTGTGATGATGATATACATTTTTAATGAATTGGTTATTTAAATGTATCATAATGATTATAATTTTGGTTAATTCTTTTATTATTATTTTACACTATATTAATTAATTTTTATTATAATTTTAAAATTGAATTAATATATTACACACACATTCAAAAATTACTTGTAATTTTTGACTTACATATTGTCATAATCACTCCAATCTAGTGAATCACAGTCAGATTGGTTCAAACTTATTAATTGGGACCAAAACTTCTCGACACTTTCAGAGTACGACTGCGCATGTCCATTCCATGTCAAGTATTATGTCTACTCTGAAAGGTATCACCAGTCATCGTTACCTACTACAAATCGTGCTGTTCAATGCTGACTCATGAGTAATGCTTACTGATAACAATAGGATCTGATTGATTTGTAGCGAAAACCTGCCCTGTTGTGTTAGCAGTAGGTACCTGGATGGTTGACCGAGCTTTGCGACTTGTAAATCGACTTGTAAATGTTTTTATTTACCAATAAATTGTCTATTGTATAGCCTCTTGTCTGTCGCACCTGCCGGCGGTAGATAGCTTTATCTGTTACGTAGTTTACGTGGAAAATGGCTCCTCGCTATTGCTCGTAAGTAAATTTTATAAGTGTTGCTTATTAACGCCATCTATTGTCAAGTAGCTTTAGAGTTTCTGTGTCGGTAAAGCTTTAGTTAGTTTTTCATTGCCTAAAAACATGAATAAAACTAAAATTTCTAAAATTTAAACCTAGCTTAGTTTGATTTATTGCCCCCGAAACCCCCGCATATAATAAAATATAATAAATTTGATGTAAATCGCTGAAGCCGTTTCCGAGATTCAGCGTATGTAAGTCTATTCAAGATTTGCTCGTTTAATATACGTATATATAATAGGTATAAATAAATATATTTTATTTTTATTTTAATATCTTAGGGAAACTTATAGCTAGTTACAGAGTTAGTAATGTATGTAGGTGCTGATGGCCATTTAAAAATTTCCACAAATAGCAAGCTATATATCTCATAATGATATATAAATTATACGTAAACTGGAAATAGCAGCCAAATACGCTAGAAATAGAAAATAAGTATATTTGAACATAAAATACTAAAGTGAAGTTTATATAACACACACAAATATAATAATCGTCAAAAAACTGCCTATTTAACAAATACTGGCCAGGAGCCGCTTAAGCTGACTAGTAGAATATCCTAACTACTAATATTATAAACGCGAAAGTTTGTGAGTATGGATGTGTGGATCTTTGTCACTCATTAACGCACAAACGGCGGGGGCCATTTTGATGAAATTTGGTGTGGAGGTAGATGAGGCGCTGGATTAACACATAGGATACTTTTCATCTTCATCATCATCCATCACCAAGCGGGTGAAAAAGCGTATTATGCTTGGGCACAGCATAGACAAAATAATAGGACCTCCGCCTACGTCAAGATCGTAATGATGACAGTTCTGTCAAATTTGTGTCAGTTTCTGATAGCTTAATCAAAATAAAAGTCAATTTGACAGCTCGATACACTAGACGTGCTCGGCAATCGTCAAGGGTGATGAAATGTAATGATAGTTTTTTTCCATGGTGATTAATTGTATAATTGTATGTACGTAAGTCCTTTAATTTATTATTAATATACCTAATACTATTATAGCAACTGCGTTTGACCATGTACCTATTTTATGACATTTTGGTATAAACACACGCCGTGACACAGATAACTCACAGTTTGTATGCCGAAACGTGACGCGTTGACGTTTTACGATACGAATACATTTTCGCAAATTGTTTGTTCAATCATGAAAGCGTTAGT
This sequence comes from Selenia dentaria, assembly GCA_917880725.1. Classification (NCBI taxonomy): domain Eukaryota; kingdom Metazoa; phylum Arthropoda; class Insecta; order Lepidoptera; family Geometridae; genus Selenia; species Selenia dentaria. The sequence goes on from OU862902.1 coordinate 3,017,699, forward strand.
TTCACGATAATCCCGTTTTAAACAAATTTTAATTAAAAAAATTCAAAAAAATCTATATATATTGCAAACATTTAATAAGTAATTTTAATTAATAACCAATAAATGAATGTATATATTATTGTATATTTAAACAAATCGTAACCATCGGGTAAATCTCTTTTTTGCCGACTTCCAAAAAAAAAAAGGTGTAAAGTTGTGTAAATTGGTAAAGTTTATAATTGTTGCTAAAAAATTACCTAGTTATCATCACTGTATCTCCTGCGTTTGATATTAGTATAAAAAGTAGTGGTTATCTACAAAGCCACAAACGAAGAGTTGAAGTGTAGGTAGGTAGGTATATCTAAAATTATATAACAAGTACGATTTGAAAAATTTAATACCGACTTCCATTTTATTCAGTTATTGGATTGTAACTAAAAAACTACTGGACCGAATTTGATGAAATGGGTCCACACGACCTCGTTTTCCACAGAAAATATATCGAGTTATGTGCGTTTTTCCGTACCGCGTAGCACACCGTTTGCCTGGTTCTTTCCTCTGCATCTTCCAACGAAATTGTTGCGAGATTAGACTATCTTACAAATACCGAGATTGATGCAAGATTGCGCCTAGTGTGGACCACCCAACTCGGGATATACATGCATAAAACAACACATACAACTCACTCAAGCAAAATCTCTTCAACACGTGTTTTGTCTCTACACGACGCATCCTCACGAGATATTGACTTGTCAACCGCTATAACTATAGTGAATATTATATTTCTCCCAACACTTTATTTAAATATTATCGTTTACCCGTCCGTTTTTTAGTATTACCCGTCCCGTGTCTTCTGGTTTATTTCCGACCTACGCATAAAAGATCAAATAAAAAATACTAGGTACTCATGAATAGTTTGACCAAGTAAAAGCAAGTTTATACCGGTGGAGTGTATTGGATCTGATAAAATTAGTCACAAACTCGAGGTCTAAAAATGTTTATACACTTTGTGTATGCGTGAAATGGCTTAGCACTTTTTTAAACGTACACATGGTGTACGGAAAGAATGTCGAACTGATCCGGACTTTTAGCAGAGAAAGATCGCCTACCTCGGACATGTTCTACGACATGATCGGTATTCTCTCCTGCAGACCATCATGATGGGAAATGTACCCGGGAAGCGTAAATCGGGTAGACGAAAGATGTCTTGGCTCCGTAATATCAGGGAGTGGACAGGGATTAAGACCGTGGAACAATTGTTCATATTAGCGTATGACAAAAAAAAATTTGAGAAGCTGACTGCCAACCTTCAGTAATGGAGAGGCACTTAAAGAAGAAGAAGATTGTGTACGCGCGACACGCGACGGGTTAAATATGGATTTGAGCAAAGTAACGCCTGACACAATAAATTAAGTTAATAAGTATCTATAATCTAATTGTTTTGTTTTGTAATTATTACTATTTTAATATTTTTATATTATATTAAACTTACTACGGTAGGCGCTTACAAGCGTTCACAGTTCTGGGGGGTGCGAGTGCACTATGTTAAAGTGACCCGGAATGTCACAAAACCTGTCGGGATACCAACTGTACCGCGTAAGTTAAACCGTCAAAATAGTATTAAACTATAGATTCAGATATATTTTTATTATAAAACTGTGTCGCATTATTGATCTTATACATAAATATAGTCCCAACAGCGTGGTACATATAGAACATACAATAGTATTAGTAAATAATTTAATCTAATTAAAACAATTTACTTTATGCACACACCACCTTATTTTATTATTAATACAATTAAATACAATGTCAAATAATTCAAATTTAATCAGTCATAGAATAAAACCTTCTAATATTGTATTTTAAAATGTCGCTTAATTTGTTAGATCGTTTTTTTATTAGAATAGTAAATATTATTTCTATAAACATGTCGATACAGATACCCGAATTCAGAAATTAAATTATATTGTTTCTATTTTGTCTATCCATACGACACAATAAACGAATTTATTGTCTTCTAATTACTCTATTATTATTATCTTCTTATTATTTTTTTGTAATTATTACATATAATAATATAATATGAAACTTACGTGGTATAGGCGGTTGCGAGCGCGCACTTATACTACTTTTAATTCCTGTTGGATAAAACGTGATAGAAGGTCAACGCGCGAAATTGACATAATCGATTACTCGCCATTAAACAAAATCATTGTTAGAGTTCCGTACGTAACTACAAAACTTTTTTCTAAACCTTCTCCGTTCGTCTGTCTGTTCTACCATCAAAATGCATCTTTAAAAGCGTGATAGGGTATCTAACCTGAGGTAAGATAGATATGGCGGATGACATAACTATTAAACAGTCAAAAATAATTTGAATCTTATTAAATAAGTAATGAAATAGTAGAACATATAAAAATACAGTTATATCTATTTAATAACAGGAGCAAATATTGGCCATTGCTATTCAACGGGGTAATGCGGCCAGTGTTTTGGGGACCTTTGCTCCGGGAACAATTAGGGGCGGGTTGTTTGACTAATTTTATTTTTAGACATTATTGTATTGACTTTTTGGAATAAAAATTATTATATTATTATAACTAAGAATGTCAACTGATATAATGTTTTGATAAGTCGCTTGTGTCAATTAATTCAATTAAATGTCAAACCTTAATATATACCCATGCTAGATTTTTATCATCTAAGAAGTCATTTATAGAGTGATAAAAAATATGTAATAACTCAAATATTATATATGTGATTAAAATGATGGTGGTAAAAAGCACACGATGGTTTATTTCTCTAGATTTATGTACATTTGATGGGTTATTAACCTTTACTGTTCGTTTGGTGCACGAGTGTATACACTCGTTTGCTTATATGCAAAGTGAACAGAACCATAAAACGTTGTGAGTGTGTGTGTGTGTGTTTTCCTCGTAATACGCCTTAGAAAGTTTTAGTAATGGTAGTACACCTACTAGAACGATACTAGAACATGGCTTATGGAGGATCCAAATAATCTATCTATCCACGGTTTTCCTTACTACCGATAGAAATTTGACATAACGTCCATACAAATAGTGTCAAATATCTATCTCTAGTAAGGTAAACCGACGATAGATAGATTATTGGGACCGGCCGTTAGACTGTACATAACAAAGGAATTACATACTTGACTGTGACTTGACTCTGTCTTATTTGAATGAAAATGTTACTTGACACAACTTTATCTAGGTACTTTATTATTTATCTTGAGAAATGGCATATGTACAAAAGTACGAGTCTACTAACAAAGGAAATAAAAATAAATCACATGTACATATTATAAAAAAAATTGCATAAACTCGTAAAACTATACTAACATTAATGATGAAATACAGTACTTAAATCCCTGACTACGGGTAGAGTGCCAAAAAAGCTGGCAACGTTACATAACCAGGCTGATACGTTGAATAGCCAGGCTGATACGTTGAATAGCCAGGCTCATATGTGAATACCCAGGCTGATACGTTGAATAGCCAGGCTTTGATTTGTTGAATAGCCAGGCTTTGATATGTTGAATAGCCAGGCTTTGATATGTTGAATAGCCAGACTGATACGTGAATAGCCATTCTGATAAGTTGAATAGCCAGGCTTTGATATGTTGAATAGCCAGGCTTTAATATGTTGAATAGCCAGGCTTTGATATGTTGAATAGCCAGACTGATACGTTGAATAGCCAGACTGATACGTTAATTAGCCAGGCTATGATACGTTGAATAGCCAGGCTGATACGTTAAAAAGCCAGGCTATGATACGTTGAATAGCCAGGCTGATACGTTAATAAGCCAGACTGATACGTTGAATAGCCAGACTGATACGTCAAAAAGCCAGGCTATGATACGTTGAATAGCCAGGCTGATACGTTAAAAAGCCAGGCTATGATACGTTGAATAGCCGGTGCCTGGGTTTATCCATTAGTAGTTGGTCTACCTAGCTTGCATGCCTCGCACTGCTTGTTTTGTATAAATCCAGGCCTTCCGTACTCATCCCGGATGGGTAAGGAGGCGTTGGTCTTGGGGGAGAGCGCAAGTCGTGTAGATCCCCAAGGCAAGTCTGGCGGTTCTCCTTCTCGTGGTTGCTGCCTGTTTTGGTTTATTTCCCTCAGAAATAGACGTTACTGAAACCGCCAGGCGCCGCGTGTCCGTATGTTTATGTATGTATATTTTGTATTTTCTGGTAATATATGTATAATAAATCTTTCTGTTGATTTCTTCCTTCTTGCGTGTTTTCGTTTTCTTGTTGTTTCTTCCCAATCCGAAGCTATGATGCCCGGCGAGAGGATGAATGGCTGCAGGGGTTGCAGTCACGAGGGATCAACCCAGGCTGTCAAGCCTCTAAACTGACATAATCATGGCTAGTTGCAAAAGAGATAAACTACCCCAGGTGGGTACCGTCAACGATGGAGAATCCCACCCTCCTTTGGGAGGCTGCCCCTCGTATTCTGGGGAGGGCAACAACTGCCTTAACTCAACCAAAAGTACTGAAGACTCCAGTAACTTACTGGAAAATGATTTAGGATGCGAACGAGAGGCACGTGTTCTTCTCACACCCTGCCCCATCATTGAGAAAGATGAGGTTGCGAAAACCATAAAGGACGCAGGCCGTGGAGGCCATACTGAGGAAGGAAATGAGACTGGCTCTTTCGGGAAGCTATCTGTACCAACAACTACGATAAGAGGAGTAGATGGAAGCGAGGAATCAGACTGTTCTACTCGGTCTGGCTCCTCATATGCTTCAACAGCGTCGGACTTGGGACGCGCTGTTCGTAAGCGAGGAAGGAAGGCGATCGATGACACAACGGACATCCCGGGATCTAAACGGGTCATGTTTTTAAAAGGAAAGACAATGGAGGACGATGTTTTCGATCCAGCCGTATCGCCCATGGAGTCGAGAACGAAGGGAAAACTGCCAAAGAGTATGGCACTAGAAAAAGAGATGGAATTACAATCCACCGAGGAGATTTATGCTTCCATGAAAGTTCAACTCGAGACTGTCGAGAAAATAGCCGACAAGTCTAAAAACATGAGAGGAGACTACATTCACGGACTGCGCGTGTCAGCTCGTAAGGTTTTAGCAGCATCTACTGTGCTGGTGGCGCGGACACGTGCCGAAGTAAATGTGGATAGGCTGGAACGGGAAAATGCGGAGCTACGAGGTCAGATGGCAGTGCTCACTAAGAAAGTTGAAGAACTGACGGACTCAATCAGTCAACAGGCAGTTACGCAGGCCGGCGGAGAGATCGCGGCCAAACCAGCGACACCTTCACCTGTCACTGGAGGGAAACAATGGGAGGAACGTTTTATGGAACGCATTAGTGCGCTTATAGATCCAAAGATGAATTCGTCCACCAAATCTTCTCTCTCCCAGAGCAGTACTGCTCCTGATCTTCAGGAGCCAACGTTGAAAGTTTCCAAAGCAAAAGGCAATGCGAAATCTAAACGCCAAACAACCAATAAGGAACAAACGACAGTTTCGCAGGCCAGCGGAGAGAACGCGGTCAAACCAGTGACACCGTTATCTGTCGCTGGAGGGATACACTGGGAGGAACGTCTTATGGAACGCATTGATGCGCTCATAGACAAGAAGATGAATGTGTTTACCAAATCTTCTTCCCAGAGCAGTACGGCTTTTGATCTTCAGGAGCCAACGGAGAATGTTACTAAGGGAAAAAACAAGGCGAAATCTAAACGCCAACTACCTAATGAGGAACTACCGGTGATACAGCCAAGGTGCCCTGAGGACCAGACATTATCAGCACCAGCACCGGAATGGGTAACCGTAACCCGGAAGGCTAAGAAAAAGCCTTCTCATCCTAAGCGGGATGTGCGTTCAGTAAAACCTAGACCAATAGGCGGCCCAAAGACTAGCCCCAAAGCTACTCCAAATTCCGGCCAAAACAAGACCAAACCAATTCGGCTGCGAAATACGGCGGCTATTACAGTGACGGTTCCTCAGGGCTCTGAACTCACATATGCCGCGGTAATGAGAGCTGCCAAGGAGCGCATCAAGCTGGCCGAAGTTGGAGTGGAAACTCTCCGTTCAAAAAAGGCCATTACTGGAGCGCTTATTATGGAGGTAGCTGGGACCGACTGCGCCTCTAAAGCTGATGCACTGGCCGGTCGCATGCGCGAAGTCTTGTCCGACTTGGACGTGCGTATAGCGCGTCCAGTGAAAACGGGGGAACTGAGGTTAAAGGATCTGGATGACAGTATCACGCCCCACGACGTTGCATCTGCAGTTGCGGAGGCCGGAGGCTGTTCTATTGATGATGTGCGTGTGGGCGACATTCGCTGTTCACCCACTACCTTGGGCACGGTATGGGTCCGTTGCCCACTAGCTTCAGTGCGCAAGCTAGCCGAGGCTAAACGCGTTGTCGTCGGATGGGTATCCGCTCGCGTCGACTACCTGGAATCACGGCCGCTGCAATGCTTTCGGTGCCTAGAATATGGGCACGTCCGTAGCTCGTGTCGAAGTGCAGTAGATCGTAGTAGCCTATGCTATGCATGTGGGGAGCCAGGTCACAGAGCCAACAAGTGTACAAGTCCACTTAACTGTCCGCTTTGCTCGGCTTTGGGTTGCAAGGCTGATCACAGGATGGGTAGCAATAAGTGCTCCCCTCCAAAAGGCAAGAAGAAAAAGAGGATGCCAGCACGTCCTACAATAGAACCGGAACCAGAAAGAGGAACAGCTCCAAGAGTGGAGGCTGTCCAGTTGAGCCATAGTTCATCCCAGGAGATCATGGAGGCCTCTTAATGGATCACAATTCCAATAAGGTCCTTCAGTGTAACCTGAACCACTGTCGAAGTGCGCAGGACCTTTTTCTGCAAACAGTCGCGCAGTGGTCAATTGGAATTGCTGTAGTGGCAGAGCCCTATCGAATCCCGGAACATCCCCGGTGGTTTGGGGATGCTGGAAACTCTGTCGCCATTTACTGGAGTGGAGGAGTAGGCAACCCTCCCTGTGCTTTCATTGAAAGGGGGCAGGGCTATGTTGCGACGGAATGGGGTCGGTTAGCCGTCGTGGGTTGCTATATCTCCCCGAACTGTTCCCTTACTGATTACGGAGTGTACCTTCATGAGGTTGGAAACTGCATAAGAAAGTGCCTGCCTCGTCCAGTGCTTATTTTGGGAGACTTCAACGCACACTCACGTGAGTGGGGGGATCGCCGGAATGACTCTAAGGGAGAGACAATACTTGGATGGGCAGCGGGAATGGATCTTCGACTTCTCAATCGAGGAGCTGTGAGCACATGTGTGCGATGGCAAGGAGAATCGATCGTAGATCTTTCATGGGCTACGTCGTCAGCCATTCATCTGGTGTCTGGATGGAGAGTTGCGGAGGAGATGGTCACGCTATCTGACCATCGTCACATTGTTTTCAATGTTTCCGTCCACCATCCCGGTCGTGCTACGCGTTGTAATGGTCATCTGGCTCGGCGTTGGGCTCTTAAACGGCTCGATAAGGATCTGCTTGAGGCTGCAGCCATCATCGCAGACTGGCCTGAAGATCGAGAAAATGAGGGCTGGTCCGATCCTGAGAGGGAAGCTATATGGTTCGATGAAACAATGATGTCGATATGCGATGCATCGATGCCTCGAGCTCAGCCAAACAACCGCAGGGCGGTGTATTGGTGGACGGAGGAGATAGCACGCCTTCGTGAGACGTGTCTGCGTGCCCGACGCCTGTACACCAGAATCCGCAGGAGAAGAAGGAGAGTTCCCTCTGAAGAGTCAGAAGAAAGTTACCGGGTATATCGCCGTGCCACCATGTCACTACAAGCTGCCATTAAATACGCTAGATCCCGTTCCTGGACTGATCTACTGGAGGGATTGAATCGGGACCCATGGGGTCGCCCGTACAAAATAGTGATCGGTAAACTCCGCCCGTGGGTACCCCCGCTGACGGAAACCCTGGACCAAGCATTTGTAGAAAGTGTTGTGAATACACTCTTTCCAAGAGTACAAGATAGCTCACCTGTCCTTCAATCTGACCCTACCATCTGGTCAGATGAAATGAGAGTAACAGAGACGGAGCTAGACCGAGCTGTAATACGCCTCAGGGCCCGAAACACGGCTCCTGGCCCGGATGGGATCCCAGGCCGGGCTTTGGCGCTAGCCCTACGTGCAGGTCTGGGGAACAGGCTGAGGCATTTGTTCGACAGCTGCTTCCGTTGCAGTGTTTTCCCTAAAAGTTGGAAAGTAGCAAAACTTGTTCTCTTAAAGAAGGAGGGCAGGCCAGCGGATTCCTCCTCCGCGTATCGTCCTATTTGCTTGCTGGACGAGGTTGGCAAAGTGTTCGAGAGAATAATTGCCGCCCGTCTGTGCACGCACTTGTGGCAGGTAGGGCCAAACCTATCCGATGACCAATATGGCTTCCGACGCGCCCGATCGACAGTGGACGCGATTCTACGTGTCCGAAAGCTGACAAATAGGGCTGTATCCCGAGGTGGAAGTGCAATGGCAGTGTCCTTGGACATCGTTAATGCGTTTAACTCCCTGCCATGGAAGGCAATTAGAGATGCGCTCGGGTACCACGAAGTGCCGCCTTACCTGCAGCGCATAGTTTGGGCATATCTTAGAGATAGATACGTGCAGTATGTGGGCAGGGATGGTACGCGTCACCAGAGAGAGATGAGCTGTGGGGTCCCGCAAGGTTCCGTTCTAGGACCACTCCTATGGAACCTTGCTTACGATGCAGTCTTGCGTGTTAACCTCCCCGCAAGCATAAACGTAGTCTGCTATGCAGATGACACTCTTGTTTTAGCTGGTGGAGGATCTTTTGATGGCACCAAAGAACTTGCGGAACACGGGGTGGCTTGTGTCATGGACAAAGTTCATGAACTGGGTCTGCGGACAGCGCCTCATAAGACCGAGGCACTGTGGTTCCATAAGATACCAAGGGGAAGAGAACCACCCAGCTTGTCGATCCGAGTGGGTAACACTGACGTGGCTGTAGGACAGTACCTTAAATACCTAGGCCTCATATTGGACAGCCGTTGGGATTTCGGGGAGCACTTTAGCCGTTGTGCTCCTCGGATCCGGAAGGTAGTAGGTGCTTTGCACAGAGTGTTGCCAAATCTTGGAGGTCCAGAAGAAGGAGTTCGTCGTCTATACGCGGAAGTAGTGCGATACATGGCTCTATATGGTGCTCCCGTCTGGTCGCAACGGTTAACGAGTGTAAGGCGTCATAGGGCTATGTTAAATAGTCTGCAGCGCACCATTGCCATTCGTATTGCACGAGCATACCGCACAATATCCTTTGAGGCAGCAACCTTACTGGCGCGATTTCCACCCTTGGACATCCTGGCCGACATGAATGCGAGGATATATGACCAACTGCATGACCTGACTGATAGGACACCAGAAACTATGGCTGTAATGAGACAGAGGGAGCACCGACGCGCATTGCAAAAATGGCAAGAGCGGCTCCATGAACCACGATGCTTACGCCAGCGCATTGTAGGTGCTATTCTGCCAGTCTTTGAAGCATGGCAGAGGCGAAAGAGACGGGTGACATATCGCCTAACCCAGGTACTTACCGGGCATGGTTGTTTTGGTGAGTACCTAAATAGGATTGGAAGAGAAGACACGCCTCGATGTCACCATTGTGAGGGCGGCCAGGACTCCGCCCAGCATACGCTTGAAGAATGCTCAGCGTGGAGCTTGGAAAGGCGAATTCTGGTCCACAAAATTGGAAGGGACCTATCGTTACCAAAAGTAGTGTCGGCTATGCTCACAAATGAAGACGTGTGGCAGGAAGTAGTCTCTTTCTGTGAGATCGTAATGGTCCAAAAAGAAAAGGCAGAGAGAGTTCGGGAGAGAACTGATCCCGCTCGGAGAAGACGGCAGCGACGCATCAGTAACAATCGCCTCGAACTGCCATCCCCACAAGGGGTTTAGCGACATCCTCTTAAAGGGGACCTTTCGGGTCTGTAGACAGCCGGGTTGAGGGACCTGACTGTCCCTTGACAGATCCAGGGACAGCGATGGCACAGTGTGGCATGTGGCATCGTAAATCGCAAGCAAGTTGGGGGTAGCAAGTCTACCCCTTGGATGTGCTACAGGCGCTGTGTGAGAAGGGTTCCGGTGCGTTCCTTAGGAGATCCCAGAGCCCTTTGACAGGCATTGAGGCTGGCCACCGGGGGGGTTTTAGTGAGTCTTCATAGAGCCGCAGAGAACCTCACATAACTCCACTGCACCCTCTATGCAGTGGAGTATCTTGTAGAAGATTTCCCCCTCGTCACAAAAAAAAAAAAAAAAAAAAAAAAAAAAAAAAAAAAAAAAAAACGTTGAATAGCCAGGCTGATACGTTAAAAAGCCAGACTGATACGTTGAATAGCCAGGCTGATACGTTAAAAAGCCAGACTGATACGTTGAATAGCCAGGCTGATACGTTAAAAATCCAGACTGATACGTTGAATAGCCAGGCTGATACGTTAAAAAGCTAGGCTATGATACGTTGAATAGCCAGGCTACATCATCACCATACGGGTAAAACCACGCAGCTAGTAAATAATAAAACTTTAATACTATTCTAATATTTCATTTTTATGTAGGTTAGTAAAGAAACAACAGTTTTCACCTACTTTTTCTAAATTACATCCGTGAATCCCGCGGCACTTCTTATCCACAATAGCATTTTGGGGTTTGGTGTTTGATTAACAGTGGGTATCCATTATGAAGTAACCTTAAATAATGGAGTAACCCCAACTCGTTGAACGATCAACACCATTACAAAGCAACAACTAACACTGTTAATATCCCCAGAGTTCTATTCGGAACGCACGATTTCCTTCTGATGGCAGAAATATAAAATACTTCGACTCAGTATGGAAATAGTTTACTTAGTAATTACGTGTATGAAACATTCAATACATAACTGCTATTCATTTATTAACCTCTAGTAAAACAGAACAACAATATGTTATTCATAGTAACAGAAGAGGCATTTGCGTAAATATTCGCTTGTAAGGTAAACAAATACATTAGCCTCATGCACTAGCTTACAATATATCAAGCATTACATTTTAAACAAATATAGTGCAAGGCATACATTAACATTGTTAACCAGCGTGGCAATGGTGCCAGCATTCTAGTCACTTTTCTCCCCAACTTGGGATTTTTGCTTTTTATTACTTGCTCTTTTTAACTCAATTTCAATGTTATTTTCTACCGATTTCCAAGAAGTGTGATTTGTAAAATTTAATACCGACTTCCATTCCATTAATTTGGTAAAAATCAGTGAATCGACTGAACCGAATTTGATGAAATTTAAATGGGACCACACAGGAAGCACCAGCTTTTTTTTTAGAAAAATAAAGAATTTTGAGAATTGGTCCACTCAATCGAAAGTTAAGAGGGCACACACATAAAAAAAATACAGTCGAACACATTGACATTTCGAGCAGTTTCTGCTGCGTTAAGGCCGATTCACACTTATCAGTGAAGACACAGTTCCGTTAACGTGTTCGCTCAGTTCGGTATCAGTGCTACAGTGTTGCGTCAGTGATTCAATTCACACATGTCAGTACTCAGTTCACGGAGCTTCAGTGAAAACGTGTCCGTCGTCAAGTATCGTGATTGTTGCTATGGCTCTGTTCAATACTGCGGAGCTAGCAATGATAACTATTGCTTTAGACGAAGAAGAAGAGCAGCACCAAGAGAAAAAAGAGAAAATGGGTGCATTTGCGCTCCTATTTTGTTCCACAAATTGGTTATGTATTTCGAATATAATGTACTTTGCATGAGACAAATCATACAAAACCCTATTTTCGCAAGCCAATTCCATCAATCGCTCGTCCTCCATTTTGTTTTTGATGCCGTGGCGTCCGTGATCCGACAAAAAATATCGTCGTCAACGAATACGTCCGTGATTGCCGGTGTCGGCACTGACACTGAGAGCACTGTGTCGGCACTGACACTGACAAGTGGGGATGCGTTCATAGAGAATGTATGAAAGAATATTTCGCACTGTGCCGGTACTGTGTCGGAACTGTGGCTTCACTGATAAGTGTGAATCGGCCTTTAGTCCCACGTCGGAACTCGTATTCCAAAAATACTCTAATTTTCGCTGTCAGTATTTTCGCGTTCAAAAGTGCATGTAAAAACAATTGAAAGTCAATCAAATACATCCTATTCTTTTAAAATTAGAATGTTATAGTTTAGCGTGAAAAGAGTTTCAATCTGAAATCTGACACTGTGAAGGTTCAATTTTAACCGAATATACTTATACATATTAATTTAATAATAATAAAGATAGAAAATGTAATACCGACTTCCATTCTATTCAGTTATTGGAGTGTATCTCAAAAACTACAAGACCGAATTTGATGACATTTAAATGGGACCACACAGAAAGCACCTGCTTTCAAACAGAAAGAATTTTGAGAATCGGTTCACCCAGTCGAAAGTTATGAGGTAACAAACATAAAAAACATACAGTCGAAATGTCCCATTTTTAATTTCATCAAATTCGGCCCAGTAGTATCGAGTTCCACTCCATTAACTGAATAGAATGGAAGTCGGTATTAAATTTTATATTTTACTTGTTATTAAGTTATAATGATTGTATTTAAAGGCAGTTATAAAGTAATTCATTAGTACAAGTGAGTGATATTGTAGTAGATTTTGACTTAAATACGAACATATTGTGTTCTCAGAAGCTATGTACTAGATAGATTTAGATTGTCTTTGAAATTTGTATACGTAAATGTATTTCCTTTTAACGTACATTATTTATGGCTATGGAAAGGGCTATGCTCGGTTTTTCTCTGAGGGATCGCATCAGAAGTGAAGTGATCCGTCAGAGAACCAAGGTCATCGACATAGCCCACCGGATCAGCAAGCTGAAGTGGCAGTGGGCTGGCCATATTAGCCATAGAACCGACAACCGTTGGGGTAAACGAGTTCAAGAGTGGAGACCGCGTCTCGGCAAACGTAGTGTAGGACGTCCTGAGGCACGGTGGAGTGACGATCTGCACAAGACGGCTGGCAAAAACTGGATGCGAGAAGCCCAAGATAGACCTAAGTGGCGTGCTATTGGAGAGGCCTATGTCCAGCAGTGGACTGCTACAGGCTGGTGATGATGATGATTTATGTTACGAATAAATTTTTATTTAATTTTACTACATTACTATTTTATTATTGTATATAAGACTGCTTACATAATTATACAGTCTACAGTCCCATTCTATTCAGTTATTGGAATGTACCTAACCCAAAAACTACTGGACTGAATTTAATGAAATTCAAATGGGACCACACGGGAAGCACCAGCTTTAAAAAAAAGAATTTTAGAATCGGTTCACCCAGTCAAAAGTTATGAAGTAACAAACATAAAAAAACAGTCCAATTGAGTACCTCCTCCTTTTTGGATAAGCAATTAATAATAATAATAAGCAAAGATATAATAAGCAATGTTTTATTTAAGAAATGTTAATAATTATCTACGTACAGCTTTTTACTTTTTTTAGAGTCGGTACAAGCACGAGATCCACCTGTTGTTAAGCGGTAACCTCTGCCTCTACACTGCACTGCGCTCGTAACCCTAATATATTAAAATGTTAGGTCTCAAGTGCCTGTAATTTCGCCGGCATCTATACCCTTTAAACCGGAACACAGTATTGCAAACATTACTGCTTCGCGGTAGACTAGGTATGGCAGGAACTCTGAGATCTACTGTTACAGTAAAAAAAGATGTTTAATATATATATAACATAACCTAACTAACAATTATGATAACGTTGTATCTCTACACCCAGATTTATTTTCATTTATTATTAAACAGGGTTTTATTCTAGAAGAATATGCCACCCTTGTAACGAATCTATACTCAGACTGATAAGCAAATTGTTACTCTGTAGGTCAGAAGTGCTCATATGGTAGATCGCGAGAGGTTTTAAGGTCGATCACCGAGGAGAGGTAAAATTATCAGTGATCGACCTTTAAGACGCGGTCCAACCCCAATTTTAAATAAATTTACGATGCTTTACATAAGGTTGAAAATCGCATGTTATATTGAACGATGTCATGCGAAAATGCATTAACTTTGTACGTTTTCTTAATATATTTCGACATATACTAAAACAATTGAAAAAACTGCTGATTATTACTTTAGTACTATATGTTGGCTATGTATTACCTAATAAAAAATATAGTGTTATGGCTAAAAATTCTGAGAGTTTGGACGTGAAAGTTTATTTTTGTGGACCTATTCAGGATTTTTTTCTGCAAAAACCGAGTTATATTTATGAATTCTGTTCGGTTATTACTCTTTGCCTGTTCTTTTTCTAACCTAAGTATGTTTTTCATACAATATTATCGACCAGTTTCGTTACACTAGATGTTTAAAGATTCTGCTTTTTACTATTATCAGGATACGAGCGCGCCTTAAGCTTTTTGCTAATGAAAAAAAAATGTCTAGAAACATGATGTGTATATAATATGAATATAATAATGAGAATGAAATATGAAATGAGTGAAGTACCTGACATGAATGAAGGATATTTTGCGGAAGACCACCAATGTCAAGCTTCTCATCAGCAGCATGATAATGTTTTATTTTTAATACTGTATCACTAATTTTTAAATTTCTTTTTTTTTATATTGGGTGATTAAAAGTTTAATACAGATTTGACACTTTGCACTCTAACCTGAAGTACCTAGTTTTATTTATGCAAAATTCTTTGCTTGGTTAATATTTGGTAGAGTGTTAAAATGTCGATCTCTTTAAGATTTATATTATTATATATTTACGATTCATACATTTTTGCTAGGTCGATCTCCTTAAGAAAAAGTATGGGCACCTCTGCTGTAAGTAATCACTAATAAAAATAAGAAAATATAAGTACATGTATATATATATTATAGCTAACCCACTCCTAGAGGCTGCTCTACCAACGGGCAGTGTTCCCACAATGTTAGCATTGCCAAGTTGAAATGCAATTCTTAAATCTTTGCGCAGGATATGTGCAAAAGTTGTAACATGGCAACATTATTCATAAATAAATATGTAACTGTAATATAATTATTATACCCGTGACATTCCAAATTATTTTACGTTTCATATAACTATAACTAGCTGCTCTCCGCGGTTTCACTCGCGCGGTGATAGATGATGATGACGATGATGATTATGAATCTTATATAGCCTATGTTACTCAGGGTGAATGTAACTTTCCAATGATAAAAGAATTTTTGAAATCGGTCCAGTACTTTTTGAGCCAATTCGTTACAAACATACATACAAATGTTTCCTCTTTATGATATTATTTTTATTAGTATAGATAATGTCTGATTCGTAATACATTGTTATGACAATAGGTAAAGTCTGTGCAAAGAAAACCGTGAAACCTTTTGGTTATAAATCGGAAAATATCGATTTTAGGAAAAAAAATTTGGGAATCAATATTGTAGGAAATTCAATTCTAAACCACATTTGCATAAATAATTTTTCATTCATAGCCAAATTTAAAGGAATTATTCAATAAACAAAAAAAATACCGGTAAAACCATGATGGCGGATGACGCAACGAATCGATTACCACGCAAAACTTTTGCCGGTGCACTTCCCCAACGAATTCCGAAGGAAAATTGCTATTTATATTTTTCCGGATTTACCCTAATTATATCTACTTCGACTGAGCTATATGGCGCCTAAAGTTGGTAGCCGCTACACGTAGCAGCATCAGCAGAAGACGTGTCGTCGCTTCGTCTTTATGTATTTTTATTTTATTTTCTTCACAGCCAGCATTTTTTTCTTTTTAAGATGCCATTCCTCAAAAATTATAAACATAAATATTTAAGGTTGCAACATGTGAGATTTTTATTCAATTAGTCAGAGTTAACACCATCAATTCGAATTAAATTGAAAATTCAAGTTGACTGTAAAAACATTTAAATAAAAATACAGTTATAAAGTCCGACATTATAAAATACATAGATGCTTGGAATACTCCACTTCTGGCAATCTGTCATCTGCCACCCATAAAATGTAATATTTGTAGTACCTAAGTAGAAACATTGTAAAAATCTATATAAAAATTATGGCCCCGAGTTTCTTGCCGCTTCATCTCGGCAGGCTCTATATATTTTGGAACGCGGCGGTAGAGTCTTTAAAGTATAATGAATAATTGATGTTTATAAGTGTAACCTTTGATGCTTAAATTTAATAAATGATCTTGACTTTGACTTTGACCTTTAAGGCCTATTCACATCTGAGCTTTATTCGCTACCGCTGTGGGTAGCGTAAATACCACGCGGAACTCGATGGGTAAATAGTATGAAGTTCCATAACTGCAGCGAAACTTGTACCGCCTAGTGAGGCAGTATTTTCTTTTGTTTGGCGAAACTAGTTCCGCCGCCCCGCTAACCGTTGCCAACGATCCGCTTTGGTGTGAACAGTGAAATTATTTTTTTTCGGATTTCTCTATCGCTCGCGGTAGCGAATAACGCCCAGGTTTGAATAGGCCATTAAACGAGCAATACTTGCACCTATATGTACACATATTATTACCTATATGTACATCTCTGAAACGGCTACAACGATTTCCATAAAATTAATTGTGCAGGGGGCTTCGGGGGCGATATATCCATGTAGCTAGGTTTCAATTTTAGAAAACGTCGTTTTATCCGTATTTTTTGGCAATGAAAAACATTAAGTCACTCCTTTGTATAAATCACGCAATGATCAAGTGCTAGATTATTACTAAAACTTTCTAGGGTGATTGAGCAAGAAAAACACGAAACAACGTTTCATGATTTCGTACAATTTGCCTACACTCATTCCTCGCTAAACGCTACGTAGGTAAATAATCCGCCATTATTATACACACAAAACTCGAATATATTTAGAAAATTTTACATAAACCAATGATTTTGGAAAAAAGTTTTGGAGTTTTTCCTTACATGTTTCATCTCCACGCCAGCATTCAGAACCATTCAAAACCTTAATAATATCATAAACGCGAAAGTTGTATTTTATTTTTTCAACTAAGTCCACAGCTCTTTATAATGTTTACAATTTGTTAGGAATTGCTTATATAACATACAGCCAATGACGGATTTACTTTCTTTAAATAATATTTGTTACTAGACAGTCATCAGATAATGAAAAATAATAATAAATAATAGTAAGTAATAGTAATATATATTAAATTGTGTGTGTGTGTGTGTGTGTGTGTCGATGTTTGTTACTCTTTCACGTTCAAACGGCTGAGCCAATATTGAAATTTAGTATTGAGGTAGATCAGGTGCTGGATAGGACATTTTTCATTATCATCACCACGCGGGTGAAGCCGCGGGACGCAAGTAGTTTACATAAGCTGAAGTTATTAAGGTATATTGTTTTTATTATTAAGTAATTTATTATTTAGAATAACATATCTGTGCGAGTTCCAAAAGGACCAACAGGTCCTTTTGGATGAATCATAGGGGAGGCGTATGTTCAGCAGTGGACGTCCTACGGCTGAGATGATGTTGATGATGATGATCTGTGTGAGTGTGCCTTGGATTGCGTGATGCATGAACAATTTAAATGTTATTATGTCGTAATTCTTTGTACATGCCATCTCATTAGCGAAATGAGCGTTCTTGTATACAGTTATTTCCTAAATTACAGTCAAAATTTATGGAAATAAATACATAGATACAATTGTAACAAAATACTTAACATATTTTGTCAAATCATGGCGAAAAAATATAATACATATATTGAGCAAAATTTAAAATCAAATTAATTTATTGTGATAATAAACGTCATAATTACATATTATCACGAAGTTAAGATAAAAAAAAATAATTAAAAACCAAATAATATCAAGTAATAAAATCAAAAAAAATTACCAAGTTATGTCAAAATAATAACATATTATCACAAAGTTAAAATAAACAAAAAAAAATAATGAACCAAATAATAACAAGTAAATAATAAAATAAATTTTATTACTTACTTGATAAAAAATAAAAAATTACCAAATTATGTCAATATATAAATAAAATAATATATTCTTACCAACTCCTGTTTTGCTGTTCTAAATGTTGTATAAATGAAAATCCAAATCACAACCATTAAAATTGTATCACAAAAAATAACATCATTCCTAAATATGTATTTAATAGTCAATTATTTTATCTTGGCTTGAATTTATTAATATCATAAAATGTCCAAATTTGCACCCGCGTTATCACTGCCACTATGAATGTAACTTTAATGTCCTAATAATTGATACATAGTTATATCTATGCTTATATCATATAAATGTATCTTTGAAAATAATCAATAAGAAATCTACATATTGCAAAAGTATTCACATTTTCACGGGTTTACGCACAGGAGTTTTTGACGCTGCGTTTTTTGCGAACTGAAATTGAATGAGAATAAATTTCTATAATATCATAATATTATTTTGATTAACCCTTCAAGAGTCGTTATATTATAACAATGAAATTTCTATTGTGTCTGGCCGCATGATGACATATTATAATTAATAATAATATCATAATATTATTATGATATTGCGTCGCAAGAGGCATTTATCAGCCTACGAAGCCAGAATACAAAGTTTATTAAAGAATCTAATTACTACTAGCTTCCTTCCGTGACTTTATCCGTCAGGAATCTCGATCCACCGAGAAATACCCATTGACTCGGATAACAAGTAGTATGTGTTAATCCTAACTTATTTATAAGCGACTGTGACGAGCTGGGCTAATCGTGTACCCAGTGACTCAATTTCTCACAAACATTCACGTAGGGAAATAATATTAGTATATTACCATTATTGAAAATCATAACATGGAAACACGTTCACAGTTAATATAAAACAAGCTGCGCTCCGTGCTTTCACAAAATTGGTGATGGATATTGATGACGATGCTTTTGATTGATAGTAAATTATGTAGTATCTTTACTGGGTTTCATCAAAAACCAGTATTTTTAGCCATATTTAAAATAAGCATATTTTATACAAGTTTTAGCCCTTACTTATACAAGTTTTTTGGTTAATAAATAATAAATTTTAATATATAATATGTAGTTAGAAAATTATGTTATTAAGTATATATAAATAATTAGGAAAGAGATCGATTGGTTTACCAATGGTCACCAACGGCAAGGATCTATGAGACGAGATCGTTAAAACTTTGAATCAAACGTTGATAAAATTAGCTCAGTGTTGAAATAATCGGCGAACAAAGAAGAGGCTTATATGTGCAGCAGTAAATCCATGTGGACTGATGATGATGACATTGAAATTTATTCTTAAATTAAAAAATGTAAAGCTGAACTAAAATTAAGATATTTTAAATACACTCAGACACCGCCCAACTGCTGTTTTATCATATTTATAGAATTATATACGGTTTTACCTGCAGTAGTAGTAAAAACCATTGCATATCGTTGAATTATAGTTAATAGTATACTAGTTTAAATAATTTAGTTCAAGTATGGTACATAGGTTGTTGCTATCTTAACACTTTGTGGTCTCATATAATGCAACATAAGCGAAGAGGCAGATCCATCGCGTATGATGCAGAGAACTTTTAAGTTACGGACAAATTAAATTTGAGCAAATAGATAAGTTTGAGAGGACATCAGAAACAAATTAAAAAAATCATATCTTGCGAGCACTTTTTCATACAAGCCTGCACGACACCAAACTGCAATTAAACTCAAACCGTCTTATTATGGTTGAAGGTTTAAACCTCGGTTTAAACTAGGCCGGGGCCTGGTTTGGCGATGTTGCTATAGGACAGTCTCGTTTATGAAATAAACCTGTGACGCTAATAACGTTTTCGGGTTTATTGTCGAGTTTATCGCTAGAGTTGGTTTAAACCATAATAAGGCGGAAACCGGCTTATTATAAAACGTAGTCTAAAAGTAGTTCTGAGTTTAAGTCCGTTTAAACGCGGGACTATATTTAGTCCACGTTCTAACAAAGCGGGAAGAGTTTTGTAAGTTTTAGTTAAAGAGTTGATGATCTAGCTGAGACACGAGAAACCTTCACTTGAAGTATTTCACTTTTCTCCTCTACTAGGCCTCGTAAAAAACCGTCACAAACCCACTGCCCTAAAAACCGCCGCGTCAAAAAAATCGCGCGTCTCCCACGCACGTGTCGCAAAGACATGAAAAATAACAAAATTCGCAGAAGCGATTGTAATCAGATAAAAACTAATGAGACATACGTAATGCAATTTATTGATAACAATCGGTTATGTGAGTAATTAATAGAACGGGATGGCTATTGTTTTTACTGTTCTTGAAAGTTTTAGGTGATCTAGATATGAAAACTTTTGATAAAATTACCTACATGAATACTCTAAGCAGGCTACTGGAACATAGTGTTTATTTGTAAGTAGTTGACTTTAAATTAGTAATGTCACATGCGTCAACTCGTGAACGGGTGCTGTTTGCGGGCACTGGTCTGCTGTGAATGCTTGCACCAACTCAGAATAAAATGTATCAATAACTTTAAGTGTATTATGTTATTATGTATGTTGTATGAGTAATTTAAAAAAAAAACAAAAAAAGGATATATTCCTCATGTATGTATTTTGTTGTATGTTATAAATTTATAAGTAAGTTGTCAAAATTTGTAAGTTTAAAAAAGGCACGGACCCTGGAGTCTGTGGAGCGTAGTTTTATTAATAAAAAAAATAAAAATAAAAATTAGTAATGTCTTCGACACTCCATGATATCAAAAAAGCGAGCATCACAGCCCCCTAGTGAGTTCTTTTTAAAATGTAATAAATTCATTCATGAATGCACCCTGCACATACTCGTATTTAAATCGAAATCAAGTAATTCAAATCTATATATGTAAAAGCGAAAGGTCACTCACTCATCACGAAATCTCAAAAACTACAAGTGCTAGGAGTTTAAAATTTTGCATGCGGGTTTTATTTAATAGCATGTGCATGTATATGTGCGTGTATATTCATAGTTCCAAAGTTCTTATGGTAGGATAAGTAAGTACTTGCACCCTGCAAGGGTTTTTGCCAGTGAGTGTGATACATTTACATTTTATAGTCAATTATTGCAATTTAAATATAATATACATTTTTGGCAATCATACATAATAGTCAGCAAAAATTAAAATTAACTTTTTCAATAGTCATTAATATTATATTATAAATTAGATATTATTTAATTATTTATCGTTATTATTAATGCATAAATTACTTCTTTAATAATTGCAATATCAAAACAAATAATAATACCTAGTACCTACGGTAAAATAAATTCGTCAGTCATAAGTAGGTATACATAGCAAGTTACTAGTTTACAGTGTGTTATTATGTTAGATACCTAATTATTATTGTTTAGTTTATGTTTGTGTTATTGAAATTATTAAAAAAAACTCTTTAAGCTTGTCCTTTTTAAACTCTTCTACGGTGTAGTAACATTGTTTAATTAAAAATGATTTTAATTTTATAGTATATCGTCGGCTTATTGCAAGAACTCACTAACGGCAAAAAATCATTAAGTACAGTTATTATAACAGTTAATCTTGTCTCGATTAGCTCTATAAAGAGCAAAAACTCATTTATTTCTAGCTTTTTAAATTTAGCCGTTATGACCTAGACGTAAAGTCGATAATTACCATTTTGGATTACCTGGTTCTTAAAAACTCGGTAAAGTACAATAATAGTTTTAAGTAAATAAAAAAAAACAAAGTAACACATTTTTTTGTAAAATAAATGTCGTTAAAGTAACTTAATAACTTTTTAAGATACGCGTTACGCACATCGCTTTTGAAAAGTATTTGGTTAAAAATCATTAAGTGCACATAATTACTTCTTTAAATCTATGATTTATGACAAATAAATCAATTACAATTTTAACGACTTCTGTTATAACGAGAAATAGTTTAATCATTCAGAAACAATACCTTCGGGCCACTTAATAACAACTATTAAACCACCTTTAACACCGATTCATGAACATTCTAATAAACTCGTACGTCTGGAAGATGATTTATAGATATCAGTAAGTATTAAATACTATAAAAAATAATTTATTTTGTTCGTATTTGTAGGTAAATAAAAACTGAAAGATTCTTTTAATATTTGTGTAGGATTACTCCGTTGTTGACCCAGATTGGATAGATCCTCACGATAATAGAACTACTCAAAACGCGGAAGTTAGAAGAAGAAGACAGTGACGATATTGAGCCAGAAATTAAAATACCAAAAAAATTAAGACCACTAGATGGCACAACAGAAAAGAAGAAACATAAATGATAGAAATGCACAAAAGAAAAATCGGTCACAGTGCTTACCGTACAAAAACTACAAAAAACAATTACAGCCACCCAAAGCTCCTAAAGACGGAAATTGTAAGTGTAAACTGAATTGTTTGTTAAATTTCACAGAGGAAGATCGTATCCGAATTTGCAAATATTACTCGGGTTTAGGTGATTACAATCGTCAGAAATATTTTATACTTATGCATGTAACAGTTAATACACCTCAATGATGTTTAGTAAACGCTACCAGGAGAAGAACAGTATCACGCCCTTATTGTTTTAAAATAAATGAGCAAAAAATCAAAGTTTGTGAAAAAATCTTTAAGAACGCTCTTTGCATATCTAATGGGCCTATTAACACAGTATTTAGTGAAGTTGGACGTTCGGGTAGTTTCGAAGGGGTAGGTAGACGTGGCAAGCGCTAGGCACATAACAGAACAAAACAGGAAGATTTAGACTTCATCAAAGGACACATCGAGTCATTTCCGATTTATGGAGTCACACTACTGTCGAAAAAGTTCATCTTAAAAGTATTTAGATAGCAGTTTATCTATTTCCAAAATGTACGAACTGTACGAGGAAAAATGTAAAATAGCATCCAAATCTCCGGTTCCAATAAATGTGTATCGAAATATATTGTGTACACACTATAATTTAGATTTTTATGAACCAAAGAGGACCAATGATTACTGTGTTACCAACATAACTACGCCAAAAAACAAGGCTCACCCGACCTTGCTATATGGCAACAAAAATATGAAGAACACATATCTCTTAAAGAACAAAGCCGAGAAGCCAAAGAGGCAGATAAAATTTGGGCTAACGAAGATGCAAAGCTTATGTCAATTACGTTGGACTTACAAAAAGTACTTCATATTCCATGTAGTAACATCTCACTTCTCTACTACTTAAGGAAATTTTATGTATATAGTGCTACTATTTACGAAGCTCGTTCTCCAAATCATGGTCTCTGTTACTTGTGGTCTGAAGTTGATGGGAAGAAAGGAAGTGATGAGGTGGGAACGGCATTGTATCTTTGGATTAAACGTCTGCCATCTTCCGTAACCGAAATATCTATATTTTCTGATACCTGTGCAGGCCAAAATAGGAATCAATGTCTATTATGTTTGCAACTGTATTTGGTTCAGACAATACACCTTGAGGTTATTGAACACAAATACCTCGAATCGGCCCACACTCATATGGAGGTGATCAGTATGCACAGCGCAATTCAAAATCAGATGCGTTATATGCCAGTTTTGTCGATGATAGATATCAATAGATGCAATATCATTAGATTAGCCAGGTCTAACAGAAAATCAAATAAAAGCACCAATACTAAGAAACCATACGAACCAGAGGTAATGGATCACACAGGGATTTTAGATCTAAAAGATCTAAGAAATTATTTTTATGTTAGATAGATCTCTTGGGCCTGATGGAGACAGAGTACAATGGCTAAAAGTTAAAAGCTTTAGGTTTGAAAAAAGGGTTGGTTCCCTTTATACCAGATTCCTAAAATACCAGATGACCAACATACCAGATTCCTAGCATATCAGATTCTCACTATACCAGAAGTACATACGAGCATAAAAAGCAAGACATTTAAAATTTTAATAGTTTATCTTTGACAGTCGATCTGAGCACACCTCAACAGATATAATATGAGTATTTCGCTGGCAATCGAAATTATATCATTTATTTTACTATTCTTAGAAATATCCCTCCCTCTCTGTTTTTTTCCTGATAGTAATAGTTGCTTTTTTCGATTTTAGTATTTTGTAAATATGCTATATTTGTAAGCAATACAATAAATTGCAGCAATGTGGGTTTGGTACCTGCCAAAAGATTTAGGACTTTGAATAAATTCAAAAATACCTATTTTTGAATTAATTTGCTTATGCCAAACCTTCTATGGCATTAGGTAGTTGTTTTATTTTTTTGGCTAAAGCAACTGAATATACATCACGCGTTATATTTTGAATCCACTGATTGTCAAAATATTCTTTGAATTTATTATATGCATCAATATACGGAAAATTTTCAAGAACTGTTAAATAAGCTTCAGGGATTAAAACAGGCGGAAGCAACACCAAAAGTGTTAAAAGATGAGTGATATTTCGACCTTCATCAGTGGTTATTATTAATTTGCAGTATCTTACTCATTCTCCATAATATAGCATTTAGGTAATAGTATGATAGTAACATCCAGTCACAGTAACATTCTCAAACACTTCTCTGACGGGCTACTGTGCAGTTACTTCGTGGTCACATCTATACTGGACCATACGCATTCCAAACTGTGTTGATAGTATAGTGAACAGCCGTAGGTATATAAGTTTCTTGTATTTTATTAGGCAGTATCTGAAGTTCGTGATAAATCTACATGAACGGTATACAGTTGAACAAATGGATGTGGGGCCGCTTCAAATGTTTCATCTCCTTAAAAAATATCCATGGTTTTTAACAACTCTATTGCCTGCCGGGTAACTACTAAAAAACAGAGTTTTCTCATCTATCCCTGCAACTTGATGTCTCTGAAATTATTGAATGTACGGCTCATGTTCAAAAATATGTTACGTGTTCTATACAAGGCACTTTTTTTACTGGCGAATGATGGTATTTCTAATGCACATAGTTTAGCATTTTGACTATTCAAATGTTCTTCAAATATCTTTGGAAAAGCTTCAAAAGTATTGAAGACGTCTTTTTTACATTCCTCCATTATTACACTTCTCTCATTTCGTATGATATGACGACAAATATGTTGTGGAGCTTTTACTGTCGCGTTACTTCCAACTGATGTATTATAAACAAAAATAATGTAGTATAATTACATTATTTTTGATTGTAACAACGCCAGTTTGTTGATCTCGATTTATTTTTTAAGCAAAAATTTTACCTGTGACCTCTTCTTCTTCGTTAGCCTTTATTCGTGCAGAGGCATATGTGCATTTCCGCACATAAGTCTCTCTCATAATTCCACCCCAAATTGGGAGTCTGCAAGTCTGCAGCTTTTTTCATTCAGTCATGGCTTGCATGTCCTCGGATATCATCTACCCATCACTTAGGTGGGCGGCCTCGTGGTCTGGTGTTCGTCCACGGGCTCAATTCTTGAATTTTCCGTGCCCACCTGTCCGTGTTCATTCGAGTTATGAGACCTGCCCATGTCCATTTCTATCTAGCAATGGTTTCCAACACATCCCTCACGCGCGTTTTCTTCCTTATTCAGTTGTTTCTTTTTCGGTCGCGCAACGAGATCCCGAGCATAGCTCTCTCCATCGTCCTTTGCCCAACTCTGAACCTTTCAGCTGAACGCTCTGTAAGAGACACAGTCTCGGTACCATACGTGAACACAGGCATGATGCATTGTTCACTTTGGTCTTCATCTTCAGGGACAATTGTTACCTGTTACCATTGTAGAGCAAAACTAGTTTACCTTTATTACTCTAAATAGCGTTTCTATTTTCACTTTCAGGCAATACATATTAAAAAATGAATGACAAGAAAAAGCGATTCTGAATAAGTGACAATAATGTGCACAAGACAAATTATTTTCTTTCTTTTTGACTATAAACAATACTTAGATATATCAAGGTTAAGACTAAAATAAGCTAATTATAAATAATATGTATGTGTCCTTCAAGGTCAGTACTAGTACTAGACCAGTATAATTAAGAATATACCTAATAGAAAATAACTTTATTGAAACTTTCGTAAGTATTACACATTTTATTATTATTTTGATGGGCCACTTCTTCATAGAGTACTTGCGCACCCAGCTGCGTTCGCGCTAGTACTACTACGATGGTCACGAAACCAGTCGAGATACTCGACTACGCCTACCGCGTAAGTTAAGCTATCAAAATCATTATATAAAAAAATGATTTTTTTTATTACATGTTTATGACGATAACAGTACAAAATTCTTGTATTATGAGAATCTGATATACTAGGAATCTGGTATGTTGGTCATCTGGTATTTTAGGAATCTGGTATAAAGGGAATGAACGGAAAAAAGAGGCCTAACATCGTTCAATATCGGTATGACTATAGGTCAGACTATAAAGAACTATAAATCTGTGAAAGAGAAAACCTAACGTAGATACATTTAATAACAATTTTGATTATTCCACTTACGCATTAAAAAAAGCTTACAGCAAAAAGCTTCCCATAACCAAAGCGAAGAAAAAATATTTATTAAAAATGTGCTCAGAAAAAATAATACCCCCAGAGCTGCATCACTGTTACCAAAACCTAACAGAGAAGTATATTTGGAAGAAGATGAGTAGGTCGTTAAAAGTTACTTGTATGTTTAATACTTATTTCATTTATTGAGTTACCATATTTACTTTTATTTGTACTGATTTATGTGCAAAAAAGTGATTTTTTTGAGTTTAAGATTGTTTTCTTTTTAAGAATTTGTTATGCAGATAAAGAAGACTGTTTTGTTATTTTTTAAGACTGATTAAAATACCAGTTGGTTCCTTTTAGAAACTAGTCTAATGTTAATACTTAGTCTAATTTAAGAAATGTCTAATTCACACTTAGTGTAAACTTTCAATGACAAGAAATCATCAACTTTGTTTTTAAGCTTTTAAAAAAATATCCCTCAATTTTTTTAACTACTTTATGTTTGATTTTATTAATAAATAAATTTAACTCTCTACAGTGTTAATTTTTTGTATAAACATATAATATAATAAGATTTTATAGGACATACAATAAAATCAAAAGTAATTAACTGATTTCTCAAAGTTTTGTTTATGTCACTTAATGAGTTCTTGCAATAAGCCGACGATATGTATATATAGATTTTGTTTCATTTTGCAAACAATTAGGTAGCGAGTTCTAAATAGCGATTAGTCTACAGTATGGGCTTTGTCCTACTATTTTTAGGTTAGTTTCTCCTGGTCACGCTATAACTTGCGAGTAGATAGAAAAATCACGCTAATTATTTTTATTGTGTTAATTATTGTCAGAAGAAGGATGAAGGAATTTCTTATGAAAAAAAAAACAAAAAAACAGGGGAGGTTATGGCGAGGACAAAAGCCGAGCATACTACACAAACGAAGTCGCGAGCAGTCGCTAGTTATAATATAAAAATAATACAATCTTATCTGTGTCAAGACTATTTAAAGCTTCCTACTACACATAGATATATATCTATTTTCTATCTCTAATTCTCTAATTCCATTGCAGCCTCTGATTGGCGTACAGCTTTTATCTACGTGATCGGGCGTCGTTATGATTGGTCAGTTAATTGAAATTAATTAATTATACCAAGAATCGCCAATTGATAGATTTATCTATGTAGTTTCTTCGAAAATAGTTTTATTTAGTGCTATAAATAGGTACAATATCCGTAGTTCCTAAAGCGAAAGTGAGCGTCATTTGTTTCGATTTCATTATTTGATCTCAGGGTCTGCTGTGCGATTCTCTAATGATTCGTCTATGCGCTCGTCTTCGAGCTCACCGATGTCAAATACTTTTCTACCGACATCCAAAAAAAGAAGGAGGTACTCAATTCGACTGTATGTTTTTTTTTATGTTTGTTACCTCATAACTTTCGACTGGGTGAACCGATTCTCAAAATTCTTTTTGTTTGAAAGCTGGTGCTTTCTGTGTGGCCCCATTTAAATTTCATCAAATTCGGTCTAGTAGTTTTTGAGATACACTCCAATAACTGAGTAGAATGGAAATCGGTATTACATTTTCTATCTTTATTATTATTAAATTAATATGTATAAGTATATTCGGTTAAAATTGAACCTTCATAGTGTCAGATTTAAGATAGAAACTTTTTTCACGCTAAACTATAACATTCTAATTATAAAATCCGAATCCAGTACAATAACGCGTTCAGGATGCTGCTGGCGCTCCCCCGCTACTGCAGCGCATCTACAATGTTTGCGGAAGCGCGAGTAGACTGCTTCTACGCTACAATGCGCAAGAGATGCGGCTCCCTGGTGCGGAGGGTGCGGGGGAGCGCTAACAGCATGCTGGCCGCGCTCGCAGACAGGCTCGACTGTCCCTATATATGTCATTGTTGTGAATTGCATATGAATAAACTTAATATCAATAGATAATTTTAATTTAATCTAACAATTTAATGTAATTTTGGTATATGTATTAATATAATGGATATGGATATAAATGGATTATGTTGATTGTAATTATTAAATTTAATATGACTATTATAATTTAATTGATATGAGTCTTTCAGTGTGCGTTCAGTTGCCTCCGCAACCGCACGTATCGAGTACCTCTCCGTAGTCGACCAACACAACTACTAGTGATGTGCTAAATACAATCTTTACATTTATCGATATCATGGAAATCTAAATATTAAGGTATCAACGGGTATGTTCCTGCTAGATATAGAAAAGGCATTTGACACAGTCTGGCACGAGGCTCTTTTGCATAAGCTTATCTGTCTAAATACACCGATAGCTCTTGTAAGAATCATTAAATCTTACCTAACGGATCGCACTTTTAAAGTTCACATAAATGATTGCTCGTCCTCTTCCCATACAGTGCCAGCGGGCCTGCCCCAAGGATCAATCCTGGGACCCCATCTCTTTTTGGTATTTGTAAACGACATACCTATACAGACACGTACAAGTATAGCCTGCTTTGCTGATGATATAGCTTCGTATACCTCTTCCAGCGACGTAGATTTGATAATTGGTCGGCTTCAACTATCAATCGATCTCCTCTGTTCATACTTCCGAACATGGAAGCTCCAAATTAATGTCTCTAAAACAGAAGCCATCCTATTCACCAGAAAGCGCTCTGTGCCGAAACGAACTTTAAATATAGACGGTTTTAGCATCCCCTGGAGTCCTTCTGTTAAATACCTAGGAGTAATCCTGGATAATAAATTGAATTGGTCAGAAAATACTTCTAAATTGCGCCTTAGGGGCATAAAAGCACTTAACTGCCTAAGCCCTGTTCTTAACAGACGATCATGCCTTAGCAGTAAAACCAAACTCGGTATATACCGCACCCTGGTCCGTCCCTGCATTACCTATGCATGTCCTGTATGGAGTAGCACTTGCGTCACAAATGTTAACAAACTTCAAGTTATACAAAACAAGGCCGTTAAATATTCGTATAATACTCCCTTATATACAAATATTTTAAAAATGCATTTAGATATTGGGTTACCCCGCATTGACATCTACATTTATAAATTATCAGAAAAATTCTATCTTCACAGTAACCCTAAAAATAAAAATATATTAATTAAAAACATTGGTAAGACCCGTAAAAAGGATCTAACTTTTATCGATAAATATAATCGTTACAAATTACCTCATCACTTGTTCCTAGAACGTGATGATGTCTGACGCCCGCGCACATATGTGTGCTGGCCACTGCCGTATGCGCCATTACCGCCCGTATTATCTTGGGATATGAAGAGCGTTAATGGCGTGTGCGACTAATTGCCGCCGGGACGCATGTGTTTGTGCGGGCGTAAAATACGATTACTCGCTTTGTGTAAGTTTTTGTTGCCAACTGCCAATTGCCGTGCATTTCGCTTGCGCACTTATTTTACAGCTACCGCCTAGGTTTATTTCATTATTATAAATTTGTTTTTGGGAATGTAATGCTTTTCTAAATCGTACATAATGATAATATATATATAAAAGAATGATAATGAACTACATAATACATCCACGTAATAATAACCATATTGAAATTACATGTCTTAAAGTTTTATATAAGTATTATAACTTGCGAAACAGTAAATATTATAAGATAGTAGCACTTCTAGGATTTAAACTTACACTAGCAATGTACAGTTGTATTTATATGTTAAATAAAGATAAATTGAAACTGAAAAATTGAAATTGATATGAGTCTTTGTTACTTGAAATAAATGATTATTATTATTATTATTATAAAAGAAAAGGATGCATTTGATTGACTTTCAATTGTTTTTACATGCACTTTTGAGCGTGAAGATGCTGACAGCGTAAATTAGAGTATTTTTGGAATACGAGTTCCGACGTGGGACTAACGCAGCAGAAACTGCTCGAAATGTCAATGTGTTTGTATAGGATACGGCTAATGAACGCACCCTGCGTTTTTTGTTTAACTGCTTTCGCAGTGCAAACTTCGATATGAAGAATGAACCGCGAGGAAGACTAGCCACTAAGGTAAATAATGATAAATTGAAGATGGGGAAGCCGATCCGTATCTACCAAGAAATTAGCGGCATGGTTTGATGTTAGCATACCCAAAACATTGTCCAATATGAACCAAATCGGTAGTAATTAAAAACTTGAAAAATAGGTACCTCATAATTTGACTGATCTGCAGAGAGGAGCATGCGTTGAAGCTTGCCTTACTTTGTTAAACCGATACAGAAGTGAAGGAATTTCGGATCGAATGGTGACGTGTGATGAAAAGAGGAGTCTTTACGATAATCACAAGCGAACAATGCAATGGTTGACCCCAGGTCAAACGCCACACAATGCCCTAAAGCTAAGCTCACCCATAGCAAGGTGATGGTAACAGTTTGGTGGTCACTTTGTGGTGTACTTCACTATATAGCGTCCTCAGATCCGGTCAGGGCAATAACAGCAGATGTCTACTGTGAACGTTAGGTTCTTAACGTCTACTCTTAGGTAATGATGGTGAATCTCACAATGAAACAGCCCCGACTTGTCAATCGGTCTTCACCATTAGTGCTTCATGATAACGCAAGACCTCGCACTGCTCGACAATTAATTTTATCATTACAAGACCTGGGCCCCTACTCCCTACTCTTAGTAATCTTGTTTCAACCTTACCATTAAATTTGGTACCACCACATCAATATAGCAAGCTTAAAATAATAATGGATTACGATAGACGTTTTGATGACGTAGGATCAAATAGTGCACTCAATTCGCGTACTTTAACGTGACTTTTGACACTAAGTTTCATTGTTCCAATGTTAAATTTTTGAAGATCCGTACTCTCATCTCTTAAAGTAGTCACATTGCACACCACTTATATTGGTTATAATTAAATTTGGTCGACCGTTTTGTATCGGTGGGAGTACGATAGTAAGTATGATTATTCTAAGCTTATTGCAAAACGCTCCTGATTTATGATAGTTTCGTAATAGTAGACTATGCACCAAGGGAGTAAAGCAGTGTCTTACGTCATGGGCGGTATATTGAACCCTGAGTGTTACGAGGACTCTTGGGTTAATCCCTCAGAGCATCGAGGTGATCAAGATTTAATTCCCGACCGAAGCGAGGAAGTTATGTAGAGTCCTGAGTGAAGCGAGGGGTTAAAGCCGCCCAAGACGAAGACAGGCTTTATCCACGAGGTGCGTACTCTACTTTTCATACCTACTGCGAGACAATAAAAACTCAGAGCTTTAAAATAGCAGTTATTTTGTTAAAAGTAAAATACATTAATAGTTAATATTCAAATTGGACACATTTGTCCCGTTATAGAGGGACAGAGACAATATCTTTGGAAGGAACATTTTATAGAAAACACTGTTTTAGACTTTTGCGGTTGTTAACTAAGTTTTAATTAGTAGGTACTCACGATTTAGTTGCTTTTGGAGCACCCGATATTTCGGTACAGTTACATGCACCACGTTGAAATTAATAATATTTTATGAAAGTTGAATAACACCAAACACCAGAATATAGATGAATATAAAACCACCGGCCGCAACCCGTACCTAACTTCAACTACGACCTTGAATGCGCAGAGCGGACCGTGCCGTAACCGATAGCAACGCGGCGCGCAACAATCACACTTAGGTTCGTTTAGCAATGAGCTATTTAGCAATTAGTGGAGTTGCTATTGTTGACTCTTTTGTTAAAGCGTTCGAAAAGCCCAATTTTGGTGGCAAAAATAACTATTTTTTTGTAGCTTTTCGAATGCTGAACATAAAGAGCCATAAACGACATTTTCACCCATAGATTCCCAATTCGAACGCCCTTGTGAGCGCTAACTATTTTCGTAACTTAGGGCTATTCGAACGCACTACTAATAATACAATCCCGCCTTTTTTCTTTTTTTCTGTATGCTGTCTTCGTACGATGAGTTTTTCTACAACTAACGTTCCAAATCCAAATCACTTTACTCCCCAGGGAGTTTCATACAACTTTACAGCCCCGGGTATGTAATGCCTTGCTTTACGTAGAGATTGCGTGACATGTAATTGGACATTTTCGAGCAGGTGGTATGAAAAACCTCTGACCTGCAGTCAGAAACCATCCGTCATCCTTCATACTCGCCTATTTTACTCGACTACTATTTTTTCTGCGAATTAGAATTTTTTTCACAGAAAAAAAAATCTTCCCAGAGAGCAGTACCTACATAATGCGTTCAGACAGTTTGTGGTGACAGTTTGTGACAGTGTGCGTAAAAACCATGGAAGTTCCGTGCAGTTCTTAAACCTGACATAAACAGTTTTTAATGAAATCATACCATGACGCTCATTTAGGTGAACTGTTTGAATATTGTTTTCTCAAAGGTGAACGGATAATATTGTCTCTGGCATTCTAACAATTTACAATAATAAACTGAGTGGATTTAGAGCGACATGTTAACAGCAGTCCATACAAAAAAACAGGTGTTTGGTTTTTCTGCGGTTCTAGAATAGTAGGCCTGGGCATGCCTGCTTCAAAGTTGTCATGGTACGAATAAACCAGGCAGTTGTCTAGAAGTCCTGCTATAAGAGCTCATAGTAAGGCCCCTGGTCCCCAGAGTTCTATCGCAAAAGTTTGAATGATCTCTGTATATACAGTGTATCTTGGTGATATCGTAATTGACGGTGAATGACTATCATCCCGTAAGTAGCACAGGTCACTAAAAAGGGTGAATAAAATGTTTAACCCAAAATATGGAACCGC
This sequence comes from Selenia dentaria, assembly GCA_917880725.1. Lineage (NCBI taxonomy): Eukaryota > Metazoa > Arthropoda > Insecta > Lepidoptera > Geometridae > Selenia > Selenia dentaria. The sequence goes on from OU862902.1 coordinate 3,050,840, forward strand.
CTTCAACACTAAAGCACAGATTACTGAATAAGAACAGATACTTCACTCAGTAGAAAATTTCCAATACCTATTACGATAATAGCCTACTCCCTCGCGTCACCTCGCGTCAACAACCACTGTATGCTAAAATGCGCCTAAATGCTCAAGCGTACAGCAGTGATTGCTTCGCACCGCGTGATTCCACAGTAATCGCAGGGCTGCCTCTTCGATAAAATTAAATTAACATAACTTTTTATCTATGTTATTGAGAACTGTGAATATGTTCTGACTTTTATGTGGCAGTTAAAATTTTTATCATTTATAAAATATTTAACCAACTTAAAAAAAAGGAGGTGATCAGACATACAGGCCAAACTGAGATGTTTGACTTGTATGGTTTGTAGGTATGTATGTTTGTGCGCGATAATCTCGCATTTGGCTAAACCGATATCGATGCGGTTTTCAGAAAAGGATTTGTTACATTTAGGAGAACGTTTTAAAATAAGTATAAATACTTCTTAGTTTGATGATGATCTTCGGAGATGTTCACTAGAAATGAAAAAAAAGCCTTAAAAAAAGAGAACCGACTTCAAATAAAGCACTAAGCCGTAAGTTATTTTACTAACGAGTGTAACACTCTCACACAAAAATACATAAACACTGCAGTTTTCGAAAGTTTTCACGCGAAAAGTCGATGGCCTTCAAAATAAAAAAATATATCTAGTTCCTAGTTGTACATATCTAGGTGTATTGTACTACTACCAATTATCACGAATCAAATTTATTAAGATTAATTAATTTGATTCGTTTTCTCGCAACAAGTCACCTTACAACAGACGCGGCTTGTTCAAAGGTTTTCATCGGGCGTAAGAAAAAGAACTCTCGCTACACAGACTTAAAGCGCATTTTGATTCGTTACGAGCGCGTCATTGCAATTGCACGTGCTTTGCAATGTTTTATGAACATTATTGCAGTTGTTAGTTTAGCAGTTTATATTCGAATGTTTTCTTTCGAAGAGTGCATCTTCTGTACCTTGTACTATTAATTATTCTGTGGTATAACGTTTCTATGCAACAAAATTATGTAAATCTGTGTCTGAAAGGCAAGCTAATGCTTAGTATATACCTATTAAACTGTCAAATTCTAAGTGGATACCGGTGTCCGCACACCTACTGTCTTTTAATTATGTCTCTAATGACGGTATGTGAATGGAAAAAAATTTAAACGACAAAAACTAGTAATAATTTATCACTTACCATTCTTCATTGACAGGTAAATAGAAAAATGTTAGGTGTTTATCCCTTCTTTTGCTTGATTTACACCCATCTACAGCACATAAGGCACCACACGGCATCGTAATACGCGTACGAACGAACAGCACTATTAAAATTGAACGGCGTGCGCGCGCTTCGTTTGCGAAAACCGCACTGAATTTGAAGCGCCGGCGGACCGAGACCGCTCGGCTGGGCGGTAGGCAGTTATAGCGCGCAAGTACATGGAGTGACGGAGGCCTGACTAAAGTGTGTGAAATAACTTGTCGAAGTACCATGCGCAGAATATTGTGATAAACGGTACTTTTGAATTGTCATCAATCAATCAAAGTATTTATTGTTGTAGAATCTGTTACAATTAAAAATGTGAAAGCCACTGGTTCTCGAACTAGTGGGTACAGTGTTTTAGGAACCAAGGTCTTCTCCCAATATTTAGTGATAATAGGTACTTTTGAATTGTCATGCTACCGACTTCGATAAGTTATTTCACACTTTTAGTGTTGAAGTCAGTTCAATTGTTTTTAAAACTGTGCGAGACAAGCTAGCCATATTATGCTAGCCATATTATGTTATCCATATCTCTTGCCCGTAAGAATGTAGTGCCATTGAGAATTTTAAATTACAACAGTTAAAACCAGATAAGTACAGCGATAGGTTTCTCAGAATTTAATAAATTATCGATTTGTATGTACGAACAATTAGATATCCTGTGGTATGAGTAGGGTAGGGGCACACCCGAAAGGACGAATCCGAGGCCGAAAATGTTTGAGGGCGGGGCCGAAAGTAGTGAATGATTGAAAATATTAAATATTAAAAAGTATGACTAAACAAAGTGTGATTGTAATTAGCATGTAAATGTCATATTCGTGATAATTAATAATTAAGCGTAAAACGATAAGGTAGGAAGAAATAACTTGTTTCGTATGGATTTCAAATTACGAGTCTCAAGATTAAGTCATTTTGCTTATAATTGATATTGAATTGAATTGAATGAAGATAATATAATAAAATAATGTTCTTTCCGTCTCCAGGAATCGTTAGGAATGAGAACCCCTGACTCACTAGACGCGACCTCTTGTGCAGGAAGACGTCTGGGTTAGTACCACCGCAGTGTCATCTATTATCACTCTAATATTATGAAGGCATAAGTTTGTGTGTTTGTATGTTCTTACTACTACACGCTCAAACGGCTCAAACCATGCAGTTTTGATGAAATTTGCTAAGAGGATGGATTAACACATAGGATACTTTTCACCGTCTATTTCCATGCGAGTGTAACCGCGGGGCATTGATAAAATAATCGTTTTCGCTTAAGCGCTCGTAGCGGAGCTCGATTTGGCGATCTAAACCGATCAACAAATTAAGCAACACTTGCTGCGGTCAGGACTTAGATGTGTGCTAGTGGCATTATTCAACTGAGTGCTTCCGTGCTTCGGAGGGCACGTTAAGACGTCGATCCCGGTTGTTTGTTTTAGGACAACAGTCGTTAGGCTATGTCGAAGGCTTTCGGGCGGCCACTAACCTATCCATAAGGCCCCACTAGACCGACGTGGTGGATTATGGCCCAACTCCTCTCTCTGAAATGAAGGCTGGAGTCCCAGCAGTGGGAACAAAATAGGCTTATTATGATTATGATGGTTCGCTTAAGATGCAAAGTGATTTTGCAGAAAGTGAAAAAGCAGACATTCTGGCAACAGTCCGCCCGAAAATGCTACTTACATCACATTATGACATTTTAATTAATTAAAAATAGAAATCAACTACTTATTGATTATGTTTTATATTAATTCGTGCATGTATATTATGATATAGCTCAAAGGCTGAGCCTCAGTAAATCTAGGAACGTGACAATACCCAATAAAGAGAGATTTATACCGAAAAAGACGCGTGCCTTCGGGCAAATAATTATAATGTAATTCTTTTTTGTACATTTCGGTAAACAGTTCACGATCTAATAAACATGGTATTATTAATATTAACCTTCGTCGGTTAGCAGAAATATTGTATCGAATTTCGATAATCTTACGGATTCTAACAAAGACCTGATTATTTCGTTTCCCTAAACGAAGGTTTAACTAAATCCGTTTTGGTGATAATTTTAAAGTCTTGTTTGCTTTTTAATGTTTTCAGTGACAATTTGACAACGAATATAAAATGAGCTAATGTTCTTTTAGATAAAACTGTTTTGTTTTACCTACGCATATTTTAATGTGATAAGTGATCAATATAAGTGTATATTAGCATAGATAAAGAATTATCTATGACCTCAGTGTTGAATAATAAAGGTGATTTTTGAGTTTCGAATTTAATATATCAAATAATGGTAATAGAAGTGTATACTTATTATATGTAAGTATTAAAATATACTTAATACTTTTTAATTACTAATACTTTTTAAACGATCAATTCTTGTTTAAATGTACCTACCTATATATTCTAAATCTCGAAAACGGGTCCAGCGATTTTCGTGAAATTGAGTATGCAGGAGGTTTCGGGGGCTATAAATCGATCTAGCTAAGTTTCGTTTTTAGAAATCGACGTTTTATCTGTGTTTTTGGGCAATGAAAAACTGCTACACTGAACTGTTTTACCGACACAGCAACACTAAAAGTACTTGACAGTAGATGGTTTGAGGGGGTTCGACTGGGTTGTATGTAACCTCAGACAAAATAAAAAGTCAAGACAAAATGTTGTGAACTGAGAAGTGAGGCCGGGTGAAACTACGCCTCGGCGTGTCCATACATATTTACATACAGACCCTACAACAAAACTACGCCTTGGCTCGTCAGTTGAACTATCGCGGCGCGTGGAAGCAACACGTAAAGTTTTAATTATCATTTAAAATTTATGAATTATTGATTAGTTTTTTATAACTTTAATTTAATTTGAATCACCATGACAGTACCGGGTCAAGCACTTTTCTGTTCTGTCTGGCCTTTTTTATTTTGTCTGAGTATGTAACACAATACACGTATGAGTATTTTGTATGTGTTTTATGTAACTTTTTAATATATTTCAGATTGTGTTTTGAGTTAATATTAAGTTACATAGTTGTTTTTTGGTTTCATTTTAATACTGTTATTAATCTTTATTTAATTTTTATCACGGATTCGTTCCGGTTCTTTACAAAGTCATCATAAGTTGGGGCTTAGAGGCCTGTTTGGTATAAAAAAATATAGGTACAATCTAGTGTAAAAAACAGAAGCGTATTGGATGGATGACATGGTATATCTATCACAAAAATGGTCAAAACGACAAGGCTATTGTTATAAACATATAAGTGATAAGGGAGATAGTGGGATAATGGACGAGACTACTGCACCTCCCAATTTCAGTCTTTCATTAATTCAAATTTTTAGGCAGGTGTTGACTTGCCACCCAGTAAACTGGCCCACCATAAAGTCCACAATCAAGGGTGCAAAATAAAAGAGGCTACGTTGGTGTGGATGGCTAAAGGGTGTCGAGAGGAGTGATGCGGTTTCACTAGAGCGCTACTACCGGCGTTATGCCCTTTAACACTTCCACCTTTGAAGCTTTTCTACCGACTTCCAAAAAGGAGGACGTAACTCAATTCGATTGTTGTTTTATCACCCACTGGGTGAACCAAATTCCAAAATTTTTTGTTTGAAAGCTAGTGCTATCCGTGTGGTCCCATATAAATTATATCAAATTCGGTCTGGTAGTTTTTGAGTTACACTCCAATAACTTATCAATTATATACTTACCAAAGTAATAGAATGGAAGTCGGTACTAAATTTTTCAAATTGCAGTTGTTGTTACTTGCTCCTCCGTCTCCATCCCCACGGCCAATTAACGCAAGCTGGGAGTCAGGGGTCAGGGGTCTCATATAGCCACAGGGAAAATCGTTATTATTATTATTTATTGCTACCGGGATGTCAGTGCTGGTTATATTTTTTGACAGGTCGTGGTGGCAATACAATATACTAAAAAGTTAATATTGTTCATATTTAATACCGTAGTCAATAGACCGCACGGCCCCGGGTAAGTAGAACGTCGTCCATCAAGAGGTAGACAAGTACTAGCTATGCGATCCTCTTAAGTTAATGGCTTGACGTTTGTTTGCTTTGTGTTTCTTAATGTATTGATTCAGGCGTTACTTTGCGGAAATCCATTATCAAAAAACGATATGAAACAATATTTAGTGACACTTCCGCTGAAAAAGTTTCAGCGGAAGTGTCACTAAATATTTTTTCATATCGTTTTTTGTGTTTCTTCTAATTATGTGACTCCAGTGGTTTTTAGTTGTTCTGTGCTAAGGTATTGTTACTTATTAGCGTTGATAAGGCCTAGTATTATATAACCATAGTATATAGTCTACCTATAAATAAGTACTATTAAGTTACATTAAAACTATGATTTAAATAGAGTTCTAGAGAGATGTCAATCCGTGCACCGGATACAAAACCTGGTGTCGCAAACAGCGGCCGTATTCCACGCTTCAACGTATTCTAATAGCTTCAATAAGTTCATAATCCACTGCGGTATTAAAACCTAACGTTTGAATATTCGTAAGTACAGAGCAAGCATTGTAAACTGTTTATATGCAATATCGCGACCGGCGTTCAGTCACATAATACAAAAGTTGCGAACCGCCGCGAGCAATGTGTTCTGCTTTTGGGAATATTGTTGCGACACCGGCCTTTGCTTTTCATATCTCCCTTGTTTATGTGAACTGTGATGATTTATATGTACGTCTATTAAATGAATCGGCACATACCAGGTGCACCCCAACCACTCACGTGGGACCATGGATATAAATACAATGATTGTAACAATCATGATAAAATACCTATCTAAAATAATAATATAATATCTAATGGTAATGTAAAGGCATTATGAAAAGGCACGACAGTAATTCTTTAAGGCGAGGATAACACAAAATCAACATTTCTTTATTATGTAAAATTTAAACATTAGTATATGTTTATACATTTGCACCATTACTGACACTTTAGTCTATCACGATAACACGTCGAAACTGAAAGAAACAAGAATCTAGGAAAATAAAACAAATTCAACGACAACCATTGTCGGGGTTTTCCCGCCATCTTGACACAAATAAAAAAAAATGGAACCGACTTCAACACTAAACGCCTATCTTGTTGATGTCGTAATTAACGCTGAATAAAATCGATCCCGCAAGTAGTCACTAAAACGGTTGAAAATAAATTTTAGCCAAAAATTAGAACTATTAGAACGGTTCTAATTTTGTTCACTCACTAATTTTGTTTCACACTCTAAAGAGTGTGAAATAAGTAAAGTTCAATAAGTTATTTCACACTCTAAAGAGTGTGAAATAACTTATTGAAGTTGGAACCACGTTCAAAAGTAAGTACCTATTATCACAATATTGTGCGCATGGTACCGACGTCGACACTAAACAGTGTGAAATAACTTATTGATGTTGGTACCACGTTCATAAGTAAGTACCTATTGTCACAATATTGTGCGCATGGTACCGACTTCAACACTAAACAGTGTGAAATAACTTATTGAAGTTGGTACCACGTTCAAAAATAAGTACCTATCATCACAATATTGTGCGCACGGTACCGACTTCGACACTAAACAGTGTGAAATAACTTATTAATGTTGGTACCACGTTCAAAAGTAAGTACCTATTAACACAATATTGTGCGCATGGTACCGACTTCGACACTAAACAGTGTGTAATAACCTATTGATGTTGGTACCACGTTCAAAAGTAAGTACCTATTATTACAATATTGTGCGCATGGTACCGACTTCGACACTAAACAGTGTGAAATAACTTATTGAAGTTGGTACCACGTTCAAAAGTAAGTACCTATTATCACAATATTGTGCGCATGGTACCGACTTCGACACTAAACAGTGTGAAATAACTTATTGAAGTTGGTACCACGTTCAAAAGTAAGTACCTATTAACACAATATTGTGCGCATGGTACCGACTTCGACACTAAACAGTGTGAAATAACCTATTGATGTTGGTACCACGTTCAAAAGTAAGTACCTATTATTACAATATTGTGCGCATGGTACCGACTTCGACACTAAACAGTGTGAAATAACTTATTGAAGTTGGTACCACGTTCAAAAATAAGTACCTATCATCACAATATTGTGCGCACGGTACCGACTTCGACACTAAACAGTGTGAAATAACTTATTAATGTTGGTACCACGTTCAAAAGTAAGTACCTATTAACACAATATTGTGCGCATGGTACCGACTTCGACACTTAACAGTGTGAAATAACTTATTGAAGTTGGTACCACGTTCAAAAGTAAGTACCTATTATCACAATATTGTGCGCATGGTACCGACTTCGACACTAAACAGTGTGAAATAACTTATTGAAGTTGGAACCACGTTCTAAAGTAAGTACTTATTATCACAATATTGTGCGCATGGTACCGACGTCGACACTAAACAGTGTGTAATAACTTATTGTTGTTGGTACCACGTTCATAAGTAAGTACCTATTATCACAATATTGTGCGGATGGTACCGACTTCGACACTAAACAGTGTGAAATAACTTATTGAAGTTGGAACCACGTTCTAAAGTAAGTACTTATTATCACAATATTGTGCGCATGGTACCGACTTCGACACTAAACAGTGTGAAATAACTTATTGAAGTTGGAACCACGTTCTAAAGTAAGTACTTATTATCACAATATTGTGCGCATGGTACCGACGTCGACACTAAACATTGTGTAATAACTTATTGTTATTGGTACCACGTTCATAAGTAAGTACCTATTATCACAATATTGTGCGCATGGTACCGACTTCGACACTAAACAGTGTGTAATAACTTATTGTTGTTGGTACCACGTTCATAAGTAAGTACCTATTATCACAATATTGTGCGCATGGTACCGACGTCGACACTAAACAGTGTGTAATAACTTATTGTTGTTGGTACCACGTTCATAAGTAAGTACCTATTATCACAATATTGTGCGCATGGTACCGACTTCGACACTAAACAGTGTGAAATAACTTATTGAAGTTGGAACCACGTTCTAAAGTAAGTACTTATTATCACAATATTGTGCGCATGGTACCGACGTCGACACTAAACAGTGTGTAATAACTTATTGATGTTGGTACCACGTTCAAAAGTAAGTACCTATTATTACAATATTGTGCGCATGGTACCGACTTCGACACTAAACAGTGTGAAATAACTTATTGAAGTTGGTACCACGTTCAAAAATAAGTACCTATCATCACAATATTGTGCGCACGGTACCGACTTCGACACTAAACAGTGTGAAATAACTTATTAATGTTGGTACCACGTTCAAAAGTAAGTACCTATTAACACAATATTGTGCGCATGGTACCGACTTCGACACTTAACAGTGTGAAATAACTTATTGAAGTTGGTACCACGTTCAAAAGTAAGTACCTATTATCACAATATTGTGCGCATGGTACCGACTTCGACACTAAACAGTGTGAAATAACTTATTGAAGTTGGAACCACGTTCTAAAGTAAGTACTTATTATCACAATATTGTGCGCATGGTACCGACGTCGACACTAAACAGTGTGTAATAACTTATTGTTGTTGGTACCACGTTCATAAGTAAGTACCTATTATCACAATATTGTGCGCATGGTACCGACTTCGACACTAAACAGTGTGAAATAACTTATTGAAGTTGGAACCACGTTCTAAAGTAAGTACTTATTATCACAATATTGTGCGCATGGTACCGACTTCGACACTAAACAGTGTGAAATAACTTATTGAAGTTGGAACCACGTTCTAAAGTAAGTACTTATTATCACAATATTGTGCGCATGGTACCGACGTCGACACTAAACAGTGTGTAATAACTTATTGTTGTTGGTACCACGTTCATAAGTAAGTACCTATTATCACAATATTGTGCGCATGGTACCGACGTCGACAGTAAACAGTGTGTAATAACTTATTGATGTTGGTACCACGTTCATAAGTAAGTACCTATTATCACAATATTGTGCGCATGGTACCGACTTCGACACTAAACAGTGTGAAATAACTTATTGAAGTTGGAACCACGTTCTAAAGTAAGTAACAATTATCACAATATTGTGCGCATGGTACCGACTTCGACACTAAACAGTGTGAAATAACTTATTGAAGTTGGTACCACGTTCAAAAATAAGTACCTATCATCACAATATTGTGCGCATGGTACCGACTTCGACACTAAACAGTGCGAAATAACTTATTGAAGTTGGTACCACGTTCAAAAGTAAGTACTTATTATTACAATATTGTGCGCATGGTACCGACTTCGACACTAAACAGTGTGAAATAACTTATTGAAGTTGGTACCACGTTCAAAAGTAAGTACCTATTATCACAATATTGTGCGCATGGTACCGACTTCGACACTAAACAGTGTGAAATAACTTATTGAAGTTGGAACCACGTTCTAAAGTAAGTACTTATTATCACAATATTGTGCGCATGGTACCGACGTCGACACTAAACAGTGTGTAATAACTTATTGTTGTTGGTACCACGTTCATAAGTAAGTACCTATTATCACAATATTGTGCGCATGGTACCGACGTCGACACTAAACAGTGTGTAATAACTTATTGATGTTGGTACCACGTTCATAAGTAAGTACCTATTATCACAATATTGTGCGCATGGTACCGACTTCGACACTAAACAGTGTGAAATAACTTATTGAAGTTGGAACCACGTTCTAAAGTAAGTACTTATTATCACAATATTGTGCGCATGGTACCGACGTCGACACTAAACAGTGTGTAATAACTTATTGTTGTTGGTACCACGTTCATAAGTAAGTACCTATTATCACAATATTGTGCGCATGGTACCGACTTCGACAAGTTATTTCACATCCTATAGTGTTGAAGTCGGTTTTTTTGGGTCAATTTTTTTAGCCGTCTTAGTGACCCTTGCTAATTGCGGTCATGATTGTCATTCACCGTCAATGATAATATTTTTAAATCATCAAAATAGGCGAAACGCTTTTATGTTATTGGTAGTTACTGGAGTGTTACTCAAAAACAGGCCGAATTCGATACAAATTTAAATAGGACCACCTCGGAAATTTACTCTACCAAACAAATCATCAAAATTTGTTTACCCAGGAAAGTTCTGAGGTAACAAACATTGTAAAAATACAGTCGTATTATAGTACCTTCTCCTACTCCTTTCTACTGGCTATCTACCTACCTACCTACTATCTGCCTACCTCTTTTCTACTGGCTTCCAAAAAGGAGGAGGTACTCAGTCAACTGTATTTTTATGTTTGTTACCTCATAACTTTTGATTGGGTGAACCGATTCTCGAAATTCTTTTTTTGTTTAAAAGCTGGTGCTTCCGATGGTGATCCCAAAAAATTTAATTTAATTAAATTCGGTCCAGTAGTTTTTTGTTACACTCCAATAACTGAATACAAAGGAAGTCGATATTAAATTTTTCAAATTGGACTTGTTCTAGATTGCATATATCTAATGCTGGTTACCAAGAATATTTAAATGTACTTTATCTATTCGGTAGTTATTAATGATTTTTACTCCCCTTTATAATTTCATCTCATCATTATATTTAATTTCATCAAATTCGGTTTGGTAGTTTTTGAGTTAGACTCTAATAACTGAATAGAATGGAAGTCGGTATTAAATTTTTCAAATTGGACTTGTTCTAGATTGCATATATCTAATGCTGGTTACCAAGAATATTTAAATGTACTTTATCTATTCGGTAGTTATTAATGATTTTTACTCCCCTTTATAATTTCATCTCATCATTATATTTAATTTCATCAAATTTGGTTTGGTAGTTTTTGAGTTAGACTCTAATAACTGAATAGAATGGAAGTCGGTATTAAATTTTTCAAATTGGACTTGTTCTAGATTGCATATATCTAATGCTGGCTACCAAGAATATTTAAATGTACTTTATCTATTCGGTAGTTATTAATGATTTTTACTCCCCTTTATAATTTCATCTCATCATTATATTTAATTTCATTAAATTCGGTCCAGTAGTTTTTGAGTTACACTCCAATAACTGAATACAATGGAAGTCGGTAATAAATTTTTCAAATTGGACTTGTTCTAGATTGCATATATCTAATGCTGGTTACCAAGAATATTTAAATGTACTTTATCTATTCGGTAGTTATTAATAATTTTTACTCCCCTTTATAATTTCATCTCATCATTATATTTAATTTCATTAAATTCGGTCCAGTAGTTTTTGAGTTACACTTCAATAACTGAATACAATGGAAGTCGGTATAACATTTTTCAAATTGTACTTGTTGAAGACAGATAATGAGAAATGTTTTAGGCAATATTCCACAATCAATCGCGGCTGCATTCCTATCGTTAGATTCTTAGTAACATAATCAATATAATTTTTTCAGTTTGTTATAATCAAACATAAACATGTTGGTAGGTAGGTTGGTGTATTGTGGTTAATTGATTTGATTTCTTGATAAATCTGCGAGTTAACCTTCTGTGTAAAAAAATACAAGATTAGATTGTTATGTTCAAATTAAAAGAGGTTTTCTATTGGTAGGATATTTGCAGAGTTCATCTGGAGAAGTACCACATCTTTGCCAATATTTCAAGCCTGAAGCAGTAGTGTGCAAACATTACCTACTGTGGTTCAGGGGCCTACTCCCTCCTTTTACGAAACTATCATAAATTAGGAACGTTTTGTAATAAAGACTTACCATCGTACTCCCACCGTCACAAAATGGTCGAACATATTAATAGAATCAGTACTATTTACGGCGTGTTCCCTTTTTAGCCGAAATCGATATGGGGGTCTTCAAAACACGAGTGCATAGGTATCTTCTGGGTAAGCGCGCTCCATCATCGATCGCATCATCACTTAGCATCAGGTGAGATAGTGGTCAAGTGCTACCCAGTTCCGTATAAAAAAAAAAAAAAAATAATCGATCCTAATGGTGCGTTCCAGGATCAATACTTATAATGCCCAATCCGAATAGAACACTTATGGCCGGTCCCAATAATCTATCTATCGCCGGTTTACCTTACTAGAGTTATTTGACACTGTTTGTATGGAAGTAATGTCAAATTTCTATCGGTAGTAAGGAAAACCGTGGATAGATTGATTATTGGGATCCTCCATAAGGCAGTTGCAAAGTACGAATTGAGTGCACTATTTGGTAATACGTCATCAAAACGTCTCTTAATTCATTTATTTTAAGCTTGCTGTATTGACGTGGTGGTACCAAAGGACATTGTCCATTTTCGGACATCCATGAACAGGTTGCACATCAAAATTACATATAGTCGATAATTCAACTTCGATTTATAATAATTTCTGTGTTGTATTTTTGTATCAAGGTTTATTTATCAAAAGTTAATTTAAATGATTTTTATTTTGATAATATCCTGGATTTCATATTGCGTGGTGCGAGTGCTAGTATATATTTTAGTCTATGGTGCGAGGACGTACGGGTAGAAAAGGTATAAATCCTCCATGCAATATCGCACTTAGTTTCCGGCTTGGACATTACGTTTAATGCCGGCACTTCACATGGTTTCAATCAATCAAATCATTTATTTGCCAGAATACAGTCATAAAGGTCTTAAATAATATAAATGTGGCAAATTGTACTCAATCTGCAAGCAGACGTGCGAATTCTTGAACTTAAAAAATTTAGATTGTATATAATATTAAAGTAAATATCAAGTTAGAAAAAGAAATAATGGTATTGTAATTAAAATATATAAATGTCAAAATAAAGAAATAAATAGCATTAAAATCAAATTATTAACAAATCATTACAATTTTGAGTCTCTAAACTCCTTAACACTATAAAAACTCTTGTCCAGCAAATAACTTGTCAATTTTCGTCTAAAGTTATTGCCATTTAATATTTTAATGTCATTTGGTATTGTATTGTATATTACTATGCACATATTATAAACATTCCTTCTGTACAAATCCTTCCGTGCTGGGGGTTGGTACAGAAGGTTGTCAAACCTTGCTCGCGCTTGCCGGGTAAGAGCTTCACAGCGTTTTTTGAAATACTCTGGATGATTTTTCACAAAAATACAAATTTCCAGGATGTACATACATGGTAGAGGAAGTATGTTACATGCTTTGAATAGCGGTCTGCAGCTGTCCAAGAACGTTTATATTTGTGTGTATGGCATATTTGGCTAATAATTACCATGTGTGGACAGTTTGAGCCACGTTCGCCCGTATTACCAGCAGGTATCGGGTGGGCATGGTGCGCCGCTCGCTAGGGTATATATTATATTATATTTACTATATTAAGGTATATATTAATGTTAATTAATACGCTGCCTGCGCACTACATGGAGGTTCTCGCTGCGAACTGTAGAATGGCGAGGGCAAAGTCCGAGCCTACTACACGAACGAAGTCGCGGGCAGTCGTTAGTATAATATATATCGTAGATAAATTACAAATTGTACTATTTTACGTGATGCTAGGCCCGCTGCTTAGCGGTTGATACCCTGGCAAAGGTGTGATTCAGTTGAACTCTGACCACTACAAAGTGATAAGGGAAACGGCTACGGACGAGACAATTAAAAAATATTAAATTACAATTAGTCAATTATTATGAATGCTAATTGTTCTATAACGCATTAAAAATCCACAACAATATAAAAATCTGTAGTGTTGATAATGAGTTATCTAATCTAAATCCAATTAGACTGAAATGTAGATCTGTAGATACTTATGTTGATATGAACGGTGTAATAATACATCGGTTGAAAATATTCACATGTTTCTATTCGGCAATTAAATGAAAAAAAGGCCCCGAGTTTCTAACCAGATCTTTCCTACTCAGCAACTTCTTTCAATTCCATGATTGCCTGGTACTTCTCGTGAAGTTCAGTCTTTAATATAGGTACTATTTAAACTAGCTGACCCGCCAGCGGCTACACTCTCGTGGTCTACTATCATCACCATCATCATCATCTCAGCCGTAAGACGTCCACTGCTGAACATAAGCCTCCCCCACAAATTTCCAAAAGGACCGGTTGTAAGCAACCTGCGTCCAACGTCGTCCTGCTACCTTTAACAGGTCGTCAGTCCACCTTGTCGGGGGACGACCTTCGCTGCGCTTACCGGTTCTTGGTCTCCAATCTAGAACCTTTCGGCCCCATCGGCCATCTGTTCTGCGTGTGGCCTGCCCACTGCCACCTCAACTGGCTTATTTTCTGGGCTATGTCGGTGACTTCAGTTCGTCTACGGATCTCCTCATTTCTGAAACCCCGAGCATAGCCCTCTCCATAGCTCGTTGTGCGACTTTGAGCTTACTTATGAGGCCCATAGTAAGAGACCACTTTTCAGTGCCATAAGTAATCACTGGCAACACACATTGGCCAAAGACTCTTGTCTTGAGTCTTTGACCAACTTGGTCTACTATGGTATAACATAATCATAATCATAATCAACCCATTTTGTTCCCGCTGCTGGGACTCGTTGGGTCATAATCCACCACGCGGGCCCAGTGCTGCTTGGTGGATAGGTTAGTGGCCAACCCATGTCGAAGTTATAAGGCCGCCCGAAGGCCTTCGACATAGCCTAACGGCTGCTGTCCTAAGACAAACAACCGGTACCGACGGATTAACGTGTCCTCCGAAGCACGGAAGTGATACAAAGCGACTGAAATCAATTCAATTTTCTTCCTCAGGGGTGAGAAATTATCAGTTATCATGTTTGAAGCCCCAGAGGCTTAGCCTCTGTATTGATGAGTCAGTGAATGAGTCAGGACAAGTCATTATTACGTATAGGAAGATAATGAATATGACGTTTCAGTTCCTAACTCCTTAATCTGATGTTAGTAACAAGAAGGTAAGTCCTTGGTGACAAAAGTCAGTCACAGATGCCTTTTTCGCTATGACCATTCAACAAGTCACGCGGCGCGTTACGTTATCTTCAAGGAATGATCGCAAATATTTGTATTGATTTCACGGTCATTCCTTTAAGATATCATAGCGCGCCACGTTACTTGTTTGAGAAGGCATGGCGGATAACGGCCCTTGATCGTGACCGAATCAAATCAAATCAAATGTTTATTTGCTAGAATACAGATAGGTCGTACATTTTCAAGGTCTTATAGTACAAAAGTTGAGTTGAGTCACTGTACTCTAGCCTGCAAGCAGCAGGCGCGGATCCAGCCTACAAAAAAGGTTGTGGTCACGCCACCCGAAAATCAGCAAAGTACGAGTTGGAGCATGAACTCTTTCATGATCGATATAGTTTAAAATATATATGTTAGTCTGTAAGGTATGTTTTTTCGATATGGGCCGCTGGTATTTTTATAAATGTGTAACTGTGCTATTGCCTGAAATAAAGATTATTATTATTATTATTATAGTAGCAAGTCACACGCCTGATGCTAAGAGGATTGCATAGCTAGTACTTTCCATGCTAAAAGAGAAAACTCTTTCCTACCTCTTAACATTGTCCGATTTCAGTGATTTTTTTTTCATGGAATCATGACATTGTATCCTATGCCCGTACGTTTTGATTTTTTCAGTATTTCAAAGTATTATAAATTTCATTTTTTAGAAATAAAAAAAACTGAATAAATCAAAACGTACGGGCATAGTAAACAATGCCATGATTCCATGAAAAAAAAATCGCTGAAATCGGACAATGTTAACAGGTAGAAAAGAGTTTTCTCTTTGGAAAGTACTAGCTATGCAATCCTCTTAAGCGTCACGCTTGCCCATAACAGTCCAGTGCCATTTCGAATTTTGAACTGGGTACAACACTTCAAACTGTGCATGGCAAAGCACTGCGCTTTTTACTCGGATATATAAGATGTTCTTGCTCTGTAATTTCGCTGGAAACAACTGCAAAGGATATCAAATGTGATGTCAAATGAAATGTAAAAGGAGCTTACGTTTCTTTTTCGCGAACAAGTTAATAATTTCATCAATATCCAGGTTTTGTACATTTTATAAAACGTCATATCATCAACCTGTCGAATATGAAAGTGTGACGTATTATGTCACAAGTATTTAAGGGTTGTGGGCATGCCCATCGTGCCCACAACGGTGGATCCGCGCTAATAATCTATATTATTATTTTTAATTTTGAATACCTTGTAAATAAATAAAATATAAATAAATTTAATATAATAGAATATTGACATTGTAATTGGATCTATAAGCCCCATGGTGGGGCGAAAAGTGGCCAAAACCCTGGCGGCATTGCCCGCTGGATGGCAATGCTAAGTTTTTGCCCAAAGTAGGCGCCTCATTATATATTATATTAACAATTAATTGAAGTCAAAATATTCTTTCATGCTATAATACACTTGTCCGATAAGCATGCAGTCAATCTACTCCTAAACACATTACCCTTTAGGGTTTTTAAATCTCCGGGTAATTTATTATACACAACTATGCACATATTATATACATTTCTTTATAGATCATTTTATGGCAGGAAGGTTGATACAATAAGTGCTCGAACTGTGCACGCTTCTGTCTCCTTATGATCTCATGCCTCTTTTTAAAGTACTCGGGGTAAGTTTGAACAAAAGTACATAAGTGTCTAATATACGTACACACGTGTATAAGTGCCTACTTCTGGGGCGAAATGGCGTATGTCAACGCAACCCCATCTCACCCTAGCTTGACACGAAAGTATTCAAGGGGTAAAGGGGGGGAGGGGGGGTTATAGTAGGTATGATACCCGCACGGCCCTTGCGTCTCCCGCGTGGTGGAAGGAAATCGCACAGTATTTTCCCACTCAAAATAGGACTTCTACCTGATTTTTTCGAATATGCGTGTAAAGAAACGAGGAAAATCGGCCTTAGAATTGGCTGTTTATTTGTTAATAATGATTAATAATAAATATATGATTAATTTATTTATTTTATCTTTAATAATGTTTTATCAACTAAGTAGGTTTGTTGTTATTTATTCTGTTGCTTAACTTGTAGATCTGTTAAGTTCGCCATGTCAAGCTCCGCTGCGATCGCTTCTTGTTATATGATGTACTAGCTGGTGCCCGCGACTTCGTCTGCGCAGGATTACTTCTTCGTGTAGCTTATTATCTTCTCCAAGGCCATTACTATCATTATACCAAAATGTCATAAAATATTTACATGGTCAAACTCAATTGCTATATATCAATCAGTAAACACTAATAGTAAAATACAGTACCAACGTACATACAAATATAAAATTAATCACCATGGAAAAAAAACTGTCATTACATTTCATCAACCTTGACGGTCATCGAGCACGTCTAGTGTATCGAGCTGTCAAAATGGTAGCGTGCTTTTGACTAAACTATCAGAAACTGACACAAACTTTGACAGAACTGTCATCATTACAATCTTGACGTAGGCGGAGATCTTGTTATTTTGTCTATGCTGTGTCCAAGAATTATATTACGCTTTTTCACCCGCTTGGTGATGGATGATGATGAAAAGTAGCCTATGTGCTATTCCAGACTATAATCTATCTCTGTGACAAATTTCATCCAGATTCATTCAGCCGTTCTGCCATTTTTGAGTAACAAACATCCATCCATCCAAACTTTCACATTTATAATATTAGTGGGATAATGAAGATATATTAGGAGGGAGGTCGTATACCTGCCATCGTATGCACCTGTAGGTACTAAAATAAAAATTACATCAAGAATTACAATGCGCGCGACCATTTTGTAAATAGACGCAATCACGACCAAGTAGCGACTTTATCAGGTCGCGTCGGTTCCTCCCTTGTTAAGTATTATTTAAACATATTATCGAATATTAATCTTCCATTAACCGATGCATATCTGAATTATAATTAATTCGCGAGTACATACTAACAAAAATTTTCAAGTAGATACACATAATAATCGAGAATCTTAGATTTTGCGATAGGAAAGTCCGCCCACAATGGCGTAGTTCAGGGCGTTTAAGATTTTGTATATACGCCCAATTTATTTTACCTGGCTTTTTTACAGTTTAAAATAAGGGCTATTATGTGTCTGACCTGCAGTGCAATTACCGTAATAGTCGTTCAATTTGTCGGATCGCTAAGATCGATAAATTTAAAGAATCGTATCGGGTCCTAGCAAGTTTGGAAGTCATATCGACGACTTATACGATCGTCAAATTGTCGATTATTACGAAGTGTTTGCATTCCACAATGCGTTGTTCTATCATTTGAAGATTTCTACGAGCATTTCGCTCTTCTACGATCAAAAGAAGGCCTAAGTCTATTTTTTTTCGAATACTAGTTGTGCCCCGCGGTTACACTTGTATGGTGATGGATGATAATGATGATGTTGATTAAAATTAACCTATGTGTTAATTCTGCGACCCATCTACCTCCATGCCAAATTTCATCAAAATTGGGCCAGCTGTTTGAGCGTAAGAGAATAACAATCATCCATTCACCCATAAACACAAACTTTCGCGTTTATAATATTAGTAAGATCAAACGCAACTAAATAATATCCCCATTCCCGTCACCTGTCGATAAGCTATATCGAGGTCGTTTTCAAAGCTGACAAAACAATCGTTAAAATCTATTAAATAGACGATATCAAACGTAATTTAACATTTCCATGCTCGGGTTACCGTTATAATCGTAAAAGCTTATCAAATTTGTTGACTGATCGCTTAATTTTGTTACTTACTTGCAATGATCGACAAAAGATCGATATAGCCAGTTTTTTCGAAGTATGATAAATTTAAGATTCAACATTATCGATCGGTAAGTTCGGTACTTGCACTGCTGGATGTATGTATGTATGTACGTCTGCTCGTAACTACTCGACCGATTTTATAAAGATTCTTTTGATGGTGCGGGTGTCACTGGGGCACCTAAAAATCTAAATGGCGGATCTTATGCGCGGATAAAATTTATTTTCGTGGTTTGGTTACACTTTTATTTACTAAAGTTATAATATGAGTTTTAAAGCACTAACGCCTGCTTAGTAAGATAGGACATTGCAATTTTAGAGAAAAGAATTGCTCACCTTCGGACGGGATTTGAATCCGCGCCTTCCGACAACCCGTGTCAATCCGCGTGAATCTCGATTTTAAGAAAGGTATTAGTACTCGGTAGTACCATTTAGTACTTAGACCTGTACTCATATCTATCAACTCTGGAGATCTCAAGAAATTCAAATTTATTTATTTGTAAGAATTTTGGCTACACATACACAACTAGCTGCTCTCCGCAGTTTCACCCGCGTGATGGATGATGATGATGATGATGAATCTTATATAGCATGTGTTACTCAGGGTGAATGTAGCTTTCCAATACTGAAAGAATTTTTGAAATCGGTCCCGTACTTTTTAAACCAATTCGTTACAAACATACTTACAAACAAATCTTTCCTCTTTAAATATTATTATATATTATAGATAGTAGCTAAGTTCTTAATGCTAAGGTTCCATCAAAATTCTACCTTAATAGGCGTAGGTACACATATTAATTTAATGAAGATTACAATATAATTGACAATAGAAAGAATAAAACGATTGCATACGTAACTAACATATTTAAATGATTGCCATTTCATATTCAATTAAAATAATAATTTATTTTTATCAAAGTAATTACCCTAATAAAATCTAATAATAAAGTAATGTTCAGAATGATGTCAATAAAGCTATAGATAAATCTAAGTCGTAGCTATTAATTACATATATTTATATCACTTAAGAAGTCTTTGAACATTTATCGATGAAGAATTTAAAAATTGTATTTTTAAATAAATATATGCCTTCAGTTTTGA
The DNA here is from genome assembly GCA_917880725.1 of Selenia dentaria. Lineage (NCBI taxonomy): Eukaryota > Metazoa > Arthropoda > Insecta > Lepidoptera > Geometridae > Selenia > Selenia dentaria. Next base: position 3,070,862 of record OU862902.1, read on the forward strand.
ATTTTTCTGGTAAATGATTGTATACGCGTATTTACATCATCATCATCATCAGCCTGTAGCAGTCCACTGCTGGACATAGGCCTCTCCAATTGCACGCCACTTAGGTCTATCTTGGGTCTATCTATATATCCAAGATAGACCAAGTATTTACATACAGTAATACAACTGAGTGTAAGTAGTTCTGAGATACGGGCCTTAGACCAATACAGGCTAACATCGCGTATTACGACTTCCATTCTATTATTTTGGTAAAAATCAGTTATTGGAGTGTAACTCAAAAAAAACTGTACCGAATTTGATGAAATTTAAATGGGACCACCACACGGGAACCACGAGCTTTCAAACAAAAGAAGAATTTTGAGAATCGGTTCACCCAGTCAAAAGTTATGAGGTAACAAAAAGAAACAATAATCGCAGTCGAGTTGAGTACCTCCTCCTTTTTTGGAAGTTTTTGGAAGTAGAAAAGCTAAAAATTAAAGTTACGAATTTTGCTAGGTACCCTCGACGACTATTAATGAAATTAGATGTGAATAAATAATTTAAGATTACATCAACCAATGTTATCAGAACCAAATGGACAAGGTATGTTTAAGGTAAGGCTTTGGTATGTTTGGGTTTTGGGTACTAATGTTTTCCTACTGTTTTCAATTTATATAGCGTGTAACAAAAAGGTATAGTTATACTGAAAGGTAAAGGTAAAGGTAAAGGTAAAGGTAAAGGTAAAGGTAAAGGTAAAGGTAAAGGTAAAGGTAAAGGTAAAGGTAAAGGTAAAGGTAAAGGTAAAGGTAAAGGTAAAGGTAAAGGTAAAGGTAAAGGTAAAGGTAAAGGTAAAGGTAAAGGTAAAGGTAAAGGTAAAGGTAAAGGTAAAGGTAAAGGTAAAGGTAAAGGTAAAGGTAAAGGTAAAGGTAAAGGTAAAGATAAAGGTAAAGGTAAAGGTAAAGGTAAAGGTAAAGGTAAAGGTAAAGGTAAAGGTAAAGGTAAAGGTAAAGGTAAAGGTAAAGGTAAAGGTAAAGGTAAAGGTAAAGGTAAAGGTAAAGGTAAAGGTAAAGGTAAAGGTAAAGGTAAAGGTAAAGGTAAAGGTAAAGGTAAAGGTAAAGGTAAAGGTAAAGGTAAAGGTAAAGGTAAAGGTAAAGGTAAAGGTAAAGGTAAAGGTAAAGGTAAAGGTAAAGGTAAAGGTAAAGGTAAAGGTAAAGGTAAAGGTAAAGGTAAAGGTAAAGGTAAAGGTAAAGGTAAAGATAAGGGTAAGGGTGAGGGTGAGGGAGAAGAAAGATCAGTCACAAAAGATCAATAAGGAGATAATGAAATGAATTTTAAATGGTATTCCTTTAGTCTAATATTTAACTTAAAGAGATTAGGCATTACTTCTAGTGTATAATTTACTAAAACTTATTTATCAAAAATCATCACGATTATCAACCGGAAGACGTTCATTGCTTAACATAGACCTCCCCCATAGAACGCCACTTGGACCGGTTACTAGCTTCCTGGATCCAGTGATTCCCCGCGGGTTTGACGAGGTCGTCGGTCCACCTAGCGGGGGCCCGGCCTATACATCGTCTTCCGGTGCGTGGTCGCCACTCGAGAACCTTTCTTCCCCATCGGTTATCAGTTCTGCGAGCGATGTGGCCTGCCTATTGCTACGTCAACTTGCTAATTTTGAGAGCTATGTCGGTGACCTTAGTTCTCCTACGGATCGCCTAATTTCGGATCTTATCACGCAGGGATACATTAACAGATACCGGTTTAAAAACTGATTTAACAAAATCAGAAAACATGGAACAAACCATTTCAGGATCACTTGATTTCATGTTTTTATGAAACATAGAACCCGGAATATCATATTTACTCCTACGATTATTTATATAGGTCCAAAACTGCTTAATATTAATAGAAATACCATTTTCAACAGATTGTATGTATTTTTTTATAGCATAAGTCACATTTTTCCTTGAATAATGCTCTACATTAGAAAAATTCTTTATTAACAAGCTTAAAGTTGCACAATGAGCTATGGAGAGGGCTATGCTCGGGGTTTCTCTACGTGATCGAATCAGAAATGAGGAGATCCGTAGAAGAACGTAAGTCACCGACATAGCTCAGAAGATTAGCCAGTTGAAGTGGCGGCAGTGGGCAGGGCACATAGCACGCAGAACAGATGGCCGATGGGGCCGAAAGGTTCTAGAGTGGAGACCACGTACCGGCAAGCGTAGCGTAGGTCGTCCACCGACACGGTGGACGACCTGAGGAAGGTCGCAGGACGACGTTGGATGCAGGCCGCTTCCAACCGGTCATTTTGGAAAATCATGGGGGAGGCCTACGTTCAGCAGTGGACGTCCTACGGCTGAGATGATGATGATGATGATGTACCCATTATGTACCTATCTGGCTGATCTTATGTATCTGCAAGCGATCATCTTGGTTTTCCCCCGCAATCTGACGTTAAATTTGACGTAAGTTTTTACGTTAATAACTAGACTTGATTTCTTTATTATACTAGTGACTGCCCGCGACTTCGTACGCGTAGAAGGCTCGGCCTTCGGTCTGCCATAACTTCCCATCTTTTCTTGTGTTCTTCCGTAAGAACCTTCTCTTGACAATAATTAACACAGGAAAAAACTAATTACCGACATTGTTCCATCCGTTCTCAAGTTATAAAGTGACCGACCAGGAGAAATAGGGGTTCATTTTCATATATATAAATTGTATAAATATATATTATATACAGATTGTGTACCTATATGTACGAGTATACAGATGGCTTCTGTGATTATTTTGTACAATATTGCCAATTTTTTCCTTATTTTCTTTAATCTAGTCTTATCTGCAGGAATTCACTAAGTTCACAACAAACAATATGTTTTTCATTCCAAATTTTAATAGCAATTGACGCACATACTTCATGGCAATAAAACAGTTGTGACATTTTATTTTATCAGCAATTTCTAAACAACTGGTATAATATGATTTAAGCCGCTGGATGTTGTAAAATTTGATAATGTCATGATAAAAAATATTATGTCATTTTAAGGGGAATCACCTTGATAAAAACAGATTTAGTAACTTTAATAAATCGATAATGTATTCATTTTATTTTGTTCACTATTACACTGTGTCACAAAGAAAGCGGATTAAAAAATATGATAAAATTTAAAATACGTGATCAATTATATGAAACTAAATTAATTTGGTATTACAGTTTATTTCATAAAAATAAAGAAACACACGATTTCAAAAATTGTTTCACCATTGGAAAGCTACATTCACCCTGAGTAACATAGGCTATATAAGATTCATCACCATCATCATCATCCATCACCGCGCGGGTGAAAGCGCGGAGAGCAGCTTGTAGTAATACATAAACTTGCATCAAGTGAGATTTCCATTCAAGTAGTCAATGAGTCATGTCACAGATAAGCCATTAAGTCACTGTTATGTCTAAGTCACGTTCTATTAATGAGGTGGATACATTACTAAACCCTTCTAACGTGATGAGGAAACCACAAAACAATGTCTTATTATTCCTACCGACTTTCAAAAAAGGAGGAGCTACTCAATTCGACTGTATTTTTTTTGTAATACAAAAAAAAAATACAGTCTATTGTATTTCAAATTATTGATGTATGACAAGCTACCCATTAGTATAACTGAATTAAATTACAACACATTCAAAAATATAATAAAACATTTTTTCGAACGTAATCCATTTTATAAAGTAAACGAGTACATGTCAATGCAATTCTTGGAATCGTCATTCTGCTATGTGTAAGAAAAGCAGTAACATTGTTAATACACAGTTTTAATCAATATGTATAATTCAGCACAGTTTTGACTTTTATGTTGTTATGTCCGATAATTAATGAATGCGTGAATCTTTTAGTATGTAAGTATTATTTAATATAAATTTATGTAAAATTTGACATGCCTGTAACGATTGTTATTTGATGACCAATAAATGATCTTTATCTTTATCTTTATCTTTATTAATAATTTGTAATTTAGTATTACAGTTTATTTCATGAAAAAAAATACATTTATTTTATTTAACTGACTTCTAAAAGAAGGGGGTTATATGTTCGATTGTATGTATTTTTTATGTATATTCTAGTCTATTTCTCCCCCATTTGTGATCCAATTCTCTAAATTCTTTTTATGTTTGGTAGAGTATACTTTCGAAGTGGTTCCATTTAAATTTCATAAAATTCGGTCAAGCAGTTTTTGAGTTACACTCTAAAAACTGAAAATTCGTACGCCTATCTTAATGCGATATCATCATTGACGGTGAATGATAATCGATCCCCTAAGTATCACTAAACATGGAAAATAAAAAAGAGTACCAAAAAAAGAACCTACTTCAACACCAAAAGTTTGAAGTAACTTGTTGAAGTCAGTACCCTAAAATTTCAAAAGTACCTAGGTACCTTTTATCACAATTTTGTGCGCATGGTACCTACCGACTGGTAAAAAACCTCATAATATTTAGGGACTTGTCCAAACGTTTGGACAATCTTTGTCTAAATATACGACTTTAATTATTTTCTTTGTATTAAATAAAAGTAATTATATTTTCATGACAACATTGTCAGTATTTAAAAATTAAATAAAATAATAATAATAATAATAACTATCTAATCTATAAGCCCCATGGTGGGGGAAAAAGTGGCCAAAACGCTGACGGCATTGCCACGCTGGATGGTAATGCTTAGTTTTTGCCCAAAATAGGCGCCAGCATTTCGGTCACCCGACGCCTCAACCAAACGTTTCGCCAGATCAAGTAATTAATTCAGTAAAGTAATTAAGTAATTAATTCAGTAATTCAATTAAAATCAAATTACTTGTTCGGATCTGAATAGAACTAACCATTAGTTCTATCTGACAATAATTCTAAATAATTCTCGCCTGAGTAAAACAGAACATTTCCTCGACAATAATAAAGAACACCGCCTTATCAGGCTTTGGTGTATCTAAGTACAGATAGTATTAGTCCATGTCTTCACAGGAAATCCTGTATAAGTGTGTAAGCTAACTCGATCAAAGCGTCTTTGCTTTAACTGGCCAAATTGAATTTCATCTGAAGATTAGATATATTTAAATTATCAACGGTGTAGTTACTATGTATATTTTCTGTGAGTTTCCGATATTTCTTGCCTGTTGCAAGCGCCATGATCACGGATGAACTGAATTGCGGGTGAATTTTTACGAGAAGACGATGCGGTCTACCCTCTTCCGTACTCGTTTGTTATGCGAGGCACCACTACTATTATTCACACTGTTAGTTTTTGTTTTATCCCGCCACACAACCAGTATTAGCTCGAACTTTAGAACCATTACCTTTTTTGTTTTTACAAAATCGGAAACTCACAGAAAATAAACGTAGTAAATATCCCATTGATAATTTGAATATGTATTCCTAATGTTTGTGACTATGTAAGTTTAAAAACTGACTTTCATCTGTCCGTGTGTTTGTTAGGTTGTGTTGGTCCTCTCGTACAAGTCGCATTTTACAACAAATCTTGACGAGATTTGGTATGCATGTTCTAACAATAGTTTGTTGTTGTCAGCGGTTTTTGAGTAGGCGGGGTTACCTTTCCTAAAAATGGAGAAAGTTTATAGCGGCGCTATTTACGGACAGATACAAAAAATAATACACACATTAGGTACCTAATTTTAAAGGTGAATATGAGCATAAATTGGTCAAGTGGTTACCCAGATAATAGGTTGTGAAGTACCGCGAAAAATTGCCGCTGATAAGACTATGTGCTCGCAAGGTCTACTGTTCGCAGAACTATTACTTGTTATATCACAAGGAAACATCAAGATGCTTAGCTTCTGAATGATTCACGATATTTCGACGAATCAATTAAAACATTATCACTGCTAATTGAATTAGATCTATTGATACAAAACAACTATCGACAAGCGCACGGCGGCACAGATCAAAGCGTAACAAAAGAAGCCGACAACGTGTATTGTACATAAATTGCTGTAATTCAGTTGTAATAAATCAGTATTTTAATACCAGACAAAGTGGAGACTAGTATAATAATTAAATTGGATTTGTTGTTTGCTGATATCTTATTTATTATATTTATACTTTGAAGGTTTTCGTCGCTAACATATTTAAATTTATATAATTCAACAGTTGGTTTGAAAATACCATTTTTGAGAAAAACATTATACAAGCCTCAACCAGTAAGTAAGCCATCCTGGCCTCGTATGTAACCGGTTAACTCATACTTGGCCATGAAGGCTTACTTACTGGATTCTGCAGTAATGTACTATCATTCGCCATAACATTTCTAAAATGTATCCAGAAAGTTATCTCTACCGGAGACCAACGGCCGTTTTCAATAACCTATCTATCGCCGGCTTACCTTACTAGAGATAGATATTAGACACTATTTGTATGGACGTTATGGCACATTTCTATCGGTAGTAAGGAAAACTGTTTATAGATAGAATATTGAAAACGGTCGTTATTCACAACTGTCCAGTAAGAAGCGAAATTATAAATTTGGAAACTCCTACTGTCCAGTAAGTAAGTATGTAATTTTGTTACTGGACAGTAGGTCATCCTCTTTAGGTCTGCTTAGAAAAAAAACATAGTACCAAACACAGATTAGAGTCTAGCCATTATAACATAGTTAGGGAGGTTCCAAATATATATCTATCATAATTAATAAGATAGATATATTTTTGGAGCCTTATACAGCCATTTTATAGTCTGTGACACCTAATATGATGCAGAAAAAGTATACACGATGCGTTTTGTACTTAGTAATGTTGTAGAAGTATAGTGTGGGAGTTTTATGATATTATTTAATAATTTCAGTTTTTAAATCATGTTGGATTAAAGCTTTCCATTCTAAAATAACATGGAGATTCAACAACAGTTTTTTTTTTTATTTAAACATTAATGTAATGTAAAAATAGAACAATGTTCAAAACTAAACGCATACTTTTGAGTAAAAAAACGAGAGGCGGGATTTCACATTCAATTGCGTGAACAAAGATAATCCCAAAAAAATAGTTCAAGTGAATCTGATTTAGATAAATAAATGGCACTCCTCCTGATTTAAAAGCTGAGGCCGAATCATCAAAAACTTTCTTTCATTTTTGAGAAAAGCATTATAGAAGCCTCAACCAGTAAGTAAGCCATCCTGGTCTCGTATATAACCGGTTAACTCATACTTGGCCAGGAAGGCTTACTTACTGGATTCTGCTGTAATGTAGGTACTATTTCATTTTATTAATGGTTAACATAAAGTGCGTCTTTGTGCCTAAATTGAATTAATGATTTTGATTTGACTTGTTAAACTTAGAATTACTTACATACTTTTTAATAAACTAAAATAAATTGTAAAATATGAATTTGACGTGAATTAAAAATATGTAATATGTACATACCTGTGTGTAAATTTTATAGTATGTGATTTTTTATATATTTGGATGCCAAATACTAATTTAAATACTTACTTATTATTAATTTTAATGCATCCCCTAACTGAACTGCTGTTTTGTTAGGTACCTACATTGTGAGCACTCCAGATGGTTGAAATCAAAGACAGTACAATCTGTGTTTGATATGGTAATGGTTGCTCAACCAAAAGCGGTAAAGTTCTCCACTTAGATAACTTCTGGTAAAGAAGGTAACCGCTTAAGGATCGAAATTTGGTAGGACGAACTAGACGAACACCCATATGGTTTTTGAAATTGGTATTTTTTTAATTTATTAAATTATGACAATTATTATGACATTAAAAATACATTTGTTTTAGTAAACAAATGTATTTTTATGTATGTATACATATGTTTTAGTAAACAAATGTATTTTTAAGCACGAACTTTTACGAGGTTTACAGGTGCTAGTTAGTACTAGCACCTGTAAACCTCGTAAAAGTTCGTCGCAGTACTAGGTCCTCTTTAATAACAGCTTTATTAATTTGTAAAAACAGAGTATACAATTAAAAAGTGTAACTACCTAAATACCTGCACAACAACTAGTTATAATAGGTAGGTAAGTAGGTTACTGCATATAACGTAAAACAAAATTACTGCTAACCTAAAACAGTAACTAATAAAAGAGAACTAAATAAACGTTATATTTATAATTTACATGTCAATATACATAAATAAGTCACTAATTACATAAATTGATAAACACAACAGTCAAACAAAGTCAATTAAATAACCCACCCTGTACTGTACCCGGTGCAAAGTTGCCCATGACGCTGGCTGCATTTCCGCGCTGGATGGCTAACCTTTGCACCAGGAACGAGCCGGAGCGGTAATAACTAAATAAACTAATAAAATTGCAACTATTTAGGTTGATATAAGGACTTATATGTGAGTGTAGTTGGTCGATAAGGCTGGAGCGAGCACGGCCCACTCCGTGCAATACGTAATGCAAACCTGTAGGTACTTACTCTACACTGTCACTGAGGTATATTTCTAATAAAATTATTCGACTCCATATGTTCTTTGTTATGTTGCCAAAACGTACTGACTCATCTGCCCCCTGATTCAGTATTGGGGTATCTTATATTCAGTATATTATAGTTATCGTCTAATCGAATCGAATGGAGATTATACCAATATCATAACTTGCTTATCGATTTATGGCTGATTTATTTATTTATTCTTACAAACTTACATTCCTTACATTTCTATACCTATTCTATCAAGTGACGGTTTACCTTACTAGAAATAGTAAATTTTACACTAGTATGAAACTAATGCTTGGAGTGCGTCCCGGTAAGGGCCATCAACGCTTACAACTGTCAGGCCCCAATTTTCCGTTCCCTTTGGTTTCAGTGTTTTTAATGCCCAACTCGAATGGAACACTAAGGCTCAGCGCGCACAGTGTGCGCACTGCGGTGAAATAAACGCATGTGCATGCTGTAAAGTTACCGCCGCAAATTTGCGGTGAGCCTACCGCATACAATTTTGGTGTATTTTTTAGAAGGGATGTACCCAATACAGTTTAAGTACCATTTTTTACGTAATACTAAATATATGCAGATATCGACTCTTTTATGGTAGTCTATATAACGATGTGGTGTGGGGCCCACGCCATCTACTTCACTAATCAGACGTTAGTGCTTCAAAAGGCATAATAAAGAGTTATGAATGGCTGCGGCATCAATGGTAAGTTGTAAAACACTTTTCTCGTTCGGATACAGTTTGTCAAGCTGTTCAATAGATGGCGCTCCATCCTCATAAAACGGTCAAAATCATGTAGAGAGATAAAATTCGATGCTCGATCGGCGAGCCGCGGTGACGTCCGACACGGATTGTCCGAAAGTGAAGGTTCAAATCTCGTGTAGTTTTTCACACTAAAATTGAAAAATTTGGCTTCCCTAAGCAAGCTTCAAACATCATGTACCTTTGTTATAAAATATATTATATTTAAAAAAGAACCATATTGTTTTGGAGCAGAGTTGCGATTTGTTTGTGCCATTGGCTTTCTCTTTCTACAGTCACGTGGTCATCGGTGCTGGACGCCAATATCCATGAAAATCGATAATCAATTGTGATCGATAACGTTTGTATTTTTAGCCTTGGAGTAATTCGATCCTCCAATCTTATATATGATTAGACCCACCTCATTTTACACATCAAGCATTATTTTGTATTGTTTTATAACGATATCGTTCATATTAATAAGACTAACAGCAATAACCCTGTGGTGGGCTTAGTCGACTAAGCATTATTCTCCCTACTATTACCTCTCATTGATTAACGCAATCTTTTTCTTTTCCGCTGCTGGATGACTGGTAGATAATTCCCTGAGATTAAGTCCTCCTTTTGTACATTTTACTGTGCAATAATGAATTAAATAAAAAAAAAATTATGAATATCCTTTCTAAGTATACAGTAATTTTATTTATTGCCACAAGTAGGCATACAAGCAGGCGGCCCTGCACCTGAGGGGGAGCGCCTTTAGACGTTTGCAGCACCAAGGGCGTTGCAATCGCGCTGCCGACCTCTAAGAGTTTTAATGACGCCCTTTTTAAACAATCCCATACAGTAGCGGAGAGGAAAAACCTCAGCGAAAAGCTTCATCCAGATTTTTGTTGTACGGGGAATAAATGTTTTTAAAAGCCGTTGCGTAGTTGAGCTCGGTAGCTCAAGGTAATAAGCGTGAACACCCCGCCGATGGCGAGCGGTGCGGTGGTGAAAGAGAGGCGTTGGCATCAGATCAAACAGTTCCTCCGAAACCTCGCCGTTGTACAGACAGTAGAATACGCAGAGAGATGCAAAGTCTCTCCGGAGACTAAGCGATTCCAGACCGTCTGTAAGTATGGACCATCGACGATACGAATGGCTCGACGTTGGATGGAGTCTAGGGGGTCAATCTGGTAAGAGGTAGTTATTTAATATATACGGTGCGGGTGGCCCATAGATGTGAGCAGTACACCATATTATGCTTTCTGACTTGTGTTTTGTAAAGCGCAAGCCGTTGCTGCGGGCTGAAGTTCTGCTTGGATCGGTTTAACACACCAAGCTTTTTAGGGGCAAGTTTGGCCTTCCTCTCGAGGTGGCCCCTAAACTGCACGTCACTCGTTATGTCAACGCCAACGATCCCGATACTGCTCAAGATCTTCAGGGGTGTTCTTCAGTACTGTGGCGCAGGGTAGAATGTTTTTTTTTTGGCAGAGAGTGCACAGACTTGTGTCTTTATGGGGTTAAATTGGGCAAGATTTTGTCGTCCCCCTTCAGAGACTTGCTCCAAGGAGTATTCCGATTCTCTTCCACTTACGATCGGGGAATACCTGTCATCTGCATAGCAATGAATATTCTCAACTGACAATAGCTCATTGATATGCAGGATAAACAACACGCAGCGGTCGGCTGTTGGCGACAGCACGCAGCCTTGTGGCACACCAGCATTGACAGATTTGTTTGAGCAGCAGCTGTCGAAGACGACTTTAATGCTGCACCCACCAAGAAAGCTGGATAGTTGCAGAGCCCCACAGGTATCCTGTACGAAGACAGCTTCTACAAAAGTGCTCGATGCCAGACCTGATCAAATGCCTTAGCGATGTCAAGGCTCACTCCAAGGCTTCACCCTTGCTATCAATGGCTTCAGCCCAGCGGTGAGTGAGGTATACCAAGAGGTTTCCAGCTAAACGACAGTGGCGAAAACCATATTGCCGATCGTTGAGAAGTGTAGAATTTTCAAGGTAATCCAGAAGCTGTTCGTTCATAATTAGCTCCATCACCTTTGAAAGAAGAGAAGTTATCGCTATGGGCCTGTCGTTAGACGGGTCTGTCCTATCACCCTTTTTCGGGATAGGATAAACTAGAGCGACTTTCCACGAGACGGGAAACAGCCTGCACGGTAAGAGAGGATGAAGAGACGGGTTAAAACTGGAGACAGATCAGGAGCACATGTCTTTAGCACGATTGCAGACTTGAGTTCCTCTTAGTCAGACATTGATGGAGCTGAGAGTTCTAAGAACCGCTTTCTAAAGCGTACCCCATTCATAGAGCTACCACACCGCGGGATACACGCACACGTATCGGTATCGTCCAAGGAGAAACATATCTACCTTCAAGGGTAAGACACGTAGAACTCACGCAGTCCATCCCAATCTACTGAACGATATCGCCACACCTTCCTTTTCTCCGCCCGTAAAAGGACGTTTATTACGTTTCCTGAAAAGTATTCCGGCGGGACAGCGCAATACGTACTGGTTTGATTTTCATCTAAAGGGCTTTGTATACGATAACGTTTAACACAGGGAGCATAACATACGATAAACTTGTAGCGTCGATAAACTGCTGTTATCTGTCGTATCTTGTCTCTAACATAAGTCTAATCGCGACAGCTATATCACGGTCTGCCTATTATAGATCGATAATTACTGTCTAATTTTATTATATCTTATTCTATCGACACTATATTATAAGCTCGCAGTGCTGATTTTAAACTATGAACCGTGATAAACGCATATTCTGCTGCATGCATGTCTGCTAGTCATATTTGATGCATTTATCGTACATCATAGATCGTTATGATTAGCAGACACCACACTCACTTTAAAAATATTTTTTTCTCCCGAATTCCAAAAAGGAGGAGGTACTCAATTCGACTGTATTTTTATGTTTACCTCATAACTTTCGATTGGGTGAACTGATTCTCAAAATTCTTTTTTTTAAAGCGGATGCTTCCTGTGTGATCCCATTAATTAATTTAATTAAATTCGGTCCAGTAGTTTTTGAATTACATTCCAATAACTGTATACAATGGAAGTCGGTATTAAATTTTTTAAATTGCGCTTGTTCTAGATTGCATCTATCTAATGCTGGTTACCAAGAATATTTAAATGTACTTTATCTATTCGTTAGTTATTTAACGTCTTATCTGACTGAAAGAATGTCAGATAAGACATCAAATAACTTTCACGAATACACAAACTACAGTTAACCCCTCGTATGTCTACTTCTTTCGGTTTCTTTCCGAAGTACGCATAAAAGTTTACAATATTATTTTTGAATAGTTTGACCAACTAAAAGCAAGTGTACGTACACATTGTGTACGCTCACTACGCGATGGGTTAAAAGTAGTTCGAAAACCTAACATGAAAAAAATCCGCATCGAAAATAAATGTATAGGTCAAAATGTAGGTACAAACCGATCTCATACTTGGATAGTAAATTTATTCTATGTATTTTTATCTTTTAACGATGGCGTAGGTTTACATAAAAGGATATATCAGTGACCTAGCACGACAACTTCCCGTATCGTTGACGTATACAGTACAAACTACTCAACTATTACATACAACTGTGGCACAGATACACTCATAGTTTGTTGGGTAAACGTTAACGGTACGATAACGATACACTTACGCTGGGCGCACAGGTACCAAAGATTGGAGTTGTTCATCATCAGCGTCTTCACACAAAAGTATTCTCCAATTTTCTTTCTGGATCTCTACATTACTAACATTTTGTAATTATTACTCTTTATAGAGCAGTAGAACTCTGTGTGAAAGAGTTCCTCCGGGGGGGCACTCCCACCATACCCTATTTCTACTGTGAAGCAGTAATGTTCACAATGCTGTGTTCTGGTTGGAAGGGTACGGATGCCGGCGAAATTACAGGCACATGAGGCTTAACAACTTAATGTCTCCGGGTTACGAGTGCAGTGCAGGCGCGTCACTTGTGACGGAATGTATCTGTTAAAGGCAGAGGTTACCACTTAACACCAGGTGGGCCTCGCATTTGTACCGTCTACTTATAACTAAACTAAAAATATTAGACATATATTTACTAGCCTCTAGTATTTAGGTTAACCAGGTATAGCCCGAGTTCCAGGTATAGTTAGGACGACCAGATATAGTTCTAAGACGTGGTATACCTACCTCTGACAACCCTCAAAATGCCTGGTTTCTAACGTCCCAGGGTAGGTATCTTCTATAAGAAGCAACTTCAAAGTAAAATCAAAAGATGAACCTAACATAGCGACATGCCAGTGTTCAATAACAAAACTTGCAACAAACATAGGCTGCTATTTCAGAAAGACGAAAGAAGTTATGATAATCCAGTGGTAACCAGGAACGGCCGCTGATTGGACTGCTACGGGTTCGATCCTCAATGCGAGCTTGAGCTTTTGGTGAAGGTGACATAGTCTTCTCTCCTGCAGACCATCATGATGGGAAATGTTCCCGGGAAGCGTAAATCGAGTAGACGAAAGATGTCTTGGCTCCGTAATATCAGGGAGTGGACCGGGATTAAGACCGTGGAGCAATTGTTCAGATCGGCGCTTGACAAGGTAATGGAGAGTAGAGAGAGAGGAACTTTCAGTAATGGAAAGGCACATAAAGAAGAAGAAGAGACATGGTGATGAAATCCACAGCAATGGTACTTCTGGTGTCCTCCTAACTAACTAACACCACTCTTAAGTTTGATAATTTGTTGCTGTCCTAACATTGTATTCCAGCAGCTGTCCTTGAGTGCCAGTCCTTATCTATAGTGTGATACCACCATATTCTATGTGGGGGCGATAAGTCCTGCACTGACGTCCCGCTTGGAGTGTATTGTGCATTTCCCCCACCAGCTACCTAAGCCATCCCAACTCCAGTACTGCTCTAGATCGCTGGCTCAAATCGTCCAGTTGCAATATATATTGTTCGAGTCACTCCTATTCGATTGCGTTTGGTCCTCATGCAATATGATATTTCTCCTATATTCTTCTGTACCCTTGCATCGCAGTAGCACATGCTCTACAGTCTCGTCTTCTAGCATACAACCTCTGCACAGGGCGCTGTCTGTAGCTCCCATCTTGTGCAGGTGGTAATTTAAAAAGCTTTACCCCTTTATTAAACCAACCAGACATAGGTCTTGTCTTGGTTTTAGTGAGCTGTTTGATATTTTCTTATTCCGGAACATAACTTTTGCCTGCCTGCAATCTGTTCGTGTGATACCTTCGACCGCATAATCACTAACCATCAAGTGAGATAGGGGAAATGCCTCTTAAGTGTAAAAACAAAGTACTAGGAACTCATAAATGTAAGAATGTATCCTTAAGAGCCACGAGCTATTCTAGCTCTAGTGTGATTACCACCTTCGACCACATCATCACTAACCATCAAGTAAGATAGTAGTCAAACATTCGCCTATCAAGTGTAAAACATAGTACTAGGAGCTCATAAATGTAAGAATGTATCCTTGAGAGCCACGAGCTATTCTAGCTCTAGTGTGATTACCACCTTCGACCGCATCATCACTAATTAACAAGTGAGATAAGGGACAAGCCTATCAAGTGTAAAAACAAAATTGTAAATCTCGACTTGAATAGAAAGGACAGTAAATACCATACATTTAGTCAGGCCTGTCCTCAAACCTGGATCAGCTGGATTTATAATTGAGCGTCTTCTGTAATACGACTATGGTTTGATTTATAATAGTCTATTTTTCTGCTATCGGTGACGAGACTAGCTTATCTGATGTCCATAACATTTCGGAGCCATTCAGAACTCTAAACTACAACAATTCAAACCCTGCAATGCACTGCGCTCACCCTGAGATATAAGATGCCTTCTCTTGCCCTGTAATCTCACTGGAAACATTACCTTCAACGGAACACAGTAATGTTTGCATACTACTGCTTCACGGCTGAATAACTGGCACTGCGGTACTTCCCCAGGCAGACTCTGCAAAAGTCACCACTACAAATTGGCTCCATTCGAAAGATACACACTAAACTACGTAATATATCAAAATAAGACTTACCGTATTTAAAATTTAATGTCCACGCAATCCCAGTATTGTCTATTTACACTAATAACCACAGGTTTTAGCACACAATTCTGATTACAATCCACGCACAATTGTTAGCACATGTGAACACAAAATGTCAAACCGATTGGTGATTTTGATAAACTGATAACGTCTACATATGTACTAATTAATTATGCTACAGGTTTGATAATGGCGTGAGGTCATTCGTTCTGAGAATGTTTCCTTGTTTTGAAAGTTGTATCTTGGATTATGTGATAGGTCCCAGGCTTAGTCTTTAGGTTCCCAATTTGGGCGTGCTGAATTTATCAACTTCTAAAAAAGGAGGAGGTGCTCGACGTGTATTTATTTTACTTTCGATTGGGTTAACCGAATTTGTTAATTCTTTTTTAATTTCAAAGCTGGTGCTTCCCGTGTGGTCCTATTTAAAATCCATCAATTTTGGTGCTGCAGTTTTTGAGTTACACTCTGATAACTGAAATGTGTTTCGTCTAGTTTTGATTGATGGTATCATCATTGACGGTGAATGACGATCGATCCCGTAAGTAGCAAGGGTCACTAATAAGGGATAATCATTTTTTTGCAAAAAAAATAGAACCGACTTCAACACTAAAAAGTGTGAAGTAACTTGTCAAAGTAGACACCATGCGCACAGTATTGTGAGATTAGGTACTTTTGAACTATCATGGTACCGACTTCAACAAGTTATTTCACATTCTTTAGTGCAGAAATCGGTTCCATTTTTTGGTAAATTTTCGTTTTACTATGGAGTGATAAGACTGGCAAAGCAAAAGTAAGCGCTTTGCTCATAACAGTCCCAGAAGTGGAATTTGTTACCTGAGTCTGTGTTTCCCCATACATACAATCTGGGAGTCTTTACGTTGCGAGTGAGGTACAGATCGCGCGGCGAGAGTTTGGCTTTGACCGTTATTGCGCAGAAGTCAAAAATTGGGTATCACAGGGTGGCTAGAGGGACGAAGGACTCTTGTCTCTCTCTGTCACATCGAAGACGAGGGACTCTTGTCTCTCTCTGTCACATGGCGCGACAGTACCCATGCGCAGTAATCCCCTCCACCCGAAGGTCAAAGTCAAACTCTAGCCGCGCGATCTGTATCTTCTAGACAGGCGTGATACAACGTAGACCGCATCAACATACAACAGGAGAGATTGGTGTATCACAGAAGGAAGTGAGGTAGGTTAATATTAACTCGTGGAATATTAATAGTAAATAAAAAATCATGCATTACATTTAAATAATAAATATAATTAATTAGTGGCAGCACCGGGGTCAATTCCATTAATTAAACTGCAATCGAAACGTAGCTGAATAGTGACTTACATACGTTTTCTTATTCTGCTATTGAACAACAGTCCAGCTGCAGTTACGTTTCTGTTGACGTCAGCGGTCGATCAGAACTTTATATTCTAGTAACTCGATAGATCATGAACGCGTCGCTAACTCATATTCGTATATAGTAGCGTTTAATGTATATATTATAGTAATGTTTAAGATATCTTTACGTGCCAATTTGTCTACAGAAATAGTAGAATGGCTTTTTGGGTGATTAGATATCGAACGACAACCGGAGTCTATTAGCAGTTGCAGCGGGATAGATTGTTGATCGTTGTGAAACAGTGGAATTAGTCATCAGCAAGGCTATTATGTATCTCAGTTGCTAACAAATGTTGATTGAAATCTGAAAAAATGGCCGCTCTATGTCAGCTTGGACAACTCCAGTAAGCAAACATGTTAGTAATTTGATCACTGAAGCTGGCAAAAGTGACATAGAGCGGCCATTTTTTACATTTGAATCCACATCTGTTAGCAACTGAGATACATAATAGCCCTGCCAGAGTCGATTTGCAGTTGCAGCGGGATAGATTGTTGAACAGTGTGAAATAGTGGAATTAGTCATCAGCAAGGCTATTATGTATCTCAGTTGCTAACAAATGTTGGTTAAAATCTGGAAAAATGGCGGCCCTATGTCAGTTTTGGCAACTCCAGTAAGCAAAAATGTTAGTGAGTTGATCACTGAAGCTGACAAAAGTGACATGGAGCGGCCATTTTTTACATTTAAATCCACATCTGTTAGTAACTGAGATACATAATAGCCCTGCCGGAGTCGATTTGCAGTTGCAGCGGGATATATTGTTGAACGTTGTGAAACAGTGGAATTAGTCATCAGCAAGGCTATTATGTATCTCAGTTGCTAACAAATGTTGGTTAAAATCTGGAAAAATGGCGGCCCTATGTCAGTTTTGGCAACTCCAGTAAGCAAAAATGTTAGTGAGTTGATCACTGAAGCTGACAAAAGTGACATAGAGCGGCCATTTTTTACATTTGAATCCACATCTGTTAGCAACTGAGATACATAATAGCCCTGCCGGAGTCGATTTGCAGTTGCAGCGGGATAGATTGTTGAACATTGTGAAATAGTGGAATTAGTCATCAGCAAGGCAATTATGTATCTCAGTTGCTAACAAATGTTGGTTGTAATCTGGAAAAATGGCGGCCCTATGTCAGTTTTGACAACTCCACTGAGCAAAAATGTTAGTAATTTGATCACTGAAGCTGACAAAAGTGACATAGAGCGGCCATTTTTTCAGATTTCAATCCACATTTGTTAGCAACTGAGATACATAATAGCCCAGCTGCAGGGCTATTGTGCATTTCGGTTACTAACAAATGATGATTGAAATCTTGAAAAATGGCGGCTCTATGTCAGTTTGGACAACTCCAGTAAGCAAAAATGTTAGTAATTTGATCACTGAAGCTGGCAAATGTGACATAGAGCAGCCATTTTTTACATTTGAATCCACATCTGTTAGCAACTGAGATACATAATAGCCCTGCCGGAGTCGATTTGCAGTTGCAGCGGGATAGATTGTTGAACATTGTGAAATAGTGGAATTAGTCATCAGGTCTCTATCACAGGCTTCTCGGAAACCTACCTTTGTCCCACACCACATAAGGAAGTGTGTTACGAATAATACCAAACCGTTATTATATAAGTTACATAGTTGTTTTTTTTTGTGGATTGAATTAAATACTATTATTATTATTATGTATTGCTACGGGTATGTTAGTAAAGTTGCTGGTTATATGGTTTGGCATGTTTGACAGTTCGTAGTGGCAATAGAAGAATATGTATTAAAAATATGTAGTAAAATTGCTTATTTGACATCGTAGCCTACGAATCAATAGGCTTATTAATTGTTCGTAGACCGTAGTAAATTTTTCGAAATATAGTGAATAAATTACGTTAAAAATAAGAAACGATTTTACTTCTTTCTTTATTTATATGTGTTTAAGTGTAAATTGATGATGAAAATGAAATAGGTATGGATGAAATTTTGAAAGCGTTAAAGGGTATGAAATTAGGAAAGGCTGCAGGATATGATAGAGTGTCAGTCGAGATGCTGAGAGCTGGGCGAGGCATAGTAGCTAGTCTGTTGCACCGCCTTTTTAATATGTGTTGGAGGAGCGGCCGTGTACCAGGTGACTGGTGCAAGGCTGTGATTGTGCCGCTTTATAAAGGAAAAGGGTCGCAACAAGACTGCAAGAATTATCGCGGAATCAGCCTCCTCAGCGTTGTCGGTAAACTATATGCGAAAGTATTGATTGAACGAGTGATAAAAGAGACAGATGAGAAAGTGTGGGATGCACAAGCAGGGTTTAGAAAGGGAATGGGATGTACGGATCAGGTCTTTTCTTTACGATGTATAGCCGAAAAATGCTTGGCGAAAAGCCAAAAGGTCTATTGCGCTTTCGTAGATTTAGAAAAGGCTTATGATAGGGTGAGTAGGCATGAACTGTGGTCAGCGTGTCTATGCATGGGCTGAATAGTAACCTGATCCAAGCGCTGAAATCCCTCTATAAGGATTCCAGTGCTTGCGTTAGGATAAATGGGACATAGGTACACTGATTGGTTTAACATCGAAAAAGGTGTTAGACAAGGATGTGTAGCGTCACCGTGGCTGTTCAACTTATTCATGGATAATTGTTTGACAAACCTGAAAGACAGTGAATGTTGATTAAGAATGAACGAGTTACTCATCAAATGTCTTCTCTACGCTGATGACCAAGTGATACTTGCGTCGTCGGTAAAAGAGTTGCAGGAGATGGTAAATGTTATGCAAGAGGCTTTAGAAAGAAAGGGAATTAAAATAAATTTAAGTAAGACGAAAGTGATGGTGTTTGAACGAGATGATAAAGTGACCGATTGCAATATTGTGATTGGGGGTGAAAAAGTGGAACAAGTGAAAGAGTTTGTATACTTGGGATCCATGTTTACAAAAGATGGTGAGTGTGAAAGTGATATAGAAAGGAGAGTGAACGCTGGAAACATGGTAAACGGAGCATTGCACGCTTTTATGAACAGTCAGAAGGTGTCTAAAAAGGCTCGTCTGGCTGTTCATGGGGGAGTGTTGGTTCCGACACTGATGTATGGTAGTGAAAGTTGGGTGTGGCAGAAAAAGCATGAAAGTAGAATAAATGCTGTGGAGATGAGAGCATTGAGGAGCATGATTGGAGTGAAACGGAGTGACAGGATAAGGAATAGTGTGATAAGGGAACGATGTAGTGTGAATGAGGGTGTAGTGACAAAAATCGAGAAAGGTATGTTAAGATGGTTTGGACATGTGGAGAGAATGAATGAAATGAGAATGACTAAACAGGTATACATGGGACAAGTAAACGGAAGTGTTGGAAGGGGAAGACCTAGGCGAACGTTCCGAAATCAGATTGAAGACGTTCTGAAAAAAGGCCAGGTCAAAAGTACCCTAAACCGACGCTTATGTATGAAAGGATTGATGAGTATAGATGAAGCGAAAGAGATATGTCAGGATCGTAGTAAGTGGAAATCCGTGGTCTCTGCCTACCCCTACGGGAAAGAGGCGTGATTTTATGTATGTATGTATGTAAGTGAAAATTAAACTCTAATTTAGTTTTAATTTTAAATGGATACCTCAAATTTTTTTAATTTATTTTATAAACGACTCGCTTTCTTTTTAGTTTATTTGACAAATTAAATGTTTCTGTCTTTTAAACAAATTAACTAGAGAAAAATCCTTTATGGACGGAATCGTTTACTTATTATTAAAACTTTAGTAATGAATGAAAAAATTTGAGCCACACTTATTAACGCTGCTTAAATTTAAATAACGTCATTTAGTACGGTTCAGAACAATATCGCTGTGCGCTCTACTAAATAGCGTCATTTAAAGAAAAGCAGGATTTATAAATAAGGCTCCTAGACGTTTAGCGACATCTGTTATTTCAGGATAGTTATAAATGATCTGAGGTTATAATCCATATGGTGAACGACGTATATGTAGAGACAGACTGTTTCTAGCGCCTAAATATATCTGGGCACGGTATACATAAATAAAAAACTTTTTTCTGAATGTTCGTTTATTAAAACATGGCAACAATACCCTTACTTTATCAACTACTAATCACAATGTCTATTCGGCATTATAATAATTATATTGCGCTTTACAAACAAATGGCACAGCTTAAAAATAAACATACATTTTACATTTGTTTTTGGCCTACATGTAATGAAAACGGTTATATAATAAAAAACGGGATTGACGTGGGACTTACGCGTTGTCGATATCACGATCGACAATTGATTCGATCGGTTAACGCACCGCACTCAATATCTTAAAGAAGGCTTCTGGACGAAGCCGAAACATTGTCGACCGTGATATCGTTTACGCGTAAGTCTCAAATTAATGCCGTTTTATTGTTACAATAATTATAACGTGCGTTTTAACAAAACAAAGCATGTATCTTGATTCAGCAGATCTAAAACCGACAAAATCGAGTTGATATGACGTTTAAATAGAATTGACGCCTGACGTTTTAAAATCGTACAGTTATAGTGTCCTACTAACTTTCGCGTTAAAAATATTAGTAGGGCTATAATTGCAGAATTTGCAGATTAAAGAGTGGCTTGAAAGACTGCCCTATGTTATTTTTTTTGGTGAAATTCTTAGGTTGCATTACCAAATTATCAATTAGCGACGCTGTCAACTGAACAAATAAGATGGTGGGACTGTAGTTTGGGAAGTACCTGTAAGACTGGGCTGGCATCTAATTAAATGTCTGTTTATTCACATATTACCTTACTTACAAACGCTGCTTAAACTTAAATAACGTCATTTAGTGCGGCGCAAAACATGTTACTTTGTCATTTAAAGTTAAGCAGTGTGTGGCATTTCGTCTCCGTCCTCCGTGAAGTGGGGAAGTCCCGATTTCCGAGTTACAAGTTAGTCCTTAGTTTGGAAGAAGAAACTTATATTTACGTATGCTCTCTGATGGAAGCTCAAAATAATTTGTATTTACATTTAGCTTATGACACTGGAATTAATACTCTATCTGTCTGTCTAGTTCCGAAAAATGTCTTTTAAGTAATACTTTTATGGGAAAAAAATAAGGTCCTTACTTATAAACGATGCTTAACTTTAAATGACGTGAAAAATGGTTCTGTGCCGTACTAAACGACGTTATTAATATTTAAGCAACGTCTATAATTAAGGCCGTATGTTTTAAATTTATGAACGAACTTTAAAACGAAGAACCGAGGTGAACGATTCTAAAACGTCTTTCCGATCGTGTAGTTCGATACCATCGTATCTAGTAGTTCTGAATTTACACGAAACAGAATCGAATTGAATTCAAATCGGAATCAATTTCTACTCGTTTCATCAGTTGTAGGCCGACAGGATTGGAAAGGTTCATAACATATTACATTTCTTTTGAAACATAAGTAAATTAGAATCAGCAAAACATTAATGGACGTAAAAATATAGTTAATATTCATTTATGCAATGATATTACACCAGAATTAATTCAAATATTAAACTGTATGAAAGCAAAGCAAATGCAGTGGGTACAAAGGTACATTATAGGCATGATTAGATATGAACTGATGCTGCTTTTTAACGGAAAACTGTTCGTTACCACTCTTCTTCAATAATTATAGAGATCTCAATTGTAAGATAAAACAAAAAATACCCGAAACATAATTTAAACAACAAGCATTACATTTTTAAAATTATATTAAATCAGATTTAAATCCAGAATAAGTAAGTAAATTGTCGTACTCTTATCTTGCTTAGATGCTTTTTTTTCTAACGTGATTTGTAAAAGTATAAATAAAATTACTCAAGCATGAACTAAGGTTACCCAAGCTTTGCAAAATATTGTGTTTGTATATAATATTAAGTATATGATATATTTTAAATAATATTAAAACTTAAAATATATGAACCATAATAACTGATTTATATAATATTAAATCAGATTTAAATCCAAACCTATACAGTATAACGAACATAAGCAAATTACTGAGCTTTAATCATGATTAGAATAAGTGTTGTTTTTTTTAAAACTAGCTACCGACGCTTACTGAAGCTGTGCAAAAATAATAATTAACATCTCTATTTAAGGAGGATATCAATATATAATATTCAATCAGATTTACATCCAAAATGTTACAGCAAAACTAATTGACGTATTATATTTATGTGTCAATGGTTTTTTTTTTAATATTACTTAACTGCTGTAGACTTAGGGCCTTACTTATAAACGCTGCTTAACTTTAAATGACATTAAAATTTAAGCAGCGTTTATAAGTAAGGCCGTTAATATGGTAAACTGCTCAAAAGTTAGGTAGAGGCGACCGATGACAGGAATGCTGGCTTACTGCTGGTACCAAATTGTATAATATATTATTATGTGCTGAACATTGCCATAAGCGTGGTAATGCTGCCAGCATTCTGGCCACATTTTCTCCCATTATGGCGTTATTATATTAGTTCGTTTTTGTTTTATTTTTAAGTCCATAGCTTGTTACATGTGTATTTTAATGACAATTGTGTTATAAATTGCTCTACGCACCATGAAAAAAAACACAATTTCTCCTATTCAATAAAATAAACTAAATAATATATTTTATTTCCAAAATATACAAAGAAAAATACTGACATGATATATTATTTTCAATACTTTTAATGCACTTGTTCAGCATATTATTATGTCTAGTTAATACTAATTTCACATTATTTTGTACAATTAGTAACATACACACAATTATGTGTTATATCAAAATGATTGGATTAATTGTCTGCGGAGAACGTAAATTAGGTATTAAGGAATAAATTGGTTGCAAATATTTGGAAGTATTCTGAAAAACATAATTTCCCTCCGCACTAATCACCACCAATATGGTACACAGGGACCAGGGAATGGATAGCACATTAGGTAGTAAGGAATAAATTGGTTGTAAAATTTTGGAAGTATTTTGAAAAATATCAACTCCAATTACATCACCATGGTACACAGGGTATACCAGGGAACACACGGGAACAATCCCAAGGATGTTATATGATGTCAAAATTATGATGAGAATCAGAAAATGTGGATTCTAGTGTTTGATCATTTTCATAGTTCGATTCCTGTCGCGTAGATTTATTTTATCTAATTGCAAATTTTGTGTTTCACTCAGCTGAGGATGATTTGAATGGAATTTATATCTCAGCCTCCGTTTCTAAGAATTATTTTGCCTCCTGAGGCATCAGCAGGGCAAATCGAGCAGACTACAATATATTCAAAAAATGATCGCAAATTTGTATTGATTTCACGATCATTCCTTGAAGATAGCATAGTCGCGTTACTTGTTTGAGTGGTCATAGCGAATAATTGACCTGGTTTGGTCGAAATCAAATGTCCAATTACTGGTAGTTATGTAGGTAGGTAGTTAATTGTTTTTTTTTTCAACATAATTAGTAGTTTTTTTATATAGATGCTATGACAGAATAAACGAACGAACGCAACTAAACCTACATACAAATGTATTTTTTGGTAGTATATAAAGAGTCAAAATTATTTGACAACACGTCACACAATGGCCTTAACATATCTTTAGAAAAAATGGCATGATAATCCAGGTTTGCTACCCCTGTTATAGCGGCTGATTAATCTACGCCAAAATTAACTTTCGATATTTATAAGTACCCATAGTAGCTTTATTTTTACCCATAGTAGTTTATAAGTACATACGTATATATAGAAGTTTTTTTTTTAATTTTTGATATAACACAGTCATCATTCAAAATTTACCATCATGTATACAATGTGTATTGCTCAGTGCAAAGCAACAGGCGAGTAAATATCGGTGGGTATAATCCGAAAGTTTGCGCGAGTGTAACATAATCGGTTGACGTATACAGTACAAACTATGAGTGTATCTGTGCCGCAGTTATACTAGATAAATGATAGTTTGTACTGTATAAGTCAACGATACGATTACGTCATACTCTAGCAAATTTTCGTGCTACCCCCTCTGTACAATTAGTATAGATATGCATTTATACAGTAAAACATTTTCGAGCCCTCACTGGGCCGAGCGCGTATGATTTTCGGCGTAGGCAATAGAAATCTGCAGAAAATCCGGATAAATCTAGGAAAAAACACTATAATATACGACAGTCATTGTTAGCTTTTTCCCGCCATCTACTTTATTGGTTATAAGTAATTATTCTTCTACACGCGTCGTTTCTGCAACTATCTCACTCGCACTCATTAGAATTTTTATCCATAAATGCGATTGTGTGTGTTTACGAAAAATCTTATACAGCGTGTAACAATCGTACCTAGTCTAGATTTACATGACAAAGTATCGAAATTTAAATGGTTTATAATTTTTTTTCATACAAAGTTAAAAAAAATATTATCGCAAGTTTTTGGACAGCCCTATTAGACATGCCTAATCTTGAATTTCGTTGAGTTCAATGCGCTCTGCAATCCTCACCCCACACACCCATTCGCCTCCGTCCCTCTTCCCTGCGCCCGTTCCCCGCGCCGCACCCCAGCCCAAGCCCCGCATAGGCCCCTTGTTTACCTAGTCTACGTTATTGAGGTCATTGCCGTCTTTGGCCTAGTTGTTCAGGAATGAACCAGATTGAGTATTAGAAAAACTTTGGTTCCTCATAACTCGGAATGTTTAGTACTTCCTGGGACGCAGTAGTCAGGTCCCAATTGTATGCAAGCAAAAATTTAAATAAATTCTACACAGACCAATTATAATCGACAACATTTTTTTTTGGTTAAAATGATGGAAAATGCAAGTGAGGAAGCTGCAGACGAGATAAACTCTTTCTTCCTTTTTTTTCGTTTTGCTTTTCACTGTCGTTTAACCACGTTTTTAATTTGCTAATGCTATAGTTGATTTTTAAGTAGATGGTATATATATATATATTATATTGACAACTATTTAGACTACCGGCCGGCTTTCCACGGGTGTCATCTAAACAAAAAAGGTGAAAAAGTGTGAAGTTATGTTTTTCTACTTACAAGGATGACCAATTAAAGAGTATTTTATTCACCTTATTATATATTTAAATGAAAGTGCCCTATCTTGAGCACTTATTTTTAAGGATATGGTTCATTTTGGTACGCTGAAAAGTCATAAATCGTTCAATACTAAAACCGACAAATTGTTGAATACTTTGCAGAAATCAAGCTGACCCGCATAATAAATATTCATTGGATAGTTTTCAAAATTCACACATACATATCGTACAAAGCCAACTTTAAAATATACACAGTTTCGCTGGGTAAAGAAGTCTTTCACACTTGCGCATACTACTCGAGAACGAAACGCAGCGTACGAAACGCTGCGATCGGAATTTCGCTATCACACGCATCGCATTTCGCTATCGTTGGAATTGTGACAGCTCAAGAAGCCGTTTATTATTTCCATGTGTGCTGAATATAAATTTTCTGTGTTAATGGGTCAGTATATCGCTAGATGCTTAAATAGAGAATACGGTGACGTATGGGAGTTAGAAAAATTGCCACAACCCAAGACTTACCTCATTAGATCAAAATTCTATTCACAAGGTATTTATGATACACTAACTGCTCTCCGCGGTTTCACCCGCGCGGTGATGGATGATGATGATGGTGAATCTTATATAGCCTATGTTAATTAAGGTGAATGTAGCTTTCCAATGGTGATAGAATTTTTGAAATCGGTCCAGTACTTTTTTAAGCCAATTCGTTACAAACATACTTACAAATCTTTATAATATTAGTAAGATAGATGATTTAGAATATTAATTAATTATAATTATATTGCAGAAATGGTTGGAACCATCTAGTAATTACATGTCATCAGAAATTCCGTTTGACTTACTTATTTCAAATCAGGTAATTCGTGTACTGTAGGCCTTGCACGAATATCTGCGTTAGTGTAACGTAACGTGTCGTTCACGTGAAACTGTACAAACTATCTTTATTTAGAACAATAGTGACACGAACAACTCATAGTTGGTACGCTGAAGCGTGACGCGTTGACGCTTACGATACGAATACTTTTACGCAAATTGTTCGTGCTAAGGCCTCTGGAATAAGAAATGGCGTGACGTTGTAGGCATGTGTTTCTAGCTCAAACTATTCCAGTTGAAAGCAGTTATATCCAGCTGATGCGACGCGTGTGCTAGCTATCTTACAAATAAACATCTATCGTTGCTTTAAAATGATTGACACAGATACTGCGTTACGGTCGCAGTAACGGTAGATTACATTTATTCAATAGCAATTTCGTCCTAATTTAAAAACGCAGCGATCACGCAGCATGTGAGGAAATAATAGGCACTTCGATTGACGCATTTTAAGAAGTACGTGCATTTAAAAAAATATTATTAATGTTATTTTTATGGAAGTGCAAAGTCATTATAGCAACGAGTTCTGATGGGCGTTGTTCGAGGGTTAACTCAGACATGACGTGTTTACTATACATGTACTAAACAACTTTTTTATAAGTTTGAGAGACAAAAATATAAAATAGTCTGGCTTTATAATTATTATGTTATATTTTGTCTTTCAAACTTATTAATAATCAATATATTTATAATTAATAATCAACACAAATCTTACGAATTGAAAACGAAATGCAGAAATAAAATGTAGTGAAAAAGTACTTTATTTTATTACTAATCTGTGTAGGTCTAAATCTTCATATCCCCTCACCAGTCGATTGTCAATATAACAATGAAATTTCTATTGTGTCTGGGTCGTTCGACTGATGAACTACTCGTACTAAAATAGATTTCAAAAGGCAATCAGCGTTGACGAGTTATAATAAAATCTTGTGAAATTTGTGTCAATCTTGACTGAAATATTATTGATATCGATAAGATTTATCTACGGCAACAAATACATTGACCTCCAAACTTATTAAACTAATTTGGCTGTCAATATTTTCCCAGAGTATATTTCAGAGCAAAAACATGTATAGGTGCGAGGTCGAGTGAAGCGAGCGTTAGTTTACTAGTGACTACAACACGTGAGCGAGCGAGAAAAAATATTTTAAACATATAAATAAACATAATTTACTATTTTGGTGGTCATTTATTATTTATTTGATGTTATATTGCCTTTATTTGGTGATAAGTTCAACATATTTTTTACTGTAGATTCTAATGAACTATTCCGTATCTTCCAACACGGATAGCGCAAATAAAAAAAACCTATAAAGTAAGTTTAAAAATAGACTAAAAGTAAATAAGTTAGTTTCTAACAAAAAATACTCTTTTTAGACGAGCATACACAAGCGCTCAACACGCGGCGTTTCGACCGCGTGAACTTCGTGACCGCTGCGTTTTTAACACCTTTATCGTTTCCAAGAATTCCTACCATCTTACACATTAATCTCCTATCCCTATAGGGGTGAGTTGGGGGCTAATTGTGGCCCGTATGCTAGTATCTATAGTAGTTAGGTTTGAACGGGCCAACCTTATTCAATCCGAGATATTTGGCCTGTTCGTCCGTTAGTTCGGTGAGATGTGCGTCGAACGTAGGCAAGTGTAATGAAGCTACGTACTCGTCCATTTTCTTTGGTAGTAGGTACACATCCGCCTGTGGAAAATATTCAAGAGTTATATTAAGTACAAGCAGCGCTTGAGGTTTCATCCGCGTGGTGATGGATGATGATGAAAAGTATCCTATGTTAATCCAGCGCCTCATCTACCTCCATACAAAATTTCATCAACTAATACGCGTAGGTCACTACCGATATCGCTTCGCTCGCTCGGTCAATAAATGCGAATGTCTAACGGTCTTACTAATAAACTTGGTTATATCCGGAATAGTTACTCGTATCCATCTGTCAATTTTTCGCTTACAGTAAATGTCACGCGTGAGAGCAAGATAAAGGAAGTTACGCCTAGTATAATATACTATATTATAATGCTTACGCAAACATTATATTATAATGTTTACGCAACGTTTATTAGTGAAGGTGGAAGGTGGTGAGAGAAGAAGGTAGACTTAAAATTCGTTGGTAGAACGATAGCAGTTTCGATAGTGTCTGCCAAATTGACTTTAATCTGTCCGTACGTTTGTAAGGTTGTACGTCTTCCTGTACAGCTCGAATTTTCAACCAATCTTGACGAAACTTGATATGCATGTTCTACTATTGTTTTTTTTGTAGGCTTTTCCAAAAATCGGGAGGGAAGTTTACTGCGGCGCTATTTAACGACCGAGTTTGATAATGTGGTAATTAAAAATTAGGTACCTGCTGACTTTAACCCATATATGCCCAGAACTTTTTTTGACACCGATTTTTATGATTTTCACAAATGTTATTTATTATTAACCGTAGATAAGGACTGTAAAAGTAATATATAGTTTTCAGTTTTGGAAGTTCGTTTTTTTCAGTGGGTCGAAAATGACCCTTTGGGCACATGAGGTCGTCCACTAGTGTAAAGTAGGAATCATCAAAATAAAACAATGTGATACGTTAATCAGTCTTTATTATTAGTTAGGAAAAATATATGAACTATTAGGTTTTCCAATAAAGTAGGTCAATAACAGGAAGTAATAAACCAGCTACGCGTGAAATGCTGCAAAGCATTTATCAAATGCAAATTTACGTCACATTTGCGGCACATTTTAACTGTTTTATTCTTACACAGCGCACATCTTTTTCTGACCTGACCGGTGAGAATAATATGATCAGCTGAATGTTTTCTTACAGAAACAGGTACAGTCGTCTTTACTATTTTTTGTGGCCCAGGCTGAGTTTTGGTACTTCCATATTTATGGAGTAAACATCTAGCAATGGACCGGCGAAATTCCAGCGTGTCTACATTGGCTCCTAATGATCTGGCGAGCAAAGAAGAGTTGTTCACGGAGACATCAACTAGCCACATCAAAATGGGAATGTACCATTTTTTGCCTCTAATGGCAATCCTATAAGCTCCGATATTAGCATCTAGCCTGTCTACTCCACCCATAAATCTATTGTACTGATGTACAACGTTTGGCTGTTCGATATCAATTCTCTGTTTGGCCACAACTGAATATCGGCTTGCCTTTTGAATGAGGTGTACCCCAAACTCATTAGACAAAAGAGTAACAACGCTGTTATCATTCCATCTTACGGCGCAAATCTTATCATTCGTATCCAACCTGTAGTCGTAAAATCCTCGGGGCTGTTTTTTGCAAGACTTTACCTCCATTAGTGGACATTTATCTACTCTATTTTGTCTAACTGTTCCAGTAATTTTGACATTTTTATCTTGCAAAGTACTGAGTAACCCAGGTGATGTAAAAAAATTGTCACAATACACAGAAAACTGAGAGTCTGGGTATTCGTTCTTGACTTTACTTGTCAATTTGGTAACAACATGTTCTCCAAGGCCAGTATCCCGCGCTTCCGATCGTCCCTCATATAACTCGGCCTGCAAACAGTATCCTAATCGAGTCGCTGCAACCCATGCTTTGAATCCAAAGCGAATCGGTTTTCCATGTATATGCTGTTTACAGCCGTGACGTCCATAGTACGGTATCATTGACTCGTCAATGCTGAAGTTTTTTTCAATAGGAGCGTACATAAGAAATTTTTCGTTCATGATGATGTTGAACAATGGCCTAACTTTTGCCATTTTGTCACCTGTGCTTAGGTTGCCGTTATCAGCAACATGAAAATATCGAAATATTTCTTCAAAACGATTACGTCTCATCGATTTAGCCACCAATACATTGTGGGTATCTTCGTTGGATTCCCAAAACATACGCCGTCTGGGTAAAGGCGCATAACCGCTGAGAATTAAAATACCTATAAAACTGTACATCTCATCCCCAGAGAGACAAAAACTAGTGTTATGTTTTTCAACGGCGTACATTACTGTGTGCCTCACAATATACCTTATGACGTCTTCGTTGAAAAATAGTTCGAAGAATTCTACTGGTTCACTTTCTTTGGTAAGTGTGAGTACAGCTCGTGGAGGGGGAGGTGACCACTCATCTTGTTCGGTACACAAATCTCGCTTTACCCACCTGCGTGGCCTGACGTTGCTCTGTCTTGCACGTCTTGAAGAAGGGCCACTAGAATCATTAGCCCTAGTCGGATGTTCATCAATATTAGAAATTCTCGTCGGTTGTGCAACTGTTCTTGAAGTTGATAGTCGAACAGGACGAGAATGTCTTGAGCTGCGTGAACCGGATCCGGATGCCGTAGGAATGGGTTCGATGACTTGAGAACTACTAGTAGGGCTGTCTAAAACCTCATTGATGGTGGTGTCGTCATCATTATCCTCTGCACGATGAAGTACTATCATCTCGGCTGGAGCGAGTAATTGATGTCGGTTCAACCGATTTATGTTGTCACAGTCCTCCTCACCTGAGTCTCCGTCCGATATGATACCTCCACAAGGCGGATCCATGTATACATCGATGCCCTGGACATCTTCCTCGTAGTCAAACGACTCCAGAACCTCCGCTATTTCATTCGTAGAGAGCACGTGCCGGGACCTCAAAACGAAAAAATATGAACATAAAGCATGGTTTGTGCCCAAGGGGTCGTTACCGACCCACAGAAATATTTCACTTGATTTCAGTCCGAAAAATATCTAAAATAAGTGTTTTTTTCATCTTTATCTCTAAAACACATATTTAGTTTACTATAAAAACAATTTGACAATAAGGTAACATGAAACTCAAAAAATACTTACATTTATATGCACGCGGTCGCTATTTTTTCCCAGAAATAAACTTGTACGAACTTGCACTTAGTGATCGTCATATGAAATTATGGCAAAGTAGAAATGGCACGTGTTGTGCTTCAAAATAGTTCTTTTGTCTGTCGAAAGATGGTGCTATAACAATAATTCATACAACAGTTTGCGGCCAGGGTGCATTTATAATACTCAAGTACTTCTGGGTCGTTACCGACCCCATGGGCATATATGGGTTAAAGACGAGATTCAAATAAGAGCATAATGATTGGTCAAGTGGTTTCTTATATAATAGGTATACACTGTGAAGTACTGCGAAAAATTTCCGCTAATAACACTATCTGCTTTTTTTTTTCTTTTTCTGCGTACGGACTAATGCTGTTTGCCTCTTCCGGCATTTACAGCGTCACCGGACGGGTGGCGAGCGCAGATGGCACTCAGCCAGATGCGGGCGCAGAGGGCGCACCGCCTGAGGCGAGCGTTGAAGACCACTCTAAAGTACGGACCTCGGCTTGGGCCGACGCCAGGAGAGAGGGGTGTCGGAGAGAATCGCCCCGGTACATGAGTGTACCGTTGAAAGTGGGCCCTATGAATTTTTACTCTATGATGAAATGAAATGCATTTATTTGACACACACACACACAAATAGAGACAAAAACAGTAATTAGTAAGACTAGAGTGAATAATACAACTTAAACTCATAACAGACTCATAAGAGTATATTGTGATGTCGATCCGGCCCCTCAGCATAATGCTGCCCCACATTTGTAAACATGAGACAGCGCTGGTTTTCAGACAGAGCCAAGGACAGGGTGACTTCACGGGCGGATCCCCGACAATATAAATAACGGAAGGAAAAACAAGTAATATAAACATACATAAAACAATAATAATAAAATAAATAAATAAGTATGTAGTGAGACATATTTAATATCTAAAATTTTGTATTTATATCTATAACATGGTTGTAAGTATAGGTGAGAGCTAGAGTGCCGGCTATATCATCATAAATAGACTTCTATTATAGTCACTTTTCCTTTTATGGCTATTATTAGAGTTCTTGAAGTAGGTTTGGGAAACACGGAGCAGGTTGACCTTGATGACTAGTTGGAGAGAATCTAACCAAGAAACACTATGTGCTCGCGAGGTCTACTATTCAACATACAACAGTAATATAATTACCTTATATCGATGTTGAGGCGCGTTGTATAGCTCGATAAGTGCGAGAGCTTGCGTGGCCGCAGTGACAGAGACAACGAACGAGGGCAGAGACGAGCAGCAAAGGTTCGCCAGTCTGCCCTCGGCCAGCAGGACTATGCGCTTGCCATTCGGCCAGATGATGTGGTCCACCTGAGGGGAAGGTCGAAACTTTTTTGAACATATATCTACTTGTAATTTCGATTGTGTTATATATACAATACAATATGACAATTGATGAAGATGACAGCTGTAAAATTGAGAATGAGATGCGACCATTTGTTTCGTGACATGAGCAAAAGGGACAAAATATTGCAATTATATTATAATTTGCTAATTTCAAGTGATGTATTAATCGATCCGAATCAGCAAGCCTCCAGTTCATTCATAAATCTTTTGTTAGAGCATAAACCTGATGTGGACAGATTAAACGTGTTTTTGTTCTATGATAATGTAATAACCGTAATTTTTCTTATAAACTTTTAAACCGAAATTTCTTTGCAAAAACCGAAGAATTTCCGAATTAAGTTCGCGAGCAGATCCCGTGATTTATGTGTATGGACACCCAGATCGAGTTCCAAGTGACTGTTGTGTCGTTGGTAATAAGCCAGAACGAAAGAAACGTGTGCTGAAGAGGGTAGTTTCGTCTGCTCATAACAACACCTACCCGCAGATACTTCAGTTTACTCGTGAACATGGCGCATGCAACTGTTCCGAAATATCGAGAGCTCACAATAAATACAACACATGGGAAATCCCTAAAAAGTATCCCGTTTCTAAAGTTAATTATTTTTCTTCTTTTCTTATACTTAATAGACTACCTAGTGTTAGACTACATCTCACTTGACGGTCGTCATGATGCAGTCGATGGTGATATCACTCTAGACCTAGAAAAGTATGACGAATCTGTTAGCCATCATCAAGTTGAAAAATATCTGTGCGATGAGCGGATAGGTTTCACTCGGTCAAAAACAATAATGAAAAGAAATATTTAGTGACAGTTAAGCTGGAAAAATGCTTATGGCTG
This sequence comes from Selenia dentaria, assembly GCA_917880725.1. Classification (NCBI taxonomy): domain Eukaryota; kingdom Metazoa; phylum Arthropoda; class Insecta; order Lepidoptera; family Geometridae; genus Selenia; species Selenia dentaria. Next base: position 3,104,364 of record OU862902.1, read on the forward strand.
AGTTGCGGTGTGCACCACCCTCCCTCCCATTTAACATGCAAATATGAAGTATACAGAATAAGCAACACACAAACAACCAAAACAACCTAGACTGAACTGAAATTAACAGTCGGTGTAGCGATCTCCTGATGATGCCTCGTGTTGAGGCGGAACACGTGTCGAATCGTGTTTGGTTGATTGTGTTGTTTTGTGTGTTGCTTTAAAAGTATGTTATCTTTATAAAGTTGTACCTACCAAACGCGGCTTGTATGTGCCGGCACGCGTCACTGCACGCACATTATGATATACAGAGTGGTTTTTTGAAAAGGGCGGCCATGGCCAAGTCTGGAACTACGAGAGTTAGAGAAAAATCGTGAAAGGAGACATGCCCTCCATTTATAAGAAAACAATAACTGCATATTTAGTTTTTATTAAATCTTTTACTTTTGACGGAAATCGACCCGAATGATTTAAAAAAAAGACACCGTGTATTATTGAACTAATAGATTCTGTTGCTGATAAAGATCAATCTTCACAAAGAAATGTATGACTAAAAATGAAAGGAAATAGTATTTTTTTTACAAATTTCGTTTAATACCTCAATTTTACCTAACTTATAAGTTGTTCATAATGGTTTCCATTGAATCCAATGCATAAGTTTATATGTTTCTCTAAAGACTTTACTGCATTTGACTAGAGTCTAGACTGTCAAGCCTGCACTAGTCGGGGCCACCGGGCAACACTGATTAAACTTGGTTAATTTCTATGTTAACTACATACTAATTATCGTTATTTCTATCTAAATAATCACGAGTATTCGGAAGAGTTATTCTAATTTGGATTTTAGCCTCAACATAATAAGAAATGTCATAATTTAAAGAGTTTTAATTCAAAGAACGCTTACAAAATCAACACCAATATATAATGTCTTTGTTAATTAGTGCACAATATTGAACGAGGTGGTTTGGTTTCGATAATAGGTCATGAAAGTGAAAGAAAAATAATACACATTTTTATTATTATAAACCCATATGCAATTGAACGAACGACGGCGCTGCTACATCACAGAATAGACAACAGTGACTACGCGAGAAATACCTACCCACTTAGAATAGGTACAACGACGTACGAACCTACCTACTCGCAAATGTTTACACCTCTATGCCTATACCTAGCGCCCGACGGCGGGCCCGGGCGGGTCATCGTCCCCGCCGACTTAAGCCCATCACACACGATGAAGATACTATAAAATATAAATTATCTTAGAGCAGATTCGGACATATCGCTCACCATATAATTCAATGAGCGACCACACACGGTGAATATACTATAATATTTTATCTTAGAGTAGCTTAAGATGCCACCGATATTCGAACGGCATGTTAACATACGCTAAGACTACTGCAGATCATGAAGACATCTTAAGATCATGTCCGATACTGATCTTAAGATCAAATACAGAATGTTGACAAAACTGTTGCAGTAAATGGACGTCTGGTCTTCAGTTACCGAACAAATTTATATTTTCACAATAAAAACTAATAAAGCTTCACATTATCTTATGTACCTATATTTTTTCGAACCTGTAGAAATTTTTTTTCTAATAAAAATGAAACTAACGTCTGGCTAACGCGAATGTGTCAAACAAAGGAAATCATCGAAGAAGTGAGACTTTCTATCTACTAACCGAACTAGCGGTATGACAATTTGATCTTAGTAGAATTTAAAAAAAAATCTATGGGCCTAACCTCCATAGGTTTTTCTAGGTTGTAGGTACTACGTATAGATCAATCAAACTAGGTAACTACTAAATCGAATTTAGTATTCTTGATGAAATAAGGCTATGTTATATTATCAGACTAGCTGCAGCCGCGACTATGTTCGCGTGGCCCTTTAATTAATGCTTTCAGTTTAAACCCGATCAAAAATGGCCTTTTCAGAAATCACCCGGATTATGGAGGCAGACAAACAATTAAAAAACTGGTAGGTATCGTGCAAATTACCATATGAAAGTGCAAGAAAAAGCTGTTTTTTTTTCTGAAAGATCATTGTAAAGTTTAAATTCACTACTGTGTTTTATGTGTGTGTTATCTTCTATCCAGATTTTTCGTTTTATACTTTTAGCTAGTATGACGGTTATATCATATTCAGAGTCCCAATGATCATCTGAGGAACTGTCCAACAGGTCTAGCAACAAAATACGAATCATCGCAAAATCAAGAATATAAACACTCTGTATATTACAGTGTGAACGATCAAGATGTGCGGCTCCCGCGACGGACTCCGATAGAATGTACGCTTGCTATATATTATAGTATCTGCGCCGTGTGTTGTGGGTTAAGTTACCATAACTTTTATATTCGACGCTATAATATATATTATCTTAGTCGTGTGTGATGGGCTTTAGGTAGGTAAGTTCGTATCGTACATCGCTGTACCTATTCTAAGTGGGTAGGTATGTCTGGCGCAAACCACCGCGTTCAGTATTGTGCACTAAAACAAATACCTGATATACATCACTGAGGTACTTACAAAACCTAGAAATAGTGACAACCCTGCTATGCATGCTAGAGTAGGCATTTAAATCTCTTACAGGTGGCTAGGTTACGCAGTTTTCAGATTGTACTATCGTAATAGACTCCAAAGTGTGATGCTACACAAATATCACTCCATAAACACACCATCGAACACGAAACACTACAAGTCACCTGGACTGACACCTGCATACTTGTGGCCTCACCTGGCTCCGCACGCGTTCCCACAACAAGTCCGGAGTCCTCAGCGAATGCACGTCTATCTCCGTGTTGCTGTGCCCCATGTTGCACACACAGCAGCCGTTCTTCATGCGTTCCATGTGCTCGCGTGTCACAACGCCTTTATTTCCTGTCGCTGTGATAACTATGTCCACTTGTCTTATTACCTGTAAGGAAACATATTTAATTATTTACTTATATGTTGCCGCACGGTTGGTGATAGATGATGATGATGATGGTGGAGATAGTGGCGGTGGTGGTGGTGGTGATGGTGGCGATGATGATGATGATGATGAAAAGTATATGTATGACCTTATATATAAATATAAAGTTTCTCATACAATTACTTAATTCAGACTTTGAAGGCGAACACAGAAAATAAAATCACGTCCAGTTTAGATTCGCTAGTTTTTTTGGTTTTGCAAGTTTATAAGGTCAACAAGTTTGTTTGTTTGTTGTTTGTAGCGCAGTCATATACTTGACACAACAGTAGTTTTGATGATGGAGATATTGCATTTATGCGTTATTTGATTTGAGCAGCATTTAATAATATCCTTTTCAAAAATGGGTATTTAACTTACCTCATTTAATTTTACGACTCTGAATCCATCCATGGCGGCTTGTAACGCGCATATTGGATCAATTTCTGTCACATACACCTGTGGAAAAGACAGAGAGTCTAAGGTTTCAGCACACCAAACGAGGGACTTACTCTTGTATTACATCACAATTAATCAAACACTGTACATCAAATATACCACGCACATCCCGCGTTTGGCGTGCTGAAGCATTAAGTACTTGTCACACTATATATTACAATATATTGTTAACAGTTTACAAAGGCCCGCTTCCGCTCTAGGTACGCTCAAACATAGACATAAAGAAACAGGAAGTAACTGACAATGTAAAAAAATAGGAGTGAGTCAGTAAAATAAGACCAGACCCAGCACACAACTCATAGACAGAAAATGAAAGAACTAAGTCAAAAGAATGTGTAGATATGGGAGTAAGTCAGTAAGATAAGATAAATCTCAGCACACACACCTGTGCAAGTGTGTTGAAACATAGAAAGAAATAAGCGGGAATTAACATTAAATGTAAAGAAATAGGAGTAATAATTCAGTAACATTAATAAATCTCAGCAAATACACCTGCGCAAGTGTGTTGAAACATAGATAGAATCAAGTGGGAATTAACATTAAATGTAAAGAAATAGGAGTAATTCAGTAACATTAATAAATCTCAGCAAATACACCTGCGCAAGGGTGTTGAAACATAGAAAGAAATAAGCGGGAATTAACATTAAATGTAAAGAAATAGGAGTAAGTCAGTAAGATAAGATAAATCTCAGCACACACACCTGTGCAAGTGTGTTGAAACATAGAAAGAAATAAGCGGGAATTAACATTAAATGTAAAGAAATAGGAGTAATAATTCAGTAACATTAATAAATCTCAGCACACACACCTGCGCAAGTGTGTTAAAACATAGATAGAAAAAAGCGGGAATTAACATTAAATGTAAAGAAATAGGAGTAATTCAGTAACATTAATAAATCTCAGCAAATACACCTGCGCAAGTGTGTTGAAACATAGATAGAAATAAGCGGGAATTAACATTCAATGTAAAGAAATAGGAGTAATTCAGTAACATTAATAAATCTCAGCAAATACACCTGCGCAAGGGTGTTGAAACATAGATAGAAACAAGTGGGAATTAACATTAAATGTAAAGAAATAGGAGTAATTCAGTAACATTAATAAATCTCAGCACACACACCTGCGCAAGTGTGTTGAAACATAGATAGAAAAAAGCGGGAATTAACATTAAATGTAAAGAAATAGGAGTAATTCAGTAACATTAATAAATCTCAGCACACACACCTGCGCAAGTGTGTTGAAACATAGATAGAAACAAGTGGGAATTAACATTAAATGTAAAGAAACAGGAGTAATTCAGTAACATTAATAAATCTCAGCACACACACCTGCGCAAGTGTGTTGAAACATAGATAGAAAAAAGCGGGAATTAACATTAAATGTAAAGAAATAGGAGTAATTCAGTAACATTAATAAATCTCAGCACACACACCTGCGCAAGTGTGTTGAAACATAGATAGAAACAAGTGGGAATTAACATTAAATGTAAAGAAACAGGAGTAATTCAGTAACATTAATAAATCTCAGCACACACACCTGCGCAAGTGTGTTGAAACATAGATAGAATCAAGTGGGAATTAACATTCAATGTAAAGAAATAGGAGTAATTCAGTAACATTAATAAATCTCAGCACACACACCTGCGCAAGTGTGTTGAAACATAGATAGAAACAAGTGGGAATTAACATTAAATGTAAAGAAATAGGAGTAATTCAGTAACATTAATAAATCTCAGCAAATACACCTGCGCAAGTGTGTTGAAACATAGATAGAAATAAGCGGGAATTAACATTAAATGTAAAGAAATAGGAGTACTAATTCAGTAACATTAATAAATCTCAGCAAATACACCTGCGCAAGTGTGTTGAAACATAGATAGAAAAAAGCGGGAATCAACATAAAATGTTAAGAAATAGGAGTAAGTCAGTAAGATAAGATAAATCTCAGCACACACACCTGTGCAAGTGTGTTGAAACATAGAAAGAAATAAGCGGGAATTAACATTAAATGTAAAGAAATAGGAGTAATAATTCAGTAACATTAATAAATCTCAGCAAATACACCTGCGCAAGTGTGTTGAAACATAGATAGAAAAAAGCGGGAATCAACATAAAATGTTAAGAAATAGGAGTAAGTCAGTAAGATAAGATAAATCTCAGCACACACACCTGTGCAAGTGTGTTGAAACATGGATAGAAATAAGCGGGAATTAACATAAAATGTTAAGAAATAGGAGTAATAATTCAGTAACATTAATAAATCTCAGCAAATACACCTGCGCAAGTGTGTTGAAACATAGATAGAAAAAAGCGGGAATCAACATAAAATGTTAAGAAATAGGAGTAAGTCAGTAAGATAAGATAAATCTCAGCACACACACCTGTGCAAGTGTGTTGAAACATAGATAGAAACAAGTGGGAATTAACATTCAATGTAAAGAAATAGGAGTAATTCAGTAACATTAATAAATCTCAGCAAATACACCTGCACAAGTGAGTTGAAACATAGATAGAAATAAGCGGGAATTAACATAAAATGTTAAGAAATAGGAGTAATAATTCAGTAACATTAATAAATCTCAGCAAATACACCTGCGCAAGTGTGTTGAAACATAGATAGAAAAAAGCGGGAATCAACATAAAATGTTAAGAAATAGGAGTAAGTCAGTAAGATAAGATAAATCTCAGCACACACACCTGTGCAAGTGTGTTGAAACATAGATAGAAACAAGTGGGAATTAACATAAAATGTTAAGAAATAGGAGTAAGTCAGTAAGATAAGATAAATCTCAGCACACACACCTGTGCAAGTGTGTTGAAACATAGATAGAAACAAGTGGGAATTAACATTCAATGTAAAGAAATAGGAGTAATTCAGTAACATTAATAAATCTCAGCAAATACACCTGCGCAAGTGTGTTGAAACATAGATAGAAAAAAGCGGGAATCAACATAAAATGTTAAGAAATAGGAGTAAGTCAGTAAGATAAGATAAATCTCAGCACACACACCTGTGCAAGTGTGTTGAAACATAGAAAGAAATAAGCGGGAATTAACATTAAATGTAAAGAAATAGGAGTAATAATTCAGTAACATTAATAAATCTCAGCAAATACACCTGCGCAAGTGTGTTGAAACATAGATAGAAAAAAGCGGGAATCAACATAAAATGTTAAGAAATAGGAGTAAGTCAGTAAGATAAGATAAATCTCAGCACACACACCTGTGCAAGTGTGTTGAAACATAGAAAGAAATAAGCGGGAATTAACATTAAATGTAAAGAAATAGGAGTAATAATTCAGTAACATTAATAAATCTCAGCAAATACACCTGCGCAAGTGTGTTGAAACATAGATAGAAAAAAGCGGGAATCAACATAAAATGTTAAGAAATAGGAGTAAGTCAGTAAGATAAGATAAATCTCAGCACACACACCTGTGCAAGTGTGTTGAAACATAGAAAGAAATAAGCGGGAATTAACATAAAATGTTAAGAAATAGGAGTAAGTCAGTAAGATAAGATAAATCTCAGCAAATACACCTGCGCAAGTGTGTTGAAACATAGAAAGAAACAAGTGGGAATTAACATTAAATGTAAAGAAATAGGAGTAATAATTCAGTAACATTAATAAATCTCAGCAAATACACCTGCGCAAGTGTGTTGAAACATAGATAGAAATAAGCGGGAATTAACATTAAATGTAAAGAAATAGGAGTAATAATTCAGTAACATTAATAAATCTCAGCAAATACACCTGCGCAAGTGTGTTGAAACATAGATAGAAAAAAGCGGGAATCAACATAAAATGTTAAGAAATAGGAGTAAGTCAGTAAGATAAGATAAATCTCAGCACACACACCTGTGCAAGTGTGTTGAAACATAGATAGAAATAAGCGGGAATTAACATAAAATGTTAAGAAATAGGAGTAATAATTCAGTAACATTAATAAATCTCAGCAAATACACCTGCGCAAGTGTGTTGAAACATAGATAGAAAAAAGCGGGAATCAACATAAAATGTTAAGAAATAGGAGTAAGTCAGTAAGATAAGATAAATCTCAGCACACACACCTGTGCAAGTGTGTTGAAACATAGATAGAAACAAGTGGGAATTAACATTCAATGTAAAGAAATAGGAGTAATTCAGTAACATTAATAAATCTCAGCAAATACACCTGCGCAAGTGTTTTGAAACATAGATAGAAAAAAGCGGGAATCAACATAAAATGTTAAGAAATAGGAGTAAGTCAGTAAGATAAGATAAATCTCAGCACACACACCTGTGCAAGTGTGTTGAAACATAGAAAGAAATAAGCGGGAATTAACATTAAATGTAAAGAAATAGGAGTAATAATTTAGTAACATTAATAAATCTCAGCAAATACACCTGCGCAAGTGTGTTGAAACATAGATAGAAAAAAGCGGGAATCAACATAAAATGTTAAGAAATAGGAGTAAGTCAGTAAGATAAGATAAATCTCAGCACACACACCTGTGCAAGTGTGTTGAAACATAGATAGAAATAAGCGGGAATTAACATTAAATGTAAAGAAATAGGAGTAATAATTCAGTAACATTAATAAATCTCAGCAAATACACCTGCGCAAGTGTGTTGAAACATAGATAGAAAAAAGCGGGAATCAACATAAAATGTTAAGAAATAGGAGTAAGTCAGTAAGATAAGATAAATCTCAGCACACACACCTGTGCAAGTGTGTTGAAACATAGAAAGAAATAAGCGGGAATTAACATTAAATGTAAAGAAATAGGAGTAATAATTCAGTAACATTAATAAATCTCAGCAAATACACCTGCGCAAGTGTGTTGAAACATAGAAAGAAATAAGCGGGAATTAACATAAAATGTTAAGAAATAGGAGTAAGTCAGTAAGATAAGATAAATCTCAGCACACACACCTGTGCAAGTGTGTTGAAACATAGATAGAAACAAGTGGGAATTAACATTCAATGTAAAGAAATAGGAGTAATTCAGTAACATTAATAAATCTCAGCAAATACACCTGCGCAAGTGTGTTGAAACATAGATAGAAAAAAGCGGGAATCAACATAAAATGTTAAGAAATAGGAGTAAGTCAGTAAGATAAGATAAATCTCAGCACACACACCTGTGCAAGTGTGTTGAAACATAGAAAGAAATAAGCGGGAATTAACATTAAATGTAAAGAAATAGGAGTAATAATTCAGTAACATTAATAAATCTCAGCAAATACACCTGCGCAAGTGTGTTGAAACATAGATAGAAAAAAGCGGGAATCAACATAAAATGTTAAGAAATAGGAGTAAGTCAGTAAGATAAGATAAATCTCAGCACACACACCTGTGCAAGTGTGTTGAAACATAGAAAGAAATAAGCGGGAATTAATATTAAATGTAAAGAAATAGGAGTAATAATTCAGTAACATTAATAAATCTCAGCAAATACACCTGCGCAAGTGTGTTGAAACATAGATAGAAATAAGCGGGAATTAACATAAAATGTTAAGAAATAGGAGTAAGTCAGTAAGATAAGATAAATCTCAGCACACACACCTGTGCAAGTGTGTTGAAACATAGATAGAAACAAGTGGGAATTAACATTCAATGTAAAGAAATAGGAGTAATTCAGTAACATTAATAAATCTCAGCAAATACACCTGCGCAAGTGTGTTGAAACATAGAAAGAAATAAGCGGGAATTAACATAAAATGTTAAGAAATAGGAGTAAGTCAGTAAGATAAGATAAATCTCAGCACACACACCTGTGCAAGTGTGTTGAAACATAGATAGAAACAAGTGGGAATTAACATTCAATGTAAAGAAATAGGAGTAATTCAGTAACATTAATAAATCTCAGCAAATACACCTGCGCAAGTGTGTTGAAACATAGATAGAAAAAAGCGGGAATCAACATAAAATGTTAAGAAATAGGAGTAAGTCAGTAAGATAAGATAAATCTCAGCACACACACCTGTGCAAGTGTGTTGAAACATAGAAAGAAATAAGCGGGAATTAACATTAAATGTAAAGAAATAGGAGTAATAATTCAGTAACATTAATAAATCTCAGCAAATACACCTGCGCAAGTGTGTTGAAACATAGATAGAAAAAAGCGGGAATCAACATAAAATGTTAAGAAATAGGAGTAAGTCAGTAAGATAAGATAAATCTCAGCACACACACCTGTGCAAGTGTGTTGAAACATAGAAAGAAATAAGCGGGAATTAACATTAAATGTAAAGAAATAGGAGTAATAATTCAGTAACATTAATAAATCTCAGCAAATACACCTGCGCAAGTGTGTTGAAACATAGATAGAAAAAAGCGGGAATCAACATAAAATGTTAAGAAATAGGAGTAAGTCAGTAAGATAAGATAAATCTCAGCACACACACCTGTGCAAGTGTGTTGAAACATAGAAAGAAATAAGCGGGAATTAACATAAAATGTTAAGAAATAGGAGTAAGTCAGTAAGATAAGATAAATCTCAGCAAATACACCTGCGCAAGTGTGTTGAAACATAGAAAGAAACAAGTGGGAATTAACATTAAATGTAAAGAAATAGGAGTAATAATTCAGTAACATTAATAAATCTCAGCAAATACACCTGCGCAAGTGTGTTGAAACATAGATAGAAATAAGCGGGAATTAACATTAAATGTAAAGAAATAGGAGTAATAATTCAGTAACATTAATAAATCTCAGCAAATACACCTGCGCAAGTGTGTTGAAACATAGATAGAAAAAAGCGGGAATTAACATAAAATGTTAAGAAATAGGAGTAAGTCAGTAAGATAAGATAAATCTCAGCACACACACCTGTGCAAGTGTGTTGAAACATAGATAGAAATAAGCGGGAATTAACATAAAATGTTAAGAAATAGGAGTAATAATTCAGTAACATTAATAAATCTCAGCAAATACACCTGCGCAAGTGTGTTGAAACATAGATAGAAAAAAGCGGGAATCAACATAAAATGTTAAGAAATAGGAGTAAGTCAGTAAGATAAGATAAATCTCAGCACACACACCTGTGCAAGTGTGTTGAAACATAGATAGAAATAAGCGGGAATTAACATAAAATGTTAAGAAATAGGAGTAATAATTCAGTAACATTAATAAATCTCAGCAAATACACCTGCGCAAGTGTGTTGAAACATAGATAGAAAAAAGCGGGAATCAACATAAAATGTTAAGAAATAGGAGTAAGTCAGTAAGATAAGATAAATCTCAGCAAATACACCTGCGCAAGTGTGTTGAAACATAGAAAGAAATAAGCGGGAATTAACATAAAATGTTAAGAAATAGGAGTAAGTCAGTAAGATAAGATAAATCTCAGCAAATACACCTGCGCAAGTGTGTTGAAACATAGAAAGAAACAAGTGGGAATTAACATTAAATGTAAAGAAATAGGAGTAATAATTCAGTAACATTAATAAATCTCAGCAAATACACCTGCGCAAGTGTGTTGAAACATAGATAGAAATAAGCGGGAATTAACATTAAATGTAAAGAAATAGGAGTAATAATTCAGTAACATTAATAAATCTCAGCAAATACACCTGCGCAAGTGTGTTGAAACATAGATAGAAAAAAGCGGGAATCAACATAAAATGTTAAGAAATAGGAGTAAGTCAGTAAGATAAGATAAATCTCAGCACACACACCTGTGCAAGTGTGTTGAAACATAGATAGAAATAAGCGGGAATTAACATAAAATGTTAAGAAATAGGAGTAATAATTCAGTAACATTAATAAATCTCAGCAAATACACCTGCGCAAGTGTGTTGAAACATAGATAGAAAAAAGCGGGAATCAACATAAAATGTTAAGAAATAGGAGTAAGTCAGTAAGATAAGATAAATCTCAGCACACACACCTGTGCAAGTGTGTTGAAACATCGAAAGAAATAAGCGGGAATTAACATAAAATGTTAAGAAATAGGAGTAAGTCAGTAAGATAAGATAAATCTCAGCAAATACACCTGCGCAAGTGTGTTGAAACATAGAAAGAAACAAGTGGGAATTAACATTAAATGTAAAGAAATAGGAGTAATAATTCAGTAACATTAATAAATCTCAGCAAATACACCTGCGCAAGTGTGTTGAAACATAGATAGAAATAAGCGGGAATTAACATTAAATGTAAAGAAATAGGAGTAATAATTCAGTAACATTAATAAATCTCAGCAAATACACCTGCGCAAGTGTGTTGAAACATAGATAGAAAAAAGCGGGAATCAACATAAAATGTTAAGAAATAGGAGTAAGTCAGTAAGATAAGATAAATCTCAGCACACACACCTGTGCAAGTGTGTTGAAACATAGAAAGAAATAAGCGGGAATTAACATAAAATGTTAAGAAATAGGAGTAAGTCAGTAAGATAAGATAAATCTCAGCAAATACACCTGCGCAAGTGTGTTGAAACATAGAAAGAAACAAGTGGGAATTAACATTAAATGTAAAGAAATAGGAGTAATAATTCAGTAACATTAATAAATCTCAGCAAATACACCTGCGCAAGTGTGTTGAAACATAGATAGAAATAAGCGGGAATTAACATTAAATGTAAAGAAATAGGAGTAATAATTCAGTAACATTAATAAATCTCAGCAAATACACCTGCGCAAGTGTGTTGAAACATAGATAGAAAAAAGCGGGAATCAACATAAAATGTTAAGAAATAGGAGTAAGTCAGTAAGATAAGATAAATCTCAGCACACACACCTGTGCAAGTGTGTTGAAACATAGAAAGAAACAAGTGGGAATTAACATTAAATGTAAAGAAATAGGAGTAATAATTCAGTAACATTAATAAATCTCAGCAAATACACCTGCGCAAGTGTGTTGAAACATAGATAGAAAAAAGCGGGACTCAACATAAAATGTTAATAAATAGGAGTAAGTCAGTAAGATAAGATAAATCTCAGCACACACACCTGTGCAAGTGTGTTGAAACATAGATAGAAAAAAGCGGGAATCAACATAAAATGTTAAGAAATAGGAGTAAGTCAGTAAGATAAGATAAATCTCAGCACACACACCTGTGCAAGTGTGTTGAAACATAGAAAGAAACAAGTGGGAATTAACATAAAATGTTAAGAAATAGGAGTAAGTCAGTAAGATAAGATAAATCTCAGCACACACACCTGTGCAAGTGTGTTGAAACATAGAAAGAAATAAGCGGGAATTAACATTAAATGTAAAGAAATAGGAGTAATAATTCAGTAACATTAATAAATCTCAGCAAATACACCTGCGCAAGTGTGTTGAAACATAGATAGAAAAAAGCGGGAATCAACATAAAATGTTAAGAAATAGGAGTAAGTCAGTAAGATAAGATAAATCTCAGCACACACACCTGTGCAAGTGTGTTGAAACATAGAAAGAAACAAGTGGGAATTAACATAAAATGTTAAGAAATAGGAGTAAGTCAGTAAGATAAGATAAATCTCAGCACACACACCTGTGCAAGTGTGTTGAAACATAGAAAGAAATAAGCGGGAATTAACATTAAATGTAAAGAAATAGGAGTAATAATTCAGTAACATTAATAAATCTCAGCAAATACACCTGCGCAAGTGTGTTGAAACATAGATAGAATCAAGTGGGAATTAACATTCAATGTAAAGAAATAGGAGTAATTCAGTAACATTAATAAATCTCAGCAAATACACCTGCGCAAGTGTGTTGAAACATAGATAGAAAAAAGCGGGAATCAACATAAAATGTTAAGAAATAGGAGTAAGTCAGTAAGATAAGATAAATCTCAGCACACACACCTGTGCAAGTGTGTTGAAACATAGAAAGAAATAAGCGGGAATTAACATAAAATGTTAAGAAATAGGAGTAAGTCAGTAAGATAAGATAAATCTCAGCACACACACCTGTGCAAGTGTGTTGAAACATAGAAAGAAATAAGCGGGAATTAACATTAAATGTAAAGAAATAGGAGTAATAATTCAGTAACATTAATAAATCTCAGCAAATACACCTGCGCAAGTGTGTTGAAACATAGATAGAATCAAGTGGGAATTAACATTCAATGTAAAGAAATAGGAGTAATTCAGTAACATTAATAAATCTCAGCAAATACACCTGCGCAAGTGTGTTGAAACATAGATAGAAAAAAGCGGGAATCAACATAAAATGTTAAGAAATAGGAGTAAGTCAGTAAGATAAGATAAATCTCAGCACACACACCTGTGCAAGTGTGTTGAAACATAGAAAGAAATAAGCGGGAATTAACATTAAATGTAAAGAAATAGGAGTAATAATTCAGTAACATTAATAAATCTCAGCAAATACACCTGCGCAAGTGTGTTGAAACATAGATAGAAAAAAGCGGGAATCAACATAAAATGTTAAGAAATAGGAGTAAGTCAGTAAGATAAGATAAATCTCAGCACACACACCTGTGCAAGTGTGTTGAAACATAGAAAGAAATAAGCGGGAATTAACATAAAATGTTAAGAAATAGGAGTAAGTCAGTAAGATAAGATAAATCTCAGCAAATACACCTGCGCAAGTGTGTTGAAACATAGAAAGAAACAAGTGGGAATTAACATTAAATGTAAAGAAATAGGAGTAATAATTCAGTAACATTAATAAATCTCAGCAAATACACCTGCGCAAGTGTGTTGAAACATAGATAGAAATAAGCGGGAATTAACATAAAATGTAAAGAAATAGGAGTAATAATTCAGTAACATTAATAAATCTCAGCAAATACACCTGCGCAAGTGTGTTGAAACATAGATAGAAAAAAGCGGGAATCAACATAAAATGTTAAGAAATAGGAGTAAGTCAGTAAGATAAGATAAATCTCAGCACACACACCTGTGCAAGTGTGTTGAAACATAGATAGAAATAAGCGGGAATTAACATAAAATGTTAAGAAATAGGAGTAATAATTCAGTAACATTAATAAATCTCAGCAAATACACCTGCGCAAGTGTGTTGAAACATAGATAGAAAAAAGCGGGAATCAACATAAAATGTTAAGAAATAGGAGTAAGTCAGTAAGATAAGATAAATCTCAGCACACACACCTGTGCAAGTGTGTTGAAACATAGATAGAAATAAGCGGGAATTAACATAAAATGTTAAGAAATAGGAGTAATAATTCAGTAACATTAATAAATCTCAGCAAATACACCTGCGCAAGTGTGTTGAAACATAGATAGAAAAAAGCGGGAATCAACATAAAATGTTAAGAAATAGGAGTAAGTCAGTAAGATAAGATAAATCTCAGCACACACACCTGTGCAAGTGTGTTGAAACATAGAAAGAAATAAGCGGGAATTAACATAAAATGTTAAGAAATAGGAGTAAGTCAGTAAGATAAGATAAATCTCAGCAAATACACCTGCGCAAGTGTGTTGAAACATAGAAAGAAACAAGTGGGAATTAACATTAAATGTAAAGAAATAGGAGTAATAATTCAGTAACATTAATAAATCTCAGCAAATACACCTGCGCAAGTGTGTTGAAACATAGATAGAAATAAGCGGGAATTAACATTAAATGTAAAGAAATAGGAGTAATAATTCAGTAACATTAATAAATCTCAGCAAATACACCTGCGCAAGTGTGTTGAAACATAGATAGAAAAAAGCGGGAATCAACATAAAATGTTAAGAAATAGGAGTAAGTCAGTAAGATAAGATAAATCTCAGCACACACACCTGTGCAAGTGTGTTGAAACATAGATAGAAATAAGCGGGAATTAACATAAAATGTTAAGAAATAGGAGTAATAATTCAGTAACATTAATAAATCTCAGCAAATACACCTGCGCAAGTGTGTTGAAACATAGATAGAAAAAAGCGGGAATCAACATAAAATGTTAAGAAATAGGAGTAAGTCAGTAAGATAAGATAAATCTCAGCACACACACCTGTGCAAGTGTGTTGAAACATCGAAAGAAATAAGCGGGAATTAACATAAAATGTTAAGAAATAGGAGTAAGTCAGTAAGATAAGATAAATCTCAGCAAATACACCTGCGCAAGTGTGTTGAAACATAGAAAGAAACAAGTGGGAATTAACATTAAATGTAAAGAAATAGGAGTAATAATTCAGTAACATTAATAAATCTCAGCAAATACACCTGCGCAAGTGTGTTGAAACATAGATAGAAATAAGCGGGAATTAACATTAAATGTAAAGAAATAGGAGTAATAATTCAGTAACATTAATAAATCTCAGCAAATACACCTGCGCAAGTGTGTTGAAACATAGATAGAAAAAAGCGGGAATCAACATAAAATGTTAAGAAATAGGAGTAAGTCAGTAAGATAAGATAAATCTCAGCACACACACCTGTGCAAGTGTGTTGAAACATAGAAAGAAATAAGCGGGAATTAACATAAAATGTTAAGAAATAGGAGTAAGTCAGTAAGATAAGATAAATCTCAGCAAATACACCTGCGCAAGTGTGTTGAAACATAGAAAGAAACAAGTGGGAATTAACATTAAATGTAAAGAAATAGGAGTAATAATTCAGTAACATTAATAAATCTCAGCAAATACACCTGCGCAAGTGTGTTGAAACATAGATAGAAAAAAGCGGGAATCAACATAAAATGTTAAGAAATAGGAGTAATAATTCAGTAACATTAATAAATCTCAGCAAATACACCTGCGCAAGTGTGTTGAAACATAGATAGAAAAAAGCGGGAATCAACATAAAATGTTAAGAAATAGGAGTAAGTCAGTAAGATAAGATAAATCTCAGCACACACACCTGTGCAAGTGTGTTGAAACATAGAAAGAAACAAGTGGGAATTAACATTAAATGTAAAGAAATAGGAGTAATAATTCAGTAACATTAATAAATCTCAGCAAATACACCTGCGCAAGTGTGTTGAAACATAGATAGAAAAAAGCGGGACTCAACATAAAATGTTAATAAATAGGAGTAAGTCAGTAAGATAAGATAAATCTCAGCACACACACCTGTGCAAGTGTGTTGAAACATAGATAGAAAAAAGCGGGAATCAACATAAAATGTTAAGAAATAGGAGTAAGTCAGTAAGATAAGATAAATCTCAGCACACACACCTGTGCAAGTGTGTTGAAACATAGAAAGAAACAAGTGGGAATTAACATAAAATGTTAAGAAATAGGAGTAAGTCAGTAAGATAAGATAAATCTCAGCACACACACCTGTGCAAGTGTGTTGAAACATAGAAAGAAATAAGCGGGAATTAACATTAAATGTAAAGAAATAGGAGTAATAATTCAGTAACATTAATAAATCTCAGCAAATACACCTGCGCAAGTGTGTTGAAACATAGATAGAAAAAAGCGGGAATCAACATAAAATGTTAAGAAATAGGAGTAAGTCAGTAAGATAAGATAAATCTCAGCACACACACCTGTGCAAGTGTGTTGAAACATAGAAAGAAACAAGTGGGAATTAACATAAAATGTTAAGAAATAGGAGTAAGTCAGTAAGATAAGATAAATCTCAGCACACACACCTGTGCAAGTGTGTTGAAACATAGAAAGAAATAAGCGGGAATTAACATTAAATGTAAAGAAATAGGAGTAATAATTCAGTAACATTAATAAATCTCAGCAAATACACCTGCGCAAGTGTGTTGAAACATAGATAGAATCAAGTGGGAATTAACATTCAATGTAAAGAAATAGGAGTAATTCAGTAACATTAATAAATCTCAGCAAATACACCTGCGCAAGTGTGTTGAAACATAGATAGAAAAAAGCGGGAATCAACATAAAATGTTAAGAAATAGGAGTAAGTCAGTAAGATAAGATAAATCTCAGCACACACACCTGTGCAAGTGTGTTGAAACATAGAAAGAAATAAGCGGGAATTAACATAAAATGTTAAGAAATAGGAGTAAGTCAGTAAGATAAGATAAATCTCAGCACACACACCTGTGCAAGTGTGTTGAAACATAGAAAGAAATAAGCGGGAATTAACATTAAATGTAAAGAAATAGGAGTAATAATTCAGTAACATTAATAAATCTCAGCAAATACACCTGCGCAAGTGTGTTGAAACATAGATAGAATCAAGTGGGAATTAACATTCAATGTAAAGAAATAGGAGTAATTCAGTAACATTAATAAATCTCAGCAAATACACCTGCGCAAGTGTGTTGAAACATAGAAAGAAATAAGCGGGAATTAACATAAAATGTTAAGAAATAGGAGTAAGTCAGTAAGATAAGATAAATCTCAGCACACACACCTGTGCAAGTGTGTTGAAACATAGAAAGAAATAAGCGGGAATTAACATTAAATGTAAAGAAATAGGAGTAATAATTCAGTAACATTAATAAATCTCAGCAAACACACCTGCGCAAGTGTGTTGAAACATAGATAGAAAAAAGCGGGAATCAACATAAAATGTTAAGAAATAGGAGTAAGTCAGTAAGATAAGATAAATCTCAGCACACACACCTGTGCAAGTGTGTTGAAACATAGAAAGAAACAAGTGGGAATTAACATTAAATGTAAAGAAATAGGAGTAATAATTCAGTAACATTAATAAATCTCAGCAAATACACCTGCGCAAGTGTGTTGAAACATAGATAGAAAAAAGCGGGAATCAACATAAAATGTTAATAAATAGGAGTAAGTCAGTAAGATAAGATAAATCTCAGCACACACACCTGTGCAAGTGTGTTGAAACATAGATAGAAACAAGTGGGAATTAACATTCAATGTAAAGAAATAGGAGTAATTCAGTAACATTAATAAATCTCAGCAAATACACCTGCACAAGTGAGTTGAAACATAGATAGAAAAAAAGCGGGAATTGACATAAAATGTTAAGAAATAGGAGTAAGTCAGTAAGATAAGATAAATCTCAGCACACACACCTGTGCAAGTGTGTTGAAACATAGAAAATAATAAGCGGGAACTGACATTAAATGTAAAGAAATAGGAATAATTCAGTAACATTAATAAATCTCAGCACACACACCTGCGCAAGTGTGTTGAAACATAGATAGAATCAAGTGGGAATTAACATTAAATGTAAAGAAATAGGAGTAATTCAGTAACATTAATAAATCTCAGCAAATACACCTGCGCAAGGGTGTTGAAACATAGAAAGAAATAAGCGGGAATTAACATTAAATGTAAAGAAATAGGAGTAATAATTCAGTAACATTAATAAATCTCAGCACACACACCTGCGCAAGTGTGTTAAAACATAGATAGAAAAAAGCGGGAATTAACATTAAATGTAAAGAAATAGGAGTAATTCAGTAACATTAATAAATCTCAGCAAATACACCTGCGCAAGTGTGTTGAAACATAGATAGAAACAAGTGGGAATTAACATTAAATGTAAAGAAATAGGAGTAATTCAGTAACATTAATAAATCTCAGCAAATACACCTGCGCAAGGGTGTTGAAACATAGATAGAAACAAGTGGGAATTAACATTAAATGTAAAGAAATAGGAGTAATTCAGTAACATTAATAAATCTCAGCACACACACCTGCGCAAGTGTGTTGAAACATAGAAAGAAAAAAGCGGGAATTAACATTAAATGTAAAGAAATAGGAGTAATTCAGTAACATTAATAAATCTCAGCACACACACCTGCGCAAGTGTGTTGAAACATAGATAGAAACAAGTGGGAATTAACATTAAATGTAAAGAAACAGGAGTAAGTCAGTAAGATAAGATAAATCTCAGCACACACACCTGTGCAAGTGTGTTGAAACATAGAAAGAAATAAGCGGGAATTAACATAAAATGTTAAGAAATAGGAGTAAGTCAGTAAGATAAGATAAATCTCAGCAAATACACCTGCGCAAGTGTGTTGAAACATAGAAAGAAACAAGTGGGAATTAACATTAAATGTAAAGAAATAGGAGTAATAATTCAGTAACATTAATAAATCTCAGCAAATACACCTGCGCAAGTGTGTTGAAACATAGATAGAAATAAGCGGGAATTAACATAAAATGTTAAGAAATAGGAGTAAGTCAGTAAGATAAGATAAATCTCAGCACACACACCTGTGCAAGTGTGTTGAAACATAGAAAGAAACAAGTGGGAATTAACATTAAATGTAAAGAAATAGGAGTAATAATTCAGTAACATTAATAAATCTCAGCAAATACACCTGCGCAAGTGTGTTGAAACATAGAAAGAAATAAGCGGGAATTAACATAAAATGTTAAGAAATAGGAGTAAGTCAGTAAGATAAGATAAATCTCAGCAAATACACCTGCGCAAGTGTGTTGAAACATAGAAAGAAACAAGTGGGAATTAACATTAAATGTAAAGAAATAGGAGTAATAATTCAGTAACATTAATAAATCTCAGCAAATACACCTGCGCAAGTGTGTTGAAACATAAATAGAAATAAGCGGGAATTAACATAAAATGTTAAGAAATAGGAGTAAGTCAGTAAGATAAGATAAATCTCAGCACACACACCTGCGCAAGTGTGTTGAAACATAGATAGAAAAAAGCGGGAATTAACATTAAATGTAAAGAAATAGGAGTAATTCAGTAACATTAATAAATCTCAGCACACACACCTGCGCAAGTGTGTTGAAACATAGATAGAAACAAGTGGGAATTAACATTAAATGTAAAGAAACAGGAGTAAGTCAGTAAGATAAGATAAATCTCAGCACACACACCTGTGCAAGTGTGTTGAAACATAGAAAGAAATAAGCGGGAATTAACATAAAATGTTAAGAAATAGGAGTAAGTCAGTAAGATAAGATAAATCTCAGCACACACACCTGTGCAAGTGTGTTGAAACATAGAAAGAAATAAGCGGGAATTAACATTAAATGTAAAGAAATAGGAGTAATAATTCAGTAACATTAATAAATCTCAGCAAATACACCTGCGCAAGTGTGTTGAAACATAGATAGAATCAAGTGGGAATTAACATTCAATGTAAAGAAATAGGAGTAATTCAGTAACATTAATAAATCTCAGCAAATACACCTGCGCAAGTGTGTTGAAACATAGATAGAAAAAAGCGGGAATCAACATAAAATGTTGAGAAATAGGAGTAAGTCAGTAAGATAAGATAAATCTCAGCACACACACCTGTGCAAGTGTGTTGAAACATAGAAAGAAATAAGCGGGAATTAACATAAAATGTCAAGAAATAGGAGTAAGTCAGTAAGATAAGATAAATCTCAGCACACACACCTGTGCAAGTGTGTTGAAACATAGAAAGAAATAAGCGGGAATTAACATAAAATGTTAAGAAATAGGAGTAAGTCAGTAAGATAAGATAAATCTCAGCACACACACCTGTGCAAGTGTGTTGAAACATAGAAAGAAATAAGCGGGAATTAACATAAAATGTTAAGAAATAGGAGTAAGTCAGTAAGATAAGATAAATCTCAGCAAATACACCTGCGCAAGTGTGTTGAAACATAGAAAGAAACAAGTGGGAATTAACATTAAATGTAAAGAAATAGGAGTAATAATTCAGTAACATTAATAAATCTCAGCAAATACACCTGCGCAAGTGTGTTGAAACATAGATAGAAATAAGCGGGAATTAACATTAAATGTAAAGAAATAGGAGTAATAATTCAGTAACATTAATAAATCTCAGCAAATACACCTGCGCAAGTGTGTTGAAACATAGATAGAAAAAAGCGGGAATCAACATAAAATGTTAAGAAATAGGAGTAAGTCAGTAAGATAAGATAAATCTCAGCACACACACCTGTGCAAGTGTGTTGAAACATAGAAAGAAATAAGCGGGAATTAACATTAAATGTAAAGAAATAGGAGTAATAATTCAGTAACATTAATAAATCTCAGCAAATACACCTGCGCAAGTGTGTTGAAACATAGATAGAATCAAGTGGGAATTAACATTCAATGTAAAGAAATAGGAGTAATTCAGTAACATTAATAAATCTCAGCAAATACACCTGCGCAAGTGTGTTGAAACATAGAAAGAAATAAGCGGGAATTAACATAAAATGTTAAGAAATAGGAGTAAGTCAGTAAGATAAGATAAATCTCAGCACACACACCTGTGCAAGTGTGTTGAAACATAGAAAGAAATAAGCGGGAATTAACATAAAATGTAAAGAAATAGGAGTAATAATTCAGTAACATTAATAAATCTCAGCAAATACACCTGCGCAAGTGTGTTGAAACATAGATAGAAAAAAGCGGGAATCAACATAAAATGTTAAGAAATAGGAGTAAGTCAGTAAGATAAGATAAATCTCAGCACACACACCTGTGCAAGTGTGTTGAAACATAGAAAGAAACAAGTGGGAATTAACATTAAATGTAAAGAAATAGGAGTAATAATTCAGTAACATTAATAAATCTCAGCAAATACACCTGCGCAAGTGTGTTGAAACATAGATAGAAAAAAGCGGGAATCAACATAAAATGTTAATAAATAGGAGTAAGTCAGTAAGATAAGATAAATCTCAGCACACACACCTGTGCAAGTGTGTTGAAACATAGATAGAAACAAGTGGGAATTAACATTCAATGTAAAGAAATAGGAGTAATTCAGTAACAATAATAAATCTCAGCAAATACACCTGCACAAGTGAGTTGAAACATAGATAGAAAAAAAGCGGGAATTGACATAAAATGTTAAGAAATAGGAGTAAGTCAGTAAGATAAGATAAATCTCAGCACACACACCTGTGCAAGTGTGTTGAAACATAGAAAGTAATAAGCGGGAACTGACATTTAATGTAAAGAAATAGGAATAATTCAGTAACATTAATAAATCTCAGCACACACACCTGCGCAAGTGTGTTGAAACATAGATAGAATCAAGTGGGAATTAACATTAAATGTAAAGAAATAGGAGTAATTCAGTAACATTAATAAATCTCAGCAAATACACCTGCGCAAGGGTGTTGAAACATAGAAAGAAATAAGCGGGAATTAACATTAAATGTAAAGAAATAGGAGTAATAATTCAGTAACATTAATAAATCTCAGCACACACACCTGCGCAAGTGTGTTAAAACATAGATAGAAAAAAGCGGGAATTAACATTAAATGTAAAGAAATAGGAGTAATTCAGTAACATTAATAAATCTCAGCAAATACACCTGCGCAAGTGTGTTGAAACATAGATAGAAACAAGTGGGAATTAACATTAAATGTAAAGAAATAGGAGTAATTCAGTAACATTAATAAATCTCAGCAAATACACCTGCGCAAGGGTGTTGAAACATAGATAGAAACAAGTGGGAATTAACATTAAATGTAAAGAAATAGGAGTAATTCAGTAACATTAATAAATCTCAGCACACACACCTGCGCAAGTGTGTTGAAACATAGATAGAAAAAAGCGGGAATTAACATTAAATGTAAAGAAATAGGAGTAATTCAGTAACATTAATAAATCTCAGCACACACACCTGCGCAAGTGTGTTGAAACATAGATAGAAACAAGTGGGAATTAACATTAAATGTAAAGAAACAGGAGTAATTCAGTAACATTAATAAATCTCAGCACACACACCTGCGCAAGTGTGTTGAAACATAGATAGAAAAAAGCGGGAATTAACATTAAATGTAAAGAAATAGGAGTAATTCAGTAACATTAATAAATCTCAGCACACACACCTGCGCAAGTGTGTTGAAACATAGATAGAAACAAGTGGGAATTAACATTAAATGTAAAGAAACAGGAGTAATTCAGTAACATTAATAAATCTCAGCACACACACCTGCGCAAGTGTGTTGAAACATAGATAGAATCAAGTGGGAATTAACATTCAATGTAAAGAAATAGGAGTAATTCAGTAACATTAATAAATCTCAGCACACACACCTGCGCAAGTGTGTTGAAACATAGATAGAAACAAGTGGGAATTAACATTAAATGTAAAGAAATAGGAGTAATTCAGTAACATTAATAAATCTCAGCAAATACACCTGCGCAAGTGTGTTGAAACATAGATAGAAATAAGCGGGAATTAACATTAAATGTAAAGAAATAGGAGTAATAATTCAGTAACATTAATAAATCTCAGCAAATACACCTGCGCAAGTGTGTTGAAACATAGATAGAAAAAAGCGGGAATCAACATAAAATGTTAAGAAATAGGAGTAAGTCAGTAAGATAAGATAAATCTCAGCACACACACCTGTGCAAGTGTGTTGAAACATAGAAAGAAACAAGTGGGAATTAACATTAAATGTAAAGAAATAGGAGTAATTCAGTAACATTAATAAATCTCAGCAAATACACCTGCACAAGTGAGTTGAAACATAGATAGAAAAAAAGCGGGAATTGACATAAAATGTTAAGAAATAGGAGTAAGTCAGTAAGATAAGATAAATCTCAGCACACACACCTGTGCAAGTGTGTTGAAACATAGAAAGAAACAAGTGGGAATTAACATTAAATGTAAAGAAATAGGAGTAATTCAGTAACATTAATAAATCTCAGCAAATACACCTGCACAAGTGAGTTGAAACATAGATAGAAAAAAAGCGGGAATTGACATAAAATGTTAAGAAATAGGAGTAAGTCAGTAAGATAAGATAAATCTCAGCACACACACCTGTGCAAGTGTGTTGAAACATAGAAAGTAATAAGCGGGAACTGACATTAAATGTAAAGAAATAGGAATAATTCAGTAACATTAATAAATCTCAGCACACACACCTGCGCAAGTGTGTTGAAACATAGATAGAATCAAGTGGGAATTAACATTAAATGTAAAGAAATAGGAGTAATTCAGTAACATTAATAAATCTCAGCAAATACACCTGCGCAAGGGTGTTGAAACATAGAAAGAAATAAGCGGGAATTAACATTAAATGTAAAGAAATAGGAGTAATAATTCAGTAACATTAATAAATCTCAGCACACACACCTGCGCAAGTGTGTTAAAACATAGATAGAAAAAAGCGGGAATTAACATTAAATGTAAAGAAATAGGAGTAATTCAGTAACATTAATAAATCTCAGCAAATACACCTGCGCAAGTGTGTTGAAACATAGATAGAAACAAGTGGGAATTAACATTCAATGTAAAGAAATAGGAGTAATTCAGTAACATTAATAAATCTCAGCAAATACACCTGCGCAAGGGTGTTGAAACATAGATAGAAACAAGTGGGAATTAACATTCAATGTAAAGAAATAGGAGTAATTCAGTAACATTAATAAATCTCAGCAAATACACCTGCGCAAGGGTGTTGAAACATAGATAGAATCAAGTGGGAATTAACATTCAATGTAAAGAAATAGGAGTAATTCAGTAACATTAATAAATCTCAGCAAATACACCTGCGCAAGGGTGTTGAAACATAGATAGAAACAAGTGGGAATTAACATTCAATGTAAAGAAATAGGAGTAATTCAGTAACATTAATAAATCTCAGCACACACACCTGCGCAAGTGTGTTGAAACATAGATAGAAACAAGTGGGAATTAACATTAAATGTAAAGAAATAGGAGTAATTCAGTAACATTAATAAATCTCAGCAAATACACCTGCGCAAGTGTGTTGAAACATAGATAGAAATAAGCGGGAATTAACATTAAATGTAAAGAAATAGGAGTAATAATTCAGTAACATTAATAAATCTCAGCAAATACACCTGCGCAAGTGTGTTGAAACATAGATAGAAAAAAGCGGGAATCAACATAAAATGTTAAGAAATAGGAGTAAGTCAGTAAGATAAGATAAATCTCAGCACACACACCTGCGCAAGTGTGTTGAAACATAGATAGAAACAAGTGGGAATTAACATTAAATGTAAAGAAATAGGAGTAATTCAGTAACATTAATAAATCTCAGCACACACACCTGCGCAAGTGTGTTGAAACATAGATAGAAAAAAGCGGGAATTAACATAAAATGTTAAGAAATAGGAGTAATTCAGTAACATTAATAAATCTCAGCACACACACCTGTGCAAGTGTGTTGAAACATAGATGAAAACAAGTGGGAATCAACTCAAAACGAAAAGAGTCATAATATAACCCCCAGTTACTAGAACGTTTTACAAAGCCTTGATTAGTTGACAAACTTAATACTAAACGCTCATTGGTCATTGGTATTCATACTCACACTCATTCTCTATTATGAATTACTAAAGGGTGTTTTTTAAAGGTATACACTTTCATAATGAAATAAAACAAATTAAAATGATAATAATATGTATGATATTGGTTTTATTTAAAATGTAATTTAATGCCCATGTTTAAATAACAATTTGGGCATATGAGCGTCAGAGCTACGTCCAATAAAGTGCAATTGTAAAGTCTAATTTTTACAGCAACTATCGAGCAACTGGAGTCGAATATCAGCAATAACATAGCAAATTTAGACCTTCCAAATGGTCCAACATTGGCATAGACTCGTGACTTGACATACCCCCAAAGAAATTTATCTAAAAGTCACACGATCACACGATTGTGAGGCTAGTTCACAGGTTCATTACGCGAAATTACGCGTTCACCAAAGGCTTCCCGCATAAAAAATTACCAAAGGCTTCCCGCATAAAAAATTATGGTGCCCCCCGCTATGTAGCATGTTGTGCCATCTTGTTGAAACTAAAGCTATGTCTCATCAATGCCATTCAACTGAGGTACGAAGAAATCAGCAATCATCTTTCTGTAGCACTCTCTTGTTACGAGCAAATTATGAACGGTATCGTTTTGGCCAATGTTTCCACCTCCTCACAAAGCATGATAAAATGATAAAACGTATTGACTACAAATCAACTGTCAACTGTCAAACTGACAGCCTGTCGAAAAAGTTATACCAGTCTCAGTCAGTTACCAAACCTCTACGAACAAATAATATCGGGAATGTTAACTGCCTTTAAAAAAAAGACCCAATAAAAGTCGTCTAAATCAATAACATCGTTCACGCCGCTATGACTCAGCTGTCACAGTAGACGTTGCAGCACGCGCGTGGCCCAATCCCTGCTTTCCTTCTGAAATTTAAACCAATCACCGAACATGTCTATTTGTAACCTCGGCAGTAATTCGTATTTGGAATCATACGTCGTTTTGGTTTGAAGGACCACTTTTTGTGTGGAATTTGTTATGAGTTATGCTTCCTGACATTATTTCTTCGTAGCCAAACCTTAAAAAAATACCCTTTACATACTTCTACTACATACTCTATTATATATTCTATGACGTGATATGTGACCAATCAGCTGTATTCCGTCTGTTATCTGATCAAAGTTTGATAAACGTTCCACAAACTGGAGGTAACTCTGCGAAAAAATATAAGACTCACCACACACCCCAATGCCTTAAGTGCTTGACAGCATCCTTTTCCAACCTCCCCGTACCCGCAGACCACAGACTGCTTACCACCGAACATCAGGTCCGTGCTTCGTTTGAGGGCATCTATTATGCTCTCCCTAAAACAAAACAATATTATGTTATGCTCAACAATGGTGGTGACATCATAATTTATTTTCACAGAATATATAAGCATACTATGAATACATGAATACTTTAATAATTTAATAAAACTATACCTACATAGGTAACGAACATAATTATAAAGCTTTGGTCTTATTTTAGTAATTTTAACAGCGTACTAGATCAGCCTGTTTACCGCTGGTAACTTCCTAGCAGCTAAATTACAAGCTGACCCGGCAAACGCTGTTTTGCTATATACTACAAAACCGTGATTAAACATAGGGGTTGGTCATAGAAGGCTGAACATTTGAATTAGTAAGTATTATTCAATGCTAAAACATAATAAAATAAAAAATAAAAAAATCAACAAAAAATATTGAGGGGTGGGTCTTATCCCTTATCATTTATAGTTATGAAAAATAGATGTTGGGCAATTCTCTGACATAGTGAATAAACACACAAAGTTTCATACAAATCGTTCGTAGTCCAGTCGTTTCGGAGAAGTTAGGTAACAAACACCGCGACACGGGAATATTATATATTAGAAGAAAGAAAGATTACTACCATACTATTTGGCCACTACAGTTGTATGTAAAACCAACTACTCATAACAATGATACCTAGCTTTTCCAAATTGTAAGGATACTCATATACGGGTGTTCAGTAATGAGTAGATAATACTTTACCTGCGGGCAGAGAGGGAGTAATTAACTATGTCTTTAACTAGATCCATAAAAGATAAGGACAGTACGTCTAGCGCATGGGCCGCTATCAGTTTCCAAGAATTATTAATAGATTTAGCAGTAAAACGCAGTGACACAAACAAAATAAAACAATTGGATGAATTTGAACTTGAAATTTTCAACTTTGGTGCACTTTATGAGCTAATATCAGTTACTGGATGATCAAAATGTAACGTGTTATGCTATTTTAGGACTGTAGTGAACTAGGCAAGTTTTTAGTATGATGGGCACTTGGGTGGTCATACATTTTTTTTCACCACAGGAGCTCCAAACTTACGCACTAGTTTTTCTCCTTGAAAATGTTTGATAAAAAATATTAAAAGCAAAAAAATTGGCAATGCGACACTAAAGTGGCTGTTTGAATTTGATAACGAACTTATTCGAAATTACATTTCAAAAAACAGACACAGAAAATTTCGAGAATGCAGGTCACAGGATTGAAAATAGCGACCAAGGGTGTGATTTTTCCTAAAATTTAGAAAATGTCAAATATCTCGAATACCGTGGCACTTTCACTGAACATTTTTTTTTTATTTGGTTAGCTGTGACCCTCTCTGCCCGCAGGTAAAGTATTATCTACTCATTACTAAACACCCTGTACATATACTGAACCCAATATCACAATACACATCAAAATTCTATAATTCAGTTTCCTAGCTTACCTACTAAATAAAACAATAATAAAAAACACCAAAGCCTTTGTTCAAAAGAACAAAATGATAACATGTGAATGTTCAGTTGCATTTACATATCATTTTACAAAGTTTGCTTTACCGTACACAATGTGGAGGTAGCACACAAAATGGTATATGATAATGATGGTGCTGTACTTACCGGCAAGAGTACAGATTGTCAAACTTGGTCTTGGTGACAGAATCATTGACGTTCATAGCTGGCACGCACAGTTTCCCCGCCTTGCTGAGCTGGTACAGCCGGTGTACTCCCGTGACACTCTCTTCTACTATACCTGAGAGAAAGAGACAACGAGGTAAAGAGTTAAGTGAGACTAAAGTCACCTAATTTGTGGTCAACGATTTTAGTCTCACTCTTAGTATGTTATTTTTCTTTATGTCGAACGGTGACGAGTAAGTCGCTCGCCTTATGCTCCAGAACCATTAAGAATTTTTGGCTCTCTCTTCTCTTCTTCTCGTTCCCTCACTGCTGAGGATTGCGACCACGTACAATCAGTCTCCATTGGGTGCGGTCATAGGTTGTGTGAACCGCACGGTGTATGCTACCACTCACCGCCTTCTTAATCGGGTCAGACCATCTTATACTTCCCTGACCACGCCTACCGTATTTTTTTCCTAAAATAATGGTTTTCTTCAGACAATGCTTTGAAGACCGCATAATATGTCCGAAGAAGCTGAGGAATCTTTGTCGGCAGATAGTAGAGAGCCGTGTTGTGATTTTAAGCTCTCTTAGTATGAACTCGTTGGGTCTCATAGCAGTCCAATTTTGTATGGTGCCGAGACTTGGACTGTGAGAAGACGTGATAGTAGTAAGATAGATGCCTTCGAGATGTGGTGTTGGCGAAGGTTGCTACGTATACCTTAGAATTTTAAGCTACAAGAGCTCATAACCCTGCATGGTCATGTACTACGCTAGTTACACTGGGTCATTGGTTTTGAGTATGTTTCACTCAGTAAGGAACCATGATGGAAGTTTGATATCCTATATATCACACTTCCATCATGGTGTTATAAAACTCAACGATAACCTAATAGCGGGTGAGAGGCAAAGCTATACCTGTCTGGAAAAAGTGAAACAAAATCCATGTCCCTCCAATCCATCTACAACCGAATCGGAACGCGACCACGACTGAGAAGATCCGGCAAGAAACTCAGCGGGCTAGCTATTTTTTTTAACGCCAATATCTTAATTCATTTAACAAATGTTGGTTTTTTTTAGCTCCAGTGTGTTGCCTTACAAAAGAGACCATAATAATGTATTAGGGCAACACACGCTACACTTTTGACATCCTAATACACGAGTAGGTAGATCGTAGAGTGATCAGTCCTAAGAGTGATCAGTCCCAAGCTGTTTTATCAAAATTCTAAATTCAAAATTCAAAAATTATTTATTCAGTTTAGGCATCATAGACACTCTTA
Organism: Selenia dentaria; assembly: GCA_917880725.1. Taxonomy (NCBI): domain Eukaryota; kingdom Metazoa; phylum Arthropoda; class Insecta; order Lepidoptera; family Geometridae; genus Selenia; species Selenia dentaria. The sequence continues at coordinate 3,133,967 of OU862902.1, forward strand.
TGAACGTCAAAAATTTTTAAATGATTCTACCGCTGTCTTCGGAAAAGAACCACCGCCGAGAAGAAGCAGCAAGAAACTCGTGGGCCATTATTTTTTCAAGTCTTTGTACATTGAGGTTACATATGAGTAGTATTAAAATAACAAATTTATTCAATAGTTGGCTATTAGGCAGAAGTGGAAAGCTTCCAGGCATCTTTGTCTTCTAAGTAGTGACTCAATTTATAATAGGCTTTTTTTATCATCCAAGTAATCCGATTAATAAAGCATTGTAATAACCTTTTTGACAGAGTTTAGTTTTAATAGTAATTTTAAACTTATTAATAGGCAAATCTCGGGTAACATTGGGAAGTTTATTATAAAATCTTAAACATTATCCCATAAAATAATGACTTATTCTGTGGAGACGCGTTACATATATGGATAGCTAATTCCGCGTGTGGATGGAATGAGCATCACTCCTTTGATTAAAATTGCTAATGTTTTTCTTGACATACATTAGATTTTCATAGATAAACTGAGAGACAACAGTTAGAATGTTTATATCTTTAAACTTCTGTCTAAGGGAAACTCTGGGAGCTAAACTGTAGATTGCTCGTATAAGAGCGACCAAGTAAGTATTATGATCACAAGTTTCACTACTTTGCAGTTATTTTTAACATCGTAATCTGAAATAACGGTGATATTAATCGCATCAACAAATTTACACGTAAACATTATTAATTTAGTAAAATAAATTTAGTTTAATTAAGTCATGGTTTGCAAAACTATTTTAACTTAACTTAGGCGCTTCACGTTGGGAAAAAAGTACCGCACTACCCTGGGCTAGTTATTTCAAAAAATGGCTTTGATGGAGGGATTTATGTAAATGATAAATAAGAGCGGTTCTACTATACTTCTTTGTGGGACTACGTGGATAGCATTACGTTCCCGCGAAGTAAATATACTCTCACGCGTGGTTTTAAAATGTACTTGGGACATTTCTGTTTTCTAACAGACAGATACGGTTAAATGGGACTAAATACATTCCCTTGAATCCCGTAATATTCGAGTTTTTGTAGTAATATTTTGTGATCTACGTAATCGAATGCTTGTGCGAAATCGAAAGCGAAAGACACATATAGGAGAGGTTATATCGGCGCTTAAAAGATGGCTGCCTATTATGCGAGAGCTTACGAACCATAATATGGGGAGATCTTTTCCTCAAAATGGTGCTTACTCGCCAAAACAATACCCTTGCATACGCGCACTTGCATACAATTCGGAGAAAAGAAACTTTCGCATTTTTTTTACTACCGAACTGATAACCTTAAAATTTCAAATATCTATGTAAAAATGATTTCTAGGTTCTTACCAGCAAACACATCAAATAAGCTAAAATGTACTCGTATTATATATTTGCAGAATTAACCTTATTCACCCCCGTCATGGGGTTAGATAAACCACTTTAAATTTGGTTCCTGCAGTTAAAGTATACGAAGTAAAATTTTTGGGAGCACTACTTTTGTCAACATAAACACGTCCTAAAGTGGTATAATAGCATTTTTATAGATGCTATTGTACCATAATAGCGCAGTCGGTAGGATAAGATACTTCATGAGAAAGAAAGCAAAATTTAAAATGTCTCTTCCATGTTTCAATCAGCCTATTTACCTTTGATATGTTTAAAAGCCTGAGGATGTTTCTTTAGCATGAGATGCGTGGCGTCCCCACCATCGTCGAGGATCATATTTGGTTGCCACGTCCCCGTGGGAGTACAGCACTGGTCAATGCACCACCAGAACGCCTCTTCACTTTCTCCGCGCCACGCAAACACTGCGTACCCTGGATGGAAGACAATATACTGGTATTTGAAAGCAGTTTCTTTAACGTCATAACATTAACGCCTTGTGTACTATGATAGCAGCAAGGAAAAAGTGATGAAAAAGAAAGATATAATTCCGTACAACCTCCGTGGTAAAGAAAACTTGATCATTCCAAGGACTAGGTTAGCTAAAGGTCGAAAAATTATTAATGTATGACAAGCTTCCCATTAGTATAACCGAATTAAATTATAACCTATTTAAATAGGCAATAAAGCCTTTTTTGAACGTAATTTCGAGTACATGTCAATGCAATTCTTGGAATCGTCATTCTGCTATGAGCAAAAAGAATATAAACACTACGTTTTACTATGAGCAATTAAGGCAGTAATAATGTTAATATAAATCAGTCCGTTTTTATCTTTTATGTTGTTGTGCAAATGAGTGATATATGAGTAAATCTTTTAGTTTTAAATATAGTTATTAGATATCCATAGCATGGTTGTGGGGCACTTCTAGTGTCCAGGGGCTTTACTATGAGCTCTTAAAGCAGGACTTCATGACAACGTTAAAGCAGGCCTGCCAGGCTGACTACTCAAGAACCGCAGTAAGACTCACGTTAACATGACGTTCTAAATGCGCTCAGTTTCACAGCTTACAAACGTCTAGATATCTGTGGTGTTGGTTATAGTAAATTGTTAGAACGCCAGAGACCATATTATCCGTTCACCTTTGCGAAAACAATGTTCTAACAGTTCACCTAAATGAGCGTCATGGTATGATTTCATTCAAAACTGTTTATGCCAGGCACGGAACTTGCATGGTTTTTATGAAGCTGATAGTAAGGCCCCTGACTAGCTACCACCCCTCAAGTTTGAACATCTGTCGCTAAGCAGCTAACAGTGTGTTCCGGCAGGAACAAGGATATCTGCCTATAGTCTAGTGTGATACCACTTTACCGCATCATCACTGACCATGAAGTGAGATAGTGGTCTAGCATATCAAGTGTAAAACGATATTAACAAAGGCAGTTGCCAGTACAAAAGCGGGAAAAAACGCTAAAAATGAAATGTATGGATTAGTCTTACCAGCATGTGCTAAAGCAGCAGCGACTTCATTTTGTGTGCTGTAGATGTTGCACGCGGCCCAACGCACCGTCGCACCCAATGCCGCAAGCGTTTCTATCAGGACAGCTGTTTGGGCGTTGATGTGGGTGCATCCTACAATCTGTAAGAAAATATCTTGGATCTTAAGAGGATTGCATAGCTAGTACTTTCCATGCTAAAAGAGAAAACTCTTTTCTACCTCTTAACATTGGCCGATTTCAGTGGTTTTTTTTTTCATGGAATCATGACATTGTTTACTATGCCCGTACGTTTTGTTTTTTCAGTATTTCAAAGTACTACAAATTTCCTTTATTAGAAGTTCAAAAAACTGAAAAAATCAAAACGAACGGGCATAGTAAACATTGTCATGATTCCATAAAAACAAAATCACTGAAATCGGACAATGTTAAGAGGTAGAAAAGAGTTTTCTCTTTTAGCATGGAAAGTACTAGCTATGCAATCCTCTTAAATCCTTCATTTTTCTCTGTGGTTAAATCTCTGGCCCTGTAATTTCACTGGAAACATTGCCCTTCAAACCGGAGCACAGTGGTGTATCCATGTGTGCTAGCGAATTACTGGTAGTAAGAACCTCCACCTTTGCCAGTAATCCTCTATGCAGACTCTACAAAAGCTAACCACTATAAAAAGGCATAAACAAAAAATATGCAAGAACAATTATTTCTGCTCATCAGAAAAATAATTTCCCCAGGCACTGAACAACCATGAAACTTCGAGCCTAGAAGGTATAGTCAATCCTACAACAAAAGAAGCCGTCAACATGTTTAAATTATTAACAGACTTAAAAGGAAGCGGTTCTCAAAGCTTCGCGTAAATTTTTTTTATGTATGAACACGCAATGCTTTTTACAGAGTAGTCCGATTTTGATAATTTAATTTTTGTATGGTAGAGTATACTTCCGAGGTGATCCCGTAGTAGTTTTTGAGTTACAATTCAATAAGTGAAAAGTGTTTCGTCCATTTTGATGATATCATTATGAATTACAATCGGTCCCGTAAGTAGCAAGGGTCACTAATAAGGGTGAAAAAAAGACCTCAGATAATGTTACCAAAATAACTCTTAGCAAGGATTTTCCTTCTATCATAAGGGGATACTCCTAAGCATCTCTTGTTCATTAAACTCGATGCACAACACTCCTTCCAGGGATCGACCTGAGACCTTAAGAGTGAAAGGCATGCTTTACTTACTAAGCGAAGAGAGCGTGAAGCCATTTTTTAACAGCAACTCCTACTTATCTTCTACTAAAATAATGGCTTACCTTAGCATCCTTCAAAGGCTTGTCCTCCTTAGCTCTGGCTCTCAAAGCGATAATCCCAGGCATCTCTTGTTCAGCAATCTCAATCTCCCGTCTGCCAAATGCATGCTGCTCGATGTTCCTCACGCAGTATTGTGGAGTGAGCTGCCCAGCTGCGATGGCCTTCTCGTGGGGCTGGACTCCTTCGTCCTCGTCTGATGATGACCCTGGAAGTTGAGGAGGTTAGTTCTTGTAGTAAGTAGTGATAAAAGGGTGGGCTAAAGTTGTTATGATTTCTTTCCGATGGAGAATAAAGGTTCTCGAGTGGCGTATTTGAAGAGGAAGACGTGCTTTTCCTAATTAGGTATGTATTGCTTGATGTGGACTGGTGATATCGTGTAAGATGTTTTGGCGTAGCCAAGTTAGGGGATGCGTGGATCCGGCCCCCTCCCAGTCAACCTGGTGTCCACCCTAAAACGACAAGGTCTCAAATTCCATAGGCATTCTATCATTTTGATCACATAATATATTTAAGTTAAAACCTCTCAATCAGCCGACTACGATGTATGGATATTAGACCACCCCCGTAAGAAAACCCTGGCTACCTCAGTGGAGAGACGTGGGGAATCGACCAATGCACACGGGCAATAACTATTGATAGTGGCGGTCCAGTGGCGTTTATATTATGTGTGTTTCTTCCAGCTGCTTCCAGATGATGATGATTATAGTAGAATAGATAAGAAGGTTTGGAATAGAATATGTTTGTATTTTCCAAGTTCCGTATTTAAGTGGCGAACAAACCGTACCTATAAAGGTCTGTCAAGGTCGACAGTTTTGTACCAATATTCTTATAGGGTCTAGGTATAGACTGGATCAGGAAATTTTCTGTATATTACATGAGTATACTTCATTGTACGACATCACACTCACACTGATTTTTCAATGATTCTACGCGATTTCTCAATGAACTGCTTATTTGCCTCGAAAGGACTTTTCCACTTGTAGGTCTAACCGGGCGATTCTCAAGTTGAAGACTATTGCAAGGTGTAAGTGATATTCCAAGTTCCGTACTTAAGTGGCGAACAAACCGTACCTATAAAGGTCTGTCAAGGTCGACAGTTTTGTACCAATATTCTTATAGGGTCTAGGTATAGACTGGATCAGGAAATTTTCTGTATATTACATGAGTATACTTCATTGTACGAAATCACACTCACACTGATTTTTCAATGATTCTATGCGATTTCTCAATGAACTGCTTATTTGCCTCGAAAGGACTTTTCCACTTGTAGGTCTAACCGGGCGATTCTCAAGTAGAAGACTATTGCAAGGTGTAAGTAAGTACCTAAAGGCACAGATTTTTTTTTACGTCAGTCGCTGACGTTACGAACAAGTTGCTTGCTAGTATTTATTACTATTAATTTAATATTTATTACATATTTTCTGAAATAATTATGGAAAGTTTCTTTTCACGTAATTCTCTTACTAAATTCACATGTCATAAACGCTGTCTTTTCGTAAGTTCTTTACCAACATTTCTCGGCTTCGCCTTTTTTTAGTTTTTAAAATGTGATACGATATAATTCCTAAATAACACAAAGCTTCTTCTGTCGACGACATCGCAATACAGAGTAAGGGTGCTTACATAAAGAAACAGGTTTCCGGTGCATGCGAGTCTGTACGGGTCGGTACTGATCGGTGCAGGTATAATATTCCCATGTTATCATATGCGGTCAGTTATAAAGGAACAGGTTTAAACTTGTCGGTACGACTACCTGTACTGATCCGTACGAGTTTAAGCATTTGCCGGTGTAGTGTGTCATCTTCTGTCGTCGTGAAAATGGATGTGCATTGCGAAATTTTTAATAACATTGATATTTGCTAAACTACCTATGTGGAACAAAAGACATAAATTACACAGCAACAGAAATGATAAATATTGGAAGGAAATTAGCTTAGAAATGAAACACGATGGTAAGCAACTAGAATACATTTTTTATTCCAATATATTAAATTAATTAAGTGTACAACAATCGGTTAAGCGTGAAATACTTTACAAAAATGTTTCTGACGTTTGTTGCTAAATTCGAAGGTGGACCCGGATTTTGATTGTGCCATTCTTGTCTTACTAGTTGAACAGGAGTTAAGTGCCTATCAAAACCCTCTTTGTCAATATATTATATTATACAAAACATACATGGTTATCACGATTTTGTCAGCTAATTCAATATCTGTTTTAATATACTTACAAGATAGTAAACGCCATTTTGAATATATTCTGCCAAATGCACATTCCACTGTTTTTTTTGCTCGAGATAATCGCTCATTGATATTATGTTGCTCCTCTGTTAATTCACGGCCTCCAAAGGGTTTTAATAAATATGTTTGTAATGGATAGGCCTCGTCAGCTAAAAATACATAAGGAGCAGATACTTGAGTACCTGGTAAATAGTCGGGTTCTGGAATATCAATTTGTCTCTCATTAAGAAACCAATACAAGTCTGAACCTCTAAAGGTGCTTCCATCACTTTGTTTACCGTATCGTGGGTTCGATTCCCACTCAGCACAACAGTTTGTGTGATGGGCCCGAGTATATACTGCTAGCTTTGACTCTTGATTTTTATACAAACCTACATGGTGTGTTTTGTTACAGAAAATAAAATAAGAAAAAAGTGGAGGTATCTCACAGGTCCTTTTCTTACATTTATAATGAACACTTTCGAAGAGAAAAACATCATCGTCCGAAGAACTCGAAGACATTATGGTCACTAAGAACAGATTTACCGGTTGCTATATGTAGTTTAATCGGTACCTATGAGTACCGACCCGTACCGACATATCGGGACCCAAAAACCTGTATCTTTATGTTTGCACCCTAAGCTTCATGCGTGTCACAGTAAGTTCACGATCTTTTAAAACAGCGCGCTTTTGTTTGTACGTCTATTACACTTTAGGTTAAGACGCGGTCTAATCCTATTTTTAAAACAATTTACGATGCTTTACATAAGGTTGAGAATTGCTTATCAGATTGGATGATGTAATGCGAAGATGACGTGCTAATACTTTTTATATTTATTTCGTAGAATCAAATGATTTAATTTTAATGATAAAGGAGTCCATAGTTCACTAGTAAATTACATTGGAAATTCGAATATGATACATTAATTGAAATATATTTGTCCATAATTGAATAAAAATGTTTTTTCCCACAAAGCACGTAAGAAAAATTGCGAAATTTAGGGAATGTTGCCGATTTTTTTCTATCGAGCTAAGTTTGCTCAATCGTGTTTAGGCTCCCATACTTCATAAGAACGTATATCAATTTACATTACGTTTTTTTCGAACTCCGGTTATTATTAGGTTTAAGCGTCGAAAAAAGTTGAATCATGAAACTAGGTCGTAATCCACACTCATTTCGCCTTAATTGATTAAAACCACCTTGTAATATAAAAAAAGTTTAACTTAAGTTTAACTTGTTATATAAAAAAACCTTGTAATATAAAAAAGTTTTTCAACCAATAAATGTACACTTACAAAACTCGCTTTTCCCAGAGACAATTGAATGTCTTTTCTTCAAATTGGGCACCTCTTCTTCTTCGTTCATCTCCGGCAGAACGGGACAGGTGATATGCTTGTTCTTCAGGATTCCCGATGACATTTCGTTCACTCACTTTACAGTTCATACACTTTATGAAGTTTGTTTAAGGTAACTTATTACCGTATTTATAAAGAAGTAGAAGTAATTACCTACAGCAATGACTTTAATTCTGTAGAATAGTGTTTGCCTGAAGTTAGAACGATCAATGGCTAGAATTCTTAGCTGAGTCACAATTTCCTTTGCTTAATTTCGAACACTTCTATCATAGATAAATACTATATTAATTTTTCGATTCCATTGCAAAAGTGAAGTTGTATAAAAATGACATTCTATCTAGGATCTATTATGCTGTAAAAATTTAAATCCCATGACAACAACCTAATACAAGTGTAAAAAGATACATCCAAGTTTGATAGGGTTATGTCATGCATTTACTTTACTAAGTAACGTGCATTGCTCGACTATAGAATAAGATTTTATATAATTTATTGATTCAGGCGTTACTTTGCGGAAATCCATTATCAAAAAAACGATATAAAAAAAATATTTAGTGACACTTCCGCTGAAAAGAAAACAATGATTTTGGCCTATTTGGGGGCGTGCACCACCCTCCCTCCCGCATAAAATGCTAATAGGAAGAATACAAAATAAAAAACACAAGAAACCCCAAATGGTTTATTTTATGCGGGAGGGAGGGTGGTGCACGCCCCCAAATAGGCCAAAATCATTGTTTTCTTTTCAGCGGAAGTGTCACCAAATATTTTTTAATATCGTTTTTTTGATAATATTTTATGTTGAAGTATTCTATCGTGTAATGCTTACTTATTACTTAGCAACAAGTAATGAATTGTAATACGAGTGTTTAAGTTTATACATTTATACGTTAGGATTTCAAGTGTCGCTAGAAGGCACAGGAAATCCTAAAACACATGTATACCTCACCACGTCTAAATCCCGACACAGCAAATATTTCTATCAATTGGTGATATTCATTGTTAAAACTTGATGGAAGTAATAGGATAATAATAAATATATATTTATATATAAGATAATAACCCCTCATGTGTCGATGTCATTTTTAAATAATTACCTGGTTGAACCGGGAATCAAACCCGCTACACGAGAAAAAACTACCCCGTAGCTTTATCATACCGATCGAAAGGCTTCATGTAAAGGATTATTTTTGCTAAATAACATTTACCAATGCTAAGGTTCCTACGGAGTTGACTTCAATAAAATACTTAAGTAACCTTGAACACTGGTTTTAATTCGTATTACAAAAATGATTATTAATTATTTAAATTATTATATATCGAGTGCCTATCGTGCCGGGCGGGCGGCGACTGGTGCAGCGCACTTGCGTCATGCATTGCATCCCACCGTGTCAGCAGAATGCAAGCCATGCTAAATGTGTAGCTACAAACATCTTGTCAGAAATAAATGGAAGACCATTAATTGTACTATTTTTAATTCAAAAATAATCTATTTAATTTATCAAATACTATTGTGTCTGGCCGTTCGACCTTTGATGGAATATCGCAAACGGTTGCATTGTACACTAAAATAATCAATACCTAATATTTGAGTTTGAAAATTCTCGTGAGTTTGACACATATTTATTAAATATTAAAGCCGACTTTACCGAATTACTCACGTAATTAGCCCACGTTATCGACCTAGGTTGGTCGCCTGGTGGTCGTCGTTGGTGGTCGCTGCGATCTTGCAGCGTAAACTTCCTGAGGATGCGATTCGGACATGCCCGAAACCTAGGTCGATAACGTCGGCTAATTACGTGAGTAAAGTCGGCTTTAATATTTAATTTTTGCCGCTTCCACAGTGCCTGAAGACGAAAGTCTTCAATCAGTGCGTCATACCCGTCATGACATACGGAGCCGAAACGTGGACACTGACGGCTCGAATGGTCCACAAGCATAAGGTCGCTCAGCGGGCTATGGAAAGGGCTATGCTCGGTGTTTCTCTGAGGGATCGCATCAGAAATGAAGTGATCCGTTAGAGAACCAAGGTCATCGACATAGCCCACCGGATCAGCAAGCTGAAGTGGCAGTGGGCTGGCCATATTAACCGTAGAACTGACAACCGTTGGGGTAAACGAGTTCTAGAGTGGAGACCGCGTCTCGGCAAACGTAGTGTAGGACGTCCTGAGGCACGGTGGAGTGACGATCTGCGCAAGACGGCTGGCAAAAACTGGATGCGAGAAGCCCAAGATAGACCTAAGTGGCGTGCAATTGGAGAGGCCTATGTCCAGCAGTGGACTGCTACAGGCTGGTTATGATGATGATAATATTTAATAAATACCTAATATGTTCTGGGTGTTGATTCCACTAACTAAATGTTGCTACAGCTACATCGAGTTAGAATCCTAAATTCAATGTGCAGCTACAATCGAACCGTAACCGAACAATGGTTTTTATACATTTTGTTATTCTGCTATTGAACAACAGTCCAGCTGCAGTTACGTTCCTGTTGACGTCAGCGATCAATCAACACTTTACATTCTGCTAACTCGATAGATCATGAACACGACGCTCATATTCGTAACACGTTACGTTTAATGTGATGTTTGATATTATATAGTACCGTTTAAGAGGATTGCATAGCTAGTACTTTCCGTACTGAAAGAAAAAACTCTTTTCTACCTCTTAACATGAAATCGGACAATTTCAGTGATTTCTTTTCATATGGATACATCACATTGTTTACTATGCCCGTACGTCTTAATTTTTTCAGTATTTCAAAGTACTACAAATTTCCTTTTTTAGAACTTAAAAATACTGAAAAAACCAAAACGTACGGGCATAGTAAACAATGTGATGATTCCAAGAAACTCACTGAAAAATCACTGAAATCGGACAACTTTTTTCAGTTTTTTAAGTTCTAGAAAAGTAAATGTATAGTACTAATATTATTATACTATGTTAAACAATTGTATAAAAATCACACGTTAAATTTGTAATCAGAGAAAAGTTCGAAAGATTTCGAGCCAATGCCTTATTTATTTTTTGTAACCGTTAAAACGAAGTGTTTATATTCTCTTTGGTAGCCCGCAATGCAATGCACGCATTCTACATACCCTTTATATTTTTTTTAATAATGGCATTTGTTTAGAATATTTATGCCAGCATCATGTCAAAAAAGAAATTTAATTAACAGAATCGGAGAGATTATCTTTATAGTTTGAGCATTCTACAGAAGAAATCGCCGCTTTCAGTTCCATTTTTAACAAGTACAATTTGAAATTTTTTATATCGACTTCTATTCTATTCAGTTATTGGAGTGTATCTCAAAAATACGGGACTTAATTTGATGAAATTTAAATGGAACTACACGGGAAGCACCAGCTTTCAAACAAAAAAGAATTTTGAGAATCGGTTCACCCAGTCGAAAGTTATGAGGTAACAAACATTAAAAAATACAGTGGAATTGAGTACCTCCTCCTTTTTTTGGAAGTCGGTAGATAAATTAAAACTTTTAGCACTGGAGGAAAACATACTGGTACGCTACAATGGCGGACTTTTTAAGCAAGAAGACTGAAAAAACCGCTTTAAGACACCAATATATATTCAATCCATTATGTTCCCACTGCTGGAACTCGAGCCTTATTTGCATTGTGGCTTGGTGGATAGGCTATTGGCCCAACCCATGTCGAAGTTTTCAGGCCGCTCGAAGGCCTTCGACATTGCCTAACGACTATCCTAAGACAAACAACCGGGACCGACGGCTTAACGTGCTCTCCGAAGCACGGAAGCGCTCAGTTGAACAATGCCACTAGCACACCCATCCAACTCCTGACCGCGGCAAGCGCGTTGCGCGTTTAAGATCACCAACTCAAGCTCCGCTGCGAGCGCTTCACACACTTATTTGGCACACCAATGGCCACACTCACAAACTTTCTGATTTATTATAACAGCATAACGTATGAACAGCATTTATAAAGTTTCACAATATTGAACTAGATTGATATTTTTAATTGCATTTCCAATACAAGGCCAATTCCAGAAATAACTTATGGACGTAATGAAGGATTGTTTGCAAACGAGTACGGTTTCCTATCGATCCAACGTTATCGATACGCGTAATCGAGTGGAGCTAATCGATTTTAATGAAAGCATTGTTAGGTGGGCTGGAAGGTATTATGTTCGATAAAACAGTGTACAATTCGACCTTTAACTCTACTGTAATAGCATAGATATATAGCACCCGGGCGGCCGCGCTTTGCTCAATTTAGATACAAATACAAAATATCAACACGTTCCGTGAGAGCCTTGTCGCCGCGATTCATGATTTTGCAATGCGACTGTTACGCCATCTAGTTTGAACGCAACGAACAAATTGTTATTTTTCATTGCCTGAAAACAAGGACAAAATGACGTTTTCTAACAAGTACAATTTGAAAAATGTAATACCGACTTCCATTCTATTCAGTTATTGATGTGTAACTCAAAAATTCTTAGACCGATTTTGATGAAATTAAATTAAAATATAAATTAAACGGGACCACACGGGAAGCAGCAGCTTTGAAACAAAAAAATGTCTTTGGCAGACCCTATCGAAAGTTATGACGTAACAAAAAATACAGTCGAATTGAGTACCTCCTCCTTTTAGGAAAGCGGTAGAAAATGAAACCTAGCAAGATCGCCTCCGAAGAAGATTCGTTAGTTTTGGGATAGTTTTATTTTATTTAGTAATGTATGCGCCCGCGGGACACTTAGTTTTTGTTTCTCAAGATGGATGATTAGTTCATATTTTCGCCGTCGAGTCCAGTTGGTGTCGCGTCGGTCGGCAACGTACTTCGTTGGCGCGAAGATTGAATTTGGATAGGATAATGGATGTTGGAAGGAACAAGTTAAGCCTGTTCAGTAATGTGGACTTCTTTGTTGATATTGACCTCTTCTATAAAACTGTAGTACCAACGTCACTTTGCTCTATTGTCAATAGCATAGACTAATATTATATGTTCAATAGTTTTCGCAGCGTACGCAATATAAGGACTCTTTTTGGTATTTTTTCCACACCTTGGATTACATTATCAAAGTTTTCATACGGATCTCTAACTTTTGAAAATATTATATACAGTTCATCAGGGAAAATTTAGGATTCTGATTGTAAAAGATTTTTTCTGATCGGTCCAGTAGTTTCGGAGCCTATTCAATTCAAACAAACAAACAAAGAAATCTTTCTTATAATATTTGTATAAGAATGTAGATAGATATTGAAAAATATTGAAAACTAGTACGCACTTATAATTTTTTTAAGTTACCTCTAATATTTTATCGAGACTTAATTTAAAAAATCAATTAATGGCGAATAACGTATTTAAAAAAAATTAAGTCCTTTTTCAGAGAAATGTCGTATCTTCATGATTTATTTTATGCCTTTTCTACCGACTTCCAAAAAAGGAGGAGGTACTCAATTCGACTGTATTTTTTATGTTTGTTACCTCATAACATTCGACTAGGTGAACCGATTCACAAAACTCTTTTTTTTTTGTTTGAAAGCTGGTTCTTTAAGTGTAGTCCCGTTTAAATTTCATCAAATTCGGTTTTGTAGGTTTTGAGATACGCTCCAATAATTGAATAGAATGGAAGTCGGAATTACATTTTTCACATTGTAATTGTATGTAAATGTATGTAAAAAATAAGCCATCAAATTTCCCCCCTAAGGGTGAGAAACGAGAGAATCCGCTAGCGAGTCAGCTAGAGGTGAACAAGAAAGAAAATCTTATCGTTACTCTGTTCGTCACATAATAAATACCAAGCCAGGGATCCTAATTGAACTAACGCCCTCATTAAAATAATATATCTGTAAACATTTTACAAAAACCACGCAGTCAAAGTTGCTTTCCCGAAGCTACGAGTTTCACTTCACCATGCTATTCATTACTGAGCATTTTTATAATCGTATATTTTATATTTAGTATACTCGTATAGCGACTGGTGTGCCTTCACAGCGGCCGCCGAGTATGGTGAAGTGGCCGCTCAGGCATTGCTTTCTATGGGACGGTTTCATGCAACATGTTGGCAAGCGGAATAGACATATTATATATATATATATCTTCATTTTACGATTTTATAGAGAGTATTCACATTATAATTTTTTATAACATATATATATATGTTATAAAATATCATATCTAAAATATATTTTGTATTTTAAAGATCTAATCCTGCCAAATGTTAGCTAAAAAAAGATTATAAAATCTCGGTACGTACACCGGGAAGCCTTTCTTCGGAACTTACTACTTATTTTGATAATAATGTCAATGTCAGTGTATTGTCATACGTCAAATAGTTTTATATTAGATCCACCCCACGGCGCCACATGTTCGTTGTGTATTTAGGGTTCCGTACGAGATTATAATAGCCCTATTACTAAGACTTCGTGGTCCGTAGCGTTTATCGGTAGACAAATCTACCTTCAAAGTCTGTGTTATGTCTAAAATGCTGTACGTAAATAGACACTTGAAATGTTCACAGAATAAGTACGTGGGGTTTCTTCGGTCTTTGCGATTCTTACACTTTGAAATCAAACAAAACTAAACGAATTAAATGGCATATAATTTTACATTATTTACCCAACGTTTTTTTTATTACTTTCATATTTCTACCCACAGAGTGCAGGTCCGTGCCATTTTTTTACATTTACTTAACTTAACTAATTAATCAACTATTTAACATTTTGCATACAATGAGGGAACAACAATCCCGACGTTTCTAACACTTTTGGTCACGAGTATACTTCGGGTAGGTAATATTCGGCAAAAAATATTAAACAATTTATGCGATTTAACCCTTCATATACCGTGATAATTAAAACCAAAGATTAAGGAATGAAACGCACGTACATTTACGTCAATGGTACTCAAAAGATTAATCCATTTATGATGTTTCATTCAAATAAATTTATTTATATGTGTAATTTTGTCGGATATCATAACTACGAGGGTCATTTGAACAGTTCTACTAACTAGGTAACTACAAAATGAGGGTAGTTATAAAAAAAACAATGACTTTAACCTTTTTAGGCTAAGAACTTTTCAAATGCCCCTCGTATTAGAAAGAAAGAAAGAAAGAAAGAAAATGTTTATTTTGGACATCAAACCACACCACAGCAAGCAATGTAGAATAATACAGCAAAGACAAGTAGGTAAAATACAAAATAACCTTAGTTACTACATTACAATAAGTATATTTATTAACATTGTTTAATATAATAGGTTATTTATAAACTATATTATGTAAACAATAAATAAAAAAGAAAAGAAATTGCTGTCGTGTGCGGCCCAAAAAAGGTCCTGGCTCAGCATAATGCTGCAGGCGAACCTACAGCGCTGATTTTCAGCCAAGGCCTAAGTGACACACAGACACAAATAATATTAACTAAGTATAGTAAAAGAAAATAAAATGATTATGCCTATCTCACTATAAAAAAAATAAGAAAATAATTATATAATTTTAAAAACTCTTTCTTGATACAGTGAATAAAACGACTAACGCAAATACGCTTCTGAAAATATATATTAATAATGATATATGTATATCTAAAAATCCATAAAAAGTCTACCAAATATTTTGATATAACTCAATCCCCAATAAAGAAGAAAAACTGCATATCGACTATATATATTATTAGTTAATGACTTATTATTTGTTAACACACAAAAAATCATTTTTATTATAAACAGTCAAACATCTGCGACTTTGTTAAGTATTTATATCATACAATAATATGAGAAAGAAAGTAAATTAGAGCTAAACATTTGATGATCCACAGTTTTTTATTTGTAAATCCAGTAAAATTTGGTTTAATTTATTTCTGAAAATTCTTTTACATTTTAATAACCTTAATGGTGGGGGCAGCGAATTCCAGCACTTCGTGGCAGCAAAACGAAAACTAGCACGAAATGCAGTACTGTGATGTCGAGCAGTAACTATCAAATAGGATGAGGCTCGAGTCGCATATTTGTTGTAATCTTTGGACCAAGCAAATGTTGAATACAGGTAATGTGGCTGTTGGGATTGGACCACACCGAACATTAATGTCGCAAGATGTAGATCTCTTCTGTGCTTCATATTGAGTATCTTGTGCTGGTTAAGAAAAGGAGAAACGTGACTTCGAGGTGGAATACGAAAACAAAAACGGACACATGCATTTTGAACTCTTTGGATTTGTCGGGAAGTTCTAGCCAAAAGACGAGGACCATAGACAGTGTCAACATAGTTAAATTTGGAAAGAATAAGTGAATTTACCAGTGCTATTCGAAGGTCTGTACTTAAATAATTTTGTATTTTATATAACACTTTCAAACGATAGAAACAGTTACTAACACATATAGAAATATAACGTTCAAACCTTAATTTTTCATCAAAAATAAGATGAAAAATTAAGGTTTGAACGTTATATTTCATTAAACATTTAACATTTATTAAACATTATTCATTTCATTATTCATTCAAATGTTTATATGGCAGCCCAATCCAGATACAATCTGTCCGTCACGCATCTGTCAAGTGTGAACTTTACCTCTATAAAACACTAGCTGCTCTCCGCGGTTTCACCCGCGCGGTGATGGATGATGCCGATGAATGTTGTATAGCCTATGTTACTCAGGGTTGTTGTATTATTAATGTATTATTATATTATTATTTATTATTATTATATAATATAATTATTATTATTATTATTGTAGCTCTCCAATGGTGAAAGAATTTTCGAATTCAGTCCAGTACTTTTGAGAAAATTCAAGCGATTATTACTATAGTAATATACATATAAGTAATTAAGTATGTTATATCATCTTGAGCGTGAATTCGACTGGGACTTGGCTATTTTTACTTAAAGGCTTGCTACGTTATTAAAAAAACTATTACAAAAATTAAACATACATACTTAATTTAATATATTTTAATACTATTAAAATTATTATTTGCAGTTATACTCACATCAATACTCAATACTCAATATTTTATTGCAGACATATGTAGGTACATGGAGTTCTTAAATTAACATGTTTAAATATAAAGTAATACATATGACCCTATTTGGGTATGGCAATAGTCGGAACGGAACGATCTATGTTCATTTTGTCGAAATTATCATTGAAAAATTATTCTAAGTTGTAATAACATTAATATTTTAAAATACCTTTTAAGTTATTTATAAAAGTTACTTCGTTTTCGATATCTTTTAATTCATTTGGCAATTTATTAAATATTTTAACGGCCATTGATTTAGGGCCAGAGCTGTGTATTTCTAGGTTGGACTTTGGTTCGATTAATTTCTGTCTAAATTGCGGTCTAATACTGCGCGATTTATCAGATGCCCTTTTAAAATAGTCTGGGTATTTTTTTTTTAAATTTACACATTTCTAGAATATATTATGTTGACACTATTGTTAGTATTTTAAATTTTATAAAATAAGGCTTGTGAAAATATGGTATATTATAGTCGGGGGAATCAATACTAGCTAGAATGCGAATGCATTTTTTTGGGCAATGAAAAGGTCATTCACATTCACACTGTTTCTCTTCTTCACATCTAAGCCAAGAGGCAGAGTAAGCGTGGTACGCAGTTAAATACCTCGAGAGCAATGAATCCGGGTCACTTAAAGAATCCTAAAAATCTCGGAAACTAAAAATGCTAGGTTAATGCAATAAATTGTATTTAATAGACAATGTAATACTCCTTAAATGAAGGTATTAAAACTTCTTAGTTATTGTAAAGTTATATCATAAAAAAATCAAATTTGAAAAAGGGCCACTTTCGAAGATGGAACTACGAAATTACAGCATTTGGTTTTGCTTTTGTTTGTAATCTGTCATTTATGTGGGTACATAAACCATGTTGATAGTGCTCTATATTCATTATTCAAGCTGAAATTATGTCGCTTACGCCTGAAGAATGCACCAGAATACTTACAATGCTGGAAACCGGCCGGAGTCAGCGCGATACAGCCAGGACTGTCGGTGTGTCGCTGTCAACAGTACAAAGAGTTCTCCGACGTTACGAAGAAACTGGTTCTAACCTACGCAGACCAGGAACGGGCAGAACCAGGTGTACCACAGCACGAGAAGACCGATACTTGGTGAACACCATGCTTCGAAATCGCTTTCTCACAGGAACTGAACTCACAAATCAGTTTCGACGCCTCGGAGGAAGTAACCCAAGTGCATGGACAGTAAGACGTCGGCTTGCTGAATCTAACTTAAAACCCCTTAGACCTGCAAACGGCCCTAAACTGGAGCGTGGGCCTCGTATTTCAAGACTAAGATATGCCCAGAGCCACGTAAATTGGAGTATTGAAGATTGGTCAAAAGTTATGTTCTCCGACGAATCAAAATTTATGCTCTACAAGCACGATGGAAGACACAGAGTGTATCGAAGACCAGGGGAAAGATTCAAGCAAGCATGCATCGAAGAAAAAGTAGCCTACGGTGGTGGGTCTGTACTTGTGTGGGCCGGAATTTCTTCTGAAAGTCGCACAGAGCTGGTGATCATAGAAAACGGCTCTTTAACTAGCGAAAGATATGTGGAAGAAATCCTCAATGATCACGTTGGTCCATTTATGGTCAATTTAGGTGAGGATGCTATATTTATGCATGACAATGCCCGACTTCATACAGGTAGGATTGTGAATGACTACCTTCAAGAGATGAACATTACTCGTATGGAGTGGCCAGCGCGCAGCCCGGATATCAACCCGATCGAGCATACTTGGGACGAGCTAGGCAGATGCGTAAAACAACGAAACCCTCCCCCAATCACGCTTCGTGAGCTCAAAATTGCTCTCACAGAGGAATGGGAAAATATTCCCCAAAATCGTATAAGGAACTTGGTGTACAGCATGCCAAACTGCGTAAACGCAGTAATGGAAGCACGAGGAGGCAATACAAAGTATTAAAATTCAAGAAAATCGTAATAAAGTTCAAAAATTTCATGTTTCCTATTTTTGTTTTAAGGAGAGATCAGCAGTTTTTTTCTTTATGTAATTTTGTGTTATTAAAATGTATGGTGACTCATATTTTTTTTTACTTTCATTTAAGGAGTATTACATTGTCTATTAAATACAATTTATTGCATTAACCTATCATTTTTAGTTTCCGAGATTTTTAACATTCTTTAAGTGACCCGGATTCATTGCTCTCGAGTTTAGTTAAAGTTATCAAGGTTGACGCTTGCTTAGGTTTAAGTAATATATTTAATAAACAAACATGATTGGACTTGTTTATGTAATTAATATTTTATTGGAAAGCTACATCCACCCTGAGTAACATAGGCTATATAAGATTCATCATCATCATCATCATCTGTCACCGCGCGGGTGAAACCGCGGAGAGCAACTGGTTATATATATTTTGAAATGGTATGGCAACATGGAACCTCTTGATGACCGAGGCTAACTCGCAATTAGCCGGTTTTGACCGTAAACATAAGTAGACAAAGAAGCGGGTAACAGCTAGTATATTACATTAAATAATTTACCAACGAACATGCTTTTATAACAACAACGTTTGAGCTCACATTGCTCTAAGCATAGTATGTATCGAATTTCCATTCTATTGCACTCGGAGGACGGGGTTATGCAAAACGTGTCAATTTTCATTATGTATTTGTTTTAATCTTTTTTGATCTAATTACCTTAAATGCAAGAGCATTGTACCAACAAAAAGAGGTTGACTACGAAACTGTTTCCTGTTAACGTGAGATACCGAAGGAAGAAAGAATCGTATACGTTATTTGTGAATTTGGTTTTATTATGACATATGAAAACGTGTTATCTTGTTCTTCCAAGTGCCGATCCAAGTGGCGTTCTATGGGGAGGCCTATGTTCAGCAGTGGACGTCTTCCGGCTGATAATGATGAAAAAACTATGATGATGAATCAATTATTTTATAAATTCTTTAAGACATTTCACTTATCATAATGTACCCTACGAAGAAATAATATCAGAAAGAGAAACTGCCTTACAAAAATGACTCAATAAAAGTCGTGCTAAATCAATAACATCGTTCACGATAATAACTACGACTCAGCTGTCATAGTAGACGTTGCAGCACGCGCGTGAACCAATCCCTACTTTCCTTCTGAAATTTAAACCAATCACCGAACATGTCTATTTGTAACCTCGGAAGTAATTCGTATTTGGAATCATACGTCGTTTTGTTTTGAAGGACCACTTTTGTATGGAATTTGTTCTGAGTTATGCTTCCTGACATTATTTCTTCGTAGAATGTACCTATACTTATTGAGCTTTAGAGCTCTAAGGTCTAATTATCTAGGTCTAGGTACGAATCTATTAAAGGGAAATATCAACAGTTTCGTATCTAGTTATTATAGCAGATATTCGCCTGGGCCGTTATCGCAAACATAATCTAAGATTTATTAAATTACTAGCTGCATCCAGCGGTTTCGCCCGCGTGTTGTCGCGCCTAGTTGGTCCATGGCGTCTGACACGGATAGTCAGAAGACGCGGGTTCGAATCCCGTCCGAGGATGTGAATTTTTCTCTCTATAAATTTCAAAGTTTGAGATCGCTAAAGCAGGCGTTAGTGCTTTGAAAAGTAATACAGTAGAACCTCGTTAAGTCGAACCTCGATAAGTCAAAAACCTCCAAATCTCGAAAAAAGTTTTGGTTCCCTTCCCTTCAAACACCAAAACCTCCATTACTTGAAATCTTGACCCTCTGTTAGTCGAAATAATCACAGAGTCCCTCCAAGCCATTTTGGTACATATTTTCACTCTATAACTCGAAAAATTAAATTTGACCTCTGTATCTCGAACATAGCAACGTTTTATTTTACAACCTTTACAACTTGATCATTTGGAATTTATTACCTCTATTGTTCGAACAAAAATAAGTTACCGACTTTAAGAACTTGCCGACAATGTGAGTACACTATTGTTTCTTAGAAAACATTTTAGGAGTATACGATAATAAATTTATGACTCACGTAAACACGTGTTTTCTTGCTTGGTGTCAGGTGTTCAATTTTGATTTCCTTTGAAATTTAGCTAAGCAAGTCATTTGTTTTCGACTTAAATACTGTCAGAAGTAGTTTGGTTCTACTGCAATACACATCAATTAGTACAACAGTTAACATGAGTGCTGTGAAACGTAAACTAAAAACTTTGAGTCTATGTCTATACAATGCTATAGATAGAGAACAACCAAATTATCTAAAGCAAAAAAAAATTACTGACTTTTTTTAATGCCATATTTTTTACTTTAAAATGATTTGAAATAATGTTGATTTATAATAAATAAAAATATGTTTGTCACCTCTGCAAGTTGAATTTTTATTTATTTTACCTCTCTAACTCAAAATTTATAAGAAAAAACCTCAAACTCTTTATGTCGAAACAAAATCCGCCTAAGTCGAAATCCTCCATAAGTTGAAAACTCTATAACTCGAATTTTTTGGCGTCTCCCTTGATGTTCGACTTATAGAGGTTCTACTGTACTATAAAAAATATTGAAGGCAGTTGTTTATATCCGTATCCTTTCAGCCAGTCATGGTCCTTCCAGTCGTTCGGTCCAATACTACATCAGACAGTAAATATCAGAGCCCGACCCAGGAATTCAATTATTAAATTTCTCCCAAGTTATTCCTAGCTGCTGCACGAATTCTGAGCGTACATTCTCTCCGAATGACGTCACACGTTACCGATCGACTCGCTCATGGCGTCACACGATTTGCGTGGTGTTCTTCGGCCTTATTAATAAACTTGTAATAAACCCGGAGTAGTTAAAACATCTATCTGTCAATTTTTCGCTTGCAGTAAATGTCACGCGTGAAATCAAGACAAATAAAGTAGATACAATTGTTTAAGGCGCTGTCAGCTCAGCGCTTGGCTACGTTCAATTTCCTTTACTTGAAACAAGCAAGCGCATCTCGTGAAAACATACAATATGCATAAAAAACTACTCTCTCTTAAATAAAAAAAAAACTAAACCTATCGTGACTCAAGTCTGCGCTCAGCCTTAGTAATATTTTTTTGCCAATGTCAATGAGCTTGCTGACTTCTCGCTGTCACGTGACACGTTATTACGCAGGTCAGACATGTGACTAAGTGAAAGTCATTTTGATGAGTGTTGGTAGTAACTACTGTTTATCTATGGCGAGGCTTGCTCTCGTATCGAATGAAATGTTAACTGGGCCTCTCGATTTGGGCCAACTGAAACATCATCTTTCTTAAGGCCAGCTCCACATGTTGGTCCCAACGTACGAGCGTTGGGACCAACATTGTTCGTAAATGTTCATAATGCATGTTGGCCAACTAGTTCAGTCCAGTCAGAGCCAATGTGAAGAAATACAGAAATCCAGGGGCCTTACTATCAGCTTCGTAAAAACCATGCAAGTTCCGTGCAGATCTTAAACCTAAACAGTTTTGAATGAAATCATATACATTTTAGAAATTGGCGATAAAGTCCGACATTATATAGAAGACAAAGATGCTTGGCATACTCCACTTCTGGCAAGCTGTCACTCTGCCACCCATATAATGTAATATTTGTAGTACGTAAGTAGAAACATTGTATAAACATCTATATAAAAAGAATGGCCCCGAGTTTCTTGCCGCTTCTTCTCGGTGGGCTATATATATTTTGGAACGCAGCGGTAGAGTCTTTAAAGTACATTATAATTAAAAATTGACTTTCATAAGTGCGTCTTTGATTTTCCTAGTATATATTTTAGTCTACGAATAATATATTATTCGTAGATTTTAGTCTATGTCTTTGATGCCTAAATTGAATAAATGATTTTGACTTTGACATGACGCTCATTTAGGTGAACTGTTTGACTATTGTTTTCTCAAAGGTGAACGGATAATATTGTCTCTGACATTCTAACAATTTACTATAACCAACATTGCAGACGTCTAGACGTTTGTAAGCTGATAAACTGAGTGCATATATAGCGACACGTTAACGAGAGTTCATATAACAAGCGCAATTTGAAAAATTTAATACCGACTTCCATTCTATTCAGTTATTGGAGTGTAACTCAAAAACTACTGAATCGAATTTGATGAAATTTAAATGGGACCACAGTCCACACGGGAAGCACCAGCTTTCAATCAAAAAAAGAATTTTGGGAATCGGTTCACCTTATCGAAAGTTATGAGGTAACAAACATAAAAATACAGTCGAATTGAGTACCTCCTCCTTTTTGGAAGTCGGTAGAAAAAAAATACAGTCGAATTGAGTACCTCCTCCTTTTTTTGGAAGTCAGTAGAAAAAAAACAGGTGTTTGGTTTTTCTGCGGTTCTTGAATAGTAGGCCTGGGCAGGCCTGCTTTAAAGTTGTCGAGGTACGAATAAACCGGGCAGTTGTCTAGAAGTCCTGCTTTAAGAGCTCATAGTAAGGCCCTTGAAGCAGAGTACTATGACTAATTTTCTTTCTATATAATTGGTGTGTATCAATGATTCTCGCTTTTAATTAACTTGAAATAAAAGGGGAGGTTCTCAATTCGAGAGTATTTAAGGGTTCCGTACAACCCTATTACTAAAACTCCGCTGTCCGTCTGTCACCAGGCTGTATCTCATAAACCGTGATAGTTAGACAGTTGAAATTTCCACAAATGACGTATTTCTGTTGCCGCTATAACAACAATTACTAAAAAACCGGCGAAGTGCGAGTCGGATAATAAAATATAGATAATGGTACGACCCTTCGTGCGCAAGTCCGACTCGCACTTGGCTGGTTTTTATTAAACAGTTGAGCAAATTTTAGCTAAAATATCTACACTATTATGTAAGAATTATTTAAAAATCACTTTATTTCTATTTATTTTTACTATTTTTCTAAGTATCTACACTCACTAGTGTGTGTGAAGGATATAGAAAAACTAATAGATTTAGTCGTACAAATTGTAGGTAAAAAATATACGAAACAACCAACTTATTATGCTAGACATGTTTACAATATAATTTAAGTATTACCAGATTTTAATTTTTATTATATCCACAAACATTCGCGTATCTAGTGTAAAAAAAGAAAGAAATGAATGATTTTTCAAGACAATCATACTACATAACAAAAAACCACAGGAAATAAATAATTCCATATTAATAATCTTCATAATGTTATTATTTTTTTATAAATAAGAATGTTTGAATGGATGTAGGTTTGCTATTAATTATTCCTTCATATACCGTGATAATCAAAACAAAAGATTAAAGAATGAAACGCACTTAAATTTACTTCAATGGTACCTACTCAAAGGATTAAGACGCGGTCCAACCCCAATTTTAAAATAATATACGATGCTTTACGTAAGGTTGAAAATCGCTTGTTAGATTGGACGACGTAATGCGAAAATGCGTTAATTTTGTACGTTTTCTTTATATTTTTCGATATATACTAACACAATTGAAAAAACTGCTGGTTATTACTTTAGTACTATACGTTGGCTAAGTATTACCTAAAAAAAATATAGTGTTATCGCTGAAAATTCTGATAGTTTGGACGTGAATGTTTATTTTTGTGGACCTATTCAGCATTTTTTTCAGCTGAAAGAGAGTTATACTTATGAATTCTATTCGGTTATTACTCTTTTCCTATTCCTTTTCTAACCTTTGTATATTTTTCATAATATAATATCGATCTGTTTCGTTACACTATGTGTTTAAAAATTCTGCTTTTTCTTTAATCACGGTACGAGCGCGCCTTAAATCACGGCAGAGCGGCTCAACTGGATGAAATTTGGTACGTAAATAGATGAGGCGCTGCATCATCATCCTCATCGTAATATTCATCATCCTCATCGTAATATTTATCATCCTAATCGTAATATTCATCATCCTAATCGTAATATTCATCATCCTAATCGTAATATTCATCATCCTCATCGTAATATTCATCATCCTCATCGTAATATTCATCATCCTAATCGTAATATTCATCATCCTCATCGTAATATTCATCATCCTAATCGTAATATTCATCATCCTCATCGTAATATTCATCATCCTAATCGTAATATTCATCATCCTCATCGTAATATTCATCATCCTAATCGTAATATTCATCATCATAATACTCACATAATACTATCACCACGGTGGGATAAAAAACTTAAATCTAACTGATGGTTACAGATAGAGGTGGAAATGAGTTTATAGTACTTATAGCGTACTATACACGTGTAGCGTATATATACACGTGGCGTGGAGTGGAGTGGGGTAGAAATTAGGTCAGAGGAAACTGCAGTAACGAGCCACGTGTCAACAGCATAGCAATACTTATGTTCAGTATGTCACCTGTAGGGTTACTAGGTATCTCAGTTGCTTGGTTGCTTCAGTTGTTTTATAATAGAGATGCATCGATACGCCATTTTTCCGATACGATATCGATACGATTATTAAGGTTAAAAAAATAAAGCATAAGTTAGGTTATTATTTTAAATCTATACTAATGTAATGTAATACATACTATTAATATTTAATATTAATAATTAATAATATTATAAAGAGGAAAGATTAAGTATGTTTGTAAGGAATTGGCTCAAAAAGTACTGGACCGATTTCAAAATTCTTTCACCATTGGAAAGCTACATTCACCCTGAGTAACATAGGCTATATAAGATTCATCATCATCCATCACCGTGCGAGTGAAACCGCGGAGAGCAACTAGTTAATATAATAGAGATGCATCGATACGCCGTTTTTCCGATACGATACCGATATCGATATGCTTATTGAGATTAAGAAATAAAGCATAAGTTAGGTTATTATTTTAAATCTATACTAATGTAATGTAATACATAATATTAATATTTAATATTAATAATTAATAATTTTATAAAGAGGAAAGATTAAGTAGGTATGTTTGTATTGAATTGGTTCAAAAATTACTGGACCGATTTCAAAAATTATTTCACCATTGGAAAGCTACATTCACCCTGAGTAACATAGGCTATATAAGATTCATCATCATCGATCACCGCGCGAATGAAACCGCGGAGAGCAACTAGTTAATATATAAAAATAGAGACAGGTTGAGATTACTTAATAGTTCTAATAATAATTAGGAATTATAAAGTTTTTGTTTAAAAATACAAGTATTCTTAAGTTTTGTGGTGAACGGCGATTTTGCAAGTCCCCAAGCAAAGTTAGTAAGTCGTTTGCAACGAAAACGGGACAAGACGCGCGTTAACATGACTTTTTGAAGCGCAGAATTTGAAAATGGTGTAGACCGTAAAATATCGCCTATGTCGTTAAGTCAGCCCACGTGTACCAACTACCCGTAGAATCGAAAACCCGGAATGAGTGTTACTCCTGGGTACAAACCGCATGTCCACCCCAAATTTCATTAAAATCCGTTCAGTAATAATAATAATTGCAGGGACCGGCTTTGTGGCGAGCCATCGGTGAGTGGCGACACTGTGGACCCCGATTCTCCCTGGGGTTAAATGCGACCCCTGATCCCCGGCTTACCTTTATTGACCGTCTGGGGGTGGAGACGCAACAGCAATTAAAAAAAGCTCCAAGGGTGGATGTGTTTAAGGGCATAAAGACAGTAGTAGCGCTCTAGTGAAACCGCAGCACACCTCTTGACACTCTTTAGCCATCCACACCAACGTTGCCTTTTGTCACCATTGATGGTGGTCCTCATGGACCACCATCAGGCCCGTTTAGTGGATGGCAAGTCACCATCTGCCTGAATATTTTAAGATGAGACTAAATTGGCAAGTGCAGTAGTCTCGTCCATAGCCCACTATCACTTATAAGTACATATCAATAGCCATGCCATTTTACCCATTATTGTAATAGATATTACATGTCAAAAATACAATCCAAAATGTTTGTTTTTTCTACCGACTTCCAAAAAGGAGGAGGTACTCAATTCGACTGTATTTTATATGTTTGTTACCTCATTCGTTTCGATAGGGTGAACCGATTCTCAAAATTCATCTTCAGAAAGCTGGAGCTTTCAAAAAAAAACAAGTTTAAATTTCATCTAATTCGGTCCAGTAGTTTTTGAGTTACACTCCAATAACTGAATAGAATGGAAGTCGGTTTCAAATTGTACTTGTTTTATACTATACTTTGTATTTATATACTAATCAGGCCTCTAAGTGTTGGCTACAGCCCCACTTATGCCTATGTAAAGGACCTGATGATATCCGTGAAAATTATTGAATAAAAGGAATAATAATCATACCTAATTTTGCATTTTCAACCGTAGTGCGGAGCATAACACAGCAACTTTTTATCGTGCGCGAACACAATAGCTACTTCAATAAAACTTTCTTCGAGAATCGATTAAATCTGCTCATTGAAAGAGGATCCGAGATGATTGCCTATGAACTGTTCGGCACAAGGTATCAGTGCCTATAGCATCACACGTTCGTCCCCATTTTAGCATCGAGCTACATACCTCGAAACTAATTACCATGCCTTACCGTTAAGTATTATAGTAAGTATATCTGTCTATACCTACATAATAACTTGCCTAACTAATACATTCATTTCACTTCATTCAGAGTCTGAACCGTTTGGGACTACAAACGTTTTTCACATGTTTTTTTTTTGTAAGCATCCTCAACTCAGTTTCAATTTCAATTCAATTTAAATTTATATATTTCAATGGTTTTGTATGCCAATGACCAAGTGACCGGAGCCAAGGGGGGTCAGTTAGGTACTCGGAGTAACTTACTCTAATATACGCACGAAGCGTTACGCTTATCATGCGTATACCTACCGCCAAGGAATCGAACTCCTTGCCTGTAGGTCTACGATGATTTACAACGTTGACACCAATCGATTGTCGGTTTAACTGCCGCGAAAAAAATGATGAAAAAAAGAACAGTGCCGTTGCGGTCAATTGTAGAACTAAAATTGACAGCGAGTACGCCAATCACAAGCGTAATAGGTAGGCGAGATCGAGTATCGACTATAGATGACAGTTATGTTGCAAACTTATGGTAAAGCTACTGAGTCTGTGTTTCTCGAGAGGTACAACTTTGGAGTCTTCAAGCTTGACATGAACAGCACGTGTTCTATGCGTGCGTGCTATTAGTACATTATCGACCGCATTGCATTGTGGTCAAACACAAGCCCGTAAAGTACATACATCTACTTTCATATATACATGTCAGTAATACTAATATTTATGTGTCAATGTCAATGTCATGCCAATATGAATGTCATAAGTAGTGATTGTTGTGTAAAACTTGACACTGTCAACTGTCAGAGAAGGTAACTTCTTCCGGCGTTAAAAAGTCAAAGAAGAGATTATACGTGGGAAGGTTTTATCTATTAAAGTAATAATACTTAATATAACCATATATAACAAAACAGTATCGAGGTGTGCGGATAGGCAGCTGGGGCGCGTTCAGAACCTCGGTTAGAGCGTAACTTTTCGCATTAACGCCGTTCAGAACCTCGGAGCGTTGCCACTTTTTAACCATCAAAATCGATTGGTAAACGGTTACAACCCGCATCTGACATAACTTTGACCAATCACCACAACAAACTTCTTCTTCTTCTCTCTTCTCAAAGAAAATTAGGTACATTGTAAGCATCAAGTGATCTGTCAAAGTCTGTTTGAGGTTAGATAACAACCGTGGTCGTCCCGTACCTCAAACCGAGTTAGAAAACAACTAAACAACCACACTCTGAGGCCTACTGACTTCAACGTATCGACGCTGATTGTCTATTGCCACCTATAACTTACTTTAAATTGTAGATATTTATTTACCTATGTATTTGATTTTGTTCTCTTAAATTTATAATACCTACATAATTTAAGCTACTCGTATAATATGGATTACGTGTCCGCATTAAAGAATTATTATTGTTATTATAAATAGGTACCTATTTCAAATTGAAGGTACCTATCTATTGTGTAGGTAAATACTTACATAGCTACTGCCCCTACCAAACTTCACATAGCTCGCCTAGATACAAAACAGGATATTACTTAGGTAGCAAATGGTAAAAGATCAGTATAAATATTCGGATATCACCAATTAATCAAAGTGTGGATTAGATTTTATCATAATTAAAAGCGACAGTTCTCAGTAAAACTCTATGACACGTTACGCAAACAATAATTCTCAGAAATCAAAATCGATAACTATCGACTTTTAACACATCACTATCACAACACCATTGTGTAGTATCACTTTAATTTGCACTATGACAGCACTGGCAACGAAGGTCGCAATTAAAAAAAAAAGAATTAAAAAGTTTAAAATACGTTGAGCCGGCGGAAAGCGCGCCAAAACTGTGACCGATGGCTTGCGGCGCGAATGCTTGCGCTACAAAAACATGGAGAGGGAGTAGGTATTAATTAATATTGTATAATGCGGCATTTTCCCAATGCAACAGTATTATCTTGACTGACATTATCTCGCGCGTGTAGTTTTCTTCTATAGAATATTCTATAGAATATTTCATGAAGATAAAAGAAGTATTTAATATTTAAATACTTACCTACGTAATATATAATAGTTTAATCAGAATGAGCAATCTGATAAAACCTAATTTACGGTGACGAGTACAAAAGCGTGAAAAAAGGCATGGGCGGATGGCACGGATGTATAAAGGAAAAAACTATAAGTAGGTACTTAATTAAGTCTCTAAATGTGCCGAGATATCTTTGTTATGTTTTGTTATAAATTACAATGTGAGAAATTCGATATAAAAATAGCAAATACATATTTAGGCAACTAATAATTTGTATGTGTAAACTTTTAATTTCTTGCTGTTTTATTTACTGTTGTAACAGTTGGAACTTGGAAGTTTTGATGTAATATTTATGATATTAAGTATTAATTAAATATTACTTACTTACTTAATATCAAGATAGAATACATAGATAACAAAAAAATTAGGTACTTACCTATACAATCAGTAAATTATCAAGTTTCCTTTTTTTTTGTTTATGCAACAATATCGTCAAAATTGAATCGTTATCAAAGTAGTTACAAACTTAAAAACATATTAGTTGGCAATTACATGTAATCAATTAACTTTTTAGGGTTCCGCACTAAGCTATGTACCTTATTACGAAGCCTGCGCAGTTTGTATGTATGTCTGTCTATCCTAGGTTAAAGGGCAGAACTTGCAATATTTCTCGAAATTTATAATGATTAAATATTATGGTGGACCACCCATTTAAATTTGTTCATATTCGGTCAAGCAGTTTTAGAAATTACACTCCAAAAACTAAAAAACTGTTACGCCTATCTTGAGGATATCCCCATTGACGGTGAATGACAATCGATTCCGGAAGTAGCAAAGGTCACTAAAAATGGCGAACATAAAATGAAACTGACTTCAATACCAAAAAGTGTGAAATAACTTGTCGAAATCGGTACCATGCGCACAATATTGTGATAAAATGTATCTATTTTCGAACTATGATGGTACCGAATTCAACAAGTTATTTCACACTTTTTGCTATTGAAATCGGTTCGGCTAGTATATCTAATAAATATAGACTTTTATTGTGAACATCTTAAATTGGTCGGGATATAAAAGCCGCTAACTTCACACCAGTTTCTGGCTCATATTTACACATTTATTGAGGTACGTCAAGCAACAGGAATCAGGGTACCGTTACATGAAACTCTACACGTGACTTAAAAAGAAATGCGTAGGCAAAAATTTCGTACCACACTTGTCAGGCTTCAGTTGTCCAACCACCTTTATACAAACTTCTGCTTCCAGAACAATACCTTTATCAAGCGAGAGGCACGTTTTTTGTCTCTTTTCTAGAGTATTGCAATTATTTTTTATTTATGTTCACCGAATTATCCTCTATTAGTGGTCCTATTCTCAGAATTCTCTTCTTTTCTCTCCAATTTTTTTTTAATGAGAAAGAGTATACTTCCACTTAAATGTCCCATTTACATTATATTATATTGTTTGTATATTAGCTAATTTTAACATTGTATTTCTCATACAGTGAAATGTTATTTCTTTTGAGGAAATAAACTTCTTTAACCACACCATTTCATCAAATTCGATCCAGTGCTCGATTAGCTAGCTACCACCCACAAGTTTGAAAATCTGTCGCTAAGCACCTGACAGTTTGTTCCGCAGCTGTTCTTAAGAGCCACGATCTATAGCTAGGTCTAGTGCGATACCACCATCGACCGCATCATCACTGGCCATCAAGTGAGATTAGTGGTTACATACCTTATCAAGTGTAAAAAGGTGCCTATTTATTTTGGAAGCAATAGTAGACTTGTGTTAAGTTACCTAAGTTAGTTCGTTGTTAATATTAGTATTAGACAAGTGCATGAACAGTATTTAAGTGTATTTATTTAAGGCAACATTTGATTTAATAAAGAAGAGGACTGTTTTACATCTTCCCACATCGAAGTTGTAAACGTCACCTTGCAATTGTTTGCATATTACATGATGACCAATAGGCGAAACTTAGGCGTTTATACTACTGAAGACCTTTTCTCGAGGATATAAATCAGATTTTAGTCAGCTGTAGACGTCTTAAACCATGCAACCTCCTCTACCGTGTACTTGTGTGAGTCATAGTCAAACATTTTTTTTAAACGTGAAATTATGTTTACCTGCCAAAAAACCGTTAAATGTGTAAAATAACTGTATCAACTATAATAGCGCAAAACGATTTATACAACATAAATGCATAATATGAGCATAACTCTATAATTATTTACCAGATAACATTAGGACCTTGGGTGGAAATAATTTGTTTATTTATAGTTTTTATAGTATAAAGTGATTTTCAAAAGTGCTGTGTTTGACGTTTTTATTATTTAAATAGTGCCTATTTATAGCAAAATTTGTGGATCTGCCAGCAATAGCGCTACCATGAGTTTGCAAAATAAATGTTATCTATAGTCGATAACAGGTTAGTAGAAACTGTCCATACAGTGGGTTCCAAGTACTTTAAACCCCACCGTACAGATAGGCCACAGAAACTCTCCAACGATACCCTCAACCTCATGGCTGAACGACGCTCATTGAAATTGCAGTCTTCGAATGATGCTGAAGCATATAGGCTGCTCAATACGAGTGCGATTCTGACTTTGGTACGGTGTGGCCGCGTTTCGCGTGTCTCTAAAATATTATCCGCAACTTCACGGCATTTTCTATCATAAGTTCAAGTTACTTAGCGTCACTGTGGAGTGCAAATGTGCAAGGAAGATTTTACTATCTACGAGTATCTCAACAAAAATCATAGCTACGGTGCTTGCTGAGGTAAGCTCCACCTCACTTCGGGTAAAAGAGACGGGCTGTTAATTCTAAATAATTCATCTCGGTCGCACACCGGCCGTGCGACGGTGGAATCCGGTTTTGGCTGTGTGGCTGTTTGCTACGGTGCTAAGTGAGTCTGGCTATTGATACTTACTAACACATAAATCGTCGACCGCCTACGATAATATAATAACGTCTGAAGATGGTTAATAACTGCACTGCGTGTACTAAGAATATTCGATCTACGCAATATATTCAATGCTCCAAATGCTCGAGTTTCTATCACGCAATTTGTGTTAACCTGTCAGATCTTCGCAAAATATCTGAGAATGTAAGAGCAACTTGGATCTGTCCAACATGCCAAGCTAAAGAGCCTAGACGGGACAATTCTAATACACCGGTGCGAGCAACGCAGCCGTCGCCGCCGTCTGCCGCGGTTACGGCGACCGAGCTAAGTGGCGACCGGGTTACAACTGACTCGCCGTGCGAAGGCACCCGTAAAACAAGTGCTATTTCGCTACCTGGTCCACCTTCCATTGCCGCTGACACTGACTCGATGAGCGACATACTCTCACAGTTAAAATTGTTGCGTGGGGATGTTGGGGACATGAAGACGGAAATGAAGTCGCTCACCGAACATATCACACTGCGTCTCGACGAGTATGGAGCTAAACTACACGCCCTAGAAGAACGTGAAATCGAAAGAGACTTTGAAATTATCTCCCTAAAGAACACCGTAGATCAGTTACGGGATGAACTGAACTCTAGGGCCCAATCAGGGCTAAAAAATGAGATTGAAATAGCAGGAATCACGGAAGGACCTGAGGAAAATCCGACGCACTTAATACGCGTCACGGCCCAAAAGATCGGAGTTCCCCTTGATGACTGTGACCTGGATTACGCAATGCGCGTGGGCCCCCGACGTCGCCAGTCGAACGACACTGACGACTTAACCTCCGGCGCCTCAAAACTTCCACGTCCATTAATCGTCCGTTTCCTGCAACGTCAAAAAAGAGATGACTTTTTGAAAGCCGCTAAGAGTCGTCGTAGTTTGACCAGTGCGGACATTGGAGTAGAAGGAGTCAGCAGGAAGATATATTTTAACGATCGCCTGACTCAAATGAACAGGCAGTTATTTCGCTCGACCAGACAGCGCTGTAAAGAATTGGGTGTTAAATACTGCTGGACCAAAAATGGCGCCATCCACGTGCGCAGACGGGAAGGTACTCCTGCTATCATCATTGGGTCCACGAAAGACCTCGAGCGGCACCTGGGTCCCTTACCATCATAATTATTATTATAATAGTCCGTATGAAGACATTTACGTTCCACTGTCAGATCAGTTTAACCCTATATTACGATATTTTTTATATGTAACCATAATAGTTATTTTAATATTACACAATACACTCACTCAATACATAACACGCACTCAACTTCTTACACATGTTCACTCACACAGTCATGCTCGCCGTTCTGGAATAGAAAACTGTGCATTCATTGCTGGTATCTACAAATGTAATGTCTACTTTGTTAAATTCAATTTAATTATGACACACTGGGTTCTGTCTCTAATTTTCGCCTATTTTTTATTTTATCGTGATGGCTTTACTTAACGTTACCTGTGATATCGATGAAATAACCTCTATTAATTGTCATAACCACGAGTCTGTAGAATCATGCAAATCTTATTTTAAAGTATATACCGAATTCAACTTTAAGGTTATCTTAGTGAACATAAGAAGCTATCAGTGCAATTTTGATAAACTAGTCGTTACTTTAACCCGCTTCAACTTAAACTTTGACGCTATTATATTAACTGAGTGCTGGCTTACTGACTACACGTTAATTAATTCTCTTCCTGGTTATAATCACTTCCGTACATTTAGCCAACAGAACAAAAACGGAGGAGTAGTCATCTATATAAAAACTTTGTACAAAGCTATCTCTTCTGAACCTGTCATAAATGATGCTGACTCACTATTAACACACATAGCCAACAAAATTTCAATCCTAGGAATTTATCGCTCTCCGTCCAAACCTGTGTCGGAACCTTTTATGAAATCACTTGACACGACTCTAAGTAAATTAAAAACTAAACCTTTTGTTGTTGTCGCTGGCGATCACAACCTAGATTTATGCGATTCTTTTAATGGTGTGGTTTCGGACTTTCTTTGCTTAATGGCAACGCACGGTCTACTCCCTGCAATTACCCTTCCCACCAGAATCAAAACCTGCCTCGATCATATATTTATCAAATCTAATACTAAGTCTACTGGACTGGTTTGTAAAACGTCTATTACGGACCACGATATTGTAATAGCCGGTGTCGCTCGTCAGTCCCTAAAACATTTAAAAAATATTTCTGTTAGATTTAAAACGAATACTGACGCAGTGGTATCTGAAATAAACAACACTAACTGGTCACTGGTTGTGTCAAAAAAGTGTGTCAATGCTGCAGCTTCTGCGCTTAATGATATTATCACAGGTATAATAAATAAACACACTAAAAAGGTTCAAATTGGAAGAAAAATGGTGAGTCTTAAACCCTGGATCACCCAAGGTTTAATAAGGTGCATGCATCACCGCGACAAACTCCATCGTGATTGTAGAGCTTACCCGCATGACATTCAACGACACAAAATTTATATAAGATATCGAAATTTTTGTAATAAATTACTTCGTAAAGTCAAAGCTCAATATCATAGAGAACAACTAGAAAAGAATCAAAACGACCCTAAAAGACTCTGGAAAACTATCAAATCTATATGTTATGCGTCGAACGGAAGAAATGAACCTACAGATCTGTTAGTTTGTAGCAATAATATAACTCACTCTCTTGACCTTTGCAACCAGCATTTTGCTACCGTTGGTAAGTCACTAGCTGACAAAATATTGTCCGAACTAAATGTAACAGAAGAATCTCTTACACGTGCATACACGCCCCCCACACTTATATCTAATTCTTTGTTTTTATACCCTGCAGATCCGCATGAAATTTCCAAAATCATTAAAAATCTTAAGATTGGTAGCGCTCCTGGACCAGACTCAATATCAGTTGAAGTTATTAAAAAATCACTTGAATCATTACTCTCACCGTTGACTTACATTTTTAATTTAAGTTTAGAGACCGGGGTATTTCCAGATTGCTGGAAAATATCTTCTATATGTCCCATATACAAAAACGGACCCAAAAATATGCCTGAAAATTATAGACCTATTGCGCTCTTAAGTGTCATCTCTAAGGTATTAGAAAAGTTGGTAAACACCAGACTAATCGACTACCTGGAAAAACACAAACTCATCTCAGACAGACAGTTTGGCTTTCGAAGGGGCAGGTCGACCGAAGGCGCTGTTACTCTTCTTGCTGATCTAGTTGCAAATTACACTGATAATGATGAG
Source organism: Selenia dentaria (assembly GCA_917880725.1). Classification (NCBI taxonomy): domain Eukaryota; kingdom Metazoa; phylum Arthropoda; class Insecta; order Lepidoptera; family Geometridae; genus Selenia; species Selenia dentaria. The sequence continues at coordinate 3,169,333 of OU862902.1, forward strand.
TACTGCTTAGGTGTTTTTCTAGACTTGGCAAGGGCGTTCGACACGGTCTCGACCGGTTTGCTTTTGAGAAAGCTGACAGCGTTTGGGATAAGAGGACTTTCCCTTGAGTGGTTCACCAGTTATTTAACTAACCGCAAACAATTAATTAAAATAAACAATCACTCTAGCAGCCAGCTTCCAATTAATTACGGCGTCCCACAAGGTAGTATACTGGGTCCTACTCTTTTTATCTTGTACATTAACGATATATTGACTTGCAATCTCAAAAACGCTGAAATTATAGCGTATGCTGACGACACTGCAGTCATATTTCATGGAAAAGCGTGGGATCGAGTATTCAGCGCGGCAGAGGATGGTCTCGCGGTAATTCTTAAGGTCCTCAGTAATAATCTCCTTACCCTTAATACTAAAAAGACCAAGTACATTGCCTTTTCGAAGACGTCTGTCTTGAGTCCCTCCTATGAAATGGATCTCAAAATACATAGCTGTACTACTTTTTCTTCATCCCAAGCTGTAAACTGTACATGCTGCTCAATCAGCCGCACTAACTGTGTAAAATATTTGGGTGTAACAATTGACGAAACTATGTCATATAAGCAACATATAGAAGATGTATCCGGTCGAACGCGTAAGTTAATACACGTGATGAGAAACCTTCGCGACTGTGCTCCGTTGCCTTTATTGCGACAAACATACATAGGATTGTGTCAATCTATTATCCAATATTGTATTTGCGTGTGGGGTAGTGCTGGATCAAGCTACTTCTTAACTATTGAAAGAGCACAGAGAGCTCTAATCAAAGTTATTCTACGGAAACCTTTCCGCTTTCGTACTGATACCCTTTACGCCGAATTCAAAGTACTAAGAGTTCGACAGCTCTTTGTATATAATGCTACCCTAAGAGTTCACAAAACCGTGAAACTTTGCAAAGACTACGATTTGATCATGAATAGACGTGCGTTCAGAATACCGCTTCCCAGTGCTAAGTGTCTCCTTGCAAGACGTAGTCCAAATTACTCACTGCCATGTACTTACAACAAAGTTATTATAAAATGTGATTTTGATATTAAAAACCTATCGGTGTTTTCCTGCAAAAAAGCCTTAAAGGAATGGTTGTCTCAACTCTCTTACATTGATACCGAAAACTTAATCTGATTACATCACTGCACTTACAAATACACACACACTTACACAAACACACTGTCACACTCGTACAAACTCACCTACACACATATACACACATTCACATCACATTTACACACATGATGCGAATGAACGCATAAATTCGCACCATAACAAACTGTTTTTCGGCATTAAGTTTATCATAACTATAATTACCTACTCTTATAATGTAAGTGTCGCTTCTTAGACACAACGATAAAAGCCATAAGCTATATACTCGTATTGTTTTTACTGCCATTTTACTATGACGAGTTTTGTATTTAATTGATTTATGCTGTTTAGTTAACATTGCACTCGGGCCCCAAGATACAGGCCTAGTGCTTAGTTTGGGGTCCACCGGTAATATATTTAGTTTGTACATACAATAAATACTAGTTACTACTCGTTACTTAAGTTACAATGTTTAGTATTTACATAACTTTTTTTTGGCAATAAAACATCTTGTATCTAATAGACGAATATGGAAGTCCTTGCGACACGACATCCGGATCTTTAATACAAACCGTATTAAAGAGACGATAGAGCGGAAAAAAGGCTCCAAAGTGTTTGCAAGAGACATGTCTATTGGGCAAAGCCAGTTGACGAAGCTGAAGAGAGGAGACGGCAGTGTAGCGTCGACCAAAGCGGAAGTGTTAGGAGAGGTCGAGAGTTTCTACGGACAGTTATACACCTCGGTCGCTAAACCTGTTAGCAGCTCGGTCAAAGACCCAAGAGCCAAGCTGACCCGACATTATACCGAAGATATCCCGGACATCAGCCTGTACGAGATTAGAATGGCCTTGAAACAGCTTAAGAACAACAAGGCGCCTGGTGACGACGGTATCACATCTGAGCTTCTGAGAGCGGGTGGAACACCGGTACTTAAAGTCCTTCAGAAGCTCTTTAATACCGTCTTACTCGAAGGCTCAACGCCAGAAGCATGGAACAAAAGCGTGGTGGTGCTGTTCTTTAAGAAAGGTGACAACACTTTACTTAAAAATTACAGACCCATCTCGCTTTTGAGCCATGTTTATAAGCTGTTTTCGAAGGTCATAACGAACCGTCTCAGTCGCAGGTTTGATGAATTCCAGCCTCCGGAACAAGCCGGTTTCCGAAAAGGCTATAGTACCATAGACCACATCCACACGCTACGGCAAGTTATACAGAAGACCGAAGAGTATAACTTGCCTCTTTGTCTAGCGTTTGTGGACTATGAGAAAGCCTTTGATTCGATCGAGACGTGGGCAGTGCTTGAGTCTCTCCAGCGGTGCCGTATTGACTATCGGTATATTGAAGTGCTGAAGTGTTTGTACAAAAACGCCTACATGTCAGTCCGAGTACAGGAGCAGAGTTCGAGGGCAATTCCATTGCAAAGAGGCGTGAGACAGGGAGACGTTATATCCCCTAACCCCTTCCCTCCGGACCTCTGAGCAGTTCAGACGTGTTTAAGGTTGCCTCTGTGTCGGTGCATAATTAAAATTAAATCAAATTTGAAACGCGAAAAATATAAGCAAAAATTAGGAGAACAGAAAGCAGTAAGAAGTCGGATAAAACAAGTCGTTTCAACACCTCAAGCTTCAACACACACAGGTTCGTGATTCTGAAGTTTATATTATATTGACTGTCGCACAGACACCAAAGGTCTGCTTACATTGGACGGAAAGCAAGTTTGTTCTAAATCGTCGATTGCCACCATTATACCTGGACCTCTTCATTTGTATGACGAATTAAGCTAGTAATTAGGAAGGTCAAGTTACGCTTGACGGAAAGTCGATTTGTACGCACCCCTCGATAGCTCCCACTTTAGTTAGACACCTTGCTGTGTGTGTGAGCAAATACATTATAGCAATATCTCTACGCTTTCCTTATCACCTGGTACATAAAGTACGCTTATAATATGCCGCTTAAGCGCACACCTCCGCCAGCGATGTCGTTGCAGACTTTGGCCCCAATTTTTCCACGTCCAAAATCAGCAACTCCTGTCGCATCACCTATTTCTATAGACCATCAGATTCAACACTGCTCCTCCGAACCAAATCTAACGACCGATAAAGAGGAAAGTATCTCCAGTTTGACTGTTCGAAACATGAAACGAAAATATATAGAATGCGACAGCAAAGAGAAAGATTTTGACTTCATGGTCGAGATGAAACAATTACTTAAAGCTTTTACGGATAGCCAGGATCAAAAAGTTGATAAAATATGTACTGCGGTAGAGGATATGCGACAAACTATTGAATTTATCTCACAAAAATATGAGGTGTTAAAAGTTCAGCAGGATAAATTAGAAATGGACAGAAAAGAAGATTTAAAATATATTAAAACACTAGAGGATAGATTAGAATATTTCGAACGCAGCTCCAGATCAACATGTTTGGAAATTCGGAACATTCCTTCATCACCGACGGAAAGAAAATCTACACTTCTGGAAAATGTCATGAAGATAGGCAAATGTATTAATGCTCCTGTACAGCCGCATCAAGTCAAGGACATTTTTCGAATTAAGTCTAAGGATCCAGCAAGCAGAACAATAATAGTTGATTTTACTAGCGTATTAGATAAAGAGAAAATAATTACCATGTTTCGGCAATATAACAAACTCCACTCGAGACTTACCTCTGAGCATATCAAAATAAGCGGGCCCGCTAGACCGATATTTATCTCCGAGAATCTCACTGCCAAAATGAAACGCTTATTCTACCTTGCGCGAGATTTTGCAAAATCAAATGATTTCAAATATTGTTGGGTAACTAACGGACAGATATTTCTGCGTAAAAGAGAAAATGGACCTTTGATTAAAATTACGCGAGAATCTGATTTGAAGAATCTGCCCAAACAGATATGACTAGAAAACCATAATTTGGAATACATCCTTGCAGCCGAGAGATGTTCTATAATAATACCTTTTACTTTTATGCTTCTTGTAATGTTCTCATTGGATATAATAATTTGTAATTTAAATATTTTTGCGAGTGAACTGCTTTATAGTCTAACACACACTACACACATGTTCAAATACATTACACACTTACCTAATCACATTTCAAACATTTTCGTGTTCACCTTTCGTAGATCCTATTAATATTATAAACGTGAAAGTTTGTATGTATGGATGTATGGATGTTTGTTACTCTTTCACGCACAAACGGGGGGGCTAATGTTGATGAAATTTGGTATGGGGGTAGATGAGGCGCTGGATTAACACATAGGATACTTTTCATCATCATCATCATCATCATCCATCACCACGCGGGTGAAACCGCGGGGCGCAGCTAGTCTTACATAGTTCTACGACATACCCGCGTATTGAACAACTGGCAATACTTTAATTACTGCGAGCTTTTGGTAATGCAAAGTGTGCAAGATTCTGTCAAACACGGCAGTATTAGTCATATTAAAATAATTCCCATGTTCTTAATAAAGCTTGTTAATGGATAAGGACCATTTTGCAAGTGATGTTTTAGATAATATTTCCGTATCATTTGCGCATAATTGCAGTCCAGAAGAGAGTGGAGGCTTTATTAGAAATGCTGATAGTATAAAAATTTTTCACGTAAACATCCGAAGCATAAACTGCAATATTGATAAACTTTTAGTTTTTCTACAGCGAATTAGTTATCAACTAGATTTAATCGTACTTTCGGAATGTTGGTTAAGTAAAGCTCCGATTGTCCCCGTTCTTCCTGGGTATCTTTCACATGTATCTTCTTATAATAACCAAAATGAGGGCGTGGTAGCATATGTGAGAAGTGGTCTGGTGTGCAACGTTGAAGTTCCTGATTTCTCCGATGCTAACTGCATTATTCTAAAATTTTCAGATCGTATTGCAGTAGTGGCTTTATATCGTTCTCCTTCCTACAAAAACTTAGATCCCTTCATTAGTCATCTTGACTCCGTACTACAAAACTTGAACTCTTTCACTACGCTAGTCCTTATTGGAGACATCAACATTAATATAACTTTAGATAGTACTGATCAAAAAGCAAATGACTACCTAAATTTAACCGCTTCCCATGCCATGCTTCCAGCACACCGTTATCCAACAAGAGAGGAACGATGTCTAGATCACGTCATACTTCGGTCCTCAAAACATGCAACTACACTTGTCTTGGACTCATCAATCACAGTCCACGCCCCAGTTTTGGTCTTTTGTGAAACTAAACTTAGAGCTAACATTACAAATCGTACAACACAAAAATATGATATACCTGCCATCGTAAATGCTTTGGAAAATATAGACTATTCCTCTCTTCTCTCTACAAAGGACCCAGAAAGCGCATCCAAGCAGTTAGTTGAGCTTATCTCTTCTAATGTACAGGCACATACCAAAGAAATAATTACTCCTAGTAGAAAAAGAATAATCAAGCCATGGATTACCCCTGGCCTTTTAAGATGTATTCGTCACAGAGACAAACTATTTAAAAAACACAAACGAAATCCTAACATTGAAGATCATAAAATTGTATACCTTAGATATCGAACTTTTTGCAACAAATTACTAAAAAATGTTAAAAATAGTTACGAAAAAAATGAAATTCAGAAGGCCAAGAGTAGTCCCAAGGAAACCTGGAAAATAATTAAGCGGTTAGGCAACCTAAATAGTAAACAATCATCTTCCTTCGAGTTACTAAAAATGGGTACATCTCCTTCTTTATCTGTTGATAAAGTCAACTCCTATTTTGCTAGTGTAGGCGCAAACTTGGCTTCGAAAATAGCTGAACTTAATCAAGTACAGCTGTCTTCAACTAAACCATCATGCCCCCCAATGCCTAGTTCATACTTAAGCTCACTAAGTTCAATGGCTCTTTTTAGCGTAGATAACCATGAAATAGAATCTATTATACTTAATCTCAAAGACAGGTCTGCAATAGGGTGGGATGGAATCCCTACTTCGGTTATTAAATCTGCAAGACATGTTCTTATTCCCATATTTAATTATGTTTTCAACCTTTGTCTGTCAACTGGAGTTTTCCCCACAGTATTTAAAAGAGCGATTGTTCACCCTATATTTAAAAGTGGCGATAGAGACAATGTTTCGCATTACCGACCCATCTCGGTACTCACAGTGTTGTCAAAAATACTTGAGAAAATACTCAACAAGAGACTTATAAGTTATTTAGATGAACACAATATTTTATCAGAAAATCAATTTGGCTTTAGAAGAAATAGATCAACTGAAGACGCCACATTGGAAGTTTCGGACACTATAGTTAAAAATTTTGATAAAAAACTTAAAACTTTAGGCATTTTTTTAGATTTATCGAAAGCATTCGATACCGTTTCCATTCCTATTTTACTCTCCAAGCTCGAACACATTGGTATTAGAGGTGTTGTGCTAAATTTGTTTTCAAGTTATCTTAAAAACCGTACACACTCGGTTAAAATTGAAAAATATGTTAGTAACGAAGAAATAATAAACTACGGTGTACCACAAGGTAGTGTCCTTGGACCTTCGTTGTTTTTGATATATATCAATGACCTTTGCAATAAGTCTCTCGCAAACTGCAGAATAATTACGTATGCTGACGACACAGTTCTACTGGTACATGGTCGGGACTGGACAGAGACTAAGGTTTTCGCGGAAGATGCGCTAAAAGCTGTTAAAGACTGGTTAAACTCCAACCTCCTCACGTTAAACTTATCGAAAACTAAAGTAGTCCCCTTCTCGGCAAACATTTTTTCTCGACCACCTTCCTCCTTCAGAATTTATGCTCATTCCTGCACAAATAGTAGTCCCAGTGACGCTTGTAGCTGCGTTAGTATCGATTGCACTGAATGCATTAAGTATCTAGGTGTCATGGCTGAGAGTTCAATGTCTTGGAAGCAACATATCAACACCACAGTCTCTCGTATTCGAAAACTTATCTATGTTTTTAGAAACATACGTAACGTGGCTGATTTCAAGTGTCTTAAAACTGTTTACTATGCTCTGGCCCAGTCGATACTGACTTACTGCATTACCTCCTGGGGTGGTACCTACAAAAATTCAATGTTACCACTGGAACAAGCTCAAAGAGCTGTACTAAAGGTTTTAGCTAAGAAACCAATTCGTTTCCCCACTGTTGAACTTTATTCACTTTTTGAGGTACCAACAGTTCGGCAACTTTTTATATTACAAGTCATTCTGCATAAGCACTCGCAAATTTCCTATGACCCTAATACAAATAATAAACGAAGATCGGATATTGTTTGTAAAACTGAACCTCACCGTACGATGATTGCAAGTCGCCATTATTTTTACATTAGCTCACGTCTTTATAATAAACTTAATAAAATTTTAAATATTTACCCACTGCCCCTACACAGTTGTAAAATTAAAACCCTAAAATGGCTTATAACTTTATCATATGATGATACAGAACTATTTATTTTGAAATGTAATTAGTGACCTCATAGGTTAATACACACACACACTCACACACACACACACTCACACATACACACACACACACGCCACTCTTACACGACTCAAATCTTAACTTATTTCTTAATTAGTACCTATCTCACAACATTCTGAAGTATTTAAAATGTATTATATTCATTACATATATAAACTACTTCATATTTTTAACCTAATAATAATAATAATACGATTGTTACAGTTAAACTTTGTAAAAACCTATTTTAAATTTTTATAATATTTAATATAAGAGCATTGTATCTAGTAGGTGTTATGGAGGAGGGCGTTGCTATCTGCGACACAGTCTTTGTACTATAGCGGTTAGCATCGTTCAATGTATTTTGTTTCTTATGTTTTTCTGTTCCACAAATAAAGATTATTATTATTATTATTATTATCTCCGAAACTGTTCACCGCTACATTGGAAGACGCCTTCAAGCTTCTGGAATGGCAAGGACTTGGCATCAATATTAACGGCGAATACATCACTCACCTTCGATTTGCCGACGATATTGTAGTCATGGCAGAATCCATGGAAGACCTCAGTACAATGCTCGAAGGCCTCCATCGAGTTTCCCAACGGGTAGGTCTTAAGATGAACATGGACAAGACGAAAATTATGTCTAATGCCCATGTTGTACCTACCCCAATATCAGTTGGGAACTCAGTTCTTGAAGTTGTTGACGAGTACATCTACCTGGGACAGACAGTCAAACTAGGCAGGTCCAACTTCGAGAAAGAGGTCAATCGTCGAATCCAACTCGGCTGGGCAGCGTTCCGGAAACTTCGCGAAGTCTTCTCGTCAAAAATACCTCAGCGCCTCAAGACAAGAGTCTTCGACCAATGTGTGTTACCAGTGATGACTTATGGCACTGAAACGTGGTCTCTTACGATGGGCCTCATAGAAAAGCTCAAAGTCGCACAACGAGCTATGGAGAGGGCTATGCTCGGGGTTTCTCTACGTGATCGAATCAGAAATGAGGAGATCCGTAGAAGAACGAAAGTCACCGACATAGCCCAGAAGATTAGCCAGTTGAAGTGGCAGTGGGCAGGGCACATAGCACGCAGAACAGATGGCCGATGGGGCCGAAAGGTTCTGGAGTGGAGACCACGGACCGGCAAGCGCAGCGTAGGTCGTCCACCGACACGGTGGACAGACGACCTGAGGAAGGTCGCAGGACGACGTTGGATGCAGGCCGCTTCCAACCGGTCCTTTTGGAAAATCATGGGGGAGGCCTATGTTCAGCAGTGGACGTCCTACGGCTGAGATGATGATGATGATGATGATAGTCGATACTCGATCCCGCCTACCTATTAAGCTTGTGATTGGCGTATTCACTACCGATTTAAGTTCTACAATTGACCGCAAGGTGGCACTGCTCTCCTTTCCATATATTTTTTCGCGGTAGCGAGCACCGATTGGTGTCGATGTTGTAAACTCATGGTAGACCTACGGACAGAATACATTGTGTCCTGTATTAATTATAAGATTTCTACCTTTCATGTGTTCTAGCAAATAAATGTATAATAATTTAAATTGATTTGTATACAAATAAAACACGTTTCTTTCTGCGGAACCCTGCCTTGGCCTCAACAATATTACCTACGTCAACATGCACCTTTGTGACAAGAACAATATTTGCTCATACATTGTTTGAAAGGTCGTCGACACACAAACATGGCTAAAACCGTTTGTATGATCATTGTGGTTACCTAGCAGTTATATAAGTAGGTATTTAATAAAGCTAGCAAACACAATATGTACACTATCTAAGTGTCAATTGTGCGAATACTCACTATATCTAATACTTTAAGCGAGAAATTCCCATAAATTATATGTATAATCTGGATCTCAGAAACGGCAGCTATTTTCATGAAATTTAGTATATGGGGTTTCGGGGGCAGTAGGTAAAGCAATCTAGCTAGACTTCATTTTAAAAAACTGTCGTTTTATTCATGTTTTCGGGCAATGAATTTGTTCGTTGCGTTCAAACTAGATGGCGTAACAGTCGCATTGCAAAATCCTGAATCGCGGTGACAAAATTCTCACGGAACATGTATTGCTATTTTGTATTCGCAATTTGTATCGAAATCAAACAAAGGCACCCACTTATCTATCGACATCCAAAAAAGGAGGAGGTACTCAATTCGACTGTATGTTTTTTATGTTTGTTACCTCATATCTTTTGATTGGGTGGACTGATTCTCAAAATTCTTTTTTTTTTGTTTGATTGAAAGCTCATTTGTCTGGTCCCATTTAAATTACATTAAATTCGGTCCAGTGGTTTTTGAGTCATACTCCAATAACTGATTTTTACCAAAGTAATGGAATGGAAGTCGGTATTAAATTTTTCAAATTGGACTTGGTACTAAATACATAATTTCAATGCCATACTGTATAAACCATCGTATGCTGTTTCTGTCTTTTATTCGGAAGCGAATGAAGACAGAATGATGTTAATGTTTCTGTATTTAGGATGCTATTGGACAGAGAGCGGTCACGCGTTCAAGCGTTCCCGTGGTCAGTTTTGCCTTTTGTGTTGTATTACGTTATATATACCATAGTCAAACTGCAGTTGCCACAGGATAGATTGTTGCACGTTGTGAAATAGGAGAATCGACCTCCAGATTTCTATTGAGTCAAAAGCTTTTCGTAGTCAACAAAATAAAGATAATATAGAAACCAACCGACCGTCGCACCCAACTAATTGTACAGATCTGTACAGCCCGACTTTAAAATGGTTTCGCCTGTACAGTCCCACCATCTTATCTGTTCAGGTGACAGCGTCGCTAGTGGATAATTTGGTATTGCAGCCTAAGAAATTCACCAAGAACAAGGAGAATCAAAACATAGGGCAGTCTTTCAAGCTACTCTTTAATTTGCAAATTCTGCAATTATAATCCTACTAACATTATAAACGCGAAAGTTTGTTGTATACATATTATGTATATTTTAGTTCCAATTTTGCACACCTGAACAGATAAGTTGGTGGCACTATACAGATCTGTACAGCCTGACAGACTAAAGGTGTTCTGACTTCTGTATAGTCCTGAACCACTGTGTGAATGTGATCTGTGGTTCCGAATTCCCGTCGAAACCAAGCCTGTTCAACTGAAAGTCATAAAGTCTTAGCGCAAGAAGGTTTGTGACGACCCTCGAGAACATCTCAAGACATGTCTTAAGAGTAAATGGATCTGTAGTTCTTGAAGACGGTTTATTTATCTCTTTATTCGTGACAAACAGCACTATCGCGTTCTTAATCCATGCGTCGGGAGTACTCCCACAATTGAACAATGCGTATAGTCTTTAAGGATAGGTTTACCACCACCTTTTCAGATGTTGGTAATAAGTACATCTTCTGATAGCTTCTCCATTTTTAGGGTTCCATACCCAAAGGGTAAAACGGGATCCTCTTACTAAGACTCCGCTGTCCGTCCGCCTGTCTTTCTGCCCCTTTGTCACCAGGCTGTATATCATAAACCGTGATATTCAGACAGTTTCACAGATTATGTATTTCTGTTGCCGCTATAACAACAACTACTATAAAATAGAATAGAATAAATATTTAAGGCGACTTCCAAACAACGTGATTTTTTGCTTGTTTTTACAAATAATGGTACAGAAGTCTTCGTGCGCGACTCGCACTGGCTACTGACTGGCACTTGGCTGGTTTTTATTGACTCAGGGCCATTTCCATTGGTCTCATATGTTTCATGATTCTTCCTTCATATTCTAAAAAGTGTCTAGTATACACAATACACTAGTAATAGCATACCGTCTCTTGTAGAAGTACCTTTAGTTACTTTGCATTGTACTGAAGCGTGTCACTGACACGTAAACGATTGTACACATTTGAAGGGCGATCGATATCCACGTTTTCATGTAGCCTCGTGCGGAGTACTGATCCTATAAGTAGATTTGTAATTCAGACGACATTTGATTTTATTGGGTTTAACATTCAAGAGAGTTCAAGAAATACGACAATGTACGTAAAAGTCTTGCACTCCTTTTTGACGCGATAACGTCTTATAAATCGATGAACGTCGGCCGCACGCACGAAAAAGTATGACTCATTGTCACATTCTGCGTGCAAGCGAGAGCGCGGAACAAGCGATAGAGAGGCACTATCGGCCTAAGCGTTCGGCTTGTATGTTCGGCGTATCAGAAATTTAAAGACATAAACATTCAAACTGTTGTCTCTCAGTTTATCTATGAAAATCTAATGTATGTAAAGAAAAACATTAACAGTTTTGATAAAAGGAGTGATGCTCATTCCATCAACACGCGAAATAAGCACAAGCTATCCATACATGTAACGCGTCTCTACAGAATAAGTCATTCTTTTATGGGACAATGTATACGATTCTATAATAAAGTTCCCAATGTTATCCGAGATTTGCCTATTAATAAGTTTAAAATTACTATTAAAACTAAACTCTGTCAAAAAGGTTATTACAAAATTTCGGATTACTTGGAGGATAAAACAGCTTGGGACTGATCACTCCAGGATCTATCTACTCGTGTACTAAGATGTCAAAGTGTAGCGTGTCTTGCCCTACTGATACCATTATTATGTTCTCTTTTGTAAGGCAACACACTGGAGCTAATATTTGTAGTACCTAAGTAAAAACATTGTAAAAACATCTATATAAAAAGAATGGCCCCGAGTTTCTTGCCGCTTCTTCTCGGTTGGCTCTATGTATTTTGGAACGCGGCGGTAGGCTTTAAAGTACATTATAATGAAAAATTGACGTTCATAAGTGCGTCTTTGATGCCTAAATTGAATAAATGATTTTGACTTTGACTTGACTTTGACTTTGACTTGTCTTATGACGTTATCACGTAAAATTTTCGTCCTTAAGCTGACTTTACAGACAACCTTTTTTTTCACGAGAACTGCATCTAAAGGTTATATGTATTTTGTTAAAGTACAAGAACAACATACAAAGTTTAGTATCCAAACGTAGTAAGGTGATATACCTCTTCAACTGAAGTTAGTCCAAACTATGTAAGTAGTATTAGAAAATGTAAGCACTGTAAAACTGGCCACCAACGAAAGGAACTGATTAAATCGTTATGCAGATACAAAACACAAATTAGTTTAATTATTATACAGTTTTTGTCTCGACTCTGCTGCATATATATCCTATGATGAATATATGATGATGCATAGATACTAGGGTTATTATTATATTATTATATTATACTATACAGATGACAAAACTAAAAGTCCTGAGAAAAGGCCTTGTTTCGCATAAAAAAATCCAGACATTTTGTTGCAGTTTTAGAAATTTTTTTTTAAACGTACTTAACAGTTTTATTATTAACGTTTTTATACACTGCGGATCTCGGGGTTTATTTTTACTTACCTACTTTTGCTGCCAGTCTTCTTAATAGCGGTTTATAGCAGATCTACCGATGACAAAAAATAGGCTAATTTAAAAGTTTGACTTCTTTACGAAATATATGGGAAAAGGTTTTAGCGATTTCTGACATTTCTAGTACTCAAACCTCAGTCGGTCCAGTAGAGACTTTTGATCCTTATAAGAAACAGAATCGATTGGCATCAAAAAATGTTTTTGTGTAAAATGGCCATTTTCTTGCTGACTGTAAATTTTTTCCAAATCTGTAAATGCAGTTCAGAATACTTTAACAATTTATGAATAGTCTCCTAAAAACGTTTTCCTGTAACAATAACGGTTAAGGTCAGGTACCTTTACTATCCCGTCTCAAAAATTCGCCCTGAGTATATAATACTTCTCAGGACAAGTCCTGAGATATGTTAACCCTATCAGATCCCCAACTAGGTCCGCACTATGACAACCTGATGACTGATATACACACCCCGACACGGTTCAAACAGACATGTTCATGCTTAAAACTTTTGACCTTTCCGAAGATCGAACCAGTGACTCAGAAGGCAGGGCTTCTTTCTACCAACTGCGCCAATCGGCCAGTCTGTATATGAAACATTGGTTCTGCTTTTTTTGCGTTTCAAACCTAATGTGTATCACTAGAGCTCGAACATTGTGAAATTGTATATTTCATCTTCAGTCTTCACCATATAAAGATTATAATTATTTTAGTTGGTAAATATCTACAGATACAGCCAAATAATGAATAAATCATTTGGTACAAATTAATTCATATCTCGGCCGATTGTATTCGTATAAAACTCTGTTTACACAGCCACTTAATCCGTCGTTCACAAAAACAACTCAACAATAATTTGGCAAAAGATAAGTTTTCACAGCACTAGTAATGGATAAATGTAATTATCACAACACACTTATAAAAGCAAAAGTTTGCGAGTGTGTTTGTTGCTTCTTCACGCTCAAACGGCTGGACCAGTGTTGATAAAATTTGATATGTAGGTAGATGAAGCGCTGGGAGATTCTTAGATACTTTCATCATCATCATCATCCATTACCAAGCGGACGCAGGCTCGTATAAATATAAAACGAAAATTTTAATTTGAAATTATGTCATAAAATATTTTGTTCTGTAATTGGTCACTTAAATTTGCAGTTGGAGAATTGACCGTGTCACGTAATAAATTACTATCATATACAACATGGTATATAAATAAATAAAAAAAAAAAATAGTAAGTATGAAAACTATAGTGATTACCACACATTATTCTAATATAAAAACGTCGTACTTAAACCGACATAATAATACTAAGTGAGTGCAGTCGGTATCTTTATATTAGTGTAATAATAAGTGTACATTATTACATTCGATATTGTATCGAATTTGCCCTTTAATCCGATTTATCTTTTTGTAGTTTGTACGGAACCCTGGCGCAATTCAGATCGCACTTGTCCAGTGTCGTTTAATTCCACATCTCTGTTGTATACTTTGACGACACGAATACCGTCCCAAAAATTATCTATGGTAAGCCTAAGCCTAATCAGAGTTTGAAATTGTTATACCTACACTACATTTAAAAGTACTGGACCTATTCTCAGACCTATTGAATATAAACACAACATGTTATAATAATCGGGCCGTTTTGGAGGAGTTCTGTTACAAATACTGTGAATTATTTTTAATTAATATTAGATTAGTTTTTATCGCCTCGTCTGTAACATTGCACTAAGCAAGACTGTTTATTTCAATCAAACTACATAATTAATATTTTTATTAATAATTAATGTATCTTACAACCTGTACGTATCAGCGTGTATACTTTTACGATTCGCCTGCAGCGCACATTGTATTATAAGATGGAGAATGAAATAAACGAGTAAGAGCACAGATACACGAGCAGCTTAGCTTGAAGCAGTCAGTATGGACTGCTTCAAGCTGCAACTGCACAGTGAACTACAGTCTTCTACGTAGACACATACTCGAAAGCACTCAAGCAGTTGCAAATGCTTCGCGCGGTTGGCGGTCAAGCAGCCGCCAGGCATAAACGGACTGCTCGAGCGCAGTTACCCCCACCCGCGCTCTTCATTCCACGTTGCGCGCGCTTCTCGCCCCCGAATTGATATTGTCACTTGTTGAGCAGTTAATACCAACTGCTCGAGCAGTTATCAATGGCAGCTTCAAGCTGTTGACTATGACTGCGAGAGCGGTCCGTGTATGTTGATCACTGTCTAACTGCAGCAGTCCGTGTATGTCGGCTAGCGAAAATAATTATGTGGTACGTGGTAATTGGTAACAATTGACGATAGCATACATACTGATGAAAAGAGTAATTGTGGATAATTGTGTAAATGAACAGTTTTAACGGTTGCTGACCTTGCGGTCTTAACAACGTCATGGGATGATAATAAATAAATTGTATATTATCCATATATATGTGAATTTTTCTCTCTATAAATTTCAATGTTTAAGTTGGACGAGCCATTTAGCACACGGGCGAAGCCACGGAGTTCGGCTAGCATATTTTAAAATATACTCTTATATAACAACAGTTCAACCTATGCGAGTATATTAAAGAAAATAATGTTAGAACTAGACACATAATTAAGTATATAAGTAGGTACTTATTTGTGATGCGTTTTTTACAAAACCCAGGGGATAAAATGGTTGCTTAATTTTTTTTTATGTTATTCAATTAAGAAAAACTACGCTTACGGAAAATGATATAAACATTCATTTAATTGTTCTATCTGATGTCACTTATAATCACAAACTTATGAATTAAAAAAGTAAGAAAGCATGAAAATTAGAAAACATCAATTTGGGTTTTGTTATAAACTATAGTCGGAGTATTCTTTAGTCAAAGAGTCGTTTGTCTTAATCAGGCATTTTTGGTTAATTTTGAAATACATTAATAGGTTTCGACGTTTCATTATATATGTTTATTAAAATTCGACTAAAACGTAAGTATATGCAGTGATTTTATTAGTATAATAGTTATTTCATTTGCAAAGTATATCACATGAATGTATAGTTTATGAATGGTTTTCATTTAAAGTTATTTGTTTTGAATTTCGATCAAAAGTTTATTATAGTATATGTATGGTATACGAAATGAATGGTATATCATAAGTTGTTAGTTTTTATTTGTTATATTTTAATAATCGAACATATATTACTTACCCGTTGTTGTACAGTTCATTAAATAATGTACACGTACCTATATCCATCCATCCTACATTTATGTTTATTGTGTATTAGCTGTGTGAAAAATATCTCATGCAGGTATGTTTAAAAATACTACGTAGACATAATTTATTTAAATTAGTATTACATTTATTTATATTATGAGTTATACTTTGTTTAATTGTCGTTTATTTGTATATTATTGTAATAATTTGTTTATTAGTTTGTTATATCCCAGTGCACCCCTGCACTCACTATACCTTACCAGAGTTGCATAACCGTCAATACGTCACCATCTTTAGAGCGATCGGACACCCTTAATGTTAGTTAGTCCATAAGGATTTTATGTAATAATTTAAATTAAACATAGAGTTTAATAAATCGTGGTTTTTTATAACCTCAGTAGCCACCTAGCATAATTAGTTCAATACATGTGTAATCATTTTTCGCCTGAGACACAGGTTTACCTAGTTCAGGCATAGTGTAATTTATCATTGGATTAGAATTAGTTCCATGATGTCCACCTTAGCTCTAAAGTAATAAATAAATATTTAATATTATTATATATGCTATTATTATTTATTATGACTATCTGAAGTTAAAATAAAGAATATATTTGAAAGCCGTCTCCACAGCAAGCTAGCTGCTGCAATGCGCGTCTGCATGCAATTGGTCAAGCAAACGGGCAGAACACGAGAGTCAATACTTACGGACGTCAGTGCATTTTCTTTCACTATTTGTTTTTCTATGACAGGCAAGCATTTGCCCACAGTCTCAGCGTGTGTCTAGGTGTGCCTTACTATAGAGTAAATGGTGACTATTACTCGGCTAAGAATTCGAGCCTTTGATAGTTCTAACTTCAGGCAAATTCTAGTCTATAGAATTGAGTTGAGTTGCTCAAGTAATTACTTGTTCATAAATACGGCTGTAAGTAACTTTGTTCGAAGTGTGTAATCTAGCTAGATTGGTTTAAAATTGATACGTAACCGACAGAACCCATTAGTTTAACATTGCACTCGGGCCCCAAGAAATAATAAGTTTTATTCCGGACAACGCACATCATCATAATATACAATAATAATAACAGTAATTTACAGTATTTACCCGAAGGAAAACACGTTGGGGAACAATTCGCAATGCTGCGCGTCAAGAATGAGTCCCGTCACAGCAGAATGCTGGGAACAAAAAGATGACCCCAGCGCTGGTTTTCGGAAAGAACTCAAGATTAACATCACGAACGTAGAACTAACAGTGAAATTAAACTACATACTATGAGTCACAGAAAAGTGAGAAAAAGCAATTAAAAATAAACTAAGTAACTGCTAAAATTCATTAGGTACGTAGGTATGCATTACATAATAATTAAATATCTATGCCTACTGTATTGTACACAGAGAGAACAATATTATACACCTATGTATTATTATATGAATTATTACTTGCTTGAGAATACTGCTACAATGTAGCAATGTACATTGTCATGCTGCCATAAAAAGAAAAAGACTGAATGAATACAATACATAAACTAAATCTATCGAGTTACATACCTACATAACCTAACGTTTGGGTAGGTAAGTCATAAAAAAAATACTTAAAAAAAGTGTCAGGTAAACCGTTACAAAATAATTCAACTTAAATGGTGTTTAAATGTAATTTAAGGCGCGCTCGTACCCTGATTAAAGAAAAAGCAGAATTTTTAAACACCTAGTGTAACGAAACAGATCGATAGTATATTATGAAAAAAATAAAAAGGTTAGAAAAGGAATAGGAAAAGAGTAATAACCGAATAGAATTCATAAATATAACTCTCTTTCAGCAGAAAACATCCTGAATAGGTCCCCTAAAATAAACTTTCACGTCCAAACTCTCAGAATTTTCAGCGATAACACTATATTTTTTTTAGGTAATACTTAGCCAACGTATAGTACTAAAGTTATAACCAGCAGTTTTTCCAATTGTGTTAGTATATATCGAAAATATATACTAATATATAAAGAAAACGTACAAAATTAACGCATTTTCGCGTTACATCGTCCAATCTAACAAGCGATTTTCAACCTTACGTAAAGCATCGTAAATTATTTTAAAATTGGGATTGGACCGCGTCTTAACATACATAAAGAATGATCATACAAGGTGATATTTTTTTAAGATATAGGGCTATTGCTTAGTTTAGATTAGAGTTCGCCGGTAATATATTTATTTTGTACAAACAATTAATACTAGATTACCTCGTCATTTAAGTAATAATGTTTAGTACATAATTTTTGTGGCCATAAAACATTTTGTATATTGAAAATTATTAATAAAATAAAATTAAAAATATTAAAGAACACGGATAATTTTCAGGAGACACGCTGTCGGTCTAGTGCTCGACGAGTCAACATCTCCTGAGGATGCCTCGTGTAGAGGCGAAACACGTGTCGAATCGTTTTTGGTTTATTTGGGTTTTCTTGTGTGTTTTTTGTTTTGTATTCTTCCTATTAAGCAGTTTGTGCGGGAGGGAGGGACACCCCCAAATAGGCCAAAATCATTGTTTTTTCAGCGGAAGTGTCACTAAATATTTTCAATATCATTTTTTTTATTAAATAACCCCCTTTTTGTTTTAAATTAACTATTTAAATACATATTTTCACACCAAGTTCAAATACAATTTTTTTTCCATACAAAGTGTCATCCTCTTTTCAGGCCTCTAATTCGTTTAATATCTTCATCCCTGTCAAATATATTAAGAAACACCATGTGTTATGTGGCCACTAACCTAATCCAACAATACGCACTGGGCCCGCGTGGTGGAATATGGCCCAACTCTCTGAAAGGAACGCTCGAGTCCCAGCAGTGGGAACAAAATGGGCTGATTATGATAAGATGATGATGTGTTATTTGAAATGAACTATGTATATACGCATCGCCCATCGTGAGGCGCATTACATCTGCCTCCACACAACTACATGACGACCACGACCGCTCTGTCAACAGCTAAACGACTGAGAAGAGTTCGTTTAATATCTTACAGAAACACAGAAAAAAAACATGTAATAGGTTCTCCCTACGACATTACATTTTGACGCTACAACGTGCTGAATTCACATCACGACTCTGAGTCATCCTCTAAATTTTAAAAGAAGACACATCGTCTTCTCTCATTTTAGGTCCCACTTTGGCTATAATTTTTGTTTTTATTTAACAAGTATTAATTCGTTTAATGGAAATGGGGGGTAATGGGGTGGACTGATCAGATCAAATCTGCGGTGGAACGTAAATGACTGCGAATAGAGGAGAGGGGGATGGCATGACATCGTGAGGCGCATTACATCTGCCTCCACCACAACTGCATGACGACCATGACCGCTCTGTCAACAGCGAAACGACTGAGAAGAAGAAGAATCTATAAAAAAATTGTCATACCGATAAGTTCGAAAATAAAAGATTTCATATAAACGTTGTCACTAATTTTCACCCCCTTGATGAATTTCGAAAAACCATTTCTTACTAGTTCCGTTTCGTAGTAGTTTCTAATTACATCTTCATAGTTCGCTTTCGGAAACAAGTACAATTTGAAAAATTTAATACCGACTTCCATTCTATTCAGTTATTGGAGTGTAACTCAAAAACTACTGGACCGAATTTGATGAAATTTAAATGGGACCGCACGGAAGTATACTCTATCAAACAAAAAAGTATCATTTAAATCGGTTTATAAACGACGAAGTAAAACACATAAAAAAAATGATATAGGGTAGAATTGAGAAACCTCCTTTTTTAAAGTCCTTTTTTTTAAGCTTGAACATTATACTGCTACGAAGCAATAGGTATATCAAATCAAATCAAACATATATTTATTTCCTCCTAACAAAAGGTTGGTAAAAAACAATTTAACATACACACATCAACATGGTCTAGGGATATATAAAACTTTTTGAAATAACTTAAAAAGTACTGGCCTTACAAAAAAAAACTATTGATGACAGATTATAAAAACAGAGAGTGCGAATCGGTTATCCAGTAACCCAGTCGAAAGTTATGAGGTAACATTTTTTTTAAATACAGTCGAATTGAGTAACTCATCCTTTTTTTGGAAGTCGGTAGATAAAGACAGACGCTTCTCTCACTCTGTCAATAATATGTATACATACTCGACGTACCTACTTATAGTGACGGTTCCAATATCATTAGATACCATTATAATTTCCTTTAGAATGGAAACGCCGCAGTATATGATTGACGGACAAAACAAACGTACGACAATAGACCTGGAGCCCAATTCTACTATTTCACGTCCAACAATGTCAAAGTCAAAGTCAAAATCATTTATTAATTATTTTATAATGTACTTTAAAGACTACCGCCGCGTTCCAAAATATATAGAGCCTACCGAGAAGAAGGGGCAAGAAACTCGGGGCCATTCTTTTTACATAGATGTTTTTACAATGTTTTTACTTAGGTACTACAAATATTAGCTCCAGTGTGTTGCCTTACAAAAGAGAACATAATAATGGTATCAGTAGGGCAAGACACGCTACACTTTGACATCTTAGTACACGAGTAGATAGATCCTGGAGTGATCAGTCCCAAGCTGTTTTATCCTCCAAGTAATCCGAAATTTTGTAATAATCTTTTTGACAGAGTTTAGTTTTTAGTTTTAATAGTAATTTTAAACTTATTAATAGGCAAATCTCGGATAACATTGGGAACTTTATTATAGAATCGTATACATCTATTCCGTTCTACTAGTTCTAGACACTAATTAAACGTAATTTTAAACACCACTATAAAATAATTTAAAGTAGTGTTTACAATACATATAAATGTAGGGGAGACCGCGGACAGAAGTAACGGCGGGTTGATAGTAACAAACGCTCCGTAGCCTTGTCCAATAGCCGGAACGACGCACGCGACCATTGGTTGCTAGCTTGCACCGCGCATGAGTTCAGTATCCGCGCCCGCGTATATTGGTGTCAATTTTTAGGTCGCAAAAACTAAACTAGAATAATTTGACAGTACAAAACATGAACCACGCTTTTTATTTCAAATTTAGTCCTATTAAATTAGGTTAGTTTAGTTTTGGGGACTTTCGAATTGACACCATGTCACATACATCTTAAATCCCACGTTGTGCCATTTAATAGGCCTTATTTTTATAGTTGTTTGGAATTAAGAAGCATTTTTTTTATCTAAGATCGACTAATAATCATCAAAACTGATTATCGACTGAAAAGAAACATGAACCTCAAGTTATTCTTCTGTAAAAAGTTATTTATTTTTGTACTAAGGTCTCCTGCGCTAAGATGGCCCGTGTTTTTACATAATTGTATAAAATTTCGAAAAAGTTATTAATGAGTTTAATAACATCCACGATGTAGCTTATATATATGACAAAGCAATAGTGTGTTCCTTTGTTTGTTATATGTAAAATACGTAGCTACGAATAACGTTTTATTAAACATGGACTGTAGGCCATCTTAGAAACATAGCGACCCATCATGGCCCGCAATAAAAATCTCAATATTTACGTTAAATTTACGACTTTTTCATATTTTTAAATAAATAATAACATTTTAAAGCAATCAAATTTAAGTTAGAAGACCTTGTATTCTTTATTAACAATTTATAAAGAGCTGGGCCATCTTAAATTTATCAAAAATAAAAAAGGTTTAAAAACAAAAATTGTTTAATTAAAACTAAACAGTTTTCCGTGGTGTATAGTTTTATAACTAGTTTTTATAATTAAACGAATACGAAGCTGAATTCGGATCATTTATTTTGAAACGTATTTTAGGTGGGCCTTCATAGGAATATGATATTTTTTATTGTGAACTTACCTATAAAAAAATAACAACGGCGTTTTTTTAATACTTTGAACTGTCTTTATCAAGCATTTAACTATGTAACTATGAGATCTATAAACAACAACAACAATTAAAATAAAACAGTGGGCTCTTCAATCAACATCAAAAATGACTGACTGAGATGGCCCGGGCCATCATAAGTCATTATGGATCGGGCTATCATAGGGATATTTCACAGATGTAGGTAAAGACAACAAAAATATACAATGATATGATAAATTAAACTTACTTACATAAAACTCGATGCTAGAAAGATTGTTCTTTAAAGTCCACTCAAAAAACAACTGAATTTGCACTTTTAAAAGTCAAAATGGAAAAAAGTTGGTCGAAGTATTGTTATAACGGGCACGATTTTTTGGACGTCCAAGCCTAACTGACGCGCGATTTCTAAATGGCGTCTCGCGCGTTATTGTTCTAAGTTGCCATTTTGTGTACGGGTGTGTTCGGAGATTACCATGGAATCTGATAATTTTTGTGTTAGTGGAAGTTCGTTTTATAGAGAGTGCGCTATCTTAAGCACTGGGCTATCTTAGCGTTGGATACCTTATATAACTTTAAAATAATTCATTTGATATAACGTTGTGTTTATTATTGTTATTGTAACATAAGGGAGAATTTATACGTTGTTACTTTCGACCCACGCTCTGTTACTATCGCCCTGGCCATGGGGTCGAAAGTAACAATCTCCATTTTTTTTGGGAAGCTTAATAATTTTGAGAAACCATGACATATTATATAAAATAATAATGTACATTTATAGACCATAAACGAAAGTTTATTGTGGCTATAATTATTTTATCACAAATGTTATTAATAACGAGAAATCTGGCATGGAATACAAACTGTTACTTTTGTCATATACATAAAAACCAATATGATTATCTATCGAGCTAACAGAATATAAAGCTGCGTCCACATTTGTAACATTTTACCGAACATTATCCCGTGACCGTATCAGAACCGCGTGTCAGCAGTGCAAGTGTACCGTAATAGTCGTTAAATTTGTCGAGTCCCTAAGATCGATAAATTTAACGCATCGTATCGCCCCTAGCAATTATGGCAGTCATATCGACGACTTATACGATCGCCAAATTGTCGACAGTATATAGATTATTACGAATTGTTTGCATTCCACAATGCGTTGTTCTATCATTTGAAGATTTCTACGAGCATTTCGATTTTCTACGAAAGAAGGCCGAAGTCTATTTTTTATTGAACACTAGCTGCGCTCCGCGGTTACACCCACATGGTGATGGATGATGACGATGTTGATGAAAATTATTCTATGAGTTAATTTAACGCCCCATCTACCTCCATGTCAAATTTCATCAAAATTGGGTCAGTCATTTGAGCGTAATAGAGTATAACAAACATCCATTCATCCATAAACACAAACTTTCGCGTTTATTATATTAGTAAGATCAATCGCAACTAAACAATATCCCCATTCCCGTCGCCTCTATAAGATATATCAAGGTCATTTTCAAATCTGACAAATTATCGTTAAAATCGATTAAATAGACGATCTCAAGCGTAATTTAACAGTTCCATGATCAGGTTATCGTTATTATCGTAAAAGCTTATCGATTTTGTCTACCGATCGCTTAATTTTGTTACTTACTTGCAATGATCGACTAAACATCGATAGAGCCCGTTTTCTCGAAATATGACGATCGGTACGTGTTTTGTTAGGCGAATAATTGTCACAAGCTGCAGTTACAGTTCAATCCATTCCGAACTGACAGCACAGAATGTACGGCAAGACAATGTACGGAGTTACGGTCTACTAGTCCGGTCCATTGTGGACGCTGGTCTGTGTACTGACACGACTCTAAATTACGTGTTACGAGCCAATCCATAGAAAGTCGGTGTTTTCAAAGGATATTACTATTGTCTGCGTGACCAGGAGACGTCCACACTTGCGTTTATGACACGTGTCGAAGTACGCCAGATGACACGGATACAGACATGGAGTAGGAGTGGATCACGTCATGACGTGTCCCATACGTCATGCATACGACTGCGTGGCATGGCACGAACCATGCGTCTACTCTTGTCAAATTTCATCGTAAATGGTTTGTGCCGTGCCAGCACAATCCTGGATCGTCCACGCTTAGCGTAACATGTCTTGTACGATGCCACGTAGTCCGGTTTGTTGTCATGTCACAAGTGTGGACGCACCCTAACGTTTTGATCGATGGTTGGCGTCAATAGAAACGTAACTGCAGCTCTATAGTAGCTCTGCCATGAGTTGGCAACATAAATGTCATCTATAGTCGATACTCGATCTCGCCTACCTATTAAGCTTGTGATTGGCGTACTCGCTGTCAATTTTAGCTCTACAATTGACCGCAGGGTGGCGCTTTTTATTTTTTCATATATTTTTTTGCGGCAGTCGATAGCGAGCATTGATTTGTTTCAATGTTGTAAACTCATGGTAGGCCTACTGTTTTTCAATAGCAGATTATAAAGATGTTCGTTCATTACACAAAAAGGTATTTCTTCATTTCTGCAGACAATTAGTCTGCAGAAATAACTATCTATCTATTAGGAACGTAACTATCAGTTAGCAGAAAGTTTTGATCGATCGCTTGCGTGAACAGAAACGTAACTGCAGCTGGCTGGACTTTTGCAATTTCAGGCAGAAAAATACACATCCCCGGGCGGGATTCCGGGAAAATCCGTGTCAGACGCCACGACCACTACGCCACCCAGGCATACCGTCTGAACATCGAATTATAACTCTCTTTTTTTACTTTAACCGTCGTTGAAGCTAGTTATTCAATAGCAGAATAAACGAATAGGTAAAAGCCATCGTTCAGCTATGATTCGCGGTTGCAGTTGGGGCAAAATTTAATTAGTAGAATCGGCCCTTATCATTGTACATAATACACATGTCTGATGTAACAATTGCATAGAATTGTTAAACCTTCATAAAAAGTAGTAAATGTGTTCAAAGACATAACACATTTAGCCTTCAGCTAGACCTGCCGCCTTATTGTCTAACTTGAATGAAAATGAAATGTCACTTCATCTCATTTTTTTTCTTCTATAGCCATGACGCGACCAGCGTATTGTGCCAGTGCTTCGAGTTTCATTTTGCATTGGATTGATAAAACATGACGTAAACTTGTATTTCTATATTTTTTTTACTTCATTCTCATTCCAGTTGATGGTTCCAGCCAATATAATAATAATATAATATAATATAATATTTATTTCAAGTAAATTAACTCATAGTTTCACAATTCAAATTACATTACAAAAATTACAATACACATATTACAATTAGTTACAACTTAAATACTAACACCACTTCCTACCCATTAAAATATAAAAACAATAATCATTCTAGCTACATAAAAATAAAATTTGAAACAAGTAATTTAGTAATTAAAATGGCACCCTATAAGATCTATGTGTAACGTGCATTCCGCAGCAGTGAGCAATGTAAGGGCAGTCGAGCCTGTCCGCGAGCGCGGCCAGCATGCTGTTAGTACTCCCCCGCACCCGCCGCACCAGCGAGCCGCATCTCTTTCGCATTGTTGCGTAGAAGCAATCAACGCGCGCTTCCGCAAACATTGTAGATGCGCTGCAATAGCGGGGGAGTCCCACCAGCATCCTGAACGCGTTGTTGAACTGGACACGGAGGGCGTCGTACGATTTTTGTGTATAGCTAGCCACAAGCTGCACGTGTAGAATGTAGTGCAGTAAGCCCTGAAGAGAGTTATTTTAACGTCTGTAGAACATCGTGCAAACCTGCGGATCACCATATTGGCTCTAACCGCTAACGCCCTCCTCTCCCGTTCAATATCAGTGTCGTCCTTCAGGGTAGGTGTGATTAAATGGCCCAAGTATTTGAAAACTTCCACTCTTTCTAAATGTGATCCGTTTAGTTTAATAGGTGGCATTTCCGTTACCTTTCTCGGCCCACCCTGAAAAACCATACACTGACTTTTTACATTATACAGCAGACCGTGGTCCACAGCATAACCCTCACAAATACTCAGCAGCTTTCTGAGTCCACAGACCGAGGCGCTCAGCAGGACCATGTCATCCGCGTAGCTTATGTTATTGAAACATACGCCGTCTATGTGACAACCGACATGCTGCCCGCTGAGCGCCTCGATCAGCCCGTTAACGTACAGGTTCGTACAGGTTTTCGGGGGACTATACTGCTCGCGTCCGTAGGATTTAGCCCTCGATGTTCTACACGTGTCCCCTGGGTGGCGCCAAAAGAGCAGTACTTTTTCAGGTGGTAGGCTTAGGCCGCGGCGTGTTACCACCCACCAGACAAAGCCATGCCGCCAAGCGGTCGCGTTACGGCATGATGTTTGGTGAAGCCATTATGGGAAACGGGTCGGAAACAGTTGCGCTTATTACTATAGCTGGTCGTGATACATTGAGGGTAAATTTACCTGGCAGCCAATCTTGGAGAGCAGCGGGATCCGAGGCACGGTTCTCCGCTGGCCGACCGCAGATAGTTGGGGGCCCAAGTAGTGAGCCAGCCACTCATGAAAGGCTGCCTCGCCATCTCGCGAAAAATCCTGGAGGTGCGCCATCGTGCTGGTTGGCGACCAGACGAGAGGTCCCGATGGACACCTCTAGGGGGGCTCGGGCGTCCCCGCGGTCTCCAGGATTGGTTTCCATAGGGTGGAAAAGCCTAAATTGTGTCACGGGTTGATAATATGCGCCTCGTTTTCACTTCCGTTTCCCTTTACCTATCTTCACTCCCCAAAAAATGAAAGGCAACAAAAACAGAATAAAGGTCCAACAGCGGAAGCACGTCCTCTCTCTTCAAGTGCACCTCTCAAACATTCGAGGATTGCACTCCAATATCGACTCAGTCCACCACCATCTTGAGACCGCAAAACCGCATATTCTGTTCCTCACGGAGACGCAGATCAAATGCCCAGCTGACGCTGCATACCTTGCCTACCCGGGCTACTTTCTTGAACATAGCTTTAGGGCCAGAGCAGGAGTTTGTATGTATGCTCGCGATGACATTTGTTATCGACGTCTCCGTAACCTTGAAGACCCCAAATTTTCCGTCATGTGGGTTCTGGTGGACAACGGCATGGAGAAGATACTTTATGCTAGTGTCTACCGTTCGCACAGCGGAGATGAGGAGACAACCAGGCTCACAAACTACCTCAGTGAGGCAGCTGACGTGGCCCAACAGAGGTATCCTTCTGCTCAATTAGTGCTTCTGGGGGATTTCAACGCCCACCATCAAGACTGGCTATACCCATACCAGAGCACAGACCACGCTGGTCGAGAGATGCGTAAGCTTGCCTTGACGCTAGACCTCACTCAGCTGGTCCAAGGAGCTACAAGGATTCCAGATGTTGATGGCCACACAGCCAACTGCTTGGACCTTCTGCTGACAACAGATCCAGACCGCTACTCGGTGTCGGTTTCATCACCCTTGGGTAGCTCCGACCACTGTCTGGTGAAGTCTGTGTCGGTCTACTCCCCGCCCGATTCCAGCCCAAAAGGCACCCGGCGGGTGTGGCGATACAAGTCTGCAGATTGGGATGAGATGCGTATTTTTTTCTCGTCTTATCCTTGGTGGAGGGTTTGTTTTTCTTCTAGCGATTCCTCAGCTTGCGCGGATGCTGTGACAGAAGTGTTACGACAGGGTATGGAATATTTCATTCCATTTTCTGACATCTCGCTGTCCAGCAAAGCTCGACCATGGTTTAATGCCAAATGTGGAGATGCAGAAGCGTCAAAACATGAGGCCTACTTAGCCTGGGCTGATGCTCGAACCCGCAAATCTAGAGATGTACGTGAGAAGAAGAAAGCATTTAACCTTGCCGCCAAGTCCTGCAAAAAGGCTCTCAAGATGGCTCGCTTCGACCACATACGCCGGACAGGGAACAAACTTGCTTCTTACCCTTCGGGTAGCAAAGCGTTCTGGTCCCTGGCGAGGTCGATCGAAGAGAACTTCTGCCGTCCCTCACTGCCTCCTCTGCTGAAACCCGACGGCTCACTAGCGCATACGGCTGAAGAGAAAGCAAATTTATTTGCCACTCTGTTTGCAGAGTCTTCACGTCTAGATGCTGGTAATGCTGTACCTTCTAGTCTGCCAAATTGCGGGACGGTAATGTCAGAAATCCGCATTCGACAGTCTGAAGTCCGCAAAGCGTTGCGCAATCTAGACGTGAACAAAGCTAGTGGTCCAGACGGTATACCAGCTGTAGTCTTGAGGATGTGTGCGCCAGAGTTGACTCCTGTATTGACTCGCCTCTTTCGCTTGTCTATGACGACTGGTCAAGTGCCAAAGTCCTGGAAGCTTGCAAACGTGCAGCCCGTGCCCAAAAAAGGTAGTCGCGCAGACCCTGCTAATTACAGGCCTATTTCAGTCACTTCCGTACTATGTAAGACGATGGAACGTGTACTGAACCACAGGCTCCTGGCATACCTAGAAATGAACGATCTCCTCAGTGACCGACAATACGGATTTCGCCGAAACCGGTCTACTGGGGATCTTCTAGCGTATGCCACTCACATCTGGAACTCAGCCATCGAGAACCACGGAGAGGCGCTTGCTGTCTCTCTCGATATCTCGAAGGCTTTTGACAGGGTCTGGCACGATAGCCTCATTAGCAAGCTTCCTTCATACGGCCTTCCCACTGGTTTGTGTGTCTGGATTTCAGATTTCTTGAGGGATCGGTCGATCCGAGTAGTCATCAATGGCTGTTCTTCCGCCCAATTGGCTATAAATGCCGGAGTCCCCCAAGGATCAGTACTCTCCGCAACACTTTTTCTGCTGCATATTAATGACCTGCTGAAACCCGGTATTTTTGGTTACGCAGATGACAGCACCGTTGTGGAGAGTTACACATCTAACGCACGAACCAGTGCATTACAAATCCAGTCTCATAGGGAAGCGATGGTTCAGCGCTTGAACTTTTCTTTGCAGGCAGTCTCCGATTGGGGCGATGCCAATCTAGTTAAGTTCAATGCTGCTAAAACCCAGGCGTGTCTTTTCTCCGCCAAACGGAGCCCTTTCCAGCTGGCTCCTACTTTCAGGGATGTGTCCGTGCCGATAAGTAACCATTTCGAGCTTCTTGGCATCTCATTAACACCAACTCTCAATTTCGGCTCCTATATCGAGTCCAA
The DNA here is from genome assembly GCA_917880725.1 of Selenia dentaria. Classification (NCBI taxonomy): domain Eukaryota; kingdom Metazoa; phylum Arthropoda; class Insecta; order Lepidoptera; family Geometridae; genus Selenia; species Selenia dentaria. The sequence continues at coordinate 3,198,429 of OU862902.1, forward strand.
AGCCCAGCTTGCCTCAAAAAAGCTTAGTGTTTTGGCTAAGGTGAGACAATACTTCACACCGGGACAGTTGCTTAATCTTTATCAAGCCCAAGTCCGGTCGTGTATGGAGTACTGTTCTCACCTTTGGGATGGTTCTGCCAAATACCAGCTGGAGACACTGGAAGCTATTGAGAGGAGAGCCAAGAGACTCATTAACGACTACCACCTAGTACGCAAGAGACTCCAGAGTCTCGAGCATCGCCGCAAAGTCGCTTGTTTATCGGTTTTTTATCGGATACATTTCGGTGAGTGTGCAATGGAACTTCACAATTTGATTCCGCCATCCCCATTCTATAATCGGACATCCAGAGATACTCAGAAGCGCCACCGCTTTATGGTGGATATTCCATTTACCCGGACGAAGCGATTTACTTCTTCGTTTATCATACGAACCGCTAGGGAATGGAACACCCTCCCTGAGTCGGTGTTTCCGGTTAAGTACGATATGGGGGTCTTCAAAACACGAGTGCATAGGTATCTTCTGGGTAAGCGCGCTCCATCATCGATCGCATCATCACTTAGCATCAGGTGAGATAGTGGTCAAGTGCTACCCAGTTCGGTATAAAAAAAAAAAAAAAAAAGGTTAAAAATTGCAGGGGAACTTAACCCCCCCTGCCTCACTCCGCACTCCAACCCGTACGGGTCCGACAACACACCCGCCCACTTCACATTGTTGACCTGGTTCCCGTACCAATACTTAAAGATGTCAATAAGTTCACTCGGCATATGTAATGATCTCATTTTCTCCCACAAGATGTCATATGAGACGAGGTCAAATGCTTTTGAAAGGTCGAGGAAGCAAGCATAGACAGGTGTCTTTCTCTCTGTATAGTATTTGACAGCACTCTTCATACACAATATCGCAGTTTCTGTGGACAGTCCCGGCCGGAAACCGAACTGATTGTCGTGCAACTGTAGGTATTTATTTAATTGTGTATTAAGAATGCCGTCAAACATCTTTGCAATTATCGTCGCCAAGGAAATAGGCCTGTAGTTGGTTATATCTGACAAGTCTCCAGTTTTATTTTTAACTACCGGCACGACATTCGTTTTCATTAATTCAGTCGGTAGATACGAGTGCGATATACAGAAGTTGTATAACATAGCTATCACTCTGCATATGTGTGGTCCTGCATGTAGAATATGCTCTATACTCAACCCATCATGACCAGGGGATTTGCCCTTTGAAATGGATTTTATCGCCCTGGTTACATCCCTGGCCGTGATTCTGGTTTCAACATATCCGCCACATACAGTCCCCCCACTCCCCCTGTTGTTTTCTGATGTTGACAGCCCTAATGGCGATTTAACGACAAAATGGTCTTTAAATTTGTCAGCGATACATTTCAAGTCATTAGCCCCGTCCACGCTCACAGGGAGACCAGGCCGACTTTTCAGACAATTAGTTTTCTTCCAAAACCCACTGAAATCCTTCGCAGAGTGCTTAGAGGCAAGTATATCCATTTTTAACTGGTCTTGATGAGTTTGACACCACTTTAGACGCGATTTGAATATTTTCCTTTTCTCACACATTTTACTATAGATGTCACCAGTAGTTGGACTACCATACATTAACCATTCCTGAAAACTCGCCCTGGCCGCCCCGTGACTATCACTAACGTGTTTATTCCAACCTATAATGGGTTTATATCTACGTTTCACCCGTTCATGCTCCCCTCCTCGACTCACAGATGACAACATTAGTGCGAGTACAATATCAGAATATAGCTTATCAATTACATTAGCGTGAGAACAATCACTACAGTACCGATCACTACAATTTTGAAACTCACTTGGGAAGTCAATCGTTCTAAGACGCTTATGGCATTCAGTTTGATATAAAGTAATTTGTTCTGTAGTTCTTTCCCCCCAAATAGCTTTATTGGTAGTTACATCGACATTATTTGTTACAGGCGTCAAACACTCTAAATTACATTCACATACAAGAGGGAAGTGGTCAGACCACAACACGTCATACTTGACATACACGTTACACACAGACACAGCAGCTGATTGCGAGACAACACAATGATCTAGCCAACGTTTCGACCCACAAACTTGATCTACATAAGTAAATGTACTCGAAGTCAAGCCTAAATGATTTACATCAACAGGTAGCCATTTAAATTCATCACAGCAAATACTCAACTCCTTATAAAATAATTCACCGGGATGAGCATTAAAGTCCCCTAGTATAAAAATAGGTTCGTTTTCGTACTCACTATTTATAGCACTTATAGTTCCAATGCAGTCCGTAAACGTCGTCAAGTTTTTCGATTTATTTGTCGGCATATATACACACACAACTACAAATGCACTATCTTTTGTATTAATACGTATAGCGCACACTCGCGGATTGTAGCAATTAATCACAGACACACACGGAAAGATCCGTGTATCCCACAGTAACGCTGTTCCACCAAAAACCCGGCCAACAAGCAACGTTGACGTGTCTACCGGAGATGTACCCGTACAACTGAACCTGCTATCGATGCTATTCAGATAAGCTAATTCCTCCGGAAGTAGCCAGGTTTCTTGCAGCGCTATCACCGCACACTCGTCACATAAGCGTCGTACATCGGCCAGTGCGCGTTTTACATTTTTACAGTTATAACTGGCTAACTTATAAGTCGTACTACCCATTATTTGTGTGCAATGGGCCGTTTAGCGCAGACATATCCGTCTGTCGATTTTTAAAATGAACAAAGCGTCTAAATATGATTCCCGCTGGCCATATTTTTTCGTCTAGAAATAAAGATACTTTCGCCTCAGACACAAAAAATTTGTAGGCCTTGTGATCTAGCATTTTTTTTGTCATAATTTTTTCTAGAGTTACCCTCTCATGAGTTTTCATTTTTATGTACTCAATAATGTCAGATTCCAAGGTATCTTTGTGTACATTCGTGATGAATATAGGTATCTTCTTATCTGCGGCTTTGAACGACGATGATGACGACTCTGCTTTACCTATTTCGCCCAAATACCTATACTTTGGTTTATTTTTCCGTTTTTTTACCATTTGCCAGGTGTTGTTATCGTCATCGTTATTACTTGGTACGATGTTCGACTCGTTCGACTTCAAACAATTTTTATCTTGTTGCTCCTGCGCAGACGTAACTGGTACAGTACAAGTGATCGGTGACAAATGTACAGCCTGAGCCGCCGGGGCCACACAAACTGCGTCGCTGCATACATAACTGCCGGTCAGAGGCAATGCTGCGACCGGTACTGTCGCGGCCGACAGTGCCGTGGCAGGCAGATTCGCTTCTTTTGACACTGACGGCGAATCACTGGGTGGTTGTAGATCGTCATCTATAGTGCCATCATAGCTATGAGTCATCCCCATAGGCCCACTTTCTGGATTCCAAGCACCCCGTCTCATGTTAACAAATGCACCGGGAGTATTATTTGTAGGTGGAGGTAGCGATGCGTATTTTAAATTGTGAATATCAGACCGCAGATCTTCAATCTGTTTTACGGTAGCATACGTGTTCTTTACTTGTTAGGCTATAGGCTAGCAGAGTTTCGCCCAGATTGGGATTCAAATGTCAAATGAAGTCATGAAGTCAAATGAAGACAATAAGGCCGCGGGGCATGACTACACATGCCGAAAGATAATGTATTGATCCAGGCGTTTCTTTGTGGAAATTCATATTAATAATATTAAGACGCGCTCGTATCCTGATAATAGTAAAAAGCAGAATTTTTAAACGCCTAGTGTAACGAAACAGATCGATAATATATTATGAAAAAAAAACAAAGGTTAGAAAAGGAATAGGAAAAGAGTAATAACCGAATAGAATTCATAAATATAACTCTCTTTTAGCAGAAAAAAATCTTGAACAGGTCCACAAAAATAAACTTTCACGTCCGAACTCTCAGAATTTTCAGCGATAACACTATATTTTTTTTAGGTAATACTTAGCCAACGTATAGTACTAAAGTTATAACCAGCAGTTTTTTCGATTCTGTTAGTATATATCGAAAAATATTAAGAAAACGAACAAAATTAACGCATTTTCGCATTACATCGTCCAATCTAACAAGTGATTTTCAACCTTACGTAAAGCATCGTAAATTATTTTAAAATTGGGGTTGGACCGCGCCTTGGAAATATTTAGTGACACTTCCGCTGGAGAATATGCTTATGGCTGAGTTGCAATGTGCACCCTCCCTCCCTCCCTTCCGCATAACATGCAAATAGGAAGTAAACGGAATAAGAAACACACAAAACGCTGGGTCTAGACCGAGAGACGTCGAGCATTTTTCTTAATATTTCTTTCAATATCGTTTTGATACCGAACGGTCGGATGCCACTTCCACTTCTGCCTAAAGACAAGAGTCTTCAACCAATGTGTGTTACCAGTGATGACATATGGCGCTGAAACGTGGTCTCTTACTATGGGCCTCATAAGTAAGCTCAAAGTCGCACAACGAGCTATGGAGAGGGCTATGCTCGGGGTTTCTCTACGTGATCGAATCAGAAATGAGGAGATCCGTAGACGAACGAAAGTCACCGGCATAGCCCAGAAGATTAGCCAGTTATAGTGGAAGTGGGCAGGCCACATAGCACGCAGAACAGATGGCCGATGGGGCCAGCAGGTTCTGGAGTGAACACCACGGACCGGCAAGCGCAGCGTAGGTCGTCCACCGACACGGCGGACAGACGACCTGATAAAGGTCGCACGAGGTTGGATGCAGGCCGCTTCCAACCGGTCCTTTTGGAAAATTATGGGGCCTATGGATATCCTACGGCTGAGATGATGATGATGATGATGATCAGATGCCTGATCCACCAGCGACTTCGCTCGCTTCATCTCATTTCCTAAATCCTCCCTTAGTGGATGTTATAAAGGGGAGAGATATGTTTGTTTGTTTGAATTGAATAGGCTCCCAAATTATTACGCCAATTTGCAAAATTCTTTCACCATTAGAATCCTACTTTATCCCTGATGAACACGGGCTATATTTAAGTTTTAATTTATCATCATCAGAACGCGGGTGACACCGCGGAGCACAGCTAGTTATATATAATAATTGTAAAGCTGGACCTATGATGAGTACCTAATTTTGAGTACCAAAGTTTTGGGCGTAAAAGTGTCTACATACGACGCAACCCCGAACGCAACATGTAGCAATCTGCTGTAGTCGCGGTTGTACGTACTCTACACACGTTACAGCGGCGATCACAATTTCATTCCGCGTTGGATCGCCACAGCGTGCGCACGTGAATGAAAATGGCTCAAATGCCATCGGGTCTTGCAATTGCCTTCGCTGAGTTCGCTGAACTAAAATATGTGACAACGGTGATGTGCGGGCCTAGCACGAATAACTGCGTAAGTGTGACGTAACGTTCACGTGAAACAGTACAAACTGTCATGTATCTAGGGCACAAATAACACATAGTCAGGACGAGCCATGTAGTAGGCGATGTTATGTATGGATATCAGCATGGCGAGCGATAGCAAGGCTGCTGAGATCTGCTATGCGGTTATGGTAGCCTGGTACTATGAGGTGATGTTGCGAGGAAACTGTAGTCTATACTTACTAGGCTAACTGGCAGACAGTGTAAGTGTACCAACCAAGACGAACAGTGTGCCTAGCACGACTAACTGCGTAAGTGTAACGTAACGTTCACGTGAAACAGTACATACTGTCATGTATCTAGGGCAACTGTGACACAGATAACTCATAGTTTGTTAGCGGAAGCGTGACGCGATGACGCTTATGATAAGAATACTTTTTCGCAAACTATTTGTGCTACGGTCTGTGAACGATAATATGCACGTTATTTCGATTAATCTTTCCGTGATAATTAAAACAAAAGACTTTTGAGTGAAACCGACGTATATTTACGTCTCTTGGACGCAAAGAATTAAAGTTAAAAGATATTTGCATCGGCCCGCATGAAGCTGATGGATTGTCAACTTCGTAAGATTTTTATCGGCCCGTATAAAACTTCTAGATTGGCGAACTCGTCGCAACATATAACATTTTTGAAAGAAATATAGAAAGAAAGAATAATCATTTATTTGACACACAGGTTAAAAACAGTAATGTAAGCAACAGTAATAGCAATGTGTCAAAGAGGCCCCACCTCAGCACAAACGTCAGATGTCCGTGATCTGTGACATCTGACGCTGATTTTCAGGCAAAGCCTTGTAGGTGAATAGGTTAGAAACAATACAATATTCTACCTCCAGTCACACGACAATAAAGTACACATTTTAAAAATACAAACAAATATAATACATATAGACAGATGCTTGACAGGTTCACTTTAGTTTAATTTCATCTTAGAAACACGAACTGCACAATTAAGAATAGCAGCGCATTCGACCTTAACATACTCTATATAAATTAAAAATCTCTAATATTGTTGTCTCCGTACTTAATCTGCTCGCTGATCATGATTATTTTTAAGTTTGGCCTAAATGTGTTAATATTTTTTTATTTTCCTAATGGGTGGCGACAGATTATTCCAGCACTTCGTAGCCGCATAACGGAATCCACCTCTGAAACCTATGGTACGGTGCCAAGGTACTGAAGTTTTTCAGAAGTTTGCGTTGAAAAAATGACTAAAATTGTGAAATTTGTGATCGTACTTAAAAATGCGAACAAGGCTCTTGATTTTCGACTGTTCGAAAATATGTCTTTTATCGCATAACTAAAGGGCATGGACTTTTTTCGTATTATCTGAGTTTGTATAACTTGGTCTCTCGCCTAGTACTAAGTTATCGTTGACCTTTGGGGCATTCTGTATATACTAACCTTTTGTGTTTCTATTTTATAATAAATAGCTTTTCCCAGCAGCGCGTTTATCACTCTGATACCTGTATCTCGTAACTAACTAACATGTAGTCTTGTTCACCCAATAAGTAATGTCATTTTCTACAGTGCCCTTCAGATCCAGAGGCCGTAGCACAAACAATTTGCGAAAAAGTGTTGGTATCGAAAGCGTCAACACGTCACGCTTCGGCGTACAAACTATGAGTTATCTGTGTCACTGTTGCCCTAGATACATGACAGTTTGTACTGTTTCACGTGAACGACACGTTACGTTACACGCACGCAGTTATTCGTGCTAAGCACACAGATATGATTGCCTAAACACAGAAATATCGGTACCTATCGTACTGTAGGAAAAATGCCAGTTATTTAATATTAAACACTAGAAGCAATAACGACCAGACTTAATACTGGATTGTCATGATTTATGAGTCATATCAAAAGACGCATAACGAGCCAGTAGATGAGAACTACGCAAGATGTATGTATATGTAAGCAATAGGTACCTAAGCCGAAGCATTTAAGAGTCATAAATGAATAAAATTTGTCTATCTATGGTCATTGTCAGAGTTATTTATGTGATCTGTGGTCTTTGGATAATAAAGCAAATGGAAAAATTAAGGATTTGCCAAAGATGTATTGAAGGACGTTAGCTGAAATTAAGATTAAAAGATCGAAAAAGAACTCCATTCGAAGTAAAACTAAGGTAAAGTTATCAAACAAACACTTAAATAAAATGGCGATGGATAGATTACAGACAGTTAGCTGAAAAAAATAGTAAGATCTAGTAGGCCAATTCTACTATTTCACAACGTTCAACAATCTATCCCGCTGCAACTGCAGTTCGGCTCCGGTTGTCGTTCGTACATTACACAGAAGCCTTTCTCTACTGAGTATATCTAGACAAGTTGGGACGTAGCGTCATCATAAACGCTACTACATCGCACTAGCATCGCGTTCATGAACTATCGAGTTAGCAGAATATAAAGCTTTGTTCGATCGCTGGCGTCAACAGAAACGTAACTGCAGCTGGACTGTTTTGCAATAGCAGAATGAGATAACGGTATATCATAAGGGGACAAAAAACGCTGACGCGGCAGACCATTCAAAAGGCAGAGCGACGACATACTAAACGTCGCCTGAAGTCTATGGTATAGACCAGCCTTTCCCAAAGTGGGCGATAACGCCCCCTTGTGAGCGCTGTAGGCCCTAAAGGGGGGCCGTAAGAGACCGAGAAAACAAAATGAGAGCGTTGTGTAGATGTTTGTTTTATTTTGAATTAAAGATACAAATATCAATATTATCAAAAAATCTAAAATACCTCCGTGTCTCATGACAAGAGTCTTCGACCAATGATGACTTATGGCACTGAAACGTGGTCTCTTACTATGGGTTACGTAGTAACTTATTTAATCTGTGCTATGGGCCTCATAAGTAAGCTCAAAGTCGCACAACGAGCTATGAAGAGGGCTGTGCTCGGGGTTTCTCTACGTGATCGAATCAGAAATGAGGAGATCCGTAGAAGAACGAAAGTCACCGACATAGCCCAGAAGATTAGCCAGTTGAAGTGGCAGTGGGCAGGGCACATAGCACGCAGAACAGATGGCCGATGGATGAGATGATGATGAAAGATACTCTGTCTGAATACTATAAAGTTGCGTTTCAATAATCATTCTCATTAGGTAGGTATAGCCCGTAAGAGATAACTTGAGACCTGAGCGCCGTTGTGTACTACCTACTGCGGTCTGGTCTCATGTTACCTGTTGCGGGTTATAATAAAAGTCTGGTTTAGAATGAATGTTTAACTCTCCGCTAATATAGCTTACAATCATTAATTTCACCTGAAGTTATAGTCGTTTTTAAGTAGGTGAAAAAATGGGGGGCGCTGAAAAATATTTTATTTAAAAGTGGGCAGTAGACAAAGTAAGTTTGGGAACCCCTGGCCTATACCACAGAAAAGCCGAGTCATGGTCTAGACTTTCTAGACAAAGAGAAACATGGAAACAATTGGAGGCTGTTCCCGCTACGGGCGGCCCTTAATACACAAGAAACTACTAACGCTTAGGGCGCGTTCCCACTGTGTCGTTACGATTAATTTATCGTCGGACTAGCTATCGTCTCTAGATGTACCCATTATAATATTCAAATACAATACAATAATTTATTGGTAACACCAAAAGTTACATGACAAAACTTGCACTTAGCATAAATTAAATTAAATTAACAAAAAACTTGTAAAATAATATATTACAATTCCCAATTCCCTTTTTCGGTGTTAGTGTCACGCTGCAACCCCACAGCCGAATGGGCCGGCACGACCGGAGAAGTACCACATTCTCACATAACACCGACGTGAACTAACATAGCTTGCTATTGCGTTTCGTCGGTTTGTAGGAGATCCCGGAAGCCCTAGTTCCCCCTCCCCATTCTCCCTCTCCTTCCCCCATCGCCTCCCCCTATACCCTCACCCCTTCTATCTCTTCCTTCCTCAAAGGTCGGTAACAAAGTCAAAATCATTTATTCAATTTAGACATCAAAGACGCACTTATGAACGTCAATGTTTCATTATAATGTACTTTTTAGACTCTACCGCCGCGTTCCAAAATATATAGAGCCTCAAGACCTCTGGTATTGCAGATGTATGTGGGCGACGTGGCCACAGACAGTAAGTTTGTTTTCTTGTTAGTGAGTGTATTTATTATTTAGTAGATAGAGGTTATTTTCCCAATTTAATTTAAATATATCAGAAGCACCTACTCCAATCCCTATGACAGGGAGAGAATCCAACACATAAAATTACAGACCAGAGGCCCTACTGCCACCTCTTAAATTAATCATGTTTCAACCTTACCATTAAATTTGGTACCACCACTTCAATATATAGCAAGCTTAAAATAAGAATGTATTACGATATACGTTTTGATGACGTAGTATCAAATAGTTCACTAAATTCGCGTACTTTGACTGGACTTATGACACTAAGTTTCATTGTTTTGTTCCAATGTCAAAGTTTTGAAGATCCGTACTCTCATCTCATAGTCATATTGCTTACCATTCAATTCGGTTGGACTGTTTTGTGTCGGTGGGAGTACGATAGTAAATATGATCATTCTAAGCTTATTATAAAACGCTCCTGATTTATGATAGTTTCGTAATGTATGCCGTAGCACAATCAATTTGCGGAAAAAGTATTCGTATCGTAAGCGTCAACGCGTCACGCTACGACTCACAAACTATGAGTTATCTGTGTCACAGTTGCCCTAGATACATAACAGTTTGTACTGTTTCACGTGAACGACACGTTACGTTACACTTACGCAGTTATTGGTGCTAGGCACACTGTATCTGTCATTTCAACGTCGAGTAGATGCTTTAAAAAATCATTATTAAGTTGTTCTTACATGCAATATATTGTAAGAACAACTTAAGATGAATGGAGCCCGAGTTTCGTGTAAAAATTTACACGAAACTCGGGCTCCATTCATTTTTTTCATCGTCCCCGCCACTATATGTCGCCCCATAGCACGATCGCGCTCGGCGTTGCCGGACTATAGGGCCCAGATAAATAGTCAATGCTTAGCAATAGTCGAAAGTATTAGTATTTGCCTAAGTATGTCCGAGTAATATTTATCTAAATTCTTCCAAACTGCAGAGCAGTTCGACGGCAGACATAGGTACTCTTATTACAATGTATGGTTTTGCATACTATTCTCTATATAAGTAAATCTCTTCCATAAGTTAAAGGCATCGCATTATAAACTCGCATTTATAAAAAAGTGACTACTTGTTGCTAAGTCATTTCTCAATGAAGTAATTACTTGACGATAGAATACTTCAACATTAGATCTTATTTATAATCGAGCAATGAACGTTACTTACTAAAGTAAGTGCATGACATAACCCTATCAAACTTGGATGTATCTTTTTACACTTTTATTATATTGTTGTCGTGGGATTTTAATTTTTGCAGCATAATAGATCCTTCACAGTTCAGACTTGTGTGCGAATGTTTTGCAGCAATAACGAAAAATTTAAGTATATTCTCATCAATATATATAACATCATTGATTCTCATTGCTTATATGTAAAGAAAATGGCGACTATTACTCCGCTAAGAATTCTAGCCTTTGATAGTTCTAACTAGGAAAATGGGTGCGTGTATGTTGTTCGAAATTCATTTTACATATTTTTATTTGAATACCCTCACTGGATATAAAAGACTTTTGACGTAACGGACAGTTGATATAATTTTATTTGACGTTATTTATATATTATATATAATTATATATTATACGTTATAGTTGTTATATAATGTAGAATCTATACCAGCAATTGAGATATCAATCAACTGTAATACTATAATTTTATATACTACTAATATTACATTCTGTTTAGTTTAAGTATCATATTTTTTGCTATATATAAATGATTTGACATAGTATACATTTTGGTATAAAATATGATACTTAAACAGTATGTACATATTATAAGTAGTACTTACATCATTTTGTTAATAATTCCGTTAACAAAATGATGTATTTTTATTGGTATTCAGTGTAACCGATCTAGATTACTAGATTATCGGTTCTCTTAAAAACTAGTTTAAATAAGCGACATCTGTAGGCAAACTCACAAACGACTACCTAAATTCCGTTTGAAGATTAAAGCAACCTTTAAATCGAGAAACCTAACTACCTTTGCTGCGCGCTGAGGTAGTTCAGCGATACACCGATAGAGGTCGCATATAACAATCAAAAATGTTGACAGTGACAGTTAAACAAATGTCAATCGAGTTTAGAGAAAATAATGCCACGAGTTGTAAGTTCCGGTGAACGAACGTTGATATTTTGAAAAAGTTCAAAATGCAGTGTAGTGATTGGACTGACGACTACGACGGGTTTGAGGCCTTTTTCATTACCATATAAGGTAGCGAAATGCGCCTCCGACTTCCGCCCCAACTTGTTGTTTTTACTGCAAGCGCAACCAACCTCACTTTGTCACCGGCCGTCGACTGTGCAACTGCTAATAAATTACTACGACTAGTGCTACAGAGTCTTTATTAAATTCGAACATCAATCTTCAGAACCCCCATACATTGGGTAAGTTTGAGTTGTGAAATGAAAGTGTACTTGACCACCATAAATTATAACCTACAATTGTAACCTTTGGTATGTACTCTCAACTTATTTACTGTATTATTTTTATGTGTTTTTCTGTGTTTTCTGTTGCTTCTCAACTTTCTCCTTGTTTCTATTTTACGCCCTTCTGGCAAACTTGAAAGGGTGTTGTTGGGTAGCTCGCAATTCCCGAGGTACCTAGGCTAGTCCCTAATTGCTCGGTAGTGAACGGACCTCGTGGATTGTGCGCACTTTTACCAGCAACACACCTATTTACGCCCTTCTGGCATTCTGAGCGGCTGGTGGTTTGCATCCGCGAAGGGCCTAGCTAGTCCCTTTATGCTCGGTAGCGGAAGCCTTAGCGGATGCGAATTCTTCACCAGCAGCATTACCTCTTTGGCCCTTATGGCATCTCTTGTTTGTTGGCGGGCCACATCCCTAAAGGCCCTCTGCGAGTCACTATATGCCCAGTAGCAGAGGGACAGTGGACCCGCCAGCTCAACACCTTACTGGACCCACTGTGACCGGAGCACATGTGCTTTTCAGGGTTCCAGTACGAGGCGGAATCGTTCCAGTACGAGGCGGAATCGTTCCAGTACGAGGCGGAATCGTTCCAGTACGAGGCGGAATCGTTCCAGTACAGGGCAGAATCGTTCCAGTACGAGGCTGAATCCTTCCAGTACGAGGCGGAATCGTTCCAGTACGAGGCGGCATCCTTCCAGTACACGACGTCTGAACTCCGGCCGTCCTCTGATCTCCAGCACCGACCGCGGCCACCCTTCTCTACAGCGATTGCTGGGAATTTCTACCGGCGCGGCGGTGTGGAGCCGACCCTGCACGGCAGACCTGCTGCTGAGCATCGGCCAATACTAGCGGACCGGAGCTAAGTCCTTAAACAAGGAAGCTTGCCAAATTGCCATACCTGTCTGAGATCCACGACCCTTTTTATTAATTATACCTTTATTCTCATCTCTCTTCTTTCTCTCATGCTCCCTTCTACCCTGAGTAGGTAGGAAGGTGACATTGGCGCCCAACGTGGAGCCCGCAAGTTACTAATTCCCTACCATATACTAGGAATGACGGTGTGTAACCTGTGACTTCACTGACTGCTGTGTTAAGTGCGAATTGAATCTTTGGCAAGTTCAAATCCCAAGATCTATGATCATTTTCTATGAAAGTAGAGACTGCTATCATAATAGTTTTGTTGTAGCGTTCCACAGTACATATTTACCTGAGGGGTATATTTAGGAGTGTAGCGGACATTAGGTATTTTATACTGAGAAAATAGGTTTTGCAATTTATTGCTAACAAACTGTTTACCATTGTCCATAAGAATTGTGGTAGGAACGCCATGTACAAGAAATACTTGTTCTTCAACGATTTTAGTAATGGCGTCCGCCGTTGCTCGGCGTATTGGGAACAAAAGACAATATTTAGAGAAACAACAGGTGACAACTAGTAGCATAGTATTTTGTTTATTGGATGTAGGTAAAGGTCCTACTAGATCCATGCTGATCATTTGAAATGGACGGGAGCACTGCTTGGGTCTGCCCATCAGTCCTAAAGTAGTATGATTAGCATGTTTATGAGCTATGCATGTGTCACAGTTACTGACAAAGTTAGTTACATCTTTCATCATACTTGGCCAGAAATAACTGAGAGCTATCCGCCTATAAGTTTTGAAAACTCCCAAATGTGCCGCTGTGGGTTCAGAGTGGCATTTATGCATGATGTCCCTCCTAGATTCGCTAGGAACGACCTCTTTCCACTCAAATTCACGCGCCAAGGGGTTTAGAGTTTTCATATAGCGGTATAACTTATTATCAGTTACCCTGTAATTTAGATAAGACATAGGGGAAGTCTGGCAACCATCTAAAATATTTAAGTACCAAGGGTCAGATGTTACTAGAGGAGTCTGGGTGGTACTAGAAATTGCTGCTACAGGCACAGCTCTCGAAAGGGCATCTGGAACATCATTATCCTTGCCACGCCTATATTTTATGTCGAAGTTAAATGCGGATAGACGCACCCCCCACCTAGCCAATCGACCAGTAGGGTTGTTGAGGTTTAAGAACCATTTGAGAGAGGCGTGGTCGGTATAGACCAGAAATTTGAGACCGTTATCTAGATAACATCTCCAGTGTTCCAGAGCTATAAGCACAGCAAGAGTTTCACGCTCAGTGGCGCTGTAGTTACGCTCTTGTGCTGATAGAGATTTGCTCATATAAGCAATGACTTTTTCATCTCCGTTGATGATTTGAGTCAGTACAGCACCAACGCCGTAGTCACTGGCGTCTGTGTGGACTTGGAAAGGTTGAGTGTAATCCGGACAAGATAGTACCGGTGAAGAGATTAAGCAGTCCTTGAGCTTGAGGAAAGCTGCATGAGCTTCTTCTGTCCAGACAAAAGGAGGAGCATTCTTACCCTGAGAAGTAAGTTTATTGAGTGGTGCTGCTAAAGAGCTGAAGTTTGGTATGAACCTACGGTACCAAGAGGCAGTACCAATAAATCTGCGTACCTCTTTCCTGTTTTTAGGGCAGGGGTAGTCTACTATGGGTGCTACCTTATCAGGATCGGCATGTAGGCCGTTAGAATCCACTACATAACCCAAATACTTTAATTTCTCTCTGAAAAATAGACTTTTAGTGAAGTTTATGGTAAGACCTGCATGTTTTAGTTTCTCATGGATTCTTTTGAGTAGGGTGATGTGTGATTCAAAGGAGGAGGTTGCTAAAATGATATCGTCAACAAAAACAAATGTTTTGTTTTCGAATTCAGGACCGCAGAACAGGGAATCTACCAGTCTCTGCTGTGTAGCAGGGGCTCCGGTCAAACCGAATGCCATAGATTTACATTGAAATGTACCGCGGCCTGGGATATAGAAAGCCGTTTTACAACGATCTTCTGGTCTTATCAAGGTCTGCCAGAAACTCTTGGAAAGGTCGATGCTGGTCAGGTACTTAGCATCCCTGAGGTTATCCAGAATCTCAGATATGTAGGGAAGGTTATAGGCATCCTTTTTGGTGACAGCGTTTAGTTTGCGACTGTCTAGGCAGAAACGAAGCTCACCATTCTTCTTAGGAACCAAAAGTACTGGAGATGACCAAGGACTCTCACAGGGTTCAACCACATCATCAGCAAGCATCTGGTCTAATTGTTCGCACAACAGTCTTTGCTTCTCTGGGGACATTCTGTAATATCTCTGACGAATTGGAGGGGTATCACCTGTGTCTATGGTGTGTGTGATGAGAGATGTTCGACCCAGACCTCGTTCTTCATAAGAGATATCTCGGAATTGAGCTATCATGTTGTCAGCGATTTCCCTTTGAGCGACAGAAAGATATTCGTAAGCATGCAGATGCTTGTCGTCAAGGGAGACGTTAGCCAGTTGGCAGTCATCAGTGTGACTAAGAATGATGTCCTCAAGATGACCCGGGAAGAGTTCGAAGGTTCTCCAAAAGTCCATGCCTAGTATAAGTTCATTTTGAACTTCAGGAACGATGTGTACGTTCATGGATGGAATTGCTCGGTAGTGAACGGACCTCGTGGATTGTGCGCACTTTTACCAGCAACACACCTATTTACGCCCTTCTGGCATTCTGAGCGGCTGGTGGTTTGCATCCGCGAAGGGCCTAGCTAGTCCCTTTATGCTCGGTAGCGGAAGCCTTAGCGGATGCGAATTCTTCACCAGCAGCATTACCTCTTTGGCCCTTATGGCATCTCTTGTTTGTTGGCGGGCCACATCCCTAAAGGCCCTCTGCGAGTCACTATATGCCCAGTAGCAGAGGGACAGTGGACCCGCCAGCTCAACACCTTACTGGACCCACTGTGACCGGAGCACATGTGCTTTTCAGGGTTCCAGTACGAGGCGGAATCGTTCCAGTACGAGGCGGAATCGTTCCAGTACGAGGCGGAATCGTTCCAGTACGAGGCGGAATCGTTCCAGTACAGGGCAGAATCGTTCCAGTACGAGGCTGAATCCTTCCAGTACGAGGCGGAATCGTTCCAGTACGAGGCGGCATCCTTCCAGTACACGACGTCTGAACTCCGGCCGTCCTCTGATCTCCAGCACCGACCGCGGCCACCCTTCTCTACAGCGATTGCTGGGAATTTCTACCGGCGCGGCGGTGTGGAGCCGACCCTGCACGGCAGACCTGCTGCTGAGCATCGGCCAATACTAGCGGACCGGAGCTAAGTCCTTAAACAAGGAAGCTTGCCAAATTGCCATACCTGTCTGAGATCCACGACCCTTTTTATTAATTATACCTTTATTCTCATCTCTCTTCTTTCTCTCATGCTCCCTTCTACCCTGAGTAGGTAGGAAGGTGACATTGGCGCCCCTACAAATTAGGATCAGACAGGTTGGTTTGACAAACTTTCTTGGGTGTGGCTCTGCCATACTTATTCTGTATACTGTGTCTTATTGTGTTCCTTTCGTGTGTGTTAGTTATAAGTTGTGATTGGCCCTGTGCAGGCCCGGGGTCTGAGAATAGGCCGGCTGCAGCTCTGCATGTCGTAAGAAGCGACTGAAAGACAACGGGTAACACCCAGGGGGTCAGTAATCCACCCATTACCGTCTTCAACGAATTTTATTTTTACCTAAAATTAAATTTTAGTTTTTTTTACAGCTTGCATAATTAATAACTTTTCTTAATAAATATCTAATATTCTATATTCACCTCTGTTCAACTTATAAATAGCACACACCTTATTTGTAATTCTACCTACGTGTTATTTTCATCTGAAAAAATTATACCCTTTTAAATATTTTTTTTAAATTTACCTTGTATGACACTGTTGTCATTGGGTATATAGGTCAAGTATACTTTCACAACTACAAACATGAGTCTACAACTTAACTTTTTATCTCTGCAAAAGGCTGAATTAGCATATGAAGTGGCACTGCGTGGTGGCTCACATACTGAATCTGTTCAGGATTTAAGGAAACAGATTGTGAAACTATCCAAAGACATGCTTTCTGAGGATATATTGGAGTCACACTTGGACCCTGAGGTCGATATAAGTGAACTCAAGGAGTCAATGGCAAAAGCAAAAAGCAACATTGCTCTCCTCAAAACTAAATTTGGAAAAAATCTTTTTTTAAGAAAAGAAGTTTTAATCAACCATATGAACCACAGGTTGATAAGGATAAGTGCATCCAATAGTGAAGATTTTAAGTCGGTGTCTTCTAAACTAAATTCTCTTAACAAGGACTTACAAATCTATTATTTTTATTCTTTTCTAAAGAAATTCTATTATTTCTAATATTAATAAACTTAATTAATAACAACAACAATTCTAAAATAAGTAAATACATATCCTAGTAATTATTTCACTTTCTTGACATTTGCAAATCTTTGTACTGAATAACTTGTTGACAACTTAAAATAAATAAATATTATCAAATAAAACCAAATTCATGCTATGATTAAATTAATAAAGCTTTAAATATACAATCTTACAACTAAAACGCATATTCTATGTATCTTAAATAACTAAAATATATTTGATTAATGCAACCAAACTCATAGGGTGCAACTTTTTAATAATCTCTTACAATAATCTTATATATAAAGGAAAAATAAATCCTTATATACAATAAATCTTATAGGTAACAGTATCTTATACACTTCTTGAATTCTAATAACTTGTGATCCTTTCTTATATTGATCATTATTTATATCTTATATACAACGATGGCATAAGATATATTATAACTTAACTACAATACATATAATGTACTACAAACTATACATCTTAACTTATATACCTACTGAATTAATTTAACTTCCTTAAATACTCTTTGTCACTCTCCACTTTCAATGGAATAGTGTTATAACATAGCTAAAATCATTCTTTCACGTGCCAGCCATGGTAATTCTTCAAATAGAGAGCGGTGTCCAAACTCTTTAAAAACAAGCCTTATTGGTCTGAGCGGTAGATAACTCACTAAACAAGCCTTTATCTATGTAATTTCCTTTTGATTAAATTCTCTGTCTTAAAATTTAATTTAACTTAGGCAATTATGGAACTTATATTCAAAAAAATTAAAATTATCCATGAATGTCTGCAATAAGTACTTAACTTATCTATGTTTTAGTGTGTATTCATACTTATAATGTAGCTAGCTGTTATTAGAAGTTAACTTCAGCAGCCTACAATTTCCATTCCTCTCAATATTGCTGTCAATAATCGTTTCTTGGGATATCTAATCCAAACGATGGGGGGGGGAATTCTAGGAGATACTTGGGTATGTGTCTGCACATAGACATAGTTAATAACTTAAGATCATATACTGGAGTTTCTGTAGCTTATATAAGATACTCAAAGTTAGGTCTTAGGTTAAGTATTTTTTTTCTTTCTTAGAACTGCTCAAGGCTAGTGAATTTTTTTTTCCTAGTAAAAAAAAATTCTTTCTTGGGTGGGGAGATATGTAACCGATCTAGATTACTAGATTATCGGTTCTCTTAAAAACTAGTTTAAATAAGCGACATCTGTAGGCAAACTCACAAACGACTACCTAAATTCCGTTTGAAGATTAAAGCAACCTTTAAATCGAGAAACCTAACTACCTTTGCTGCGCGCTGAGGTAGTTCAGCGATTCACCGATAGAGGTCGCATATAACAATCAAAAATGTTGACAGTGACAGTTAAACAAATGTCAATCGAGTTTAGAGAAAATAATGCCACGAGTTGTAAGTTCCGGTGAACGAACGTTGATATTTTGAAAAAGTTCAAAATGCAGTGTAGTGATTGGACTGACGACTACGACGGGTTTGAGGCCTTTTTCATTACCATATAAGGTAGCGAAATGCGCCTCCGACTTCCGCCCCAACTTGTTGTTTTTACTGCAAGCGCAACCAACCTCACTTTGTCACCGGCCGTCGACTGTGCAACTGCTAATAAATTACTACGACTAGTGCTACAGAGTCTTTATTAAATTCGAACATCAATCTTCAGAACCCCCATACATTGGGTAAGTTTGAGTTGTGAAATGAAAGTGTACTTGACCACCATAAATTATAACCTACAATTGTAACCTTTGGTATGTACTCTCAACTTATTTACTGTATTATTTTTATGTGTTTTTCTGTGTTTTCTGTTGCTTCTCAACTTTCTCCTTGTTTCTATTTTACGCCCTTCTGGCAAACTTGAAAGGGTGTTGTTGGGTAGCTCGCAATTCCCGAGGTACCTAGGCTAGTCCCTAATTGCTCGGTAGTGAACGGACCTCGTGGATTGTGCGCACTTTTACCAGCAACACACCTATTTACGCCCTTCTGGCATTCTGAGCGGCTGGTGGTTTGCATCCGCGAAGGGCCTAGCTAGTCCCTTTATGCTCGGTAGCGGAAGCCTTAGCGGATGCGAATTCTTCACCAGCAGCATTACCTCTTTGGCCCTTATGGCATCTCTTGTTTGTTGGCGGGCCACATCCCTAAAGGCCCTCTGCGAGTCACTATATGCCCAGTAGCAGAGGGACAGTGGACCCGCCAGCTCAACACCTTACTGGACCCACTGTGACCGGAGCACATGTGCTTTTCAGGGTTCCAGTACGAGGCGGAATCGTTCCAGTACGAGGCGGAATCGTTCCAGTACGAGGCGGAATCGTTCCAGTACGAGGCGGAATCGTTCCAGTACAGGGCAGAATCGTTCCAGTACGAGGCTGAATCCTTCCAGTACGAGGCGGAATCGTTCCAGTACGAGGCGGCATCCTTCCAGTACACGACGTCTGAACTCCGGCCGTCCTCTGATCTCCAGCACCGACCGCGGCCACCCTTCTCTACAGCGATTGCTGGGAATTTCTACCGGCGCGGCGGTGTGGAGCCGACCCTGCACGGCAGACCTGCTGCTGAGCATCGGCCAATACTAGCGGACCGGAGCTAAGTCCTTAAACAAGGAAGCTTGCCAAATTGCCATACCTGTCTGAGATCCACGACCCTTTTTATTAATTATACCTTTATTCTCATCTCTCTTCTTTCTCTCATGCTCCCTTCTACCCTGAGTAGGTAGGAAGGTGACATCAGTTTTCATGACTAGTCTAAGGCGATGATAGGTGCGACGATAAGCAAAGCGAGGAGAAGCGTTAGGCTCAATGGTGTACACACGACGCACGAGCCGAGCGAGCGTAGCGAGCGTGCCGCGGCAGCAGCCGGCGAAGCGCCAAAATTAGGGTAACCTACACCTCGATAAGAATATAACGCAGTACTTTCGGGATGAAATTCTTGTCGAACATAATATGTCCTGTCGAAGCAATGACTTTGTCTGAGTATGTTTTTTCGAAGTAAGTATTGATCTTGTCGAAATTCAGGGGTATACCCAGCAGTCTTATATATGTGCGATGACTAGCGAAGCGAGGATTGCAGACGAGTTATACTGATTTAGGTTAGTATTTATAAATAAAACCTCAGGACTTGTTTATGGTAACTGCCTTTGTACCATATTCAATCATATTCCATACCTGCAATAGTAAGACCGACAAAATACTGATCAGCGTACTGTAATTCGTGTATGAGAGTATTGGTCTTTTGTCTTAGACATTTTTCTTTACTTATGGAATATATTCATAGGTTTCGACGTTTCAAAAAGTAAGTATATGTAGTGATTATATTTTTTATAATAGTTATTTCATTTACTAAGTATATCACAGGGATTTATAGTTTATGAATGGTTTTCATTTAAAGTTATTTGTTTTGAATTTCGAACAAAGGTTTATTATATTAAATTTATTGTATACGAAATGATTTGTATATCAAAAGTTGTTATTTTTTATGTCTTAATAGGTATACCTATTTTAACAATTGTTAAGCTTCAAGAGTCGTTATATTATAACAATGAAATTTCTATTGTGTCTGGCCCTATGATGACCAACGAACTTAGATGGAATATACTACTTACCCCAGGAAAATTCTAGTCTATAGAATTAAAATCGTTGCTTTAGTAATTAATTATATAATTACTTATAATTGCTGATAAATATTGTTATATTATAACAATGAAATTTCTATTGTGTCTGGCCCTATGATGACCAACGAACTTTGAGGGAATATACTACTTACCCCGGAAAAATTCTAGTCTATAGAATTAAAATCGTTGCTTTAGTAATTAATTATATAATTACTTATAATTGCTGATAAATATTGTTATATTATAACAATGAAATTTCTATTGTGTCTGGCCCTATGATGACCAACGAACTTTGAGGGAATATACTACTTACCCCGGAAAAATTCTAGTCTATAGAATTAAAATCGTTGCTTTAGTAATTAATTATATAATTACTGATAATTGCTGATAAATATTGTTATATTATAACCATGAAATTTCTATTGTGTCTGGCCCTATGATGACCAACGAACTTAGATGGAATATACTACTTACCCCGGAAAAATTCTAGTCTATAGAATTAAAATCGTTGCTTTAGTAATTAATTATATAATTACCGATAATTGCTGATAAATATTGTTATATTATAACAATGAAATTTCTATTGTGTCTGGCCCTATGATGACCAACGAACTTAGATGGAATATACTACTTACCCCAGGAAAATACTAGTCTATAGAATTAAAATCGTTGCTTTAGTAATTAATTATATAATTACTGATAATTGCTGATAAATATTGTTATATTATAACAATGAAATTTCTATTGTGTCTGGCCCTATGATGACCAACGAACTTAGATGGAATATACTACTTACCCCAGGAAAATACTAGTCTATAGAATTAAAATCGTTGCTTTAGTAATTAATTATATAATTACTGATAATTGCTGATAAATATTGTTATATTATAACAATGAAATTTCTATTGTGTCTGGCCCTATGATGACCAACGAACTTAGATGGAATATACTACTTACCCCAGGAAAATACTAGTCTATAGAATTAAAATCGTTTCTTTAGTAATTAATTATATAATTACTGATAAATATTGTTATATTATAACAATGAAATTTCTATTGTGTCTGGCCCTATGATGTCCAACGAACTTAGATGGAATATACTAATTACCCCAGGAAAATTCTAGTCTATAGAATTAAAATCGTTTCTTTAGTAATTAATTATATAATTACTGATAATTGCTGATAAATACGGCAGTAAGATTCTTTGTATAATAAAAGTAGGGAGGTACTAACTTAAATGTAAGTATGGTACGAGTATGTTCAATTCCGCTGTTCACATATCAATGTTATGTATGTTACATGTAACCCTATCCCATTTCCGTTTTATTTTTCTAACATTAAACGTTCTTCTTTCTAATTTCTTTCTAATGCCTTTTTAAAACCAGATTTTGTAACATACCTACCGCTTACAGGTTTTAAGTAAGTACTTACTAAGTATAGAAGTTTTTAATCTTTCGCGAATCAGTTTGATAGCCGTTAGATAGAAACGTCTAGGTACTTGTTTTATTGACATGAACGACAAACATGTCCTAAACTATAGAAATGTAACTGTCATATATATATATATATATATATATATATATATATTTATTAAACAAGTATATTATATATGTATGCATGTATTTATATATATTATTATTCGTTTATTTACTATAATATATATGTAGATATTTATAGTGTACCTATTTAGTGATTTTGTATTGTTAGCGTCCTAGTTAGATTTGATACTCCTCTGAGAATGGGTTGTCTGGAAGAGATCGCTCTGAGCGATAAGACCGCCCATTGCAACACCTAGGTTAAATAGTTGTACTTTTTAATATTAAGTGATTAATGTGGTGTTTCAATAAAGCGTTTTCTATCTATCTTCTATCTTTGATGTTTTAGAAATTACCGGGACCACAGCAAAGCTGAGACCGGAATTTTTCGCGCACAGATTACTATCAAACCATAATGTTGACTAACCTCGACGTTTCGATCGAGTTGCGTCGACCGTGGTCACGAGTAGGCTCTTATAGTAGACTATATAGTATATATTGTAGACTATAGCTTATATAAAGTTATCCTTTACTAGCCTTGGTATGTAATAAGTAAAGGAAACTATTGAGATCTCGAAATGCCAGAATTTCAATCGAGGTGATGGTTTTCAACACTCCAGTGCGTGGAATCTAGTATTAGGTTGTTTTAAAAATAAAAGTCCGCAAAATGTGTTCAAAATACTATACGCGGTGATACAGTGAGTGTGTTTTGTCGGGACTTAGGATCGAGTTCGAGTTCCAGTGATAACCGTAGCAAAAGACTAAGAAAGAGGGTAGATCGTTATGTCTGCACCTAACTTTTAAACTTTTTGACCAACCACCCGCATTCTTCAGTCTTCCCGTGAACATGGTGCATGTAACTGCGCCGAAATATCGGGAGCTCATTCCACAACCTTACCACGGTAAATATCCTGTTAATAATCATATAACTTTAGAGAACAACCGTGATAGTTTAAAACAGTGTGTGTATAGCTTATATAGTAGACTTTTAGTAAGAAGGTAGTTTTTACTTGTATGATTTTTAAAGCACTAAGGCCTGCTTAGCGAAACCAAACTTTGCAATTTTAAAGAGATTCACATCCTCGGACGGCATTCGAACCCGCGTTTACCGATAATCCGTGTCAGACGCCATAACCACTAGGCCACGGAGGCATATCGTCCGAGCATCGAATTTTAACTCTCTATTTGATTTTAACTGTCGTACGGGGACGAATAATCGGTTGGATAATATTTGTCAAGCTGTTCAATAGATGTCGCTCCTTCCTCTGAATTCCGTCCGAGGATGTCTCTAAACTTGCAAAGTTTTAGTAGAAGGACTTTTAGTAAGATGTAATCAAGTTATGGAATGTACATAACTTATGATTTCCACTATTAATAAATAATGATTCCAAATTAGTGCCAACCGTAAAGATCAAAATGTTTTAATTACAGCTTGTGATATTAAGTATGTTAATATTTGGCACCTAAGTAAGGAACCTGTAAAGAAGATACATTATCTACCCGCTCGTAATCTCATAGCAATACTTAATTTACACAGGCACTTCTTAATGTCTGTGTGCAATGTGTCGAAAATCGAAAATAAAGTTGCTATAATCATTTTGACAGGCACCTAAAGCGCGCAATATTAGTAGATTTTTTTTTTCATGCTGTGGATTCTAGTCCTTTATCCCGTCTTAATTAAAAGATTACAGTACACTTGCTACTGACAGTTGAAATTTATAAATTTCTTGACAGCCAAACGTTCGTATTTTTAAGACACACATTTCATTTTCTAGTTTCCAGCTCCATTATTCTATGGTTTCCAGTTTCCAGAGTCAATTATGTTCAAAGATAACTTATTAACAAAATAACACCACTCACCTGTGTACGAAGTAGAGCTATACGAGTCGGCAGAAGAAGCAGACAGAGATCTGCTTCTATATCTCGCAGACTTTTTCAGGGCCCCCGATTTCCCGCGCTGTCCTTCGAATTTTCCCGCCGCACCATCGGTATTACCCCCTCGCACTTGCCCTGGGTCCGTCACTGGACTATCGCTGGGCACATTTGCTGCGGCAATACTCTCTTTTCTTGATGGTGGGTGCGAATGATTCGGCTCGCCTATGCCATGAGCCTCCGACATTTTTAAAAAAATTCAAGAGATTTTTTTACTAGAGACTACACCAAAACGTATAAATCAATCGATTTAATTTTTGGGTTTATGTAATCGATACCATTACATCACAATAATAAAAAAATTAAAGTCAATAAATAAAAACAGATCAAACAACCGCAGCGGAGATTTTTTTTATGCGCGAACGTATCTTTTTGTTCTTGGTGTTTTGATGTGGTATTCAAATATTTTTTCTTGCCATTTATATCATTTGCAGCAAAATAATTGGGAAAATGGAACTGAAAGAGAATTATTTCAAGATTTCCACTCGCACTGAATCGTTCGTACACCCCTCACCCATCGCTTCACCCCCGGAACTGAAATGTCATAATTTTTCGATCGGTTTTCCCTGAGAGATTGAAACCGGTAATAAGATGGAACAATATTTACTTACCGGTTAAATAACCGGTTATTTATCTGACTAATTTGTTAATATTTCTTTCTACGTCAAGGAATGGACTGTTTTGATAATACACCTTATTTGCTTGGAGTTCAGGTTCTCGTTTTATGTATTCTTTTACAAGTGTTACATTATCAGTTAAGATTTACAGCACTTATCTAAATTACCGGTAATAATTATGGTTTAAAAGTTGTTTACATGGTCTATAGATAGATCAAATACCTAATCTGATACTGATTTGATTTTATGTTTTGTGTGTGTTTGATGCATGAATAAGAATCAAGCAAATACAAGTGTTGAAATGTAGATTTCACAATAATTCTAATTAGCTATCAAATAATTGATCGTTTACGTATTGAATTTCACTACTGACTAGCCTTTAAAGTACGAAGTCAGGGAATCAGACAAAAGCTCGTATATATTTAAAACAAATTGATATTGAAAACCGGTAAAATAGGTAAACTTTAGTACGAATAATTTCTAACTCACAAGAAATCACATCACTAATCTCGCCAATATGGAAGTGAAACGTATGACAACCGCTTCACGACAAAACAATTAGAAAATAAATAAGTCCAAAGTTTATTCATAATCTATTTTTGGTGAGTAAATGTGCATTTAATTTCGTTATAAATATTCAAGATGCATTTTATTATTTAATAGTCTGATTTAGACTTGGTTTCAGGCGTCCAAACCTCTAAAAAATTAGTCATCATTGGGTTTTACCGGCTGTACGAAGTTTTTTTTCTATATTTCGTGACCATAAAATATAATGCCATTCAAACGACTCTTGAATAAAACACGCTGATAATAACACGCAAGTTTTCATTTATATTTTCTCCTGTCTTTGTCGCGAGGCCTTTTAGGTCGTTGTACTCGTTGAATCCGTCAAATTTTCTAACTGTACTCGATTGTTTTGATTTGATTTTACTATTTGCGCCTCATGTGTGGTTATTTAGCTAAATGATTGGTGTCGGAGGTAGTTGTTTACGTTACTATTGTTGTCAAGGCTGCTTTACTATCAAGTGATGTGTACTGCCAGCAGAATGGAATGATAAACAACATGTGTTTGACAGATATTTACTGATTACGCATGTTTTATATGTCGAACGTTACCTACTACGTACTGTCAATAACCAGGTTCGTTAGCTTGGTCTGCCAAGCATGAACTTAGATACATTGATAAATCTTTTGTTCTCTAAACCTTATCCTGTAATGTTTACATTGTGAACTCTTGAATACTGTAACCAGTGGATGCTTACAGTATTACTTGCACGGTCTTGTTATTTACATATCCTGTATATAAATGTATTACCCGTGTATACATAATTATAAATTACATATAAGTGAAATGAGCATTGGTCATGCTTGAAACCCGGATCAACATATGTAATCCCTAACATGAGTGTTACCGGTTAATAGTAAAAGTTTAAAAGGGTTAATGTACATATTAGTGGTTAAAATTTATCCTATTATTATGCATTAATGACATTTTAATTAAGAACTGCTCCTTTCATTATTGCATTTAGTTAGTGCCTATAATTGTGTTAACATTTACATTAATTTGTTGGAACATTGGAACAATTATAACATTAGAAAAAATAAAACAAAGTAAAAAATTATAACAGAATTAATAAAACTACAAAAGTGGCGATGGGCAGGACACATGTTGAGAGATAACCAGGAAAAAAGGAACTGGAATATATCAGAGTGGTACCCAAGAGAGGGCAAAAGAAAGGAAGGAAGGCAAAAAATAAGATGGGCACTCAACATAAAAAAGGCGGCTGGCATAAATTGGAAATGATTAACACAAGACAGACAGGAATGGAAGTCCTGGGAAGAGGCCTATGCCGGAAGGCCAGCTGATGGGGAATAGAAGGCAGATACAATGTCAAGTGACCACTTACACTGCGGTCCCAATTGGCCATAATCGATATTAGCGCGATAAAAGTCGGTCCCTTTCACCGTGAGCGTGATTACGATGGCTCACGCTACGTCAACGATGACGTCTTAACTGCCGCCATATTGACGATTACATGAACAATGCTCTACACCATAATCGTCATGAGCGTTCTGTCAAAAGTGACAGGTGTTTGTTTATTTCTACAATGTATTTACTGGTGTCCCTTCTTTTTGATGTAAAAGTTGTAAAAGTCGGTCCATCCATTCCATTATTTCTTTTTAATCCACATACTACATAGTTAACCTTTACACTATGCACAATATTTTTATGAATTTGTTTTTTGCGCGCAAATGGTTCGTTATTGCTACAACTCTGGTCCGAATTAACAACACGCTTACAGTGGCACAAGCTATCAAAATCGCGATATTTGTCTCGGACCAGCTTTGGTAGATGATAGCACTATGAGCAAAATTATCGCAAAACGGACCACAGCATTAGTGGCCAGTGACTGCTGTGACACTTCATTTGTAGCTGTAGAACACTTTGTGAATGATCTCTTTTGATATTCTCTTTTGATACTCTATTTCTACCACCAAACAGAAATGTTCACAATTGACTGTCTGGATTAGCCCCCAGACAGTCAATTGTGAACATTGTGTCCCATTGAAAGCTCCAAGGGTGGAAGTGTAAAAGGGCATAATACACTGGTACTCTAGTGAAACTGCTGCACACCTTTTGTCACCATTGATGGTGGCTCTTATAGGAGGCCCGTTCATTGGGTGTCAACAAGTTACCACCTGCCTAAATATTTTAAGATGAGACTGAAATTTGCAGGTGCCGTAGTCTCGTCCATAGCCTACTATCTCTCTCATTACTAATAAGTTCATACAATAACCTTGCCATTTTAATAGTAATAGATATACCAAGTATCCATCCATCCAACATGTTTCTGTTTTTATCATCATCATCATCTCAGCCGTAGGACGTCCACTGCTGTACATAAGCCACCCCCATAATGTAGCATAATGTCTGTTTTTATAGTATTTTTTTTAACAAACTAGCCTCTAAGTGTTGCATATAGCCTCACTTACGCCTTTGAAAAAGACTGTATGAAATCCGTGATAAAAATTATATAAAGAGTAAGAATAATAAAAATAATAATAATGTTTATTGATATAAAATCAAGTTACAATATCAAAATACTTTTGGTCCCCAAACTGGGTTAACCTGTATCTTGGGGACCATAAATATTTAAATAAAAATATACTTATCATTAGTATGTTTTTGCTGCTTTACAACATTGATGTGTTAAATAACTACTCCGAAATCGCGCCTGTTCCCTAGATTAATTCGCGTCTAGAATCTTTCTCAACAAAAGTAATATGGAATTAAAATATACTTCTTTCTGTTTCAGCTCGTCGAACAAAACTTGTGTAGTAGGATGTCAGGTGTGGGGCGCGGGCGTGGGTACACGGGACGGCACCACCAGCCGCGGCCTGGGGACGAGGATGAAGCCCTGCGGACAATGCAGGAGATAGGCCCTAGGGCTACAGGTATGTGCTGAACCTTACTACCTCAAGTAAAGTTGCAAGTTGTATTTTATAAAAATGTTTTTCAACCGACTTCCAAAAGGAGGAATGGCCCCGAGTTTCTTGCCGATCCTTTTCGGTAGGTATATGTTTTGGAACATGGCCGTAGAGTCTTTAAAGTAAATTATAATGAATAATTGACGTTCACAAGTGCGTCTTTGATTGAATAAATGATTTTGACTTTGACTTTGGAGGAGGTTCTCAATTTGATGCGTATATATTTTTTATGTATGACCATACTTATGTATCGGCGATCGAGGAATTGAGTAAAACAAATACTTTATTTCTGAATTATAAACAGTTGTTTATTCATGGAAGTACTAACAAGACTAGCAGTAGTTTCAGCGCAGTGTCAGAGGGATTACGATGGTTGGACTGTCGTAACACCATGCATAACTTCTTACATAGTAGTACGATTTTGATATTTCTTTTGTTGTTTGGTAGATTATACATCCGAGGCGTCCCATTTAAATTCCATCAAATGCGGTTAAGCTGTTTTTGATTTACACTCTAATAACTAAGTGTTTCCCCTTGATAATTTCCTTATTGACGGTGAATGACAATCGATTCCTTAAGTAGCAAGGGTCACTAAAAACGGTGATTTTTGTTTTACTTAAATATGGAACCAACTTCACCATCGGAAAGTGTGAAATAACTAGTATTGGAAGATATTTATCATCTTGTAATGGAGTGTAGCCGAAGTGCTGACTTGAGACTGAATATATTCACATCACTGAATCTTGTACAGCTTGATGTGGGTCTACTCCAGAGCATCCTAGCTGAGCCAACATCTGGTGCAGCTAGGTTGCTCTATCAGTGCATCTACAAGCTGTCCATTGACAATTGATATCTGTTGATAGTAATATGAATGTAATGGTTCATGGGACTGACATAGTCAATGTGTGACTCAAAGTCCCCAAATTAAATTAGAATTAAAAAAAAAAACTTGTCGAAGTCGGCACCATGCGCACAATATTGTGATAATAGGTACTTTTGAACTATTATGTGTTTGGTCTCTTGCTTCTGTACCTATTCCATTCTTAGTTCCAAGTTTTTAGGTAATAATTTTTAGTTACATCCAGTAAGGTTTTATTCAAGTAGTCAGAGTCAAGTCACTATCCTGTCTAAGTCACGTTCTAGTACTGCGGTGGACGCATTACTAAAACTTACGTAGACAAAAGAAACAATATTTCATGATTGTGTTTCACTTTGCCTGCACTGGTGCACCATTATGAACACATAACGGTGAATAATGCACCAAAATTCGAACGAACACAAAAAAAAACGATATCAACAATAGTAATTGTTCCGTTTTATTCCGCCATCTAAGGATGTGCTGGTTGGCTTGGTGACGTTTTACTTTATTATATTGGTAGTGTAGGGAATATCATCATGAGCCCACGCTCGTCCACTGCTGGTCAAATGCCTCTCCTAAAGTACGCCACAGAGCTCAGTCTTCAGCTCTCTCTACAGACAGTTACTGCCAGCCGCCTTCCGCATGTCAACTCTCCACATGACCGCGTGATATTTTGTAATAGAGAATAGTACATTACCACAGCGGCCAGCTCTTATTGATAAACATGTAAATGTGGGCCGAGGCGAATCCGAGGCACACATACGTAATTCCATCAGTGCCTAGTTGTGGCGAAGGCTTGTATAGTACTTTTCTCAAATAATGCGCGGAAATTAACACTTAACCCGGCGAGTGCACAGTTGGGTCAATATTACCCGCGACTTTTTGAATCGCGTGTATATCTCATTATTTTAGTGCGACATTGCGAAATTTCTCAGTAGCTACCGCTAACAGTCTCCCCTGTCTTTTCTTCGCCGATATTCAATCGAAGTGCATTTCATTGACTTATTTTGTTTGATAATATATAGCCATATTTACAAAATGAACCACGAAGAACGCGAGTCGGTTCTATCGGTATTAGAAGAATCTATCACTGAAGATAAAAATATTTTGTCTGAAAGTGAGGATGAAAAAGATCACTTGAAATAATTTCGTAGTCAAGATAGTGACATTTACTAGTTATAATAAGGATCTCATTGAGATATATTGTTTAGTGAAAGATATTTATGAGAAGATTTATGTTTTGATTTCGTTTCAATAAGACAGAAGGTGTCTATTTTATTGATTTTTAATCCATATTAGGTCAATTTGGTATTATAACATTGCCTTAACTTAAATTTGTTTATATTTAAATAAAAACCCTTTAAGACTTATTATATAATCCAATAGTAATCATAGTTTACTAAAATCTTTAAAATTAAGGAAACATTAGGCATTTTTCATACGGGTCATATTGACCCAATCTGACTATCAGTGTAACAATTTCCCACCATACTGACGCCAGGTTAAGTAGTACCTAGGCAGAACTGTTTATTTCAACAGTATTATTTTCAGGAATCAGCTTTCTATTTGCATGCCAGTTCGAAATATGAATAAAACCTTTGATAAGTTACCTCCTTGGTTGCCATGTTTCGGAGGAAAAGATTGTTCCATTATTAAATTACACGACAGATATTAGTTTACTATGTAATTGATATGGCCGCTAAACCACGACAGACATGGATTTTTATACAACTTTTGCCGGTCGCTGTATTTTATTTGCCCAGCAATTTATATTTATCGCCAAGAAGGTTTTCAAATAATGCTAAAATTTCTGTAAGCATGTTTGAGAAAATCTTATTTGTTATATTCATTTGTCAAATAATACCCGGCCTAGCTGCAAAATCAATGAAATGGTTAAGCTTTCAATTTAAACATGACATAAAATCTGAAGAAGACCTTAACCCTAAATCAACTCCGCTCACATACAAACATCAATTTTACAGATTCCAGAGAACGAGAAAAGAGGGACATGGAAACGGAGAAGGAGAAAGAAGAAACCAGAGAGAAGAAGCAGAGTAAAGAAGAAGAGGATATGGCTATGATGGAGAATTTGGAATCGATATCGGCGGAAGATGATGCCGTTTTGAAAGATTTGTTGTATATCGATGAGCAGTATCAACCCTTGTTGGTGTTGGTGAGTTGTTTTTTTATATTTTTGTATATAAGTACATACTTATACATACATGTACATACAATAAAACACCAAGACGCAGAACGTGCCGCGTAGTTATATATTTTACTTATTGCATTTCCCCTGCCAGCTACCCTGACCTTTCCAACAAAGGACCTTACCTATGTTATTGGAAATTCTATAGGTGCGTTTGTTTAGCTTTGAGGGCATTGGTTGTTGGCACGAGCTGTACCTAGTTTTAGACTTGCGAAGACTAATAAGTCGTTCCTAGAAAATTGTGTGCGTTTTTACAATAAAATCCCAAAACACATAACTGAGCTCACAGAGGGCAAATTCAAGTTGTCTGTAAAAAACTATTTAATAAAAAAAGCTTATTATAAAGTCCGACATTATATAGAAGACAAAGATGCCTGGAATACTCCACTTCTGGCATCTTATATAATATAATAAACATGTATATAAAAATAATGGCCCCGAGTTTCTTGCCGCTTCTTCTCGGTGGGCTCTATATATTTTGGAACGCGGCGGTAGAGTCTTTAAAGTACATTATAATGAAAAATTGACGTTCATAAGTGCGTCTTTGATGCCTAAATTGAATAAATGGTTTTGACTTTTATGTGGATGGTGTACACCGAGATCGTATGTTCTGCTTCCATCGGTGCCTATCCATCGCGTCTCTGACAACTGAACAAAACTTTCGTCCAATTGCGCGAATTTTCGCGCTGTAATGTGCGAGCTAATTATTCTCCATAGGCCGGATTATTAAACGTTTAGTTTAGTTGTTAATAAGCATCGTTGTATGTGGTTCCAGCTGGAGCAGTTCTTGCCCTCGGAAGACGGTATCCAGTTCAACCGCAAGCTTCGTCAGTTCGAAACGACCATCACCAACATGTGCCCCGATGAGAATCGATTACAGTAAGTACATTCAATCAATCAATCGACCGCTTATTGCGAATATAGGTTTAGTTAGATTTTATAGTATCACCATATTCTGCCATTCAGCGTGCAATTATTTATACCTAATTTGAGATAGAATAGAGTATACAGGGTGGAAACTTTCAGCGGGGCAGTAAGGGGAGTACCTTATCCGTTGCAGCTACTCGAAATGGTCTTAGGAGACTATCCATAATTATTTATGGAACTTTGATCCCTATTCTCAGATTTAAATAAAATTACAGTTTGCAAGAAAATAGCCATTTTAAATAAAAACATTATTGATGCCAATCGATCCTGTTTCTAAACTGATCAAAAAATCTCTATGGGACCAACCATCGTTGAAGTACTCAAAAAGTCACAAAATGCAAAAAACTTTTCCCGTACATTAAGTAGGAAAATTTTACGTAAAGGCTTTTTTAGTGACGGTTGAGATCTTTTTGTTGACTGAATAAAAAGATAAGTTTAAAAGTTCGAAATTTGAATTGTTTTTATAAGTACTTATCTATTTATTCAGTCAACAAAAAGATCTCAAGTACAATTTGAAAAATGTAATAGGGACTTTCATTCTATTCAGTTATTGGAGTGTATCTCAAAAACTACTGGACCGTATTCGATGAAATTTAAATGGGACCACACGGGAAGCACCAGCTTTCAAACAAAAACAATTCAACAAAGTATTTTGAGAATGGTTCACCCAGTCGAAAGTTGTGAGGTAACAAACATAAAAAAGTACAGTCGTAAGTACCTCCTCTTTTTTTTGAAGGCGGTAGAAAATGAACCCCTATTTCTCCCGGTCGCGCTATAACTTGAGAACGGCTTTACTGATTTAAATCATCCTTTTTTTTAAATGTTTTCTAATACTTCGTAGAAGGTTCTTACATTTAAAAAGTTAAGAAAATACGGGAGGTTATGGCGAGGCCGAAAGCCGAGCCTACTAAGCGAAGAAAGTCGCGGCCAGTCGCTAGTTAGTAATAAAGAAAGAAATTCGTCTTGCATGTATCATCGGCAGGGCTATTATGTATCTCAGTTGCTAACAAATGTTGATTGAAATCATAAAAAATGGCGGCTCTATGTCAGTTTTGACAACTCCGGTAAGCAAAAATGTTAGTAAGTTGATAACTGGAGTTGTCAAAACTGACCTATACCCGCCATATATGCATAGAGCCGCCATTTTTCAAGATTTCAATCAACATTTGTTAGCAACTGAGATACATAATAGCCCTGCTGAGGTACATAATAGCCCTGCTGAGGTACATAATAGCCCTGCTGAGGTCTCAGACAAAATAAAAAAGTCAAGACAGAATGTTGTGAACAGAGTAGTGAGGCCGGAAAATTTACATAAATACAAGTTAAATAGTAATCGCCTTTTAATACTAGAAATACGAATAGGATAGCTGTACCTAGTTTTAGACTTGCGAAGACTAATAAGTCGTTCCTAGGAAATTGTGTGCGTTTTTACAATAAAATCCCAAAACACATAACTGAGCTCACAGAGGGCAAATTCAAGTTGACTGTAAAAAACGTTTTAATAAAAAAAGCTTATTACAAAGTTCGACATTATATAGAAGACAAAGATGCCTGGAATACTCCACTTCTGGCAAGCTGTCATTTTGCCACCCAATAAATGTTATATAATATAAACATGTATATAAAAAGAATGGCCCCAAGTTTCTTGCCGCTTCTTCTCGGTAGTTTCGGATTTTGGAACGCGGCGGACATTTTTGGGACATCTAGTGTAACGAAACAGATCGATAGTATATTATCAAAAAAATACAAAGGTTCGAAAAGGAATAGAAAAAGAGTAATAACCGAATAAAATTCATAAATATAACTCTCTTTCTGCAGAAAAAAATCCTGAATAGGTCCACAAAAATAAAATTTCACGTCCAAACTCTCAGAATTTTCAGCGATACGTAACACTATATTTTTATTAGGTAATACTTAGCCAACGTATAGTACTAAAGTTATAACCAGAAGTTTTTTCAATTGTGTTAGTATATATCGAGAAATATTAAGAAAACGTACAAAATTAATGCATTTTCGCATTACTACGTCTTATATAACGAGCGATTTTAAACCTTACGTAAAGCATCATAAATTATTTTAAAATTGGGGTTGGACCGCGTCTTAATATTTTTTGTCAGTATATGCAGTTCTCATGATTGTTATATGTGTTTTTCCAGACAAGCCTTTGCCACGTTTCGAGCTGCAGCCTTACTGAACCCGGTGACTGCTCGGAAGTTAGCCGGAGTGGGCGCTTCCTTCACAAGACAACAGCGACAACAGTTGTTGCGCACTTCACTACTCAACATCATCATGCAAGGGACATATTCTAGTAAGTTCCCCTGTTTTAGGGTTCCATATATAACAATACAATACAAAAAATATTTATTGATAACCAAACATAATACAATAAAAAGCGCTACAGTAGATTGGGCAATTGGCGGACTTATCGCTATAGCAATCTCTTACAGACAATATAACTTAACTGAAATAACTTGTTGAAGTCGGTACCATGATAGTTCAAAAGTGCCCATTATCACAATATCGCGTGCATGGTACTTCGACAAGCTATTTCACAGTTTTTAGTGTTGAAGTTGGTTCCATTTTAGCTAACCTTTTTTTTTCACCCTTTTTAGTGACCGTTGCTATAAAATGTTGATGACGTCACGTCGCGTCGGCGCTCTGATATGGTGCGCAAAACAAGCATCCTCTAGTAGGATATTATTATAAACAATAACATTTCCAACAAAACAAATGTTGTGTTAATTAATTTAATGTAGGTAATATTATTATAATGATGAAAAATAAATGAAACACAACGTTTAACAACTTGATCTACATGAATTACGAATTGCTTGTTAGCTTTCTCTGATTCAAAGAAAGCGATAACTTTCAGTATTAAATTTCTTGCTTCACTGTGAATAGGTTTTCCCATATTTGAAAAAACTTTCACTGTCCCACTTCAAAGTAACAAAAATGTCCAAACTAAACCAAAATGTACAAACTTAACAAACATGTCCTACGTTGCAACAAAAACAATATTTTAACGTAACAGCAATAACAAAATAACAAAATAATAAAAGTCCAAACGTACAATGAAATGTTTAAAAATATTTCACGAAAACAAGTCGACGCGTATCGGCAACGAATGTGCTAACCGTACTGACGCGCCGTGCGTGGGGAGGTGAAAGGAGAACGGGGTGGGAGGTTCGCATTCCAGTGAGGTCTCGAGATAATGTGACCGGGTTATACTTACCCCTCGGACCACCTCGGAATTCTGTAAAAAATTATGAGTGATCCTTAAAAAAAAACACCTGTCGGCTTGTGAACCTCCTTATTTTTGGAAGTCGGTTGATGAAGATTTCGGACGTCACGACAGAATATGAAATTTCATATACGTAATTTTGACGTCTGGAAGTCCAAAACTGTGATTCTGATGGCACTTTCTGCCTCGCACTACCACTATGTGGAACCAGCTAGATAGGTAAACTCTACGAAGAAATAATGTCAGGAAGCATAACTCAGAACAAATTCCACACAAAAAGTGGTCCTTCAAACCAAAACGACGTATGATTCCAAATACGAATTACTTCCGAGGTTACAAATAGACATGTTCGGTGATTGGTTTAAATTTCAGAAGGAAAGCAGGGATTTGTCCACGCGCGTTCTGCAACGTCTACTTATGATAGCTGAGTCATAGCGGCGTGAACGATGTTATTGATTTAGCACGACTTTTATCGGGTCATTTTTTTTCAAGTTTCTCTTCCTGATATTATTTCTTCGTAGGGTAAACTCTATTGCAACACCACAAAACAGAAAAATGACACAAAAAAAGATACAAAATAATTTTCTTAACAAACCATTAAGCAAACTTAAAAACGTATAATTAAGTGTCACAATGGGTGGTCTTATCGCTCAGAGCGATCTCTTCCAGACAACCATGAACGGAAAGAAATAGGAATAAACTTGTTAGTGGTGTATAAAACAAATATAATTTAGATAACATATCATTCATACCAGCTACCATTTGAAATATTTCCGTACTGATATGACTTGGAAACCTTCAAGAAGAGAGCTTATTCCTTCCTCAAAGGTCGGCAACGCATCCTCGAGACCTAAGGGGCCTACTCCCACCTTTTACGAAACTATCATAAATCAGGAGCGTTTTGTAATAAGCTTAGGATGATCATACTTACTATCGTACTACCACCGACACAAAACGGTCACCCAAATTGAATGGTAAGGTTGCAATATGACTACTTTAAGAGATGGGAGTACGGATCTTCAAAAATTTTACACTGGAACATGAAACTTAGTGTCAAAAGACACGTCAAAGTACGCGAATTGAATCAAATATTTGATACTATGTCATCAAAACGTCTCTCGTAATGCATTATGATTTTAAGCTTGCTTGACGTGGTGGTACCAAATTTAATGGTAAGGTTGAAACACGACTACTTAGGAGGTGGGAGTATGGTCCCTGGTATTGCGGATGTCCGTGGGCGACGGTGATCATGTACTTACTTCAGTGGGCCGAGCACGAAAATCGGCTTAAGTGTAACGTTATCGTATCGTTTACATATTCAGGAGTTACCTGTGCCACTATTGTACTAGATAAACGACAGTTTGTACTAAATACGTTAACGATGCGATTACGTTACACTTAAACAGATTTTCGTGTACGATCGTTTGCCAACCCATCTCATAAAAAAAGACCTATTAATACCACTCTGAGGTATTGTCTTTTAAAATGTAAATAGTTTGATTAGAACGTTTTTCCAAGCAGTGTGGTGCCGGTGTCACACCAAACCTTCCTTCTGAGCCGCTGGTCCCGGGTTCGATCCCCGGACAGGTCAACATTTGTGTGCATGAACATATGTCCGTTCAATCTGTGTTTGTATGGACGAATGTGGATGATTCGGCCTCCAATTTTGTAGACAATGAAATATAGTAAATTTAACATGAATTTGTTTAATTTCAGAGTTAGACATATTGGAGAGAGCCAACCCTTTATTCCTGATAAACGCAGCAAACCTTATGGGGGATTATTTTGCAGGTAAATTATTGTATTATAACATAATTATGTATATACTGAGTAAATAATAACCTATACAAATAAGCCGATCGTCCACCGCCAGATAAACTAAGTTAGTTTAGCTTAGCTCCCATAGTTGAGCTAGCTTTTCATACATGTGTAGCTAAGTTACTTAAAATAGCCCAACTAAGTCGAAATAATTTAGTTGTGTAAGCCAATCTAACTATTACTAACGTAGTTGTTTAGCTTATTTCTCGGTGGACGGATGACATATTTCGTAGGTTAGCCCAGTTTAGTTCACTTAGCTGGCGGTAGATGATCGGCTATAAACTAGTGGCTTTTTGAGCTGTAGACCTCGCGAGTATATTTTTGCAGAGCGTAAACTGAATATTTGCATATCTTTAAACACACACGGTTGCAGTTCCTGGAAAAGTAGGTTGATTTCTGCGAAATCTATTATATTATTGGCCAAATATGGCGACTCGCGAGTCAACGGGTTAAAGCCGATCGTCCACCGCTATTTAAATTAAGTTAGTTTAGCTTAAAAACTATATTAGAAGAAATATTTAGTGACACTTCCGCTAAAAACAATGCTTATGGCCGAGTTGCGGTGTGAACCACCCTCCCTCCCGCACAAACTGCAAACAGGCAGTATACAGAATAAACCATACACAAAACAACCCAATCAACCAAAAACGATCTGTCGGTCTAGCGCTCGACGTGTCAACATCGTCCTGAGGATGCCTCGTGTTGAGGCGAAACACGTGTCGAATAGTTTGCATACAACACCTGTATTTTCGTTAAAATATCATCTCTCAATCAATTCATTCAAATGATTCAATTCAGAAAAGGCTACGTTCTGGTAAGCGCCGATATCACTCGCGGCGTTCGCACACCATTCCCTTACAAACCCACGATCATCGTGAGCGAGCTCGCGGATCGAAGGTGGTTGCGTGGTAGTTGCGAGCTGACACTGTCAAAGCATCAAATAAGTCGGATTCTTTCGATTTTTGACAGAAATTTGGCGCGCATTTCGCGACCGCGTAACCGTTCCGTTTGAGTTGAACATTGCAAGCATTGATCCATAGCGGAACGCTAAACCGGGGCGCGTTGACGGCGCTTGCCGGAAAGTACCGCTAGTTTCTAAAACGTTTGCCAAAGCCATGATTAGCTAACTAAATACTAAACGCTTATTGGTCAATGGTATTCTATGACGCGACACGTGACCAATCAGCGGTCAGTATTCCGTCTGTTAGATCAAACTTTGATAAACGTTCCACAAACTGGAGGTTAGAATCGCTGTCGACCTAATATAACGTAAAAATAAAGGTTATGCAACTAAGGCTCCTTGTTGCTCTAATCTTTGTAATGGTAGGACTTTTGCAGAGTCCGCCATGGGAGGTGCCATACCTTTGCCAGTTATACAACCGTGAAGCAGTAGTGTGCAAACATAACTGTGTTCCGGTATGAAGAGCGATGTTTTAATGGAATTACAGGGCAATACTTTCCAGCTTGTCACTTAAACGAAAAAATAATAATAAAGGAAGGATACATTATTAGTACCAGGAGAAAATGAGGCGCAGGAGCTACTTTTATTGCCCGTGCCGTGGCCCTATATTAGTAGTGTACTGTGTAGGACTTTTGCAGAGTCCGTCATGGGAGGTGCCATACCTTTGTCAGTTATACAACCGTGAAGCAGTAGTGTGCAAACATAACTGTGTTCCGGTATGAAGAGCGATGTTTTAATGGAATTACAGGGCAATACTTTCCAGCTTGTCACTTAAACGAAAAAATAATAATAAAGGAAGGATACATTATTAGTACCAGGAGAAAATGAGGCGCAGGAGCTACTTTTATTGCCCGTGCCGTGGCCCTATATTAGTAGTGTACTGTGTAGGACTTTTGCAGAGTCCACTATAGGAGGTGCCATACCTACGCCAGTTATACAACCGTGAAGCAGTAGTGTGCAAACATAACTGTGTTCCGGTATGAAGAGCGATGTTTTAATGGAATTACAGGGCAATACTTTCCAGCTTGTCACTTAAACGAAAAAATAATAATAAAGGAAGGATACATTATTAGTACCAGGAGAAAATGAGGCGCAGGAGCTACTTTTATTGCCCGTGCCGTGGCCCTATATTAGTAGTGTACTGTGTAGGACTTTTGCAGAGTCCGTCATGGGAGGTGCCATACCTTTGTCAGTTATACAACCGTGAAGCAGTAGTGTGCAAACATAACTGTGTTCCGGTATGAAGAGCGATGTTTTAATGGAATTACAGGGCAATACTTTCCAGCTTGTCACTTAAACGAAAAAATAATAATAAAGGAAGGATACATTATTAGTACCAGGAGAAAATGAAGCGCAGGAGCTACTTTTATTGCCAGTGCCGTGGCCCTATATTAGTAGTGTACTGTGTAGGACTTTTGCAGAGTCCACTATAGGAGGTGCCATACCTACGCCAGTTATACAACCGTGAAGCAGTAGTGTGCAAACATAACTGTGTTCCGGTATGAAGAGCGATGTTTTAATGGAATTACAGGGCAATACTTTCCAGCTTGTCACTTAAACGAAAAAATAATAATAAAGGAAGGATACATTATTAGTACCAGGAGAAAATGAAGCGCAGGAGCTACTTTTATTGCCCGTGCCGTGGCCCTATATTAGTAGTGTACTGTGTAGGACTTTTGCAGAGTCCACTATAGGAGGTGCCATACCTACGCCAGTTATACAACCGTGAAGCAGTAGTGTGCAAACATAACTGTGTTCCGGTATGAAGAGCGATGTTTTAATGGAATTACAGGGCAATACTTTCCAGCTTGTCACTTAAACGAAAAAATAATAATAAAGGAAGGATACATTATTAGTACCAGGAGAAAATGAAGCGCAGGAGCTACTTTTATTGCCAGTGCCGTGGCCCTATATTAGTAGTGTACTGTGTAGGACTTTTGCAGAGTCCGTCATGGGAGGTGCCATACCTTTGTCAGTTATACAACCGTGAAGCAGTAGTGTGCAAACATAACTGTGTTCCGGTATGAAGAGCGATGTTTTAATGGAATTACAGGGCAATACTTTCCAGCTTGTCACTTAAACGAAAAAATAATAATAAAGGAAGGATACATTATTAGTACCAGGAGAAAATGAAGCGCAGGAGCTACTTTTATTGCCAGTGCCGTGGCCCTATATTAGTAGTGTACTGTGTAGGACTTTTGCAGAGTCCACTATAGGAGGTGCCATACCTACGCCAGTTATACAACCGTGAAGCAGTAGTGTGCAAACATAACTGTGTTCCGGTATGAAGAGCGATGTTTTAATGGAATTACAGGGCAATACTTTCCAGCTTGTCACTTAAACGAAAAAATAATAATAAAGGAAGGATACATTATTAGTA
Source organism: Selenia dentaria (assembly GCA_917880725.1). Classification (NCBI taxonomy): domain Eukaryota; kingdom Metazoa; phylum Arthropoda; class Insecta; order Lepidoptera; family Geometridae; genus Selenia; species Selenia dentaria. The sequence goes on from OU862902.1 coordinate 3,239,240, forward strand.
CCAGGAGAAAATGAAGCGCAGGAGCTACTTTTATTGCCCGTGCCGTGGCCCTATATTAGTAGTGTACTGTGTAGGACTTTTGCAGAGTCCACTATAGGAGGTGCCATACCTACGCCAGTTATACAACCGTGAAGCAGTAGTGTGCAAACATAACTGTGTTCCGGTATGAAGAGCGATGTTTTAATGGAATTACAGGGCAATACTTTCCAGCTTGTCACTTAAACGAAAAAATAATAATAAAGGAAGGATACATTATTAGTACCAGGAGAAAATGAAGCGCAGGAGCTACTTTTATTGCCAGTGCCGTGGCCCTATATTAGTAGTGTACTGTGTAGGACTTTTGCAGAGTCCGTCATGGGAGGTGCCATACCTTTGCCAGTTATACAACCGTGAAGCAGTAGTGTGCAAACATTACTGTGTTCCGTTGAAGAGCAATACTTCAACTACACTACTACTACAAGAGATTTAACATCTTATATCTAAGGGTTACGAACCCAGTGCATTACCATGCAGGGTTTTGAACTGTTGCAGTTTAGAATTCTAGATGTCACTGAACTGTTATGGGCAAGCGTGACGCTTAATCTCGGGTGAGTGGTTTACTCGTCTCATCATCGATTGATATAAAAAAACTTCAGATGTGCAGGGCAATTACATAGGTCAGTTATAATCAAATGTTGATTGGAAGAAAAATGGCGGCTCTATGTCAGTTTTGACAACTCCAGTAAGTAAAAATGTAAGCCAGTTGATGACTGGAGCTGACAAAAATATAAAGCTGCTACTGTTAGGGTTCCGTACCCAAAGGGTAAAACGGGACCCTTTTACTAAGACTCCGCTGTCCGTCCGTCTGTCTGTCCGCCTATCACCACGCTGTATCTCATGAACCGTGATAGTTAGACAATTGAAATTTTCACAGGTTATGTATTTCTGTTGTGGCTATAACACAAAATACTTAAAAAACCGTCCAAGTGCGAATCGGACGATAATTATAGATAATGGTATGCAACCCTTCGTGCGCGAAACCGACTCTCACTTGGCCGGTTTTTTTTTATATTAATCATCTTTTGATTGCAACTGAGATACATAATAAACCTGCTGGTGTACTTGTACGTAATTAGATTCGAATCGTTTCCGAATTTCTGTCTAATTTGAAAATTATTTTGATTTCAGAGGCGCGCCTTTGCAACGGCAACAAGGTCCACATATTGGCCTTACCACTTGTACATTATATGAAATCGTTATTGGCCAGCGACGATCTCAGAGCACATAGAAGCTTGGCTACACAGGTATTTTTTGTATATTTTTTATTATACAGGTTGAATTTGAATTCATTGGCATCCTTTTAAATGAAGACACTATTGATGATACTTATTGCATTAGGGCTAATATATCTCAAATTAAAAATGTTAATTCAAGTATGATAAATGAACAAAGTATCAAGATCAAACAGTTGTGCATCTCGGTTTTGATACTATTGGCGTTTATTAATATATAATTTGTTTATTTTTTCTATTATTATTTGCAAATTATGCCTTATTATTTAACTATTTATTGCATTTTTCATACATACATTTTTGTTTTGCGTATTTTTATCCCTAAAGCAATTAGTATCATTAATCTCTTTTCTACCTCTTAACATTGTCCGTATTCAGTTTTTTTTTCATGCCATCATCACATTGTTTACTATACTACTACAAATACTAATACTGAAAAAAATAAAACGTACGGGACTTTTTAACTTTTTCAGTATTTCAATGTACTATAAATTTTCTTTTTTCTTTTTTTCCTTTTCATTCATTTAAAGCAGTACATAAATATGACAGATTTCTGCCATATGACAAATACATGTCTAAATATACTTTAGAAACTAGATTATCTACCGTGAGTTCAACATGTTAAATACAAATTACTTTAAAGTAATTTTTTGCTTTTGTGACAATGTCAGTTTGCAAACTGTTTGTTGTTTGTTGTATCCGGCTCGGAGGATCATATTGCTCCTCTCAAAATGGTCGCCAGTTTGTCTCAAATCACATCACATAAAATAGTAACAAAAAATCGGAATATTTATTGACGCTGTATATTTTAACTGAACATCCCTTTTTGTATCTGCGTTTATACATAAATGTATACAGCGTGTTACTAAAAAGGTGCAGTAATATAAAAACCCCACACGCAGAAGCTTGCATATAATGGGGACCTAACTACTGCGTCCCAGGAAGTAGTCAACACTCCGAGGTATGAGGAACCAAAGTTTTTCTCATGCTGAAGCTGGCTCATCCCTGGACAACTAGGCCAAAAACCTCCAGAAAGTAGACTAAGTAAACAATGGGCCTATTCGGGGCCTGGGATGGAACTTGAATAGGCAAGTCTAAAAGGGCTGTTAAAAAAATCTAACATATATATATATATATGTTAGATTTTATATATATATATATACACGTAATTTGTATAATTACAAAAAAAAAATCAGCACTATATGCTGCTGGTACTTAATACATACATGGGAAGAATATTTAAAACTACTTTAAAAAAAAACCCACATAATCATCAATATTCGGTCAAACGTCTAGATTGATTCACACCTACAAATTTTATTCTAGGCATTTCCACTATTCATTAAGATATACTACATGCGCGCGGTTTATGCATGAAACTTAACACCCCTACATAGAAATGTATCATTCATAATCATAACATTCGGCAAACTCGCGCCCTAGCTCGTTAGTACATATTATTATTCATTCTGTGTGCTCGGGCATTCTCGCAAGACCTGGCCACCGGACCAACCCCGCACCCTCCGCCCTGCCACCGCGCGGCCTTTGTTTCTTCCGAAAACGAACGAACGAAAGCCGAAAGGCGAAATGAAATGGGGGTGTAAGAAAGAGTAAGAGAGATATTTTTTCACTGACGCGAATCATGTGTTTTCATTAATAAGTTGTACATAGGCATGTAGTATTTTTGTTAAGATGGTTTCCATACTTTTAGATGGAATTTTCGAAAACTTTAACAATTAATAATAATTTCACTGTGAAGTAATAAAAAATTTGACTACATATCTACAATGTATTAACACTTTTGTACCGCCCATTTTTTTTTTTGGTATTTATACAAATTACGTGTACATATTAAGGCGCGGTCCAAACCCATTTTAAAACAATTTACGATGCTTTACATAAAATTGAGAATTGCTTCTCAGATTGGACGATGTAATGCGAAGATGCGATTTAATACATGCTAATACTTTTTATATTTATTTCGTACAATCAAATGATTAAATTTTAATGGTAAAGGAGTCTTTGGGAATTCGAATATGATACATTCGTTGAAATATATTTGCCCATAATTGAATAAAAATTCCCACGAAGCGTAGGAAAAAATTACAAAATTTAGGTTATATTGCCGTTTTCTTTTTCTATCGAGCCAAGTTTGCTCAATCATGTATTGGCTCCCATACTTCATAAGAACGTATATTCAATTAATGCTAAGTTTTTTTCGAACTTCGGTTATTAGATTTAAGCGTCAAAAAACTTAAGTTTTCGCGAAGTCGAATCATGATATTTGGTCGTAATCTACACTCATTTCGCCTTAATTAACATTGTATGAAAAAAATTAATAAACGATTTAAATGTTGATATTTCGCCACGTGAACCCTGAGTCGGTACATATGCACACTTTTCAATATTACTACACCTTTTTTGTTACACGCTGTATATGTTTATAGTTACATAGGCTACTTTTTATCCCTATACTACGTAGGAAGCCATGGAGCTGCCTTAAAGTTTTTTCTCACCGGACGAGCAGAGACACCTCAAGGCGTCACCGCTACATGGTTGAAGTTCCAGGGACTCGTACTAAGCGGTTTTCTGGCTCTTACATTGTGCGAACTGCCAAACTGTGGAACTTACTGCCGATGTCTCTGTTTCCTGATAAATATAATCTACGAGTCTTTAAGTCGAGAGTGAATCGGTATCTTCTAGGTAAGCGCGCTCCATCGTAGATCACAACTACGCTTAACATCAGGCGAGTTGTGGTCAAGCGCTAACCTATTGTACATAAAAAAAAAAAAAAAAAAAGTAAAAAATTTTAAAGTTACTAATGAAATACAAATCCACAGATCTCGCTATTGAATGTATATCTTATATAATATAATAATAGAACTCATTTTGCCTTTCCAGTTAATGCAAAACGGGCGCGAGTTACTCTCAGTTTTATCACAGGAATTAGAAGAATTGGCAATCGCTATACGCCTTCGTATTCTATCACCGCCACCTTGCGGAATCATTTGGCTATTGCTCAGTTCCGATATGTGCCTAAATAAGTTCCTGCCGTTACCAAACGCATTGCAACAGTTTTACGCGGCCCATTTGAAGTTAACCGCGGACGATTCCTACAGCGAAGTCAGCTACGGATCGTGGAAAAAGAGTCCAGAAAAAGAAGACAATAACTCCAATGATATGAGCCATAATTTGTCGAATGTCAGTTTGAACAACGATGATGATTCTAAGCCTAAACTAAGACCTATTTTGGGAGCTGGTGCTGGACTGTTACGGCAGGAACAAACTGTATCTGTCAGTCAAGATAGCTTCGAAACGTGGAACAACCAATCTAAAACAAGTCTCACTAAACGATACGATCTGAATTCCTGGAGACAAGAGGAAGAAAAACAGGATGAACCGGTCTTCGATCCAACAGTGTTACCGCCTAACTTCACCGAATATCCGCCCCCAAGATTCAATCAGAACTTTCAAGCGAATCAAGAAAACTTCAACAATTATCTGCAACAAGGCGACGGTACTTACATACAAAACCAATATTACAATCAAGATTTTTTCCCAGAACGCGAACACCCGGAAAGATCGGCCTCCGAGTCTAATGTCACCGAACAAACTGAAAAGACTTTCATACCGGATAGCGTTAAGACTGATAGACAGCACAATGAAACGCAAAAGACCAACAGAAGACCTATAGAAAATTGGAGGAGAGAGAAGTCTGATCTCAGAGAAGACTCTAACAAAGATAATTGGACACGGCAGAGGTCTAGAGATAACTTAAGTAGTGAAGAGGAGAAGGATAAACGTTCGTCATCTAAGAATTCTAGAGATTCCCGCCCGCCTAACAGGATGAATAGGCGAAATAGTGGCGAGCTTTCTGAAACCGGGGTATCGGGCAAGACACCGCCTAGACGACACGTTTCCGATGTCCCGAGAAGCCATAAATATTGGGACCATGACGATAGATGTGATAAGGATTATAACAGTTAGTGATTTTAGTTGAGGGTTTCGAAACATAGATGGCGCTGTATAAACTAAAACTTAATTGCTGGTTTTTTGAAAATAATGTATAAATTATAGTGTTCTATCGCTACACGTGGGTTCATTTTATTATTGTTTGTATATCTGAAAAGTTTAAATTAAATGAATATTTTTGTCTGTGACAATGTTTCGTATTCATTTGAAAATTTTAGTAAAGCGCCATCTATGTTTCAGAACTAGTAAGGACTGTATTTATCGCTCGAAATAAGTGATACATTTAGGGACTAGTTAAAATTGTGAAGTGTTTAGAATAATTATTAATATTAACGCAAGTAAGGGAGTACATATTGCTAAATATTTTAATATAATGATAAAATATATAAGGACTTTAGATTATGTAACTAAAAATAGGTAAATTATAGACTTATGGACGTGGCATTGAGTTCTAGCGCTGAAGGTTAAAAGTGCCTTCGGTTATTTTGTAAGACATACTAAATCTATTGCTGTCTTTCTCACTCGATTAGCGTCAAACAGAGAGAGCAATAGTGTAACTTCTATTGCTGTCTTTATCATCTGATTGGTGACAAACAGAGAGAGCTATAGTATGACTTATATCGGAAACATTCGTTCTAGAAATCTAACGTTAGGGATGCGCAAACGATAACAATATTTCACATCGACTCTTTCACTTCTCACTTCATTATCACTCATGTTTAGTTATAATAAAAGTTTTTTTTTTATCTGTTGCAAATAGAAATGGAATATTTCTTTTAAGACAAAATTCCCTCCAATCCGCCTATGTCTTTACTATTCCCATAAAAGCTTGCGTTTGACTATTTCATCAGGTGTGAAATGATGACGCGGTCGAATCTGTAGCTCACGAGCCTAGAAGAGCCTGTCACAGTTGTAGATAAATATTAGTTTGTACTAAATTAAATTGCTTTCCGTAGAAAAAATACTTTACGAAACTTCGTACTACATTTTAAAGGTGCTTAATAAGTCCCATACACGCCACACTAATAATAATCATGGAAAATGAAATATGCAATTCTCAAGTCGTTTGCTCTATATGAGCATTTTAATGCTTAACCTAAATTAACTTTCAGAAGACTGGTTCGTCTCCGATCCGATGATATGCAAGTTTATACTCTAAATTGAAAAATTTGGTCTCGCTAAGCAGGTCTTAGTCCTTTGAAAATCGGTTACGGTCTCTAACTCGTGCTAATATATCGACACTTCCACGTCGTCGTAGTTTCGATAAACTGAATTTTATATATCCATCGTAGTATTGATTTGACCGTGACAATAATGTCGCGGTCTGTTTTTATCGATAATTACTGTCAAATTGTGTTGTATCGACAATCAGTGCTTCCCACTACAGGTACGTGAACTTCACCTGTATAAAATTTAAAAAAAAAATCTTTCAGCATTCCTAAACTTCATTACATACAGATAAATAGATAAACAATTCAATGCGTTCAATTAAATAAGTATAATTAATTATGGTATATAATTATCAAGTACATGTGTACTCAATACTAAATATAAATTCTATTGTGCCTCTTGAGATGTTATTAGTTTGCATTAATAAATACGTTCAAATTTGTCGTAGTTGTACTGTATTATAAATAAATATAATATATTATAAGAATTTGGAAAAATGTCGCCAGGTTTTTCCATAATTATTATTTAGAAACGGATGCGTGATATAGAGAGAAATTTTCTCCGTCCAGTTATAAACTTATTTAAAAGTACTCTAATACCTCGGGATATACTTAGAATCGGAATAAAAATTATCATATATGTTAATGCCATGTACAAACCATCTCCACTACAAATTACATCCAAATCTGTTCAGGCGTTTTTGCGTGGTTCAGTTTCAAACATCCATTTTAACTTTCACATATATATTAGCCTGATTCTTTGTTTGAGAATAATGTTACATTGTTAAATTTCTCTAAAATAATGTAATTCTTGTCATAAAACCTTCCGTGAGAACTCATAGTTAAATGGTAAAACCGGCAAACGTCTATCATCTAGTCGTTATACTCCGACCGGTGTTCGGGCCGTACTGATGCCCACCTCATGGAGAGCGTGCTCTAGCAGCGAGCGCCGCTAGTCGCGCACTCCCTCTAATGTAATTCTTATTGTGTTTACACTGAAACCTACATTCGTGTAACACTTCAAATGACAAATCTAAAAGTATGATTATTATTTTAAAATGTGGGTAGTTTTACAACAGTTTAGAGAGCACGAAGCTACATGACTATATTTGCGTCAAATATACCCACGGTGGACAGAATTGTCAAATTTAAGGACTGTCATTCGCAAGTGTTACTCGAATTTGGCCTTTATGTATGACCAAAATAAGATCTACCAGTATTTATAAACTTCAACTTTATATTAAAAAAATCAGTGACAGCAACTGTCAAGACGAAAAAATTTAAATAAGTTTGCAACAGGTCGGAGAGAAAAATTCTTCTATATGTCACGGGATTATTATCCGGTTTCAAAATAATAAATAACATAATTTGATATATCATTATGCATTTGTGTTAGTTAGACGCATATTATTAAGAATATATATATATATATATTAAGAAACTATTTTCATATTTTGTCATATATGCGCGAATTGTATGTGTATTTTGCAGTGTTGTAGAAAATTGCGTAGGTTTTTAGAGATGCGCCGAGTACAAGTTTTATCGAGTATTGCTATTTACCGACACGAGCACTCTGCTGAGTAACTCGGCACTCACAACGATTGTTACTTACATATAAACTCACAATACACATTAGTTTTAATTTTGTCAACGCAAATTATTAATCATCATCAGCCTGTAGCAGTCCACTGCTGGACATAGGCCTCTCCAATTGCACGCCACTTAGGTCTATCTTGGGCTTCTCGCATCCAGTTTTTGCCAGCCGTCTTGCGCAGATCGTCACTCCACCGTGCCTCAGGACGTCCTACACTACGTTTGCCGAGACGCGGTCTCCACTCTAGAACTCGTTTACCCCAACGGTTGTCGGTTCTACGGCTAATATGGCCAGCCCACTGCCACTTCAGCTTGCTGATCCGGTGGGCTATGTCGATGACCTTGGTTCTCTGATGGATCACTTCATTTCTGATGCGATCCCTCAGAGAAACACCGAGCATAGCCCTTTCCATAGCCCGCTGAGCGACCTTGAGCTTGTGGACCATTCGAGCCAGCAGTGTCCACGTTTCGGCTCCGTATGTCATGACGGGTAGGACGCACACATATTATTAGTAGAATTAGTTAAATTGTAGCTAGTAACTAAAGGCCGGCGACGCATCCTCGAGACCAGGTGAGCCGCTTGCTTGTTGCTCTCAAAAAAATAAAAAAACTAAGAAGTGAGTGGGTGCAAAAGATTTGGTAATTTTATAGCGAAATAGAAGGCGGCAAATTTAAAATGACAACGACAAATTTTACCCGCCGCGTGTCGCGCGTACACCTAGGCCTTTATTAATAAACGTTGCGTAAACCTATATTAGGCGTAACATGCTTTGTCTTGCTTTCACGCGTGACATTTACTGCAAGCGAAAAATTGACAAATATATGTTTTAACTACTCCGGGTGTACGCCAAGTTTATTAATAAGGCCGTTAATGTATACACATTTTAGACCTCGAGTTTGTAACTAATTTTATCAGATCAAATGCACTCCACCGGTATAAACTTGCTTCTAGTTGGTCAAACTATTCAAGTGTAGTATTTTTTTATTTGAACATTTATACGTAGTTCGAAAATACAATGAAAGAAGTAGACACTGGACGGTTTAAGTGAAATGTAATTCGTAGTTTGTTAAGGAGTGAAAACAAAATTAATATTGTAAAGAGGTCTGGTTAAAGGATTACGAGTTCGTTTCGAGTACCTCGGCAGTGAAACCGAGTTAGTCGGTCGATAATGTACGCGTTATCCACACTAAAAAATATGTCGAGTAATAAACCAGTTCTCGGCGCATCTCTAGTTTTTAATATGAAATACGGGACTGGTCTAGGTAGGAAGAATGCCCAACAATTGCAATCGTTAATTTTGTTTAGTTTCTTAGGTTTATGTTTTTTTCAAGTTTTGACGTGTAGTGGTGCATGATTAACCTATACGTGTTCGTAATGATGCACAAGTGGGGGCAAAGTGTACTAAAACACGAAACGTTTTGTGTTTTCTTCGTCAATTGCGTTAGAAAGCTTTAGTCATCCATCCACCACTTTTACACATGACAACTAAAGGAACACAATTTAAAAGAAATTTCAATTAACGATTGGCATTTTTGGGTTTTTCCAACTCCTTATTTAGGGTTATCTCAATGACATTTATGAGTTTGGAGCAACACTCGCGTTGCTCAATATCAGGCGAACAATTTGCTTGTCTGGTCACGAAAATTATGCATACACATTTAAATGGCTCCCGTATTTCGTGTTAAAATATTGGGCCTACGTGTGGTGGGCTATGAACGAACGTTTCATCGTATCTACAGCGCGTATTTTAGTTACCTAACTATATTTAATTTTAAAAATCTGTTTTAAATAGCATGCATCGGTAATTACAGTGGGCCTAGCACGAATAATTGCGTAAGTGTAATCAATACAGTCATGTATCTAGGGCAACTGTGACACATAACTCACAGTTTTGTACGGCGAAGCGTGATGCGATTAAGTTTATGTAAGTAGAAAAACAAATTTCACAATTTCATCTGTTTTCACGCTCGTGCTAAGCCGGTCCCTAGTTAAATATAAAATCTATTCACAGAATAGATGCAATTCTCTCTATGCTAAAAGCACTCATCATCCAAAAACGCTTTCACTTACGAGTTAAAAGACAATTAGAAAGAACCTTATGGATTTTTATCAGTGGAGCTGTTTAAATCGACAACCAAATTCGACCGAAGAAACAATTTTCTAATGAATATTTGAATTGAATTCGAATTTTTGATTGATTGAATTGAATTGATTGATTTAAATTTCGAAGGATCTTTTTAATAAATATTAAAATGGTGGTTGAAATAACTTTGAAGTTGCAGCAGTTTCATGTGCAGTCCAGCAGGCGAATGATTTGTTTTTTTTTAAACTGTAATGCAATATACACATTCCTATAAAATTTACATTCTAATAGCTGTTTATACTGAGAAATACGGGGTTACTCACGTAATATTTCTCGGATAGGACCGACTATAGTTTCGATCACATTCGGTGGTCTTTTTCAAGGAGTGGTCGGGACACCGTCGATGACCTCTCGCTTAGCACCTAAAATACCACCGGATGTGGTCGGATTCATCTGACTATAATAATCACATGAGTAATTCCGTATTTCTCAGTTAAAATTTGTAAAAGCCATGTTAGTTTTATAACAGCTGTTTTTATACCATGAATATAAAAATTTAATAATATCCAAAAGGTTTCTCCAAACAATGAAATCACGAAGAATACGTTCTGAAGATACGATGATACGGTTTGTATTAAGTATATGTCAAAATTAATTAGGCATTTCTCAATAATGAAATGTAAGCGTACCTGCATAGGACATAATGCACAAGTACTTTAGACATAACGTTATTTATAATTAGTTGTAATAACTATCATTAGAGAGGTGATATAGCAAGCCAAGCGCTTTATAAAAGTTTCTACGTAATTCGTTGATGTAGTAAGTTTAGCGTGAGCGCAATTGTTTTGCTCATAAAGGTGACTTCAAACGTACTCTTCGCATATCATACTCATTTATCGATACTGATTGTACACGTCACAGAATTACAATTAGTCACAGTAGTATCATAAATAAAATACAATTAAAATGAAATGACAAAAGTTATACATTGTGTACCTACATAACAAATTATTAGTGATCTACGGTCTTAGTGGAAGAGTCATGTACTCTTTTTCTATATCGTAGAACGCTTGGTTGATAAGCCAGCGTTTTAGCTTAGCTTTAAACAAGAATATGCTTGATGCCTCAACCACATCTTCGGGAAGTCTGTTATAAATCATCGGGCCCATGACATGAGTCAATTTCGCAGACTTGGCAAGTGAGTGTGTCACGGCTTGAAGTCTGTTTTTGTGTCTGACAGGCCGCTGTTGCGACTCGTTTAGCTTACCACCTAACGTTTTATACATAGTAATATTCGTACACATATATAGCTATATTCGTATACTATCGCGTATTATATTCTGTCTCAATTCATTCTATTGTCTCAAAGACAATAAGCGCAGTGTTCGCCTGACTATCTGCGGAAATAATCGCTTAGAAAGCACCTTATGGCCGCCATTGCGTTCACGCTCGCTTCGCTCGAGCGTCCGAAGCGCAAGAGACGCTTGCTATATCATCTCCCTTAAAAGAAATAAGACTATGGAATATGTTTTCCAAGCCCAAGCATGGTGGACCGTGGATGATAGATCGATGAATTGACAGTCGCAACAAATTAACACAAGCCCCAGTTTTAGTTTCGCGCGTTTTAGTGGTGCGTTCGTGTGATTGGTTAAATATGTTTGACGTCAGCAAGAAGATATCCAATCAGTGAATCTCTTGCTCGCTGTTTATTTGATAAGCAGTTGTTATTATTTGTTATATATTTGAATGAAGAATTCGAAATACAACCTCGGAATGTACTCCTTCCAAAATCCAAATAGTCTCACTATATTAGCTAGTGTGAGTGAGATAGCATGAAGTTGGATGCTATATGCAAAAAGTTTGAGCGAGACAGACAGTCGATTCTCAGACTGTATAAGACCGAAGTCGTATCAATACCGTCCACAGGAGCGATTAAATAAAACACTGTTTTAAACTATCACGAAGAGTCTACTCTTCCCGTGAACATGGTGCATGTAACTGCGCCGAAATATCGGGAGCTCATTCCACAACCTTACCACGGTAAATATCCCGTTAATAATCATATAACTTTAGCGATTAAATAAGTTTTTAATAACAACTTGTTCGCTATACGGGCTTGGGGACAAGATGCGATCAAAACCAATTTGACTTGAGAAGTGTCGTCACGAATATAATGTAAATTAATAATGGATTATAGAATTATATTGTAACTAGGTCAATGCGTATCTAGGTAGCATAATGTAGATTTTCTAAGAATTGTCAACGTGTAGGTTAATTACTGATTACTTATAGTTTTGTTGTAATTTTGATGTTGAATGTGAGCGACTGAAATTTGTGGAAACATGTTTATTTGGCAAAAATCAATTACTCTTCGTCTAAAAAGTACTTTTTTTAATTAAATTGATTAGGTTGGCGCCAATTTTCACAGTAATCTAATCTTATGCAGAAATAAGTTTCGAGATTTCTACTACAGTTAGTAAGGTCGCGAATTGTCATGTGTGTTCGATAAAATCTTTAGATGTTATGCAGGTTCAATAAGGTCGAGAGGTTTTATGCAGAATTAATGAGGTCTTGAAATAACTTGCAGAATTAATATGATGAGATCTCGAGGTCTCTTGCAGAATTAAGAAGGTCTCCAGTTGTCTTAATGAATTAACAGAGATATCGTGCAAATTAATGATATCTTTATTATATATATCTTTATCTATACTTGAAATTCTTTAGGTTCAGAGTGTTATTGATGTCTTGAGACTTGAAATGCCTTGGTACCGAATTAATGAGGTCTTGCAAATTGAAATGTCTTAGATACAGAATTAATGAAGTCTTGAAACTTGAAATGCTTTAGCTACTAAGAATGAATGAGGTCTTGAAACTCTTTAGGTACAGAAATAATGAGGTCATGAGTCTTTACTCTTGCATACACAGTCTGTCTGGCCAGCCTTGGTTAAGTATTCCTACTTTAGTCTTTTTAAATTCAGCCATGTACTTTCTATTATAATAAAAACAAGAAAATATATTGTAAACAATACAGCTGTATTCCCGTCTGAGACAAAATAAAAAAATCAAGACAGAATGTTGTGAACAGAGAAGTAATGTCGGTTTTGTAAACTACATGTGCGTGCTTCGGTGCTGTTATGATAATCCAAATTAAATTAATGAATTAATGATTAAATTTAAATTGTACGTGTTGCTTCCATGCGCCGCGATAGTTCGACTGACGAGTCAAGACGTAGTTTCGTTGTTGGTGTTGTGTGTAATTATGTATGGACACGGCGAGGCGTAGTTTTACCGGCCTCACTTCTCTGTTCACAACACTCTGTCTTGACTTTTTTATTTTTCTGTGTTCCTTGTTTGTATCGTTTATTTGCATATTATTTCTCGGATGTGGTGTTTGTGTATCCTTGTTGCTGTATAGCGTAAAAGGTGTACTGTTGCTTACGCTAAACGCTTACATTGCTACATCGAACTATGTATAAAAAGGGGTATAAGCGTCAGTCAGAGCTAAACTTTTGTAAACCGTAAGTTATATAGGTACTCTATAATAAAAAAAAAACATTGAGAATGACAATTTTCAGTCGTTCACAAAAACTATACTATAAAAAGAATGGTTTTGTAAATCATTCGCAACATTGTTTTATTTAAAAAAAATATGACATTTCATTAAGCCTCCGACGATGCGGTTTAATTTTAAAAATTATGTTATAACTTGTAATAAAATGGAATTTGATTTCATAATGTCGTTTTATTTTTATTCATAAGCAATTTTACAAGGATTCTTAAATGTATTTCAATCTGTGCAGTTATACAGCCATTTGGCATTAAATCAACTTAATTATTTGAATTACCTGTCAAGACTTGAAATACCAGGGTTGCCAGTTTTTTTTGCGAAGTCGGGATATAAAAACTTTTATAATGGATAAGCGGGACAGTAAAAAACGGGCTAAGTGCGAGTAGGACTCGCGCACAAAGAGTTCCGTACCATTATCTATAATAAATAGTTCAAGTTTTTACTTGTTATTGTTACTAAGACTGAGAAAAAATTCTCATAAAATAGTGAAAACTTCTTTTAAAGTTTCCATTTTCTCTTTAAAATACGAATTCTACACGCACGGTCGAGTTATCCTCGAAAAGCGGGACTGAGCCTGTCCCGCACGGGACATTTAATTTTGACTAAAAAATCGGGACGTCTGGCAACACTGGTAGATACCTACCAATAAAATATAGTAGGTAATTATTTAATTTGTTAGTGGCGACTATAACGTTACACAGACTCCGCAAAATAAACTTTGCCATAAATAAAAAACGTAGCTATTTACAAAATTAGGCATTCAAAGAGATAAGTGAAACGGAATTACATATATCTAGACACAATTATTTTTATAATAACATCTCACTATCATTTTACCACATTACGAAGGAACATCGAAATCTTATACTCGTAATTAATTAGACGCTATATCTCACGACATATCCCTAATTACGTTTAGAGTTGGACACAGAAGATAGAACGAAATGGTATATTTTTTATTTTGTATCCATTTAATATTTGTCAACAAACAATGTAGGCACCTTTTCGTTCCGAAATCTTTTTAGAATATAATAGAGGTTAGACATGGTAACATTTTTCTGCGTATTCAGGGGTGTGTCGTGCAAGACGCTGTTCGTATCGACAAATTTTCAATTGATCGAATAGATATATATTTCCAGTTTCACAATACTTATTCAAATAAGCACTATCCTACAAATCATAGGTAGTTTAGTAAATACAACACGGTAGTCTAATGAAGAAAAAATATATTGACTTTCGTGAGTTTGACACATAATAAACTATTATTTATTGTATTTATGTACACACGGTGGGGATCTATTACTTACGTCGATCGCTCAGTTGCAATCAAATGATGATTGAAATCTAAAAAAAAAAATGGCGGCTCTATGTCACTTTTGTCAGTTTCAGCTAGCAACTTACTAAAATTTCTGCTTACTGGAGTTGTCAAAGCAACCATTATTAAAGTTTTTATCGACATTTGATTGGAACTGAAATACGTGATTGCCCTGCTGCGTTTTCAGATGCTTATATTAAGGGCGAGTTCGCAGCGGCGTCTGCGAGTTCCCGGTGGGTACTGACGACGCTTTTTATTAATAATAAACAGTTTAATAGATAGTAAATTAAGATAAATAGAAATAAATACTTGTACCTGTTACAGATTAGCGGAACAAATATTTTTTTCAAATTCAGTGGTTAGACTGGTGTAGCGACAATGGTGTGCAGGTGCCGTCCTTACTAAAAAATATATATATGTCAAGCAAGATTCGATAGGTACAGTATAATATAATATACAAAAATGCGTTATTGTACACAAGAATATTAATAAATTTTGTAATAAAACTCAAGTCTACAGTACAAAGTTCGCAAAGAGATCGCCTTCAGCAACTTATCGCTGATCTCTTACTGACAAACTAGATAGAAACTACAAAAAAGGTAAAAAAGTGAGTGTATACATAAGCAAGCTCCCCTCAACCGTCGTTAACCAGGATAACAATGGATTTTACATCGTATCTGATTAATGGGGGATCCCAATAATCTATCTATCCACAGTTTTCCTTACTACCGATAGAAATTTGACATAACGTCCATACAAATAGTGTCAAATATCTATCTCTAGTAGGGTAAACGGACGATAGATAGATTATTGGGACCGGCCGTTAGTGACAGTTGAGATAATAAGGTACATTATACATTAAAACAAACAATATTTATTATCATAGTTGTATATTGTGAAACTGGCTCTGAGAGGCATTTTTATGTTTCTGGATGGATTTGTGTAGCAGGCTTAACATGTAAGAAGCTTAGTACCTACATATACTTAAAACTAATTTAAAACTATTTAGTGCGCTTATCCATTATTAAGGGTCAACTCACACTGCCGCGCCGTGGCGGAGTAAAGACAGTGATCAGTGTATTTTGATAATATGTGTTTATTACCCCTAAAAGATGTACTTATTATACAATGAAGAGAGTTTGCGTGCAAAAATATTTAGACACTTTCAGTAGGTAAATAAGTAGCATATCTACGGAATATTGTCTAATTAAAAAGAATAAATGTAGGCATTAACGGCATAATTCTAAAATTGGATCTACATCGTTTAAAGTAGGCATTTAATATAATTTGATTGAAACTTTCGTAAGTAAATATGTTTTTTTAAATATTACTTTTCACTGGTTTTTCGGCGTTCACTGACGCAGCCAGATGCAAGATACACCTAACTGCATCTACCCTACCAGCCTACCACGTTAACGTAAGTTCAACCGTTGATATTATTAAAATATATACCTCTAAGTTAGATACGAAACCAAAACGAATATCTCGCAGCGGAGACGTAAGTAGTTGTGACAATTTTTCACTATTCTCATAAATACGCGCTCCCCATCTCGAATGTATAATGAACAATAAAATAATGTTAAGATATAATATACGATTCTGTTCCAAATTCTTAGCTTGCTTTCCTTTCCGCGGCAATATGAGTTGGCCCTAACAATAATTACTCTGTATTACACAACACAAACTTATCCTAGTTGTACAATGAAGTTATCAGCTTTATCGAAAAACAACTATCCCTATACACAAGAGTGTATAACATCCTCCACCTTCCGCGCCAGTAAAGTATGAAAGTGGAGACTACTTGGACTGTCTCACTCCCACTACTACATTATAGTGTGAGTGAGATAGCATGAGTGCTTGCCACATGTACATACATATTTCATCGAGAAAGAATGGGATAGCATGTCAGTGGCCGTCATTTACGAATAGTTTCTTATAAGGCGCTGTAGTGAGACTTAGACAGCATAAAAGGGACGGTGCTTACAAGCCGTTTCTAACACCGCATTTTTTTTCTAATACTGGTACGGGTTATATAATAAGTAATATTATTATTAAGAGCGAATTATGTTATTATACAGGCAGATAGAAATTGAAAATAATTTCCAACGAACCTTGTACTTATTAAAATAATTAAAGACTGGACCATACTTAAGATACGAGACATAATATATCTACTACACATATACAAGAAGCAGTGTAGAAATACGAGTAGTAGTTAGTGCCTAATATTTTTTCTTATAAAAAACATTTAAAACGCAACAAAACACAATTATCATCGACTAAGCTAAGTCATAAAAATATTTAGATATTATCCACAGTAAACTTGTCACATCGATAAATTGGTTTTATCTATCGTACCTCATCTCTAGCATGGATCTAGCCGTGAGTACCATATCGCGTGTTGTCTTCAGTTGACAATAATTACTGGTATTACCTTTTTTTATGGAAAAGTCATAAATAAGCAATGTTCTATATACTAGCTATCAATGGTTTACCTTACTCTAGAGATAGAAATGTGACATTACTTCCATACAAACGGTTCCAATTTCTATATCTCTTATCAAATCGGGTAGGGTGATTTTTTTAATATGATTTGTGCAGATGTGCGTCAAGTGTATTTTTCGTGCATTTCGTTGTATAGTTACATTATAGTAAGGTCAGGCTAAGATTTATCATAATATGATAAATCTTAGCCTGACCTTACTATGTTACATAATATAACTTACTTATTATATTATGATGGAAGTGAAAAGACATTCGCGTCAGTTTTTATTGTATGACTATTAGCGATAAGACATTTGCGCATGTTTTTTATTGTATGGCTATTAGTGATAAGACATCTGCGTAAGTTTTTATTGTATGGCTATTAGTGATAAGACATCTGCGTAAGTTTTTATTGTATGGCTATTAGTGATAAGACATCTGCGTAAGATTTTATTGTATGACTATTAGTGATAAGACATCTGCGTAAGTTTTTATTGTATGGCTATTAGTGATAAGACATCTGCGTAAGATTTTATTGTATGGCTATTAGTGATAAGACATCTGCGTAAGATTTTATTGTATGGCTATTAGTGATGAGACATCTGCGTAAGATTTTATTGTATGGCTATTAGTGATAAGACATCTGCGTAAGATTTTATTGTATGGCTATTAGTGATAAGACACCCGCGTAAGTTTTTATTTTATGAATAAGTGATAATACCTTGGCGTAATTAAAGTAAAAGTAATATTTTTGTTCGCTTATTGTATGACACAAGTAATAGGATGCGTGAGTAAGTAATTAAGCAGCACGGGTGTCCCAGCCGCCACTTCCAGGTTCATAGTGTCGGCGCTCTCGGGGTCTGTCTCCGTCGAAGACACAGACATTTTCGGTTCTAGAAGCATATCTGTGGAGGTGTTGTCTTCAGGTACTTTGTCAATGAACACCTGGAAATGATATCAGAATCAGTTAATATCCCGATCATCGTTTCCAGTATCATCATCAACATCATCAAAATTCTCAAACATTGAAATTTATAGAGAGAAAAATTCCATCCTCGGACGGAACTCGAACCCGCGTCTTCTAGTGTCAGACGCCATTGACCAACTAGGCCACTGAGGTTCGGGTCCGAGCATCGAATTTGATTGAGATCGCTAAAGCAGGCGTTAGTGCTTTAAATAAGTAATACTATAATCATCAAAATTCGTTTACTGAAAGACTTAGTTTGGCCAGAAAATTACTTATTACGTATAACTTTTATTATAGTACCTAAAATGACATGGTTATATTAATAATGGCGCCCATATTGAAACTATAAGTTAATTGTTAGGTTATGTTTTGTGATTTATATTGAGTGATAATAAACAATTATCTACCTTATTTAACTAAATATATGCATTAACACTATCAAACTTATTGAGTGCAATCGCTCTTAGCTCATAGGTTGATACTAAAGAAGGTAGAGGAATGTTTTCAAGTGGTCACTTAGCTTTGTACCTACAGTAAATGGTGATACTACCTCATCATCATCACTTTCCTCGACCGGCGGCGTCACCGGCGGTGACTGCATCGCCTGCGACAGGTAGTAAAGATACTCGCTGTCATCTTCAGAACTGTAGTCTTCTTCTTCTTCATCACATTCGAAGTAGCGGCTCTGGGGAATAGAACAATATTATATACAGTATGAAAAACCGACTTCTATTCTAATACTGAGAATACCTACCTACTAAAAATTTGAAGGTCCATTGTTGATTATAAATTATTATAAAACAAAATAGGCATCTTGTTCAAATGGGGCATGAGAAGGATCAGCGTTCAAATAAACAATCAATAAAATTGAAAAAAAGTCAAATTGAGAACCTCCAGCTTTTTGGAAGCCGGTTGAAATGACAAAATACGCTGCTTGTTACAAGAACCACTTTAAACCAAGAGCACGCGTGCGTTTTTTTGGGTATGTCCACACACGTGCGTCTTTTCCATCATCTGCAGCTCTACCATGAGCTGGCAACATAAATGTCATCTATAGTCGATACTTAAAGATATTTTGAGAATCGCTCCACAAATGTGAGGGAAATCCGTGAACATAAATAAAAAAATTACATACAGTCGAACATAGAACCTCCTCCTTTTTAAGTCGGTTTTATTTTACTAGACTCCACGGTCCGTGCCATTTTTAAGGCTTTTTGCAAATTTATCAAATCTAAATACAATTAAAATGAGACAACAATATATACTTAATTAGAGGACATAGGATTTTTATGTTAAACTACTTAATTAAGGGCTATATCGTTTCTAAGTTTGCATCAGCATTCAGAGCAGACCGGTTTTAAGTCTGTTAATTACCGGCAAACTCATTGATGGTGAGGATATTTTGTGATGAAGAGGATTTAAGGAAACGAAAGCGTATGAGAAGAGAGGAGAGAGAAATAATTTTAGTTGTAAATTCAAGTCTTTGTTTTTGTAATCAAAATTAAAAAATAATAATTTTGATCCACAAGCCAATTTTTAACTCGTCATACAGGATTTGTATAATGTGATTTATAAAGCCCTTATTCCGGCTTAACGATACCAACCATTGCATCGTCAAACGAGATTCGAACCCGCGTCTTCCGATAAACCGTGTAACCGGTGAAAGCAGAAGTTTTTTTTTTATATTTCCGTTTTAGTAAAGTTAAACGAAAACGGTTGAGAAACTCCAAAATATTAGGAATTAACTTCATAATTCCTCAAGCGAAAATCCAAGAAAGAAAGAAATCCTCATCAATTAAGTGTAGATATCCATATGTTACAAAAGATATGGACCATGCGGAAAGAGGACACACAGCACTTTTCTGTGGCAAAAGTATAAAGTCAGCATTAGTCAGGCGAGTTAAACGCTTAAGTTAAAAAAATGTGGAAGTTTTCACATCTTCGGCACTCCATAGAACGAACACGATTCGAAATCGTGAAGATACGTGAACGATCCTAAGTAAGAGTCGCTATATTGTACAGCCCGTATTAAGCAACCAAATAATGTAGGTACGACCCGTATTGCACAGCCCATCATTTCTACTGTACCTACCTGTACCTACATTCCTGGCTGTGCATTGTCACCCCGTACAGTTTTGTTCAGGCTGGATTGTACGTCCCGTATTGTACAGCCTGTATTCCGTGTAACGTACCTACATGGCCTTGGAATATCTGGCTGTGCAATATGGGTGCAAACTGTGCAATCTGTATGGTTTTAGAAGAAACAAAAAACGATAATTACTTAGGTAGGTACTTGTACTAAATTTAACTATGTGTCTGAGCTATGGGTATATCAATAGTTATTTTGAATCTACTGAATGCAACATTGTAATAATTGCCTACCAACTCATTTTACCTCTTTTTTATTTTGTAAAACGTGTGAATATTTTTCACCAGAGAAGATAAAAGTTCAGTATAAAATTTGGAAAAATTGGGCACTCGTGATCTCTCGTGATATTTATTATTTAAGTTAGAAAAGAGAACCGCAAATAATAACACAAGTTCATAAAACAAGACAAAAATCTACCACTGCCCTAACAGAGTAATACGCGCTACACACATTCAGTTTTAACTGTGCGATTTAATTGTACAGTCGAACTGTACAGATAAATCGTTTGATGTGTCGAATAAACAATTGAACTGCACAGTTTAACTAAGATGTTTTGAAAATATCACTAGGTAAATCTGTACAGATGAAACTGAGAGAGTGTAGTCGAACCTGAGCAGTTTCGTCATTTTTGTCGCTGCAAGCATGAAGAGAACACGACGTTATCCTTGCTCTACGCCTTAACGAAAAGTCGTCGAACTGGTCGTCTGTCTTCGATGGCTCAACGGTAAGGCTGGAAGAATTTATATAACTATACCAATCGGAGCCTTTGTAGTAGAAATTTAAAAGCAAGTAATACCATAATCGAGTAAAAAAGTTTCAGCATATAAGCTCATTTTAAAATTACGCGAATAGATCCTCACTGTAATAAAGAGGCTGCTATTAAGAAAATTATTTCAAAGTCAAAGTCAATTTACGTACGTATATTTACATACGCTGAACGTATAACAAGGAGCGCAAAAAATTTCTAAATCAGATATATTTTAAAACCTGAAGCTAGAGTTTTCCACAATCCGTCTTGCTTGCGAACACGATAATTGTACCTTTATTTTTTATCTGTTAATGTCAATAAAATTATGCTTGTCGAAACGGTTTCATTATATCAGATCTCAACGGAAACGCGTCATCAGAAACAAAAACGTATGGCAAACGTCTCTGATTATTTCTTACAGCAACTTCGCTTGGGCTGTCCAACTGGTTATTATGGAGCATTTAAAAAATGTTGTAATTTGTAATACGCCTCTATCTGAAACTCGCCCGTTTGTACTGAAATCACATAATAAAAATTTATCAAGTACCTACACGGTCATGTACTTAAATTACTAACTTTCTATCGCAATATACAGGTACTTAAAATCAGTAAGCCATACCTCAGCCTAAATACTATCATGCAGTCACACTAACACCTCAAACGACAACAGCAGAATACAATATACCATCACAAACAAATACATCTTCATATGATCAGGAAATCAAAGAGGCACAAAAAATAGATGCTATGAGTGCCACTACGGTGTAATTGACGATCCTACACTGAAGAGAGGAAACAGCGGGGTCGTATGTATCGCGAATTGTAACCAACAGCAATAAATATTAAAACTTGTGGTGTAGTGGGGTAGATGATTTATAAATAAATATAATAATAATCCTTTTGAAATAATACTTTGAGTAATTTTATTACTTACCTTTAGGTACTTAGTCCTTGTGTAAAACCTTTATTGCTTTACAGGTTTCTGGTATGATAGCGGAAAGTGGCTGTGTTGATATTATTCTAGAAAATTATAGACATTCACAAGATTTCCCCGTAGCTAAAAATCTTAAAGTTGCTGTCAATCTTTCATGAGGTGTTATAGCATTTGTCCTGTCTTTATACTATTTTCTTAACAGTAGACAGTGTTTATACCACAATTCACAAGTTTTCGTTATCTCCTATTTTTATCTTTTAACACACATAGTATTTACTTGAAGTAGTAGTATGTATTTGTATGGACGTACGATTTATCTTTACAGTTAAATCGCACAGTTAAACTGAATGTGTATAGCGCGCTTAAGATACAAAGTAATTCAATTATCTTTGAAGGATACTACGTATAAAATCTGGCGCCGCGTCGAAGTCGTAATTTTTTTATTAACTATACTGGCCGTTTTGACAACTGTTGCTACATTTAAAATAATTAAACTCAAATTAGCTTATCGACCACTAATATGCCATGAAAATTAGGAGATTGGCATTAATCTGGAGTACAAATGTAAATTTCGTTTAGTTAAACTCTGAGATAAGCGGCGATTGATATTACTACATAATATATAAAATCTTACTTGAGGAATGGCAAACGTAGAAACATACGAGTCTACTAACATGATATAATATATTCAATCTGTCAGATGCTAAGTCAGTGTCAGGCAGGATTGTAATTGTCAATGTCATATCAAGCATAAATCTAAACCATTTGTCAAAATAATGACGAAACGAAATTGTTTTGCGATTTACGTAAAAATACGACAAAACAATACTTGCTAAAATCTTGCTATGGTGTGTGAAGCGCGTTAACAAAGTGCCTATGAATCATCGTGTAAAACTTCCATCAAAACACCCCGAACGCCAATGTTCACTACATTGACGAAAAATCTTTTGTTTATAAATTAGTAATTAACAATTTCGCAACAATGGCAGCAGCTTTGGCGAACGATTCTCCAAAATATAAGAACAGCTTGATCTGCTGCAGTCCAAGAAGTGTTGAAGCGGCATCTTTGACTGAATCTTCATCAACATCGGGCTGTGTTTCTGCAGACGAAAGCTACGACTCTAACTTCATTCCCAAGTCGATAGCAAACAAGAAGTTGAAAATACACAGCTCCGCGACCAAAGAGGAGATCAGTAAGGCTATTATTCAGTGTAAGGAGTTAGTTCTATCCAGTCCACAGTGTTCCGAAGAACGAAAATGGTTAGTGCGATATTTAATTGAGCTAAGATTGAGGTTGCAGGATTTAGACGACAATGATGGGTTGAGTCGAGTACAAGTATCAATAAAAGGGCATCATTTCGAGCAACAAGTGTATCCTTCTAACCGAAAGCAGTACTGTGATCACTGCAGTGGAGTTATATGGAGTATTGTCCAAAGCTCATACATTTGTAAGGATTGTGGCTATCTTTGTCATTATAAATGTGTTGACCACATATGTCGTGTATGTGCTCACGTAGTGATGACCGAAAATGGCCAGTTTGAAATGGCAATCTGTCCGGAAAAGGGTCTTGCTGGTCAAGATTACAAATGTGCTGAATGTCACACAGCATTAACTTTTAAAGACACATGGAACGAACCGAGACTGTGTGATTACACTGGACTTTATTTCTGTGCTACTTGTCATTGGAATGACTTATCTGCAATACCAGCTAGAGTTGTCCACAATTGGGACTGGGAGAAACGATATGTATCACGATTAGCCTTTCAAATGCTACAGATTTCTTGGCAAAGGCCGTATATAGACATAGAAAGTATAAATTCACGTCTTTTTAACTTTATAGCTGAGTTAGAATGGGTTCACAAAATGCGTCGAGACTTGCTATGGATGAGACGTTACTTATGCACTTGTGCTGAAGGCACTACCCTTCTATCTCCCTTATTTGTCCAATTAGGAGATGTCAATAAGAAATACAGCATGGAGCATTTACAAGCCATTAATGACGGATCATTAGAAACTCAGCTCACCGAGTTGACTGAAGTCTGTCGTGCTCATATTACAAACTGCGCACTATGTTCTGGGAAAGGTTATTTATGTGAAATCTGCCATAACAATGAAATTTTGTATCCGTTTGATAGCGGAGCACTTTTGTGTGATAAATGTAACTCGATGTATCATAGAGGCTGTTGGTTACTTAAAGGCGAGAAGTGCCTTAGATGTGCACGTTTAGAAGAACGCAAGAAATCTGTGATGACTGAAGATACTGAAGCTCCTTTAGAATATGAAATAGACAAATTTGTTCAATAGCAGTACTTGTTAATTTTTTAAATGTTTATTTAGTATAAACTTGTATACATTTTAGTTTTTATACATTTTAAATTGCATTATTATTCGCTGATGATGACGTTTACATTACATGGAGTATATACTGTTGAAATATTTATAGTAACCTATTAAAAGTGTAAATATTTTCAAGCTTGAGTGAGAAGTCTTTGTGAAAACTTTGACAATTTTAACATGGGAACAGTAATGTTCCCAACTTTTCAAGAATATTTTCATTTTAGAAATAACATTCATCTAAGTACATCTCTACTAATACATAATTTTCTATGGATGCCAAGTCATATCATATCTCTAATTAGTGAGCAATACTAAAATCTCTTCTTCACTATAGTTTATTTGATCTAGGATACATTAATTTATTATGTAAGTAAATAACCGAAATAACATATAAGTTATCATTTTAATATACCTGTAATCTATTTATAAATACTAGGGCATCATACAGCATGTAGTATGATCTATTTTAATTGTAACATACTTAAACAATATTTGTTATTGCTTCCGATAAGGAATGGCACTGGGGCCAAGATATGTTTAACCTCTTTTAGCTGCCATTTCCTGGAATTCTCTTATAATAAGCCAGAGCTGTATAAATTAGCCAAGCTGTTAAAAGGCCAGTTCTTATACAGTCCTTTTTAACATGTTTTTAGTAATTTTGTTTGTAGTAATTATAAAATTGATCAGCACTGTTTATTAAACACACATAAAATCATATATTGGTATGTAAGCATGCAATATTTATTTTTTAATATCTTGCCCCAGTTTGCGAAAGCTATGATTTGTAACGAAAAAAAAAAAATTTGACGTTTTGGTGCTATACTGTGTTTTAGCAATAATATGTGAGCAAAAGAAAAACTTTAAATAAATGTTATAAACTACTTTATCTTAACATTGTTTTTAGTTTAATTCTTCCTATACCGTGATAATTAAAACAACAGATTTATGAATGAAACACATGTAAATTTACGTAAATGGTAGGCAAAGGGTTAATCCCAAAATGCCTAGGTGCCTACTTAAAATACTTAAGGTACATGGTACTAAGAGGTACTTCCATTTTACAATGTATTTATATTTGACTGAGAATTTGACACAGTTGATAACAGCCTTACCATCTGAGCCGCTGGTCAGAAGGTGGACAGCTTCAGAATAAATATAATAAATTATGAATCTAGCCCAAGCTCGACTCACATTTTGACGATTGCTAGCATTGTATACATTTTAGGTTGTACTACTTGTATAATCAAAAAGGTATACCTCTGTTCTTCCAGATTTTGTTGAGGGTAGTCATAGCACACTTAAAGAGCTTAAAATCCCCACACGGCTCTCCACTATCTGCCGACAAAGAGCCCTCAGCTTCTTCGGACATATTATGCGGTTTCCAAAGCATTGTCTGGAGAAAGCTATTACTTTAGGAAAAATTGACGGTAGACGTGGTCAGGGAAGGCGCCTATAAGATGGTCTGACACGATTAAGAAAGTAATTTAATAAAATTAAGACCGCATCTTCAAAGCATTGTCTTTTTAACAATTGCTAACATTGTAACAATGTTAGCAAGTTGATGACTGGAGCTGACAAAACTGACAGAGTCGCCATTATTCTAGATTTCAATCAACTTTTGTTAGCAACTGATGTGAAATACACCTAAATTACTGGGTGCAAGTAGGGTTACCATATCTCAGGATTTGTCCGGAGATCTCAAGATTTTTGGACTCATCTTACGATTGCGGCCGGATTTTGCATATCTCAGGAAATCTTAGAATTTTTAGAATTTTCAGAAAAATACAGTAGGTACATATACTTGATCTCTTCAATAAAGTAGTGGTGGTACGTGGGGGGGTCCGCTGCCACCCCCGCTATGAGAGAACGATGTGCGACGTGTGAGCGAAACCACCTGAGATCCGCAGTGTATAAAAACGTTAAGTACTGTTAAGTATGTTTCTAAGAAAATTCTAAAACTGCAACAAATACACTGGACTTTTGAATTTGTCATCTGGTAACCCTAGGTGGAAGAGACTCAAAGCCAAGTCTCAGAGTGACGAGCACATGCAGTGCCACGCAACTACAGTTGTAAGCTCTGGGTACCGCTGCAACTGTCATGTCGTTTACGTCACTACATTGTATAAGGAAAGACTGACATCGTTGGCTTAGTAATACGGTTTTGTAGTATCGGAACGGAACCCTAAAAATGTGACCTTACCTAATTTATACAGTGTGCCTAGCACGAATAACTGCGTAAGTGTAACGTAACGAGTCGTTCACGTGAAACAGTACAAACTGTCATGTATCTAGGGCACAGATAACACATAGTCAGGACGAGCCATGTAGTAGGTGATGTTATGTATGGACAGCATGCCGAGCGATAGCAAAGCTGCTGAGATCTGCTATGCGGTTATGGTAGCCTGGTACTATGCGGTGATGTTGCGAGGAAACTGTAGTCTATACTTACTAGGCTATCATAACTGGCAGGCAGTGTAAGTGTAGCAACCAAGACGAGCAGTGTGCCTAGCACGACTAACTGCGTAAGTGTAACGTAACGTGTCGTTCACGTGAAACAGTACAAACTGTCATGTATTTAGGGCAACTGTGACACAGATAACTCATAGTTAGAACGCCGAAGCGTGACGCGTTGATGTTTGCGATACGAATACTTTTTCACAATTGGCCTCTTGTTTAAAACCTCGCCATATTTTTATGATTCTATTTGGTTGTTTCGATCGTGTTTTTATTTTGAACTAATTACCCTCCACGGCTTCACACATGTGCGTTTTGTAAAATTGAGCTTTATAATGAGAAACTTGTTTTATTTTACATGAAAATTTAATAAAGTTTTATTATATAAGTGTACAAATCTTACGTGAGAAATTATCTAACAGTCGACCGAGGACGAACATCTGTTTGAAGTTCTGATTTAGTACAAACTGTCGTTTATCTAGCACTTACAATAGTGGCACAGATAACTCATAGTTTGTACTGATTACGTAAACGATACTATAACGTTACACTTAAGCAGATTTTTGTGTTCGGCCCACAGTGTACCTAACGAATAATTGCGTAAGTGTAACGTAACGTGTCGGTGAAACAGTACAAACTGTCATGTATCTAGGGCAACTGTGACACAGATAACTCATAGTTTGTGAATGTCAGTTTGGCCAGTTAGCAGAGACGCTTCACTCGCTCGGTCACTGAACCTTGAATAAAAATACCCCGGTCATCTCTGTACCTGTTCAGGTCACCAACCTGAGCGGATCATGGACACCCTTTTGCTCGTCGTTTTGTATTCGTATTTTAACACCATAATATTTTTGCTAAAGTTGTATTATTCAGGGTATGCTAAGCTATGACTTGTGTTTATTCATATTCATTCATTAATTACATATTCAGCCATTTATTCTTAAATAATTCATGCATATAAGTATAAATAATTCATTATAATATAAATAATCATTATATAATATATAATTAATTTATTATAACAAATTGCAAAATCAATAAATGATGTTTTTTTTGTGTAGGTAAGGAGACGTGCAAGCTGCTCGCCTTATTGTCCTTGAGGTCAAAGTGAGATAGTTCTTAAAATAGAAGACGGTACATGCACGAGGCCCACCTGATGTTAAGTGGTAAGGGGCCGTCCATTAATCACGTGAGGCTCGAAAAAGGGGGGGGGGGATTTGGCAAAAATCACGAAATATCACAATGGCGGAGGGGGAGCAGTAAGATTACACATGTATTTATTTTTTCGTCAAATGCGATACATTAAATATACTATACTATAGTACAATGTGTTTTTGCATAGATAGTGGTCAAGTGCTACCCAGTTCGTATTAAAAAAATACATCATTCCATTCATATTATTTTTCAAAGTCAAAGTCAAAATCATTTATTCAATTTAGGCATCAAAGACGCACTTATGAACGTCAATTTTTCATTATAATGTACTTTAAAGACTACCGCCGCGTTCCAAAATATATAGAGCCTACCGAGAAGAAGCGGCAAGAAACTCGGGGCCATTCTTTTTATATATATGTTTTTACAATATTTTTACTTAGGTACTACAAATATTAGCTCCAGTGTGTTGCCTTACAAAAGAGAACATAATAATGGTATCAGTAGGGCAAGACACGCTACACTTTGACATCTTAGTACACGAGTAGATAGATCCTGGAGTGATCAGTCCCAAGCTGTTTTATCCTCCAAGTAATCCGAAATTTTGTAATAACCTTTTTTACAGAGTTTAGTTTTAATAGTAATTTTAAACTTATTAATAGGCAAATCTCGGATAACATTGGGAACTTTATTATAGAATCGTATACATTGTCCCATAAAAGAATGACTTATTCTGTGGAGACGCGTTACATGTACGGATAGCTTTTTATACCAGTAAACCTGCAACTTTTCCGTCTAGACTTTTTATCGTGATCCTTAATTTTCTATATTAAAATTGGATTATACTTTATACCTGTATATAAAAATAATATTCAAAACAATTTGAGGTTTTTTGTAGGCACTAAAAATACACGTGATTTTCAGTGGGGGCGGGGGGTTAGTCTTAAACCTCACCACGTATCACCAATGGTTGGGTTAAAAAATACTAAAAAAGCATCACGTGATTAATGGTCGGGCCCTTACCTCTGCCTAGAACAGATGGATTCCCTCAGAAGTGACAAACAGCACTGCGACAACAACCCTGAGACATTAAGTATGCCGGCAACCGTACCTTCAAACCAGAACACAGTATTGCGAATATTACTGCTTCACGGTAGAAATGGGTGGCAGTACTATACCCCGGACTAACTCATTCACAATTTTTTTATAGTATAGGTGTGCAAACGAGCAGACGGCTCACCTGTTGGTAAGTGATCACCGTTGCCCACGGACATCCGCGCTACCAGAGGTCTCTAGGATGCGTTGCCGGCGTTTGAGGAAGGAATAGAAGGGGTGGAAGGGGGGTACCTCTCACAGACCGACTGAAACAATAGCAAGCTATATTACGTCGGTGTTATGTGGGAGTGGGGTACTTCTCCGGTCTTGCCGGACTATTCGGCTGTAACTCACAGGGTTACAGCGTGGCACTACCACCAAAAACAAAATCTATAAATGTTCATCTGTACCCTTATCGGTAACAGTGGGACAGGTTGTAAATTTTATTACTGTTTGTCCCCCTAAAGGGACAGAAAAGGGGGACAGATGGGCATAATCCAACACTGTTCTACGAGTACCTATCAAGTAGATATAAAAAAGATTTTCATTCAAATTCAGCTGCTGTTTCCTTACGTGATTCCCGCTGCCAGTTTTCAAACAGGTTATGGAGTAACCTATTATTAGTACCTACTTCGAGTAGGTACCTTATTATCTTCTCCAAAGCCATATCTATCTTTATACCAAAACGTCATAAAATAGTTCAATGGTTATATGAGTAAAATTAAATATTTAGTAAATCAGTAAACACTAATAATAAAATACAGTACTTAAGTTCATACAAATATAAAATTAATCACATGGAAAAAACTGTCATTACATTTCATCACCCTTGACGGTCGTCGAGCACGTCTAGTGTATCGAGCTGTCAAAAGCATATCGTGCTTTTGACTTAGAATCTGACACACACTGACAGAACTGTCGTCATTACGATCTTGACGTAGGCGGAGGTCTTATTATTTTGTCTATGCTGTGCCCAAGAATATTTCAACCGCGTGGTGATGGATGATGACGATGATGACGATGAAAAGTATCCTATGTGTTTAGTGAATTATTTATTGACCTTATAACAGTGTTCGTTACACTCGGCACGTCATATACAATTACATTTCTTAAACAATATCCTAAATCAGTATGTATGTGAATGTGGATCTCACCCATGACATTTACACCGTCCACTCGCAATAATAATTGATTTAATTGTATTGAGAATCTCAATGCAATTAAACATCTAACGTGTTATATACTTATTAATAGAAGCTACATACAATAAATGTCAAGACTACAGAGATTAAAAGTCGAAATAAAAAATTTATTAAATATGATTATAATGATTAAAATAGGATTGATTAATCCAGCCCCTCATATACCTCCATACCAAATTTCATCTAAATTGGCCCCAGCGTTTGAGCATGAAAAAATAACAAAGATCCACACATCCATACTCATAAACTTTCGCGTCTATAATATTAGTAGGATCAATGAATGAAGCATTTAGGCTTACACTATCTCTATAATGTTTAAACACGTGATAGCTTGAGGAATGTCCATGATTCAGATTGTGCGTCCTAGATAAGAGATATATACTTCTTAATGAACACCTTAAAATTAAACAATCATACAGACGGAATACTGTAAGTAGTAGACAGAGTACTGTCTACAGCTTAGAATGGTGTAACAATAGGCGGTCTTGTCGCTCAAAGCGATCTCTTCCAGACGGGTGCGTCACTGTTGTTCGAAATTCATTTTACAGATTTTTATTTGAATACCCTTCACTGGATATAAAATACTTTTGACGTAACGGACAGTTGATATAATTTTATTTGATATACGTTATATAGTTGTTATATAATTTAGAGCTTATACCAGCACTTGATATATCAATCAACTGTAATAATATAATGTCATATACCTACTACTAATATTACAACTGTTATCACAAGTATCATATATATTTTTTATATATATGAATGAATTTATTTTGAATGAATTTATATATTATAATGATGGTTTGACATAAGTACTATACATTTTGGTATAACTCCGTTAACAAATGATGTTTGTTTGATATAGTATTCAGTTTCCTTTGTTATCTGTATGCCTGAAACGTAATTAGTCTACATCGCGTTTTGTCTAAACTTCATTCTTGGCCTAAGTCGTTACTTGTATAAAACATTAAACTGCCTATTTCTCACTGTACCTAAAACGTATACTACTCATTTCGCAATCAACCTTAATCGCCATATGACTTAAGACGCGGTCCAACCCCAATTTTAAAATAATATACAATGCTTTCCGTAAGGTTGAAAATCGCTTATTAGATTGGACGATGTAATGCGAAAATGCGTAAATTTTGTACGTTTTCTTTATATTTTCGATATATACTTACACAATTGAAAAAACTGCTGTTTATTACTTTAGTACTATACGTTGGCTAAGTATATCCTAAAAAAATATAGTGTTATCGCTTAAAATTCTGAGAGTTTCGACGTGAAAGTTTATTTTTGTGGACCTATTCAGGATTTTTTTCTGTTGAAAGAGAGTCATATTTATGAATTCTATTCGGTTATTACTCTTAACAATTGTATATTTTTCATAATATACTATCGATCTGTTTCGTTACACTAGGTGTTTAAAAATTCTGCTTTTTACTATTATCAGGATATGAGCTCGCCTTAAACGCGTTTTGTCTAAAATACATCACAGCTTGTCAATAAGGAAAAATCAATGTAAACTCCTTTATCTTTTCACTGACCGCTTGAATTTGAAGTATTTCTACAATTACTGAAAATTATAAATTAATATTACCATTCAACAAGACGGTGTTGCTTTCATAGTGTTATGATTTATGGTTCTTTATTATTATATTTATATATTTACGAGTATATTGGCAAAGTCAAGGTAAAGCAAAAATAGGTACGACGACGAGCGAAGCGAGGAGGAGCGTTAGGTTTCTTTTGACCACAACGCGTGAATTGAGCGAGCGAAGCGAGCGTGCCGCGGCCGGCGATCCGCCAGAAGAAATGTGTTAGAGCATTTAATTTGTTATCAAAAATGAACAGTCTAGTGCAGTCTTACATACGTGCGATGAAGCGAAGCGAGGATTGCAGAAGTTATATTGTTTTAGATTTGAGACATAGATCTAACAGAATACCGAATTTGACATCAAAGGCAGTTCAATCGCAGAAGCATCACTGTAGTGTAGCGATCGCTCAATTGCTAAGACATTAGGGGCCGGACTGTTGTTCAATAGCAGAATAAGAAAACGTACAAGTCACCGTTCGGCTACAGTTCGATTGCAATTTAGTTACTGGAATCGGCCCCGATAACCAGTTTTTTTGGTAGGTGCAACTTTCACTTATAATTGGACTAAGTATGATTGGCGTATGGATAGTATGGATACAGAATATTCATTATTAAAGTGTTAAAGAAGCGTTGTGAATAGCTTGAGGAACATGCACTGTTTTATTTCGCATTCTATAAGAAAGCAATTCTTGCAGTGGTTAGATAACTTTGTACTTATGAAAATTATTGCGTGAGGAAAACTGGTTTCAGTAACTAGGTATCTATACCTAGTTTGGAAAGAAACGTGTTTGTCTTTAGAGTAAGTATTTAATATATGAATGTGCTAGGTATAGGTGATTCGTATTTACTAGAACAGATCAAAGGAACAGGTATTTTACGAGACTAGGTGGCACCTATTCCAATCTTCGCAATACTAAGGCTAACTAGTCTTCCTTCACAATAAGCATTCATTCAGTACATCACCTGTACTATCTCTCTCTCTCTCTCTCTCTCTCTCTCTCTCTCTCTCTCTCTCTCTCTCTCTCTCTCTCTCTCTCTCTCTCTCTCTCTCATACGCCGAAGCCGAAACTGAAGTCCGGTTGAAGTGAGACGATGCAATACATACATACATCGTCTTGTTACATGTAGAATTGAGTTTCAGACTAGTACCTATTCTTGTGAAAGTAAAAAGTAATTGTATACATATGGAAAGTACAGTTTGTGCAGGGCTTGTTATATTTCCTTATGTAGGTATTAGAACAAAAATTTCTTTTATTTATAGGATTACATTTTTATAAAAGTAGATTTAGTGAATTCATACATACATACATAAAATCACGCCTCTTTCCCGTAGGGGTAGGCAGAGACCACGGATTTCCACTTACTACGATCCTGACATATCTCTTTCGCTTCATCTATACTCATCAATCCTTTCATACATAAGCGTCGGTTTAGGGTACTTTTGACCTGGCCTTTTTTCAGAACGTCTTCAATCTGATTTCGGAACGTTCGCCTAGGTCTTCCCCTTCCAACACTTCCGTTTACTTGTCCCATGTATACCTGTTTAGTCATTCTCATTTCATTCATTCTCTCCACATGTCCAAACCATTAGTTAATTAGTGAATTCAAATCTCATAAATACGGTATCTTCCAAAGCCTACGCTTTGAATAAATTGTAAGTATAATATGTTGACAGTCCTAATCCTGTAAAAGTATGAAGGGAAGATATCAGTTGATCGTGTAGCAAACAATAGTAGGTAGTAATAAATATAAGTAGTAGGTACCTATACTCTATTTGTTCTAGTCTACTATTTAAGATTCAAAAATCTCTCATGAATCGAATCGAAGTATCAAGTCATTCTTTAAAGTATTATGTGAAGACTATGTGGAACAGGTATTTGCATGGACTAGGAACAAGTGCGCCTAGTCTCGAATTTACCTAGTACAACCCATATCTAGTGCTATGTTTTTACTGCCCCCGACTTTGTCGCGTAGTAGGCTCGGCCTTCGGCTTCGCCATAACCTCTCGTCTTTTCCTGATTTTTCTATCATAAGACCCATCTCCTGACAATAACTAACACAACAAAAAAATTCTACCCGTTCTAAGTTATATAGCGTGACCAGGAGAAATAGTTCATTTTTATATACGAGTACTTAAGTTGATATATAGACTTATAGAGTACAATTTATGAATAAGTAGATACTACTTATTTAGGTTATTTAGGTCGTTCTCATCGTACGTTAGTAATCGGTGTCAGACTGTTGTATTAAGTGGCTATTCCTCCTCGCCAATGAGTATTCCTTCTGGTGTTCCTCAAGGATCCTTGCTGGGTCCTTTACTCTTTACTATCTTCTTAAACGACATTTCGACATGCTTCAAAAATTCAAAGATATTATTATATGCGGATGACATGAAAATCTTTAACACTATAAACAGTGCTGAGGATGCTGCCCGCCTTCAGAATGACCTTGAACGGTTTCAAGACTATTGCACTCTCAACAAACTAGATTTAAACGTTGCTAAGTGCTATGTCTGTTCTTTTACTCGTAAACTTAATACCATAACGTTTAATTACTCATTGCAGAATACTATCTTATCTAGGGTTAATAATATAAAAGATCTAGGCGTGACCTTTGACAACAAACTCCTTTTTGACGTTCACATCGATACCATAGTAAAGAAAGCGTCTAGGGCGCTGGGCTTTGTTTTTAGAATGTCCTCAAAATTGTCCTGTGTAAAAACATTTAAAATCCTATACTGTGCCTATGTGCGAAGTCATCTTGAATACGCTTCTCAAGTATGGAATCCCTGCTACGATACCTATACTTATATCTCGCTTAGAAAGCATTCAGAAAAGATTCTTACGTTATTTATAATTCCGTGCAAAGATCTACCTGTCCGATTACCATGCTCGATGTCGCAAGTTTCATTTTTTACCACTACAGGTACGGAGGAACATAGCCAATCTCTCTTATCTATTTGGCATTGCAAATGGCTCAGTTGACTGCTCAGAATTGCTTGGAAAGTTGGGACTACGCACTTATATGAATGCTAACTTAAGAACCAACAGACATCCTAAACTTCTAGATATACCATTGGCGAAAAGGAATTATAGGCAGAATACGTTCTTGGTTCGGTCGTGCAGATGTTTCAACAAATTGTCTAGTGAATATGACTTAGATATTTTTTCTACTCCTTCCACAATGTTGAAGCGCTCACTTAGTGATAATTTTTTCGAATGTTAAATTATTTCAAATGTATACATTTTGTCATTTAGACTAATGCATGATATTTACCTATTACCTACTTAGGTACGAGTAGCAGTTGTCCATCAACTTGTGTTGTTCACGACTAGCAAACTACTCGTTCATTCGTATTCAGTTCCTATATGTGGAAATTTTTAACTGGCCTTCAGTTGTACAACCTGTTCTGTGTTTTTAATTATAGCTAGCCGTTAATTTCCCGAAAATTGTTAAAATAAAATAAAATAAATAAGATAATACTACATTATAAACGGCCAAAGTTTGGGTAAAACTTGTGCAGAAAACTAGATTTTATGAATTTTTATACTGTAATTGTGAATCAATACGTATTTTAAGTATTTACTGGTATATACAACCATAGACATTGTTCACAAGATACCCAATTTACCCAAACCATCCATACTCGTGCTCAATTATTTATTGCAATCATATGTACATTATATTAGATATTACAGTTATGATAGGAAACATATGACCCTATTTGGGTGTAGCAACATGATTTATGAGCGGGCCGATTCATTCAAGTTAGTCAAAATAATTATTATCAAAACAAAAAACATTAAATGCATGAATCATTCATGAATTCTTTCAAGTTACGGTAGCATTTTGTTAGTAGTAGATCTTTTAAACGCTTTGTAAAAATATTATCCCTTTCTTCAGCTCTTAACGATCGGTCCCAATAATCTATCTATCGCCGGTTTATTTATTTATTTATTTAATTCTTTATTGCACAGTAAAATATACAAAAGGAGGACTTAATGCTAGGGCATTATCTACCAGTCATCCAGCAGCGGAAAAGAAAATGGTTGTGTGCATCAATGAGGGGTAATATTAGGGAGGTATGAAATATACATAACAAAATAAAAACAGTCGTAATAAAACTAATACTTTGTACACTATACATAATTATATATATATAGATATACATTACATATATATATAAATATATATATCCATAAATAAATATATAAATATCATGATATACAATATATATAATAGATACCAATAAATATTCATGTCCTAAATAATAAACTATAATGCAATATGTTTACGTGACAATCATGTTAACGGCTTAGCAATTTTTTGAAGATAAAAGGCACGGATTAATATTTTGAAAGCGAACTTAGATGGGGCTCTTTTAATGTTAGATGGAAGCTCGTTCCACAAACGTACCGCAGTAACTACAAAGGAGTTATCTACAAACGATGTTCTGTGGAGCGGAGTTGCAAGTACTAGAGATTTTTTAGATCGCAGGTTCAGGCTATGTGTCTCTGCCAGGAAGTGGAACTCTTCTTTCAGGTAGCAGGGAGAAGAGGGATCATTTAAAATATTGTATAAAAGACCTAGAATCCTGGTGTACCTTACTATTGTTAGATATTTGACACTATTTGTATGGACGTTATGTCAAATTTCTATCCGTAGTAAGGAAAACCGTGGATAGATAAATTATTGGTTATGGGGATCCCAATAATCTATCTATCCACAGTTTTCCTTACTACCGATAGAAATTTGACACAACGTCCATACAAATAGTGTCAAATATCTAACTCTAGTAAGGTAAACCGGCGATAGATAGATTATTGGGACCGGCCGTTAGTTGTTTGGTGTTTTATTGAATATCTTTATTGACATAATATTTGGGCCAGAACTGTGCATCCATTTAAAATATTGACATATCACCATATAAACACGGTAATATTATTAATACCGTGTTATAAATCAGTTAAGAGCGTTTTCTACGGACTTCCAAAAAGGAGGAGGTACCTACTCACTTCGTCTGTGTTTCTTTTATGTTTGTTACCTCTAACTTTCGACTGGGTGAACCGATTCTCAAAATTATTTTTTTGTTTGAAAGCTGGTGCTTCACGTGTCCCATTTAAAGTTCATCATATTCGGTCCAGTACCAGTAGTTTTTGAGTTACACTCCAATAACTGAATAGAATGGAAGTCGGTATTACATTTTTCAAATTGTAGTTGATATGGAACGTATTGAGCGCGTCTGCCGCTCTTAAATCTACCTAAAATTTGCGATTGCTTTCCCTATCTACTATTTATATAAAAAATAACCCCTATTTTTATAGCTTGAGAACGGATGGAACAATCTCGCTAGAAGAATAAAACCGAGAAACGATGGGAGGTTATGGCGAGGCCGAAAGCCGAGCCTCTACGCAAAGTCCCGGGAAGTCACTAGTGATGAATAAACAACGTTTAAATTAAAAAAATGTTAGGCAATGCACATAACTGAAGGCCGATGGGGCCGAAAAGGTTTTCGAGTGGAGTGGATTGGATAGACTGGCGAGTTCAATGTAGGTCGTCAACCAAAAAGGTGGACAGACGAGCGTATAAAGGTCACCATCATGACATTGGGTGCCCAACGTAGATTCAGGTATAATTAGGTATATAATTATCTCTTTGTTGTGTGCTGGCCGCTTCCGCCTCCGTTGGAGTAAATTTATTCTTAGTGCGTTCGAATAGACCTATTTTCGCTAAATACGCTCACAACGGGCGGTCGAATTGGAAATCTGTGGGTGAAATTTTTATTAGAAACTCATTGCTCAACGACAAACTTAAAATTAAGTGTCACAATGGGCGGTCTTATCGCTCAGAGCGATCTCTTGCAGACAACCATCTAGTCTAATCAATATAATCATCCAGGTAAATCAAATTATACTTATTTGTATATCATAAATATCAGTTTCGTCTTGTGCTTGTGATGTTGATGGGCTATCTTCAGAATCAATAGCCATTGGCGTAATCCTTTCTATACCGTGGTAATTAAAACAAAAGATTTATGAATGAAACTTACGTATATTTACGTCTCGTCTCTGGGACGCAAAGGGTAAAGCAAGTCGCTTTACCCTTTGCGTCCTATTACGAGTAAGTATGAATACTAACGTGGTTTGTACACACTTTTAATATGAAAATCGGGATTCACTCACGTAAAAAAGTCAGATCTTTCCGACTATAGTTTCATCCACATCCGGTGGGTTGCGTCTCGCTTCGCACTTCCGTGCGCAACCGCGAGTGTTCTGCACGCTCCTTGAAAAAGACCACCGGATGTGGTTGAAACTATAGTTGGTTAAGCGACTCTTTAAGATTTCTAAAAATGCTAAAATATTCTATATGCCAACAGGCTTAAGAAAAGCATTCAAAATGCCAATTCGGCAACACTGTGACCATGTGCGGTTACACTACATGGTCTCAAAGTATCGCTTGGAATTGTAAGGCTTGCCAGTGCCAGTGTTTGGTATTTTACCGAATCGTGCTTTTTATTGTGTTATGTGTAACAAAACACGGCAAAGTACGGGCTGTTTTGTCAATTAGGTTTTTTATTTTTTTTGTAAGTATCACCACAGTATCCCGCTAATAAGACAAATGAGTTGCATTCATATCGACGATAAAGTTTGAGGTTTTCTTCCGTGTAAAAACATTAAAAATCAATCGAGTCGATTTTAGTAACAGCAAAAGATTTAAATAAATCTAAATATGCAGTTAGTTCAAAAACAACGTAACCGATTAAAACAATTCTTTCTTCAGTAGAAAGTCACATTATTCCTGAGTACCTAACATAGGCATTTGATTTATCATCATCCTTTACCACGCGGGTGATTGCGGGGAGCGCAGATTGTACACTATATGCTTACCTTATTCTGATAAGCATCGCAGCTCTACTGCATGGCTTGTGACTGAGTGTTCAAGAGTAGGTAAGTTAGAATTTGCTAGACACATGCGAGCACACGCCAGAAAATAGTCGCCATCGTCGGACACGACGCGACTGACATCATTATCATTATTCTGATATTGTGAGTAGGTATTGCGACTTTTTTGTGGCAATATTATTATCGACGAGACATTCACATCGTTCACCTTAAGCAGCATACTTGTCTATTACAGTTACAGTGACACGAAAACTTTAGAGTTCTGAACGGCACTGTCCGGTATCGTCATCTTGAGATGTTAGAGCTTATGACGCTGGGTGGAACCGGAGATTTAACATGCTATACAGTCCCCTAAAGAGACTTAAGCTAGCGTCATTGCTTGAGAGTCCAACATCTACCCAGCTATTATAATTTTGATACCAATTTAAAATGCCTTCCAACTCGTCCATTTCGTTTCGTATGTTATGTGATACCTTCGCCAATGATCCCTTTTCATCATCTCATCATCTCAGCCGTAGGACGTCCACTGCTGAACATATCCCTCCCCCATGATTTTCCAAAAGGACCGGTTGGAAGCGGCCTGCATCCAACGTCGTCCTGCGACCTTCCTCAGGTCGTCTGTCCACCGTGTCGGTGGACGACCTAAGCTGCGCTTGCCGGTACGTGGTCACCACTCCAGAACCTTTCGGCCCCATCGGCCATCTGTTCTGCGTGCTATGTGCCATGCCCACTGCCATTTCAACTGGCTAATCTTCTGAGCTATGTCGGTGACTTTCGTTCTTCTACGGATCTCCTCATTTCTGATTCGATCACGTAGAGAAACCCCGAGCATAGCCCTCTCCATAGCTCGTTGTGCGACTTTGAGCTTATCTATGAGGCCCATAGTAAGAGACCACGTTTCAGTGCCATAAGTCATCACTGGTAACACACATTGGTCGAAGACTCTTGTCTTGAGGCACTGAGGTATTTTTGACGAGAAGACTTTGCGAAGTTTCCGGAACGCTGCCCAGCCGAGTTGGATTCGACGATTGACCTCTTTCTCGAAGTTGGGCCTGCCTAGTTTGACTGTCTGTCCCAGGTAGATGTACTCGTCAACAACTTCGAGAACTGAGTTCCCAACTGATATTGCGGTAGGTACAACATGAATATTAGACATAATTTTCGTCTTGTCCATGTTCATCTTAAGACCTACCCGTTGGAAAACTCGATGGAAGCCTTCGAGCATTGTACTGAGGTCTTCCATGGATTCTGCCATGACTACAATATCGTCGGCAAATCGAAGGTGAGTGATGTATTCGCCGTTAATATTGATGCCAAGTCCTTGCCATTCCAGAAGCTTGAAGGCGTCTTCCAATGTAGCTGTGAACAGTTTCGGAGATATAACGTCTCCCTGTCTCACGCCTCTTTGCAATGGAATTGCCTTCGAACT
The DNA here is from genome assembly GCA_917880725.1 of Selenia dentaria. Classification (NCBI taxonomy): domain Eukaryota; kingdom Metazoa; phylum Arthropoda; class Insecta; order Lepidoptera; family Geometridae; genus Selenia; species Selenia dentaria. The sequence goes on from OU862902.1 coordinate 3,279,666, forward strand.
CTGCTCCTGTACTCGGACTGACATGTAGGCGTTTTTGTACAAACACTTCAGCACTTCAATATACCGATAGTCAATACGGCACCGCTGGAGAGACTCAAGCACTGCCCACGTCTCGATCGAATCAAAGGCTTTCTCATAGTCCACAAACGCTAGACAAAGAGGCAAGTTATACTCTTCGGTCTTCTGTATAACTTGCCGTAGCGTGTGGATGTGGTCTATGGTACTTAGCCTTTTCGGAAACCGGCTTGTTCCGGAGGCTGGAATTCATCAAACCTGCGACTGAGACGGTTCGTTATGACCTTCGAAAACAGCTTATAAACATGGCTTAAAAGCGAAATGGGTCTGTAATTTTTAAGTAAAGTGTTGTCACCTTTCTTGAAGAACAGCACCACCACGCTTTTGTTCCATGCTTCTGGCGTTGAACCTTCGAGTAAGACGGTATTAAAGAGCTTCTGAAGGACTTTAAGTACCGGTGTTCCACCCGCTTTCAGAAGCTCAGATGTGATACCGTCGTCACCAGGCGCCTTGTTGTTCTTAAGCTGTTTCAAGGCCATTCTAATCTCGTACAGGCTGATGTCCGGGATATCTTCAGTATAATGTCGGGTCAGCTTGGCTCTTGGGTCTTTGACCGAGCTGCTAACAGGTTTAGCGACCAAGGTGTATAACTGTCCGTAGAAACTCTCGACCTCTCCTAACACTTCCGCTTTGGTCGACGTTACACTGCCGTCTCCTCTCTTCAGCTTCGTCAACTGGCTTTGCCCAATAGACATGTCTCTTGCAAACACTTTGGAGCCTTTTTTCCGCTCTATTGTCTCTTTAATACGGTTTGTATTAAAGATCCGGATGTCGTGTCGCAAGGACTTCCATATTCGTCTATTGAGCAGCCTATATGCTTCAGCATCATTCGAAGACTGCAGTTTCAATGAGCGTCGTTCAGCCATGAGGTTGAGGGTATCGTTGGAGAGTTTCTGTGGCCTATCTGTACGGTGGGGTTTAAAGTGTTTGGAACCCACTGTATGGACAGTTTCTACTAACCTGTTATTGATCTCGTCCACTGAAGCGATGTTCTCAAGGCAATCGAAGCGATTGGATAGCTCAAGTTGAAAGCTCTCGGGGTCTTGAATACGGGCACGAGTGGGTCGGAGCGTAGACTTCATCAGACGAGACCTCTCCAGTTTGACATTAATATTCACCGTGCCTCTTACCATTCGGTGATCACTACCGGTTTTAACCCTGTTGATCACGGAAACATCAGTGAATATTTGCCTTTTGGTGGTCATAATGAAGTCAATCTCATTTCTCGTGGAACCATCGGGACTCAGCCAGGTCCATTTCCTGTGAGGTGGCTTCTGAAAGAAAGAGTTCATCATAAAGGGTCCCTCTTTCACCAGGAAGTCGGCCAACCTCTGTCCCCTACGGTTCCGTTGTCCATAGCCAAATTGCCCCACTTTCGACTCATCCTCGCTTCTCTTACCCAACTTCGCGTTGAAGTCCCCCATAACAACTAGAAAGTGCGTTTCAGAGGTATGTATGGCCCGACTAATGTCCTCATACATATCCTCCACCTCATCATCCGGGTGCGACTTCGTCGGTGCGTATACCTGAATGACCTTCAGCGTATATCGTTTGGATACTCTGAGTATTAGGTATACGACCCTATTGGAAACGCTATCGATCTTAACTATATTGTTAGTAAGGGACTTGTGGACGAGAAAACCGACACCACCTTGGGACTGTTCTCGTCGGGTCTTCGACCAACAGGTCGCCCTCCCGGTGGTAGAGTAGGTTACCTGATTTTAGGGTTATCGTGTCCTCACCCGCTCTACGGACTTCAGTTAACCCCACAATGTCCCAGTGTAGCTTACTTATTTCTTCTTCCCCTTTCTTGATCCCTTTTGCGGTTATTATATTATGATTTCCCTCCCTCTAAGATACCCCGACCTTCGAAATTCCTAAAATCTCTCATTTCGCTTACCTTTTCTCCTTATGTGTACTTTCTATGTTATTTATTTTTCTTATTAAACTCTTAATACATATTTACCTTTTTTACAACAACCACAAAATATGTTTTTGTCCCAAACTAGGCTGAGCGTGTACCATGGTAACCTGATGACTGATATATTAATCAATACTCCGTGTTCTGTACTAATATAATAAAAACGTATTGCAACTCATCTTTCTGCTCGTTTGTTACCTTATCACGCTGAAACGGCTGGACAGATCGTAATGAAATTTGACAAAGAGGTCGATTATATTCCGGGGAAGGACATAGGCTAGGCTACATACTAGTCTCATTTTCATCATCATGATCTATCATGGGGTGCAGCTAGCATATTATTATTAAGTTACACATAGCTGACACAGCTTCACTGTTCCGTTGACGTAGTTGGTAGATCCCTGCCTTCTGAGAAAGATTGTCTGTGTTTTATCCCAAACTAGACAGAGCCTGTACTATGGTAACCTGATGACTGATATACATACTTATATACATATACACACCCAGACACAGATCAAACAGACATGTTCATGCACACGCGGTGTTCAGGTCCCAAACTAGACAGAGCCTGTACTATAATAACCTGATGACTGATATACATATACACACCCAAACACTGCGCAAACAGACATGTTCATGCACACGCGGTGTTCAAGTCTCAAACTAGCCAGAGCCTTTACTGTGGTAACCTGATGTCTGATATACGTACTTATATACATATATACACACCCAGACACAGCTCAAACAGACATGTTCATGTACACAAATGTACAACCTGAGGATCGAAGCCGGGACCAGCGGCTCAGAAGGCAGGGTTGTACCATCTGCGCCAACCGGCCAGTCAATCTGTCAGTCAACTGGTCAGTCAATTGGTTAATTTATTACCTGACACTCCAGACACCTGCAGGACTCTCGGTAGGTGCAGGTGGTAAGCAGTGCAGACTGAAGGTGACGCAGATGCTGCAGCTGTTCATTGCGGAGCTTCTTCTTGCGACGGGCCAGAGACGAGAGGAATGCCAGGAGAGAGAGCCGGCTCGCTTTAGATTTTGGCGTCGCACTGTTACACAATTTATAAATCATAATTGTGACCTATGAATGTTAGGATGTGTGATTATCTAACATTTTTTTTGGGAAGAATATAAACAAATTTAATTTTGTAATATTATTCATACGCACACGCAATGTGGAAAAAATCAGCGTGCATCTAAATAAAATAAACTAATCAATTGAAATTAAACAACCTTAAACGGATTAAATCGCGGTAAATTTTATATTATTTTATCTTGGCTTTTCAACCACTTTTCAGTGAACATGAACACGGGATAGCAGTTAGTATAAATTTGGGGAAATCATTTTATGTTTCTACCGCCTATAATATTTTAATCAAAACGTTCGCGATGCACACAGTGTTCAGAGGTATTGCAGTATTGTGCTGGCTTTGGGGTTTTATGAGCTTGATCACTGGATCCCAAACACTAATGACAGCAACTAATATACACAAAATTCAATTTTATTATTTTCTTCCCTAATAATTTATGATACTTAATGGTAACTTAATGATTGAATACATAAAATAACATTTACACACTCATTCGGGAGACGTGGATGTGAACACACACATTGACACTTCACATTTATATCCAAGACCCGAGAATAATCATTTGTGCTCCTCAGGCAAATATTTACCCGGACCAGGAATCCAGGGAGCTCGCGCTTTCAAAGTTAGACACTGCTTGTCAACTAAGCTAAAAAAATAGTTTTGGTCTCATGACTATTATTAATTAAGTTTGTATATCATTTTACATATCTATGCTATGGTACGAGCATAGAAAAATATACAATTTTTTATTTGTTTTGTAGGTACGTATTACTATCATTAATCCTCTATTAAATGAAGGATAGATAATATCGCTAAAGGCATAAATCTGTGCAAAGCTCGCGTAACACTATAACTTACACATGAGGCATATAAAATCAAACCTGGCAATCTCCACTTTGCATATTTTTTGGAGAAGTAGAACTTAGGGATTATAACTGTATACGAGCAGTTATTTATGCGGCTCCCTATTATATACAAGAAGTAGTACTATCGTGAGAATATTATCATCATTTTGATGTCGTTAATTAGAAACAACAAGAGAAATTTACAAAAAATGTTTGTAGATTGCCGACTTTGATATGACTACAAGGAGATTGCCGTTTTTGATATGACAATCTGTGGAGAATGCCGGTTTTGTTGTGACAAGTCGTCATGAAACTGTGACACAAACATTTTGATACTTGAGGGTGAAAAGGTAATACAAGCGAAAATGATAATTGCAGATAGTGTTTTTTTTTTTTGTAAAATTAGAACCTTATTTATTAATCACTAAGGCGGTGAATCAAACATTCGATGGTGGTGAAACAACTTAAATTCTAAGATTGTGATCTTCTTGAGGTTCACACAGGATATCATTTGATGAATCTCTATTTTGATTTTCGATGTCTTCAGAATTCTGATCAAACACAGTTTTATAAAACTGTAGAGCTTCCACTTGTTGCTACTGATCACCATAATGAGTGTTAAGCAACTTTTTGACATCATTGATTTTATTTATGTTTGTCTTTATTTGACATCTGGCAATGACATTTGGGCTCATATCTTTTACTTTTTTATTTTTACGTGTCACTTTTTTAAATACTACTTCACTGGCTCGGTAACTCATCTCTCCTTTCAATGTAATATTTTCTGGTGGTTGGGACCGCTTTATACAAAATCGTTTGCATTTTTTGAATTGGAAATGCCAAGTACCAACATCTTTAACAGATGACATAGCACTTTTAAAATCATATACTTGACATTCTGTACCCATTCTGATAACTGTACTCCACTGGCCTATAATTTCTAAATAATCTTCAGGCCGCACTAATGTTTCTCGTTTCCGAACCTGTTTCTCGATTTGGGCGAACACTATCCGGAGGGATAAAAGAATGCCCCACAACAGGGAAAACAAGTTCTAGTCTTTTCACATTATCAGGTGCAGATTCCACTAACCATTTAGAGCACATAGCTATCATAATTGAGTTTTTGTTCTGTCCTCCGCAACCATCTGCTATTAATCTTACTGTCTGAATGTCAGTGAAGTTAGTATGCGTAAGTCTATGGTATACAGCGGAAGATATCTCATTTGATTCTTTTTGGAACTCATTTTCCGTCCAACAGTATGCAAAAACATTGTTTTTCGTTAATTTGGACTTGGAACTCCCTTCAACCACTGTACAATTGTATAAGTAAATCTGCCGCGAATAATAAGTGCTTTGGTCGGGTATTTTCGGTAACGGCATATTTTTTTGACAATCAAACGTAAAAATCTTCAAGTCTGGATTTTCCTCCTTTACCAACTTAAAAAATTCTTTTGCTCTAAGGCTATGTATCCGTTTTTCAGTTCTTAGTAACTGTTGTTTCTTTGAGTCTTGCTCCACTTTGATTTTTTCCAGCAGTTGTAGGCATGTGGAACATACGTCTGTTCGAGGACTTCCAAACCCAAGCGAATAGTTTCGATTGAACACTCTTCTGAAAAACCCACGTTTAACTCTTAAACGATCTTCTGTCTGTTGGGCATTGTATTGCTTAAACATTTTGTTTATGCTGAGTTCAGCTGAAAGATAGTGTCTTTGAGATTTACCGCGACAGCAGTGAGCTTCGTCTACATGAAATAAGTTAATGAATGCCATAACTGCTTCTTTTTTACACTTGAATAAATGCGAATTGTGATCTCCGCCTCTATTTTCCTTTACTGGTTCTCCTGTTTTGAAAAACTTCATCATGACGTACTGAATTCTGTGCTTAGTTATGTTTAAAATTTTAAGGAATGCTTTTTGACATACAGGTATACTTTTTTGTTTGATTTACTGTGGACAGTAAATTTTGTTTGAAATTGCTTTTGTTAGTATTTTTGATATTTTGGTCGTCTTCGTTTTGTAGGCACTGCTGTGCAGTACTTGAGCAAGAACGCATCTTGAGTCACTTTATCTTTAAGTTTATAAAATGCACCATGAAAAGCCGACAAATCATCCATGGTTAATTTGCAGCATTGATATGATGGCTTTATTATGTCCACAATCAGGTCTAGTTGGTAACGATCGAGGGGAGTAACTGAAAAACTAACAAAACGTCTTTAATATTAATGTTCTGTCCACCCCATTTGGTAAAAAAAACGTGAGGACGCTTACGAGGAGGTCTATTAAATAATTATTTACCTTACTAGCTGCACCCCGCAGTTTTAGCCGCGGTAAAAAAGTAACCTATGTGATATGTGCCTATGTGTTATAAGCTAGCTCCACACCAAATTTCATCAAAATCCGTCCATCCGTTTGAGCGTGAAGTACTAACAAACGTACACACTTACAAACTTTCGCCTTTATAATAAATATTAGGGTGATATCTTTTAAAATAACTGACTTAAAAACTACTGTCTAAAGTCAATCAGATTTTTTAGAACTACCTCGAGACCTCTATACTCTAAAGTTACTAGTACTAATCGTAACAACAGTCTGGGTTTGTCTAACGAGTCAAGTACAAGGAGTACTTGACTCGTTAGACAAACCCAGATTAATCAGCGTATATACATAAAAAAAAACATATCGAATGGACAACCTTCCTACTACTTGAGGTGAGTAAAAATAATATTCATCGAAATCGGTTCTATTAGCAGAGATATTATAATGTGACACAGCCATAAAAAAATAAGATGGGAACCTCCTCCTTGTTTGTTAAGTCAGTTAAAAATTTATTATATATTTCTAATATACTGAAATTCAATAAAATATTATAAAAAAATTCGTATCTCGCGGGAGCTTCAGAAATAAGTGAAATAAAAAAATTATACTTATATAAAAAAAATGGACTTCCATCGGGTTCTAACCTATTCTGAAAGTTTCAGAGCAGGAGCAAGTCGGGAACTTAGTAAAAAATAATACAAAGTATACACACAAAAAGCAAGTATCATAATGTAGTGATTGTACTACTTACCGAGCTTTCTTAGCCACATTTTTCTTCCACTTGTCTGGCTCTGCCTTTCGTTTTCTCGTGAATTTCGTGGTACACGGAGAAGCGGTATATTTTTTTTGCAATTAAAGACCAAAAAACACCAAAGATACGATAAAAACCGGAGTACGGACAACGAAATGAATGCACGCGCGGCCATACTAAAATGGCTAAAATGGCGTCCTCATGCAGTGCTGTGATTGGCTGTCGTGGACATTGCCAAGTTTGAAATAAAAGACAATGGAGATTTACCGTGTTTGGTTTGAACACTTATTTTTGGGAGCTTATATCTATTGGATATTGACGACTTTGATACAACAAATTATTTGTGAGTAATAGGAAGCTATAGATAAAAAATCCTGCATTCATAGTTCAATTTTGACAGTTAGTGGAGATTGCCAGGTTTGATTTTATATGCCTCACATAAATTATCGACCTTGGTACCTATTACTCGTTCGACTTATTTATTTTAGATACTACCACAGTCCATACGATTTTTATGCTGTGATACTACTATATCTCTTTATCTAGCAACAAAAAATGTTTAGAAGTAGGTTACCAAAAATATTACAAAAGTTACATTCTGGCAACACTCTTCTTGGCGGGAATATTAAGCCATATCATGGGGTTGCTAAGTCAAGTTTCAGTGTAATTAATTTTATTTTGAGCAGTGCGCCATCTACTGGAATGCAATACAACTGCGCCCACATAAATCGTAGTCTCAGTTCAATTCAATGCATGTTCATTGATGCAAATTTTATAGTCCGTTTCAGAAAAGACGTCCTTCACTCAGCTGTGGCGCTAGTGTCTATGCAAAGAAACTGGAAAGTGATCTTTTCGTATGTGGTTTAGTTAGTTCCACTGAAAACCGTTGGCCATCTTTCGTCAGACAAAGAGAATATCGTCAAACAGACTCAGGTAACACCTAATTTGTCTTGTTTGTCATATTCTAGAACATGACACTGTCAGAGTGACGTCAAGCCACATTAAAAATAAATAGTAAAGAAACTAAGGAAGGGAAGAAGTAATGTACCTACAAAACAATACTTCCTCGCGCGACTAGGCCATTTCTAAGCCTAGAAACAGAATATGCCTAATTAAATTATCGCAACCGTGTAGAATTATGTATGTTCATAGCTCATACTTATCGACATTGTTAAGTGCTGCGGGTTTCATATCCTCGCATAGAGCCGTCTCGCTGGACCGCCGTTTGTTGCGCCTTTTGATGCTGTTCTCCTTCTGTTCTCCCACTGATGGACAATCAAGAAAGTTAGGCCTAGCGCGCACTGCATTGCGTTTTTATAACGCATATTCCCTGAAGTATGGAGAATTATAGAAGTGCGCGCACTGCGGTGAAATAAACGCACAGGCATGCGGTAAAGTCACCGCTGCAAATTTGAAGTGAGTCTACTGCACAAAATTTTGTATCTGTAAGATGTATTTAGTAGGGATCCACCCAATACCGTTTAATTACCCTATTTTTTTCTAATAATAAATATATGCAGATAACGTATTACAGATAACTCTTGTATGGTAGTCTATAACGATGTGGTACCTATAGGGCCCGCAGCTGTAACATGAATATACCCAAGCATGGGTTTTTTTCGCCGCAGTGCGTGGGCCCGTGACTGCGTTTTTTCTAACGAACGATAGAAAAACGCAACGCAGTGCGCTAAACATTCGAAATTAGCTTTTCATTCTTTGTGGAATTATCTGGAGGAGAACGTTGCCATCTGCGACACAATCACCTATCACACTTCTGCAGGTGTCATCTATTCGCATACGTTAGTAGCTGAATAATATTATGGTTCCGAATAAAGAAATTTTGAATTTGAATTCATTAAGAATAAGAAAGTACCTACAGATAACTAACTTAGACAGTCAGTAAGCGCGACCAGCGAAGTTGCGTCTAGATATAAAATATGCTCATGATACTGATTTACAATAAAAGTCGCCATCAGTTCTTAAGTCTGGCAAGAGGCGTCTGTACACGCGTTATCTGGCAACACTGCCACAGATGAAAAGGATTCCTTCTCTCTCTCACTCTGGCGCACGCACTTCTCTATCATAATTAAGTTATGTATTTACTATCTAAATGTATTGTTGTGCATTGTATTATTGCATATAATAGAAATAAACAGATGAATAAATAAATCGTTCAATTTTACGTAATAGGTACATATTTTAATATTATTTTGACGGTAACTCAATCAAGTTATAGGTACCTACGTATATTACATGCAACACGCGCATTCCTATAAATTTTTTTTTTTTTAAATTATTAACATAATAATACCGTTTTTTCTTTAAATACATTTAAGTGACAAGACGGGCCAATCTAACGCCTGATGTTAAGCGCTACGCTTGCTCATGTCCGTTGCGGTGCCACCCAGAGCTTACAATTGAAGTTTTGCGTGTGTTCTCTGATTTTTCTGACATTCGTTTTTTAATCTCTCGTAATAATTTCAGTTTATATAGTGTCTTATACCCTAACACAGTAATACTTGCCCCACTATTGCTTGGCGGTAGAATATCTGGCGCTGCGGTGGTACCGACCAAGACAGGCTTTTGCACAAACCTAGCACCTAGAAGGTCGGGTATCTTTAACTCGATCCCTTCCCTGATAAAAATGGATGGACACAGATGTGATGTGTGTCTCTCAGAGCGCAGTGCATTACCATGCAGGGTTTGGAACTATTGTCGTTTGATCCAGAATGGCACTGAACTGCTATGAGCATACTTGCCGCTTAAGAACAGGCGGGCGACTTGCTCATCACCGACTTATATATAAAATATACGAGGCAGTTATCAGGCCAATCTTAATGCATGGATGCCAGACTTGAACGCTGACATTAAAGGAAAAGAATAAGCTTTTAATTAAATAGTGAAAATAAAAGTGTTACGGAGGACCAACGGAGGTAGATGTAACATGGAGGATCTGTAAAAACCAGGAAATAAAGACCTGGGCAGTAACATATAGGTGCATGATGAGGTAGACCGGAGGGCACATCTACCATTTCACAACGTTCAACAATCTATCTCTCTGCAACTGCAAGCCATAAATTGAACCTGACTGCAAGTCAACGGTAAGGCAGGGAAGGAAGATGCTTTCTCGTTTTGGAGGCCAAGTAAAGACAAATTTTGGGTCCCGAAGCCAACGGCATAATCTACCTATATAAGGAAAAAAATCTAATCAGTACCATTGTTACAATACTGTCCAGCGCCGTTGATGTAATTATCCATCTGCTGATCCTTACTCCAAAGACTTTGGACGGAGGGGTTCTGGTAGATCGTCTCAGAAGACTCGTTCCCGTTCTCAACATCGTATTGAGTTTCTGGCTGTTGGAGCACCTGGTTCAAAGAGGGGATGAATTTGAGTATTTCTAAGAGTAGGCCTAGCATTATAGTTTTGTGTAAGTGTAACGTACTGGCTGCCATTTATCTAGCACAACTGTAGCACAAATATCTCGTAGTTAAAAAAAAACAATTTTACATTTTGTGGTTGTCTATTTGATCTAGCTATTCTCCAAAATGGCTGAAACGATTTGTACGGGACTCTCCCAGATACATAGTTGATGTTCTACTGAATCTTCATTTCTTTTAGAACATATTTTAGGGTTCCGCCTTAGAATAACTAGATGCTTACTAGAAATCAAGTACCTACATGCGCTAAATATAAGCCGTTTATTAGAATATACGGCTCACTTTGCTAATTATATTATTAAATCATTTTATAAATATCCCTAGTTCTTTGTACTTTTAAATATTCATTATTTTTGTATACTTTTAAACTTTTGCCAGCCTATATGTTTGCGTCTGTGTTCGTGACGAGGCAAGTAAACACAGCACACACGGCGAATTTGTAGCGCGCGTTTTATAACTAAAGACGTGGTTTGGAAACCAACCTTCTTTATGTAGTTACTAGTTTTTGTTTTTTTTGTATTGAAATTCTCGTGAGTTTGACACATATTTTACTATTATTATTAACCGGCAAAAAATTCACGTTAAGGATCGAATACGTCGACCCGGGTTTCAATGTTTCAGGCATGTCCGATGCTCATCTTCAGGGCGAGTGCGCAGTGACATCTGCGAGCTCCCGGCGGGCACTGTGCCCGTGCCCACAAACCCGGGTCGACGTATTCGATCCTTAACGTGAGTGTTTTGCCGGTTAATAATAATAGTAAAATATAGTTACTAATGGTTTTAGGCAAAATAAACTGTGTGTTGTCTAGTAATTTGCCCCCATAATGCCAGACATTATTGGGTTTATTGAAGACAAGGCAACGTTGGTGTGGATAAAGGGTTTCGAGAGATGTGCTGCGGTTTCACTAGAGTGCTACTTTGGACCCCTTATTACTCCATGCCCTTTAACACTTCCACTCTAGGAGTTTTTTTTAATATTTGCTCTTGCGTCTCCACCCCCAGACAGTTAATTAAAGCAAGCCGAGGGGCAAGGTTTCATTACGCCTGGGAGAATCGGGGTCCACGGTGTCACCACTCATCGACGGCTCGCCGCGAAGCCGTTCTTTCGATATCAATATTGCGTTTATAAGGTCCATTCATTCTCGGCTGACACGAAGCAGTGCATTTAATGGTCTGTAAACACTATGGCCTCATAACGTGCCTAAACATTATCTAACAAAAACGAGAAATTGCAGTCTTAGATTTATTTTGAATGTTGGTTTAAACTAATTTAGGATTTTAATCACTCTCCATTGGTCAAGGAAATGTTATTAGGTATTTCGAAATAGTACAAATAAATAAACCTGTTCATTAGTCGGTCGTGAAAATGCTTTTGAATTGTCAACACCATGTCACTTTTGGCAGCAGACCAAGATTTGGCTTTCTCAAAAGGTAGAAAAATATTGGCCAGTTGGGCCAATATTTGTTCTGATAGGGCACGGTAATGCTATGCATGCCAAAGGTGTCATCAAACGAGCGTGATTAAATCTTGATTTCTGCAAATTTTGGGCTAGAGGCGTCGTGGACTGGCTGTTTTGTCAAATTTTGGATTGTCCTGTGGCTTGCTGAAACGCAGCCCTGTAAAATCGGTTGACGGACGATAATTTTATGTGATATGTCATAAAACAAGCCAAACACTTAGGCCGATCGTGCCTCTTTATCGCTTGTTCCGCGCTCTCGCTTGCACACGGAAGGTGACAATGAGTCATGCTTTTTCGAGCGTGCAGCCGGTTTTCATCGATTTATAAGACGATAACACGCCAAGAACATATATTAGAAAATGTGATTTATAAATTGCACTAACCTGGTAATGGGCTCGAGTTCCCAGGAAAAATACGGCACCTGTGCCTCCAGTAGCCATTTTATTTCTGTAATAAGTAAAAATATCTTTCTGTGGATATCAAACTATTATAATTGGATTCGCCGTTTTCCTATCCTACTATCTAGTTAATAAATGAGACAATATAGTGTACTTTCTATACTGAGCACTTATACGGATAGACGGATAGGATGGCGAAGATGCGCACTTATTTATCCGGATTAAATGGGTGGACGGTGGTGTGGATGTTCAACAATTACAAGTTTACAAATTATAATAAATAAAATAACTGTAGTTGAATTGAGTTTTAATTAAAAATTAGTTTTTCATAAATTTAAAAAGAAAATTTATTTAATAAACCATAAAAGTGTAAAAATAAAACTTAAATAAAAGTTGTTAGTCAAATATTTAACATTAAAAATAATATTTTCTTTGTAAGTCATAAATCCCTTCATATATTCTTCCTCTTCAACATATGACTATTACATATTTCCCTAGTTTATAGTTCCCGAGGAATCGTGATAACCTACAAAACAAAACAAAAACGTGGACAAAATAATTTCACGGTCTTATACCTGTGCCTTCATTATTTTCTTGAAAAATTTATAATAAAATTATGTAATCCTATGTACCAAAAAATTATCGTACGTATTTTCAAACCCATCGAGGTAAATATCGATGTATAATATACAGTATAACCAGGGTTAGGCAGTATTTAAATTACTTGTAATTAAAATACGTAATTGAAATACAAATACGTATTTAGTATTTGTATTTCAACTACTTCTTTAAAATGTAAGTAATTTGTAATTAGTATTTCGAATACTCGAGGCTTCAAAATACATTTTAATATTACACAACAAGTACACTTAACCTTTATTTAGCGACTAGCTGCTCTCCGCGGTTTCACCACGCGGTGATGGATGATGATGATGATGAATCTTATATAGCCTATGTTACTCAGGGTGAATGTAGCTTTACAATGGTGAAATAATTTATGAAATCGGTCTAGTACTTTTTGAGCCAATTCGTTACAAACATAAACATACAAATCTTTCCTCTTTATAATATTATAGTCTGGAAGTATAGATTGTGAGTGACCTGGTGCCTTACTATCAGCTTCGTAAAAACCATGCAAGTTCCGTGCAGTTCTTAAACCTGCCATAAACAGTTTTGAATGCAATCATACCACGACCCTCATTTAGGTGAACTGAACGGCATTCTAACAATTTACTATAACCAACATTGCAGACGCATAGACATTAGTAAGGTGATAAACTGAGTGGATTTAGAGCGACATGTTAACGAGAGTCAATACAAAAAAAAACAGGTGAACGGTTTTTCTGCGGTTGTCGAATAGTAGGCCTGGGCAGGCCCGCTTTAAAGTTGTCATGGTACGAATAAACCGGGCAGTTGTCTAGAAGTCCTGCTTTAAGAGCTCATAGTAAGGCCCCAGTAAACATATTGTTTTCTTTAGCAAGCAACAAGAAGCTGTTTGTCTGACAGTACATTTAAAAATCTAGTGTTAATGAAAGGAAACTCTGGTTTTACTGATTAATTAATCTTGTTTTCCTTTACTTTTTAGCCCGTGCTGGTCTAGATTACTTATTTTGTAATTTGTATTTTATATTTCCATTAAAAATAGCTAAAATACTGTATATTGTATAAAAATACATTCGATACATTATTTTTAATTTGTATTTCAATTAAAGCAAAGCTTGTATTTTGCCCAGCCCTGAGTACTCATGATCTATCTGTTATTATGAGAGTGTAAATGTTATATGTAAACAAAAAACAAATAATTGATTTCAACAACCGTCTATCTAATCTTACAGTAGATAATGTCATAATGTTTACATTTCCCTATAGTAATAGTTTGCCACAGGTGGAAAATGATATTAGATATAAGCTTAATTTGACATTATACACTATATGTAATAATAATTTTAATGGAGATAAATTTAATTTAATTGACATTAATAATTATATAAAAAAATTCTTCTTGACAAAAGATAATTATTATCTTTCTAATTATTATAAAAGACAGATAGCTGTGTCGCTATCATATTTATTTGATATTGCAGCCAAAAATTTGGCTAACAAGGTTGCTTCTATTGAGCAATCCAATTGTATTGACAATGCTTCTATTGAGCAATTTGACATTTTTAATTCAGCCAATTGCTTGGCTACTAATGACATTGTACATACTTTAAATTAGTGCCTAAGACAATAGAGACAACCTCTTGCATTAAATCAATCAATATTGTTCATCAGAACATTCAAGGTATGATGGGCAAAGAGTTGGTACTGGAATTGTTTATAGATGATAGCAAAATAGATATTCTTTGTATTACTGAACACTGGCTTAAAAAGAACCAACTCTTATTTAATTTTAATAATCATCTAGTTGCTAGCTCCTTCAACAGAGAAAAATCTATACGTGGTGGCTCTTTAATTATTACAAATAAAAATATAAAACTCAAAGAACGAAAAGACATTGTGAGCCTATCTGTTGAACGAGTAATAGAAATGTCCTGTATTGAGTTTGAGCAGTTCCTTGTTCTATGTGTATACAGACCTCCATGTTCACCATACGATGATTTTGAAAAGTGCATGGAGGAAACATTAATTAAGCTTTCAAATACAAATAAATCAATGATTATCTGTGGAGACTTTAATATTAATTTGCTAGAAAATAATCAGATAGTGGATGAATTTTTGTTACTGTTTAAATCTTATAATATGTACAATATTTTCTTGGAACCAACTAGGATAACAGCCACAAGTTCTACCTGCATAGACAATATATTTACTAATCTAAAACCTATTAAAAATTTCATTATAAATAATCTAGAATCAGACCACTGTGGTCAACTAGCAGTGTTTCCAAGAAAAACAAACAAACCCCAAAGCAAATATGTTAGCTTTGTTCCAATAAATGCAAGCCGCCTAGAATTGTTAAGAAGTAATATATCCCAGAAAGTGCCAGAGTTGACCAGTCACAATGACCCAAATATATTATATAACTCACTGTTCCATCTTATCAGTGATGAATTTGGCAAAGTGTTTGTACCAAAAACAATATCTGTTGGTAATCGTGCTAAGTTTAGTGAATGGGCAACTCAAGGAATTTATAAAAGTAGGCAAAAGTTATATGAATTGTACCATGAAAAATCGCATAATCATAATCCTGTATTTTTGGAATATGTCAAACGTTATTCTAAGTTATTTAAACGAGCCTGTTCCTCAGCAAAATCTATTTATTTAAGAAATAAGATCAAAAATTCTGTTAATAAAATAAAAATGACGTGGAACATTATAAACAGTGAAACTGGTAGAAATACAGTGCGTAATCGAGACTTTAATTTAAAAATTAATAATAAAGATGTAAGAGCAGATTTGGAGGTAGCGGCCGAGTTTGAGAAATTTTTCACTAATATTCCTTCTTTAACAACCAAAACTCTAAAATCTTCCTCCATTTCTGCTGAGATCTTACTTAAACAAAGTGTAACTGAATGTGACACAACTTTTAAATTTTCAGTAGTTAATTGCAAAGATATTGTAAGCAGTTTCAAAAGTCTAGATGCAAAAAAAACGGCAGACCTATGGGGTCTTTCTGTGAAGACCGTTTCTTCAATTATAGATGTCATTGCACCCAATCTAGCAGCTGTATTTAATAGTTGTGTTGCAAGTGGTGTATTTCCTGACCTAATGAAGCACAGTAAAGTGGTTCCTTTATTCAAATCTGGTAGTACTACTGATCCAACAAATTTTCGGCCTATTTCTGTACTACCTACGCTAAGTAAGATTTTCGAAAAAATCATATTACATCAATTAGGAACTCATTTTAGTGCAAACAAAATTTTCCATAAAAATCAATTTGGGTTTACAAGGAATCGCTCTACTATAGACGCAGGTATAGAACTAATAAAAGATGTGTTTGATGCCTGGGAGAACTCTCAAGATGCCTTAGGTGTTTTTTGTGACTTATCTAAGGCATTTGACTGCGTCCGACATGATATACTTGTCAGGAAATTACAACACTACGGTATTAGGAACATGGCTCTCAACCTTTTGACTTCATATTTAAATGGTAGAATTCAAAGGGTTGACATAAATGGTAAAAAATCGCCCGGCTCTATAATCTCAATGGGCGTTCCACAAGGTTCAATACTAGGGCCGTTCTTGTTTTTAATCTATATTAATGACTTACCTTATTATGTAGAGAAGAATCACGAGATTGTATTGTTTGCAGATGACACTTCACTGTTCTTTAAAATTAAAAGGCAGTTATTAAACTATGACGATGTTAACAATGCTTTAGCTAAAGTTGTGAATTGGTTCAATACAAATAATCTTCTCCTCAATGAGAAGAAAACTAATTGTATAAAGTTCTCGACACCAAATGTGAGACAAGTAGAATCCAATATACAATTGAATGGAACAGGGTTGGACCTTGTGGAGTCAACAGTCTTTTTAGGAATTACTATAGACGCTAAATTGCAATGGGGTCCCCACATTAAAAAATTGTCTAGTAGGCTCAGTTCAGCAGCTTATGCTGTTAAAAAAATTAGACTATTAACTGATGTAGACACAGCTAGAATAGTTTATTTTAGTTATTTCCATAGCGTTATGACTTATGGCATACTGCTCTGGGGATGATCTGCAGATATTAATTCTATTTTTATACTGCAAAAAAGGGCTATACGAGCAATCTACAGTTTGGCTCCCAGAGTTTCCCTTAGACAGAAATTTAAAGACATAAACATTCTAACTGTTGTCTCTCAGTTTATCTATGAAAATCTAATGTATGTAAAGAAAAACATTAGCAGTTTTGATAAAAGGAGTGATGCTCATTCCATCAACACGCGAAATAAGCACAAGCTATCCGTACATGTAACGCGTCTCCACAGAATAAGTCATTCTTTTATGGGACAATGTATACGATTCTATAATAAAGTTCCCAATGTTATCCGAGATTTGCCTATTAATAAGTTTAAAATTACTATTAAAACTAAACTCTGTCAAAAAGGTTATTACAAAATTTCGGATTACTTGGAGGATAAAACACCTTGGGACTGATCACTCCAGGATCTATCTACTCCCCCCCCGAAGGGTTCTCGCATTGACGTGGCGGGGGGGCTCAGTAACCGTGGCTAGGTACACCACGGTGAAGCCAAGAGGAACCCAGGGGCCGCGCCGGCGTTGGGGTGCGCTGGCCGGCTCAGGCGGGCCGCTCCTATGGGCTTTGGCCGCCAAGTCCACATAGGAGTGGCGGGGTCCGGGCGCTTTGGCGCAGACTCGAGGAGGTGGGGCCCGGGCGCTTTGGCGCAGGCTCGAGGAGGTGGGGCCCGGGCGCTTTGGCGCAGGCTCGAGGAGGTGGGGCCCGGGCGCTTTGGCGCAGGCTCGAGGAGGGGGGCCCGGGCACTTTGGTGCAGGCTCGAGGAGGTGGGGTCCGGGCGTTCGGCGCAGACTCGAGGAGGTGGGGTCGCGGGGGGGCTATCCCTTGTGGCTGACGTAGCAGGCGGTGGGGCTACGTATCCGACCCACCGCAGGGAGACCACGGGCGACCAGACACGGGGAAGTCTGGCGCCCATTGTTGGCGAGTTTGGTCTCCGAGGCAGTTGCGGCGCGCCATGTGTTCTGGCGTGCCGCGAAGAGAAGGGTCCGGCAACGGACAGCCACGGCGGGTTCGCGGTCGTGTGGAAAATCTGTCCCGCGTTCCCGCCGAGGGCGGCAGTGACGGAACACCCCGGGGTTTTGGTGGGTATACGGACTCCCACATAACCACCTCCCTCCCCGTGGTGGGTGGTATCCATAAAGGATTTCCCCGGGACAAAAAAAAAAAAAAAAAAAAAAAAAAGGATCTATCTACTCGTGTACTAAGATGTCAAAGTGTAGCGTGTCTTGCCCTACTGATACCATTATTATGTTCTCTTTTGTAAGGCAACACACTGGAGCTAATAATTGTAGTACCTAAGTAAAAACATTGTAATAACATCTATATAAAAAGAATGGCCCCGAGTTTCTTGCCGCTTCTTCTCGGTTGGCTCTATGTATTTTGGAACGCGGCGGTAGGCTTTAAAGTACATTATAATGAAAAATTGACGTTCATAAGTGCGTCTTTGATGCCTAAATTGAATAAATGATTTTGACTTTGACTTTGACTTTGACTATAATATTAACAACACATTACAGTTCTTGGAAAATTAGGTTGATTTCTCCGAAATGTATTGTATTATTGGCCAAATATGGCAAATCGCGAGTCAACGGGTTAACATCGCTCCACAAGGATTCTCTGTGCCATCAGAGCAATGGACACACACAAAAACACATCACAACACCTAAGACTCGAGACTGCACATTTCTGCTCATATCAAAAAATATTTGCCCCGGCCAGGGATCTAACTTAGAACCCTGCCCTACGATAGCAAGGTCGCTACTAACTTAGCTTACGGTGCTGCCATATTTCTCTATATACAATGTAATTTGTATCGATCAATGATAATAAGTCACCGACACAAATTGGAGAGCTTTATTAATAAACGTTGCGTAAACCTATATTAGGCGTAACATGCTTTGTCTTGCTTTCACGCGTGACTTTTTTTACTGCAAGCGAAAAATTGACAGATAGATGTTTTAACTAAGGGTTGTTTAAACTGCGGGTGTAAGCCAAGTTTATTAATAAGGCCGCATAAGTGGAGTAGTCAGTGGTGGGTATATAAAAGGTAATATTATAAGAACCTAAGTACATATGTACCTATGGGTTATTAGTACTCAATATAGCTCAGTATGGACACGGTGGATAATATTACCATGGTATGATATAGCGGCACTCTAGCAACAATTGCTGCATGTTGGCATTGCAGTAAATTGATTGATGAGTTGTTGCGTCCTTAAAGGCAAATATTGCCCAAGATATAACAATTTAAATGGGGTTTAAATGTAGTGACCACTTAAAAATACTTCGTAACTTTCTTTTTAAAAAACTTTTTGAAACACTTTAATATGACCAAGGATATAAAAAAATAAAAGCTAAAAGTTTCCCAAAACACGAAAGTATATAATTAAATTAATACTGCTAGTTGTTTTATGTGTGAATGCACTTTAGAATATAAGTAGGTAATCGAAGATGAAACTTAGTAATTATCTAATTTTTAGGTTAGGTTACATTTGCTTTGGTGGTCAGTTATATGTTTAGTTGTTTAACATTAAATTCGTGTTTTCAATTAGGTGGTCTGGTATACTTAAATTATTTTTGGGACTAAATATTACTTAATTGAAGATATTTTGCTATATTTGGTGATAAGTTAACCCTAAGCCAATTTATATTATCTGTGTATGGGTGCTTTCAGACAGCGTTTAAGCGTGGTGTTGTATTACGTTACATAGATACGCGTGAACGCGTGACCGCTCTCTGTCTGATAGTACCCTAAGCGTACTATAACAGCACAGCCACCAATTTAGCGTTGATGGTAAGCTAAAAAATATATCAAGACAGTCACCATTTAAAAATTTAAGGCCGAGCGCGCACTGCGTTGCATTTCTTTATAACGCATATTCTGTGAAGTAGGGAGAGTAATAGAAGTGCACGCACTGCGATGAATTAAACGCGCGGGCATGCGATAAAGTCGCCGCTGCGCGGTGAGTCTACCGCGCAAAGTTTTTTTATAGTGCATAGATGTATGTAGAAGGGATGCACCCATTAGCGTTGAAGTATTTATTTTTACGTAATGATAAATATATGCAGATAGCGACTCTTGTATGGTAGTCTCTAACGATGTAACAGCTGTAACTTGAATACTGAAACGTGCGTTTTTTTCGCCGCAGTGCGCGGACCCGTGACTGCGTTTATTCTACCGTACGGTAGAATTAACGCAAGGCAGTGCGCACTAGCCCTGAGAAGCCATAGAACCGTCGCAAGTGACCGACTTATATTCGTGATTTTGACTTTCCTCTGACTGACTAATTGAGTAAAAATCTGACTTGATGGACCTAGGTTGTTTTTCTACATGATACTAGACTAGACTACACTAATATTATTTGTATTAATATCATTTACATTATAACAACCACATACAATTTTAGTATAAGAAACTATAGACTCATTTATTTCAAAAAACAACCAATTAAAATGTCTTAATTTCCCGTGTAAACATAGGTACCTACCCTACCTTAGGTTATTGTGTGTAGTCGAAAAGGTAAAGGTAAATTTATTTGCCGAGGGGAAGGTATTGTGGTCCTTGAGTTGAGGTGTATTTTGAGATATACATTGAAGTTTATAAGTAATTAGTTAGTAGGTTCGTAAATATTACACACATTTATATTATGCGTACATTTTCAGAAACTACAAAATATAATTGACAAATGTATGCGCGAAATACAAGTAGAGTAAACACTTACCAGAAAAATGCAAAGATGCAAGTAATTATTTCCTTTGCTGTTCTTTTTATGTTTTTACAAGATTTATACGTGGTTTTCAGAGAAAATATTTTTTTTAATAATAATTGTACAGCGCTTGATTTTGACGCTGTTTTGACTTGCGCAGTAGGTACTTTTATATTTTGGGGTTGTCATCATCTAAAAAACATTCCTTGACAAGGTGTATGAAAATTGGTGCATTTAAAACAAAATGTTTTACAACAACCACGACTCCTTAGGATATTAAGAAAACAAATATATTTTTAGGTTATGTAATACATAACTAGTTCAATTTAAAAATAAGTAATGTGAGTAATACCCTTTGAGTGTATGTAGTAGACTGCTCACTGATATACTAGGTGTAAAAAAATTACAACTTTGCTTTCCTTTGAATTCTGGTTTAATTTTATTGTTCACAATACCTTACCTACCCATACGTCCAACCTTTTCCATATTTTAGTTTAGTACTCTTCGGTAGATGTCGTTTTCATAAGAACGAATGCTCATGTCTTCTTACGAACTCTACCTAACTGAATCTTATGAACTCTACTTGAATTTGAAAGTCTAAATTTGTTTTAACAATCAATTGTAGGTATTTATTGTCTTACAATAATTTTATATTTGATATATTGTGTTTTCGATGGGACTCAATAGGAATAAAAAACAGTTTTAACTGTACTGATACTAATTCATCTACTCACTAATTATCTTAAAATAACATGTAGCATATCTACTGACTTATTTGTGTATATATCCTGTATTTTCTGAAAGAACATACAAAATGTCAAGTGTGTTCAAGTCTCCACTGTGGCGTTTTGAACACACGCTATCAGTGTTGAGGTAAAACTGTCTTTAAAAATAAACCTTTGACATTACGACGTTTACAGAATATTAACAAACAACAAAAAAGGGAATCAAAGTCACCACTGCAGTGCTATGAGCATATCAACTTCAAGGCATTCGTCATTCTACAGGGTCATACAAATACAGGTTCTTTGTGATTCTATAGTTCAGATTTGGGTTAGCAAAAGTAGTTTAATGTAGCGGCTGCACGGACCGTTTAACTGAGTGGCGTCGGACTCCCTTTGATTCAAAGCAACTTAGTTCATATATGAACAAAATGGCTGAGAATACTTTGCTTGCGCGATTCAGGTAGTTGTAGATTAGACTGAGGTCCAGAAATTTAAGTTTTGCTGTATAATTTTAAGTTTGATTTTTGTTTAGGATTTGTTTTGTTGTTTTTATTGAGATGTAGTTTTAAATATCTAATAGCAATCCAACAAGATCCGAGTGTGCATGTTATTCCGACAATTATAACTTGCAACATATGTTAGACATGGAGAAACCCTTTATTTGTATAGGTAGGTAAGCTATTGATGTACCTATTAATTTTTCCTATACCATGATATATAAAACAAAAGATTTATGAATGAAACTGACATATACGTCTCTGGGACAGAAAGGGTTACTGTCAAATGATAATTATTGGTAGGTACATACTGAGATAATAATCTGCCTGAATGTAAAGCTATGAATAGTACATCTACAGCTTCGTAACTCTGTAACCCTGATAATTTTACTCGTTAAACCAATTATAAGTTTAAATCTCTTGATTCTATTGATGAAAAAAGATATTTTCATACCAAACATAATCAAGCTACATTCAATCAGTAATTTATATATATATATATATATATATATATATATATATATATATATATATATATATATATATATATATATATATATATATATATATATATATATATATATATATATATATATATAATTATTATGTTAAGGTTGTATATATATATATATAACCTTAACATAACATAAATCAATTTTTATAAAAATAATATATCCATCTCTGTGTTTCAGTGCTCTACAAAAACAAAGAAGCGTAGTAGAGAGGTGGCAATCAGCTTCCATTCCAATAACAGACACGCATTATAGCCACTATCACTAAAACGGATATTCTGTGCGAAATAATACAACTAAGAATTTACGCTAGAATTATTCTGGTAGAGTTCACATTGTTGAACAATATAGTTTTAAATACATGAACAATGATTTTCATGATCAATACATGAAGAATGATTGTTCACGTATTTTAAACTATATAGGTCTACCTATAAATAACATGCACATATTTTGCAAGTATAAGCATAATGGCAAAATGGTCAGTAATATAATATTTAAGAGTCAGGTTCGAAACTACGTCTTTTCAAATTTGCTAAGTAAAATTATTGTACTTTGTATGAATATACTACTAATATACTACTGTAATACTTTGTATTACGAAAGATTTTCCGAAACTTCATCATATTGTTAAGTTTCGGATAATATTTTTTAATTAATAAAATATTAAATATTTATGGCATCAAAGTGAAGGAATAAAATTTAATCAAAATCATGTTATTTGTTTCGGCATTAAAGACGCTATTACAAAATATTATGAATAATTAATGACCTTCAAGAAAGAAGAACAGGCTTATATTTGGGGCCATTCGTTTGTTTTATTACAATAGTATTATTGTATTTGAATTATAAAAAATATTGAATTAATTTTGTAGAAGTAACTGTTTATCATCTTATAGTGTTTAGGTCGTAAAGTTTTTTTAACTTGATATTTTACTCTCCCATACATTGAGTATGTTTAACGCGACATCTATCTATGACGAGTGCTATTTTTTCCCTAAGTCGCAATGATACGACTGAGGTAGAGCAGAGCATGGTAGAGTCAGGAATTTAAGCCAAACTGTATCTATAGCTCACCTCAACTCAGCTTACCTTTTCATCAAATGACGTCAGCATACGAACTGACCAATCATGACCTGAATCCTGCATCACGCAAGCGAAATTTTTCTAAGCACACAACATTATATGAAGAATCAAATTGATATCGGCGGGGAGTCCCAAGCTACTCAGTAAACCGGTCGTGGCAGGGGGCCGGTCTAAGCCCCTGTCATCTGATATGTCGCCAAGTCGTCATGAATGGATAATATAATAAAATGGTAATGAATATAATTTGTCAAACAATTCTGTAAAATGAAAACGAGAAGATTACTTCTCAACCTCACTGAAGTAGCTGATTTGACTCTCTTTTTGGATTATCTTCAGAATATAGCTGTCAGGCTTTATATTGTACCATTATGACAGCGTAATTATTTAAAAAAAAACTATCAATTACATTTTACCTCTGATATTTTTTTATTTTTTACTTTCAACAACAAAAAGTGATCAATTTCATGAAACGGACTTTATTTTATTGCTTAATAAGTTTTTTGTATATCTCATCGTTCCAAAAGTACGTTAAATGTGGAGCGTACAAAAACGTACTCGTATTAATTGATACTCCGATTTTTACATAGGCTTCGGGATGCAAATTTTGTAATGCAAAGGAATCGTATACTATGTAGTACCGTTTCGATCAGTGTTACTACGGTGTGAGCCAAGATAATTTGCTTTGAAGCAACAGTGTGCAAGCACTTCCTACTGTGTATTTATGGCTTTTTATTGAAAATAATAAATTTATTGGGTGAATGTAATTTAAAAACCAATGTCTCGAGATAATGATTGAGGATATTAAGGACATAGTGGAGTACCATGCAAAACTTTACCGTAAAGTTTTAGATGCCATGGGCATCATATCATGGGCTTGCGTATTGCTTACCATCAGATAATCAACATAACTGTTTGTCACTTTATCATGTATAAATAAAATTAATAATATAAAACTTAATATTTGTAGACAGTACTTTTTGTAAAGCAATAGAATATGTATGTATGGCCTTATAATATAAATAATCTTATATTTTCTAATGCAAGCTTCAAGTTGATTAATAAGTTAGTTTATAAAAATGCTATTTTAACCGACTAATAAAAGTAAGTAAAAAATAAAGACGCTCTCAAATTACGGTAATTCTACTTTGTTGCATAGTTTTCAACTCCAAGTAGCAGATGTTTAAAACTTATTGAATTATATGAAAAGGTGTTCTCGTATATGGATGATATTCTAGTTTCTTGCTAAGAAGTAGTAAATACCCACACCCCATACGTCAGACTGTAGTGAAAGTATATTTCGTATATTTTTTAAATCCTTTATTATGTGACGAGTATTAAATGTGTTATACATGTACGCAATAATAATATAATATAACTATAATATAACTATAATTAACATATAAATACAGTATAAGTTATCGAAGTATGCGGAACAGAATTCCTATGATATCAATCTACTTTTGACTTTGATGTGATATCGTAAATCTCTACGTAGCGTGAAAATGATTTGTAATTTCCACTTTCCACCGGAATCGATATATTAACGGTTATATCAGCTCGTTGTGAAATCTTATAACAAAAATTAAAAAATGTTCAACAACCAGATGGCTAACGGTGCTATATAAATTCATACGAAATAAAAAAAAATTGATTTAAAAATTATTTAGGTTAATTAGGTAGAGCTTCAATATAAGCTATGTTTCATATGTATTTTATATGTTTTACATTAATATTTTGTTGCAGCAATTATATGTTTATTAAGTAATAACGTAATTAGTTACATATTATAATGTCGGTACCAATTCTAGATAAAATTTCAGTAAGTATAGGTACCCTTATTCGAAGTTCTGTACGTGTTGTGCTATATTTTACTTTCTTACTACTTCACGCTGCTCAACATTTTACGAAACATTAGTTTACATTTCATAAACATTAGTTGTTTTTTTTGATTTTATTAATAACTAAAGCAGCATTACCTATAATACTTAGGTACTTCTATTTTTTTATATAATTAAAATTACCATTTCGATTTCCATGGAGTTATAACGTCGCTACCTACCAATATTTAATAAAATTTCACTACCCATATTTTGAAGGACCATAATATTAGAAGTTCTGTACGGAATATATTATATTCTACATTCTTACTAACTCATGCTGCTCTGTCTTTATGAAATTGTAGGTAGAGTTAGCGATAGTGGAGAAATCCTCTAAATCAATAATTTTATCATTACGTTTTACTATGTTGCAGCGTGAACAAGTAAGCAATTTTGTCAGTCAGCTCGATTTGGAGTTTTATCCATTTAAATCTTCGTAGATCGGTTTGGTTTTATTGTTAATTTGCTTATTTAATTATTTTTGCAAGGCATGATAACATCACTTTACTGTATTTAAATAATATTATACTAAATATCGGTCAAAACAGTACCTAGTACCATAGCTACCGTTTTAGTAAACAATATACCCACTACTACTACTCGATTTCATTTTTGCAGGTATATAAATATTCCATTAAAATTTTATTTTAAGACAAATTATACAGTTTAAAGACATTAAAAAGCTAATAGGTACTTGATTTTTAACGGTACTAATAATTTAAACACTAAATATATGTTATTAAAAAAATGTTATTTTCTATTGGCTTGATTGTGTGTTTTACGGTAAATTATAGACAGAACTAAAAATATTTAGACATCTATAACCAAAAGAAGGTCTAATCAGCTACTAACGTGATGATGAGACCGTAGCCTCTCTTATCATTTTCTTGACATATTTGACATTATTTATTTTTACCATAATATGATTGCTTTATACGCTTCAACATATCTGATGGCAAGGAATTAGACCGGCTCCTCGCCACAACCGGCTTACGTAGTAGCTACGGACCTCCCGATTATCTTTGGTTAAAGCTTGTACTTGTATTTAGTGGCACAGAAAACTTTGCTTGCGCGATGCAGGATTTGAATTTCTTCATTTGATTTCTCTGAAACACCATACATATTTGTAGTATTTGTTATATTTTTGAAGGTAGATTGGCATGGAGTACCAATTTCCATACGTTAATATTATTTATAATAAAGAGTTAACGATTTATTTGCAATAATAGTTTTGAATCATTCTATACGAGAATGTCACAAGAGTGACAGAGATAGCTGAAATAACTTCCCGCCACTATCAGAGCGCATGCGCATACATTAAGAAAGTCGGACTTCTATCAATAGATTGTACGCGGACTTTAGTCATCACTGTGTGACCTCGATTAGACTCTACCATTATAAGTATGATAGAGAGAGATGAAACGATAGTACTCATACGAGTTTGAAAGAGAAAAATGTATATTTACCAGATGGGTATTTATTTAATTTTATTATTTTAATAATAAAATCTGAAAACTTGGTTATTTATTGGCTTACAGTTTTTTTGATAAGGAATTCACTAGATGTATTTTAATAGGGGCTATTAGAAGCCGATTGCTGGCAACCTCATTATTATGGTAGAAAATGTCACCCATTGGTAGAATTGCCAAAGAAAATAATATGGCTCCGTTGGATTTCGTTCTTGCAGAATTGCAGATGGCGGACGGATAAATCTACATTTTAACCCAGTAAAGTCGTAATATTTAGTGATTTTTAAAACCCCTTGCTGTTTAATACATCAATGTGCCCGTGTTTCATTGTTGCCATTTATTGTAAGTATATCATATTGTTGCAATAATAAAATTAAAACCAATGAAAAATAGAAACACCAGGATTTCGGTGTTGCAAATTTGCAATGAAAATCGTCATATTTGATTGTCAGCAACCGTTTTGTTTACAACATTATCAGGATCCGTGAATAAAACGTAGCAATGTGGAACTGTAATATATTTACAGCAGTCATAAGCTTATACAAAGGTATTGTAATGCTAATTTCGCATAGCAATCCATATTCTCAGCCCCTAGGCTAGGGCTAGGCCAGGCTTTGTGAAGCCCTAACTTATTTTTGCATAGTGTAATAAATGTAGTGAAGTGTATGTTATGTAGTAATAAATAGATCGCTTTAAAAAAAATTGCGTACTAATATAATTTGTACCTAACTTGTGACTGCAAAACTGCAGCTGTTTTTGAAGTGTGTAGGCTCAGACAAAATAAAAAAAGACTTTTTTATTTTGTCTGAGTGTGAAGGTATTACTGTCACTAGATTATATTTTTACTATTCATTAGAATTAATGTTGGAAGTTAAGGTGTGTGGTTACACCTAGGGACACTATATCAACTCCTCATACTACTTACTCATATTTCTACAGTTTGATTCAATACTAGTACTCAAAATTTGACACTGCCTTTCAATACTTTGTACTAATATCAGTACTTCGCATCAAGTATTGAATTGATTTCATAATTTTTAAATGAGCAACATATCTCGTAATGAACTTCACACAGCTATAAACACGGGGTCTAGACAAATCCAAACATCTTGTTTTTACATTAACCTGATTTTTTAAATTATTGAAAATATACAAGAGTTTGTGTCACTATTATAACAAGATCAGGGAATTTGTTAAATATTTTCGCGGTATTCAAAGTGATAACAAAACAATCCTCTACAGCTCATTCTTGATATAAGCACAAGGTTGAATTTGGTGTATTTCAAGATGAAAAATATGTAAGATTGGCTCCAATAATTTATACGTTATGAATTCTAAGGCACCATTAACTTCATCCACTGATGAACTAGAAAATTTAGACAAAGTTTACAATTATTAAAATCTATTGAATATTTCACTGAGATGTTGGGAGAAAATTAGACTACTTTCGAAGACAGGAGTAACAATAAGAAATTGGAATATATATGTGCTCTTGCTTATCTTGATCTTGATTATTCTCTATTGATCTAATTTGTTTTTTCATTGGGGTTCATTACTCAACCAGAACATAGCCAGTCCAGGCATAGTCCGTGCCCCTATGCTATACGAGTTGTATTGTAGGGGAAATCTAAAAGCCAACGACCAAAATTGGCGCATTTTTTTGTTTACCGCGGCCATCAACCAAACCTAGGTGATTAAGTGTAAAATAATATAATAAGCAAAAGTTATTATGTAAGTGTATAACCTAACATCAGTCAGAACCGAGTCATACAGAGTTGAAAATAAATTAAAATTCAGTTTTTTTTAACATATAACTAGCATTTATATCTCAATTATTAGTATTATTATAATGTCTATCCCTATCGCATCGCCGCCGTGGCTTTGAATCTGATACAGAAGGATAAACCTTCCCAGCGAGTTCGGCCAATCACAGGCCTAGGCTTGTTTACAACTGTGCCTGAGCAGGTTACGAGGCCCTTTTTTCTATTATTATTATTATTATATGGTATATTTATATATACATATGGTATGTATATATTATAAACAAACCCGACATAAAATATGTATTAATGTCTATTTATTTAAAAATGCATTTTCATTTACTTAGACTACATGATGACTATTATTTAGGTTTTTACTCATAACTAGAGGTGTTATATCTCAAAGACTATTATTTAGGTTTTAACTCATAACTAGAGGTGCTATATCTCAGACTGCATATATTAAAAAATCGTTCATACATTAATTTTCGTGTAATTTTTTCCCAACTCACCCCAAAGTTTCAACGATGGCCGTGGAAAAAAATAATTGCGCCTCTTCCCATAGTGATTTGGTCATTGTCCTTTATTCGATACTCACTCATATCGATACTTTAGTTTCGATGCTATTACTAATTAGATACTTTTGTTTGGATACCGATACTGGGAAGGTTTCGATTATTTTGGTTACAATATTGCGTCCCTAGTTACACCACAAGAACTAATGTGTGAGATAGGAGTGGCATTGTGTTTTTATATTGTAACTCTGTAGGGTGCTGAGGCACAGTTAAGTAACAATCCGGGCCAACCGCTGGGGTAAGGTGTTGAATCTTAGAGCAAAGTATCAAGTACCTCCTTGCTGAATAAAAACCAAGGTTTAGTGTAAATAAAACTACATCAGTAATTTCAGAAATAACTAGCTTTTGTTAATGTAATGTTGCATATATGCCCTGAATAAATGTCTTTTCTCTAAAAAAATAAAAGAAACTGTAATGAGAAATATGTAACTGTTAATTGAGTAAAGATGTTTAACTTGATGTTTCCAGAGCTAAATCATGTCAGACGAAGAAGCGCAAATACTTAAAACAGAAGATGGACATATGCTGCAATATAAAGATGGTAAGACATAATTATTCTTGTCTATGGTGCCTCATCATCATCACTGTAAGCTTTTAGGAGAAAGTACAGGGGGCCTACTCCCACCTTATATGAAACTATCATAAACCAGGAGCATTTTGTAATAAGCTTTTTTTAATTGTCATACTTACTATCATACTCCCACCGACACAAAACAGTCTAACATATTACTGCAGTACTATTTACGGCGTGTTCCTTTTAAGCCGAAATCAATCCTAATGGTGCATTCCAGGATCTACCTATAATGCCCAACCCGAATAACGCAACTAACGCAGTTGCAAAGTATGCGAATTGCGTGCACTATTTGGTAATATGTCATCAAAACTTCTATTGTAATCCATTATTATTTTAAGCTTGCTATATTGACGTGGTGGTACCAAATTTAATCGTAAGGTTAAAGTGTGACTACTTTAAGAGGTGAGGTACTTTTAGGAGGTCACTAACCACCTACATTACTCTTACATGGCAAAACCATCATCTGATGTAGATTAATCCTAATAGCCTAGCCTAGTTAATTGAAATGCTTTAGAGGTTTGATTATTTACCCATATTCTGACAGTGTGCATCGGAGGATGCATAATATGAGTCTTAAATATACAAGAATAATGTATTGATGAGACTGACATGTGTACGACAAAGTTAAAGTTTGTGTCCTAACTACAAAGACTAAATTCTTTTATGTTCTTTATGATTTTAAAGGCATATGGGGTCAGGTTTGAATCCCGTTAAGGATGAAATATTTTCTCTCTAAAATGTTTGGTCTCGCCGTAGTTGTGAAAATCTCTATAATTTTCATGTTTGGTCTCTCCGGGGATGTTAATTTCTCTCTCTATAATTTTAATGTTTGGTCTCTCTGAGGATGTGAATTTCTCTCTCTAAAATTTTTATGTTTGGTCTCGCCGCAAATTAAAGAGATTTTCAATCTCTATAACTTTAATGTTTGGTCTCTCCGGGGATGTTAATTTCTCTCTCTATAATTTTAATGTTTGGTCTCTCTGAGGATGTGAATTTCTCTCCTTAAAATTTTTATGTTTGGTCTAGCCGTAAATGTGAAAATCTCTATAACTTTATTGTTTGGTCTCTCCGGGGATGTTAATTTCTCTCTCTATAATTTTAATGTTTTGTCTCTCTGAGGATGTGAATTTATCTCTCTAAAATTTTAATGTTTGGTCTCTCTAAGCAGGCGTTAGTGCTTTAAAAATCATAATTTATATTAGTATATAATTCTTCACCTGCGTTTTACAAGAGTGCTACTGCGAAACAGTTTTGTGATCAACTATCATTAACAATACAAGTAATTATTATAAAAATATCAACTAAACCTAACAATAACCCAGTGTCGTATAGAGGCGGCATAAGTAAGCCCACTTACAAAGTACCAAGTAAGTTAGTAAAAACAAAACATACAAACTTTATATGAGACCAAAATATCAATGTGCTTGGTAAAATCTCAAAAGCTCAATATTGCTGTGGGGAGACATGACTCTTAAACTGAGGTGAACGACTAGTTTTAATAGTATAGAGGTGTGCTTCATAAGTCTTATAATAAAAATAGGTAGAATACCTATAAGTTTAGTGTTATAAAAGTTTTCATGTTATTCATGGTTCCACCAGAAAACTGTAGCCATTTCGATAGATGTAGAATGTACATAGATGAAATCCCCTAACCCGTGCTATACCTAAACTGTGATAATTAAAACATGAGACTTATGAATGAAACTCACATAAATTTACGTCTCTTGTACGCTAAGGGTTAAATCACTGTTTAAATTGGACTTTATTTATTCCACAATTTAAAATAAGACAGCATAACACACAAATCTTGCAAAAAAATGTAACTAATGGATACCAGCTGTGAAATTTAATATGCGACATGAGAATCTCTCCCGTGAGTACCTAAGTCAGATCTTTCCAACTACAGTTTCAACCTGCGGTGCAAGCATGGGTTGTCTATTCTATAGGATAAAATTATCGGTAAAGGCCTACGCAGACCGGGACAGCATGCCAAGGGATTTAATTTTTTACCATTCAAACGTATTGTTATAGAAATACGACATAAATTGCTATGCTTTAAAGTCGTGCCGTGGTATAGGAAGAGATTCCATTGCACGCCATTGAAAGATGCGCCACGGGCTCCCGCGGTGGGATGCCGTGGCGTACTGCGGTAGGCAACGGCACGGCATGCCGAGGACGCCGCCGGCTCTCGTGACATATCGCGGGGTGAGGCGCATATAAAATAATTAATATTAATAGCGTGTGCACTTGTTCGTTAATCGATATTAACACCAATCTACACACACCAATCTACAATTTTAAAACTGAAGGACACTCGATCAAACGCGGCAGGAGCTGCCTGAATGTGGGGACCCCATTGCATTTTAGCGTCTATAGTAATTCCTAAAAAGACCGTTGACTCCACAAGGTCCAACCCTGTTCCATTCAATTATATATTGGATTCTACTTGTCTCACATTTGGTGTCGAGAACTTTATACCATTAGTTTTCTTCTCATTGAGGAGAAGATTATTTGTATTGAACCAATTCACAACTTTAGCTAATGCATTGTTAACATCGTCATAGTTTATAATAACTGCCTTTTAATTTTACATAACAGTGAAGTGTCATCTGCAAACAATACAATCTCGTGATTCTTCTCTACATAATAAGGTAAGTCATTAATATAGATTAAAAACAAGAACGGCCCTAGTATTGAACCTTGTGGAACGCCCATTGAGATTATAGAGCCGGGCGATTTTTTACCATTTATGTCAACCCTTTGAATTCTATCGTTTAAATATGAAGTCAAAAGGTTGAGGGCCATGTTCCTAATACCGTAGTGTTGTAATTTCCTGACAAGTATATCATGTCGGACGCAGTCAAATGCCTTAGATAAGCCACAAAAAACACCTAAGGCATCTTGAGAGTTCTCCCAGGCATCAAATACATCTTTTATAAGCTCTATACCTGCGTCTATAGTAGAGCGATTCCTTGTAAACCCTAATTGATTTTTATGGAAAATTTTGTTAGCACTAAAATGAGTTTCTAATTGATGTAATATAATTTTTTCGAAAATCTTACTTATCTTTGCAATTAACTACTGAAAATTTAAAAGCTGTGTCACATTCAGTTACACTTTGTTTAAGTAAGATCTCAGCAGAAATGGAGGAAGATTATAGAGTTTTGGTTGTTAAAGAAGGAACATTAGTGAATAAATTCTCAAACTCGGCCGCTACCTCCAAATCCGCTCTTACATCTTTATTGTTAATTTTTAAATGAAAGTCTCGGTTACGCGCTGTATTTCTACCAGTTTCACTGTTTATAATGTTCCACGTCATTTTTAATCTTATTTCTTAAATAAATAGATTTAGCTGAGGAACAGGCTCGTTTAAATAACTTAGAATAACGTTTGACATATTCCAAAAATACAGGATTATGATTATGCTATTTTTGGTGGTGGATTCCGTTCAGTTTACAAAACAAAACCCATGTAGGTACAATCCAAGTTAAGGTTGAAGGTCGACTTACCCCAACCGCGGTAGACCATCGACACGCGGGAACGTCACCAGAATTTATAATAGTAGGACGGGAAGGAAACAAAGAAAAACGGGAAAACGTTCTCGCCGACCGTCCCCCAGCTGTTCGTGGTTGGTCCAAAGCGTCGACATCAACTACACGTAAACAAGACACTAGGATTTCTCTTCTAATCACAATGACAGTTACAAAACTCCGCGTACAACAAAACAATAGTATACATCTATTAAAGCGCTCGTAGCGGAGCTAGACTTGGCGATCTCAACCGATCAACAAGTTAAGTAACACTTGCTGCGGTCAGGACTTGGATGGGTGACCGCTAGTAGCATTATTCAACTGAGCGCTTCCGTGTTTTGGAGGGCACGTTAAGCCGTCGGTCCCGGTTGTTTGTCTTAGGACAATAGTCGTTAGGCTTTGTCGAAGGCCTTCGGGCGGCCTGAACACTTCGACATGGGTTGGCCACTAATCTATCCACCAAGCCGCACTGGGCTCTGGTGGATGACGGCCCAACTCCTCTCTCTGAGAGGAAGGCTCGAGTCCCAGCAGTGGGAACAAAATGGGCTGTTTATGATAATGATACATATAGGCCTTTATTAAAACACGTTGCGTAAACATAGATTAGGCGTAACATGCTTTGTCTTGCTTTCACGCGTGACATTTACTGCAAGCGAAAAATTGACAGATAGATGTTTTAACTACTCCGGGCTTATTACAAGTTTATTAATAAGGCCGCTATTGTTTTAAACCGCCAAAATAATATTAAAGTGTCGATACTTGCGAAAGTTTGTTCAAGTTATAGCTTGTAAATGTTTATTAAATTTGATTTTCAGGTCAACTTCAGATTGTGGAAGTCACACCTTTCGATAAAGCCGTAAGCATTTTTAAATAATTAATATAATTTTTCAATAACCGTACGCCGCGGTCCGCACCCGCGTCGTGATGGATGATGATGACAACCTTATGTAAAGCATCGTAAATTGTATTAAAATTAGGATTGGAACGCGCCTTAACTGAATCGTATAATTTTTTTTTCCAGAATGAACCCCACGCGCAGCCGGAAACCTCGTCAGACGGCGAACAAACGAAATACCTGCAAATGTTGGACACAAACAAGGGACTAGTCCAATTAGACCTCCTCAACTTCACGCTAGTCAAGTAAGTGACTGCTCCGAACTTCTATCAAGTGTAGCTTTCAGGTACCACCTCGGCATACTCGACATACGCAGTTATTGGACGTCCCACTAGTCAGCATTAATTATGCTCAGAATTCGGTGTTATGCCGCGCCACTAGAACCTACAATGAACATTTTACTAGCCTGGATTTATTTTTTGCCTCAAAATCATTATTTAATAAACAAACAAGACTGCTTCATTGCGGTTAATATTTTTCACACCCTCTCTCTCTCTCTCTCTCGCACACACACTAACGCGCGCATACGCATACACACACACACACCCACACCCAAATAACTCTCATACATAGGTACAATCCTGCTATTCTCACTGTAATTGTAATAGGACCTGTGCCTGTATCTTATCTTTGTCCCTTACATATATTTTTTCGTATTATTATTATTTTTCTGTAAATTGTTTTTAATTTGAATAATTCTTTAGGAGGTTCCCAAGATACAGGTTAACCTAGTTTGGGGACCATTGAAACCATGCTCTGTAAAATGTAATCTACGTCAATAAACGTTATCTACGTCAATAAACGTTATTATTAATTCTGTTTTGGCCATATTATAAGTTTTTATATTTAGTATAAATGTTAATTGTTAACGCTGTTCGATTACCAGAATAAAAAAATAAAAGTGTTGAGCTAACATCGTCCACGGTTAACCAGGGTCTTCGATTAGACTGCCAA
Organism: Selenia dentaria; assembly: GCA_917880725.1. Taxonomy (NCBI): domain Eukaryota; kingdom Metazoa; phylum Arthropoda; class Insecta; order Lepidoptera; family Geometridae; genus Selenia; species Selenia dentaria. The sequence goes on from OU862902.1 coordinate 3,314,811, forward strand.
GGGATCAACTCCGCCACCTGCTTTCGGTGAGGGTAACACCGTGGTGGTATCCACAGCACGGTGGTAGGGCACTTCTGGTGTCCGCCTGACTAGCTATCACCTTAAGTTTATCGCATGAGGCGAAGCCGGGTGCGATAATAGTTATTACACGAGTGTTTAAATACCTAATTATATGCCTTTGCATAAACTATTTTATCTTCACTCATACAGTAGAAATAAAACAAAAGTGGTTTACATAAGGTTGAGAATTGCTTACCAGAATGGACGGCGTAATTCGAAAATTCAATTGAATACGTGCTAATACTTCTTATATTTATTTCGTACAATCAAATAATTTAATTTTAATGATAAAGGAGTATATAGTTCACTAGTAAATTTCATTGGGAATTCCAATCATCATCATCTCAGCCGTAGGACGTCCACTGCTGAACATATGCCATCGAATATGATACATTAATTGAAATATATTTGCCCGTAATTGAATAAAAATGCTTATTCACACGAACCACGTAAAAAAATTGCAAAATTTAGGGAATTTTACCGATTTTTTTCTATCGAGCCAAGTTTGCTCAATCGTGTATTGGCTCCCATACTTCATAAGAACTTATATTCAATTTATACTACGTTTTTTTCGAGCTTCGGTTATTAAGGTTTAAGCGTCGAAAAACTAAGTTTTCGCGAAGTCGAATCATGAAATTTGGAACTCATTACGCCTTAACTATTTACAAGTATTTACTATAAGAATTGTTCAAATTATAAATGTTGCAGTTATGAAATTAAATATTGATTATAGAGCTGTATTAACATAATAAATAATAATTAATTGTTCATACCACCTGCTCGAAAATGTTCTATTCCATGTCACGCAATCTCTACGTAAAGCAAGGCATTACATACGCGGGGCTGTAAAGTTGTATGAAACTCCCTGGGGAGTAAAGTGATTTGTATTTGGAACGTTAATTGTAGGAATACTCTTAGTGCGGAAACAGCATACAGAAAAAAAAGGCGCGATAAGGTTTAACTATAAGTAGTGCTTTCGAATAGCCCTAAGTTGTCTATTACATGTCACACAATCTCTACGTAAAGCAAGGCGTTACATACGCGGGGCTGTAAAGTTGTATGAAACTCCCTGGGGAGTAAAGTGATTTGTATTTGGAACGTTAATTGTAGGAATACTCTTAGTGCGGAAACAGCATACAGAAAAAAAAGGCGCGATAAGGTTTAACTATAAGTAGTGCTTTCGAATAGCCCTAAGTTGTCTATTACATGTCACACAATCTCTACGTAAAGCAAGGCGTTACATACGCGGGGCTGTAAAGTTGTATGAAACTCCCTGGGGAGTAAAGTGATTTGTATTTGGAACGTTAATTGTAGGAATACTCTTAGTGCGGAAACAGCATACAGAAAAAAAAGGCGCGATAAGGTTTAACTATAAGTAGTGCGTTCGAATAGCCCTAAGTTGTCTATTACATGTCACACAATCTCTACGTAAAGCAAGGCGTTACATACGCGGGGCTGTAAAGTTGTATGAAACTCCCTGGGGAGTAAAGTGATTTGTATTTGGAACGTTAATTGTAGGAATACTCTTAGTGCGGAAACAGCATACAGAAAAAAAGGCGCGATAAGGTTTAACTATAAGTAGTGCGTTCGAATAGCCCTAAGTTGTCTATTACATGTCACACAATCTCTACGTAAAGCAAGGCGTTACATACGCGGGGCTGTAAAGTTGTATGAAACTCCCTGGGGAGTAAAGTGATTTGTATTTGGAACGTTAATTGTAGGAATACTCTTAGTGCGGAAACAGCATACAGAAAAAAAAGGCGCGATAAGGTTTAACTATAAGTAGTGCGTTCGAATAGCCCTAAGTTGTCTATTACATGTCACGCAATCTCTACGTAAAGCAAGGCGTTACATACGCGGGGCTGTAAAGTTGTATGAAACTCCCTGGGGAGTAAAGTGATTTGGATTTGGAAAGTTAATTGTAGGAATACTCTTAGTGCGGAAACAGCATACAGAAAAAAAAGAAAAAAGGCGCGAAAAGGTTTAACTATAAGTAGTGCGTTCGAATAGCCCTAAGTTGGCGAAAATAACGCTTAAAATGCTCACAAGGGCGTTCGAATTGAGAATCTATGGATGATAATGTCGTTTATGACTCTTTTTGTTCAGTGTTTGAAAAACTAAAAATAGAGTTATTTTTGCCACCAAAACTGAGCTTGACGAACGCTTTAACAAAAGAGCCAACAATAGCAACGCCACCAATGAATGCCCTTATTGCTAAACGTACGCACGATTGTTGTGCGCCGGTTGCTATGGGTTACGCACGGCCCCTCTCTGCGCATGCGTTAGCATCTATACTAGTTTGTGTTGTGATTCAAGGTCATAGTTGAATATAATATAATTAATTAGAATTAAATATAATACTTTATATATGTGTTGAAATTAAAATATATTATTATTTCCAACGTGGTGCATGTAACTGTACCGAAATATCGGGAGCTCCAAAAGCAACTAAATCTTGGTCTACATGTCGTGAGTACTAATTATAATTTAGTTAACAACCGCGAAAGTCTAGAACAGTGTTTTTCATAAAATGTTCCTTCCAAAGATATTACTCTGTCCCTCTATAACGGTACAAATGTGTCCAATATGAATATTAACTATTAATGTATTTTACTTTTAACTATATAACTGCTACTTTAAAGCTCTGAGTTTTTATTGTCTCGCAGTAGGTATGAAAAGTAGAGTATGCACCTCGAGGATAAAGCCTGTCTTCGTGTTGGGCGGCTTGAACACCTCGCTTCACTCAAAACTCCCTCGCTACGCTCGGGAATTTTAATCCCCTCGATGCGCTCAGGGATTAACCCAAGAGTCCCCGTTACACTCAGGGTTCAATATACCGCCCATGACGTAAGACATTGCTTTACTCCCTTGGTGCATAATCTACTGTTACAACACATACATTACATATTAATCCATGTCGTTTTAGGATAAATATATTTTGTTCCACAGCCTTAGAAAAAATATGTGGTATGGCGGGCAATTTCGATTCTGATTGATATATACAATGGCACTATTTTCCAACATTAAATCAATGAGCCCGTACGCGCCAATAAATTAAAAAAGTAAAAGTTTGCTATAAATTTAAAAGTTATAATGCAGTTGTTTGAAAATCGAAGGAAAACGTGGCACTAATATGCTTTTTTTTAAATTTTACCTGTCCTCGAAAAAAAAATATTTAGTTTAAACACTCTTTTTTAAATTTATATTACGTTGTGAGTTTAGATAAATAATGGTAGCGATTCACTTGTTCAAAAAAACTGAACTAAACTACCGAACTAAAAATTTATTATGGTGGTCCGTATTCTGCCAAAACTAGCGTACTAAAATCTATTTCTTACCGTCTTCCAAAAAGGAGGAGGGACTTAATTCGACTGTTTTTTGCTGGTTCTTATTCTGTTCAAGCTAAAGTCCAAATCCGTATAAACTCGAATGACATTCCTTAAATTTGCCGTTTCTGTTGAATCGTGGGTATGTTTAGTGCAGAAGTCGCATGTAACATCCTGCTCTCTAAACTGATTTAAAACTACCCACAATGAATAGAACATATCATATTTTTAGAATTCCCATTCTAAGTGTTACACGAATGTGGACTTTAGTGTAAACATAATAAGAATTATCTATAGTTAAGAGAATTTTTGGATGTTCCCACCATCCTCGGCTAGTTTTCATAATACTCTGCAGTAATATATTTTGTGATGACTTTCAGGTGTGAGGACGGGGACAATTCTTCGTACCAGGTGGTGGGTACTTCGTCTGATGATGGAGACACGACCCTGACTTGTGTGCTCGCTGAGGATACTGAAGGTAATGTATTTTTAACTTATCTTTTTTTGCTATTATCTTGCAATCAGTCATATTGACTATAACCAGATGAAGTTAAGGCTTATTGGCGTGCAGGATGCTACTCCCAGTGGAGTTAGCCCCTTTTTTACAAACTCAGTTCATCTGACTAAACATAGAACTGAGAGTAAAACCCCTGGTCAAGTGATATTAACAGACGAATTAAGAATATCCATTCTCAATTCATTCAGTGCGAAAAGTGTTTTATCACGTGTTTCTCTTTGGTTGATTGATCTTGGGACAGAATAACATACTTTTTTATCCAGATCTGTACAATCTAAATTGTTATTAACAACGTTATATAACGTAACAGCTTCTATATACCTACGTTATATACTCGTAATAGTTATATAACCGGCATGCCTTAGATGTCAAAATACTTCAAAATAATTATTCATTTTAAATTAGTATAGTAAAGTGATTAATCTTCTTAAACAAAGAAAAACATTATTTTGGACAAAACTTACATCGTAATCAAATTTACTCGTATTTAATTTAGGAAATAACGTTTATTAGGAAATAAAACTTATGCTAATTACTTACAAAATAGATAACATCTTTTGTAGAAAGTAAACAAAACAAAGTTCACCAAATAAAAAATGTCAATATATATTAGTTCAAAAAACCAAACTCACTGTTATTAATGTATTCATTTATGTTGTAATGGCACTTTTATAGGAGGATACCTTTAAGTTTTTGTTTAAAAACGTGATGTGGAAGTTCTGTTATGGCGTTTGGAAGCTTATTATTAATAATTGGATCCATGCAAGAGATGCTTTTACTCATCAGCATTTTCTTTGAAGAGTGTAGGCGAAGTTTATTTTAAAAAATAATATTAGAAATAATATTGAGTTATATTATTCACTCTCAAATATGTAATTAAAATAAAATTCTTATATATTTAAGGGGGCTTCCGTACAACAAACGGGTTTTTTCTTGATCTTAACGATAACAAGTTTCTACCAAACTTGAAATATTTATCATAGAAATGGTACTGAACCCTTCGCGCGTGAGTCCTACTCTCACTTGACCGGTTATTTTTTTTTTGTGTAAGTATGCTTATCTCAATCTTTTACCTTGTGAATCTATTTAGATAATTGTTTTTAAATTTCAAGATTGTGCTTGCTCATATGGTCCCATTCAAAGGATAACGGTCATCTGGGTACCCACTGAGAACGAAAACCACGGAGAATGAAACTATGCCAAATTTATTTCTTATCAGTAGATGCAAATAATTTATATATTTATATTTAATTAGCAGTTGAGAATAATGAGAAAACCTAAATGTAAAACAATAAAATTAATACACAGAAGATGCTTGTGGGCAATAACGAAACGCTATTCAGTTCATAGACTATAGGATACTATACAACTTTCTTGATACTACCTACGTATATTCTGACAAAAGAGTGTGACATGTGACATGACAAAGTGACACCAATAGTTATTCCTTTGTTGTTGGATTCGTACGTGTTGTACATTTGCCATTTCTCAAGTTTTATCATGTTATCACATAAAATATAAGTAGTTGCATCCATATCTCCGATAACGATACATAATGCCAAGCACCCGTTTCTCTATTACGATAGATTTCTTTTGAAAAAACCCAATAGATACGAGTATTTTAAGCTAACTAATTCTGCCTATCTAACCTAACCTAGAAAAAATATAAATGCTAATAACTTTTAAACCCCAACTTGAAAAAATATGATACAATTTTATAATATCTTAGTCTAACTAAGGACTACTGGTTTGCATGGTTTACTTTCTCGTGGGTCCGTCTATGTAGGGTACCGAAAACACACAGTGGTTTGCCATTGTTCTTTGATCCGTTTTATTCAGTCGTGAAGCAGTGTGCAAACATTACTGTTTCATTGAAGGGCAAGATTCTAGTTCTAGAAGTTGAAGAGCATTTAAAAAAAATAGTTTGTTAAAATTAAACACTAACTGTTTTATGGTATAATGTTATACTATGAATAAAGGCTGGTTATCTGTCAACCAACGACTACCCGCGACAGCTTGCGATAGTGCCCTCGCAAGTTTGTGTTGCGGTTGAAGAAGGTCGACTCGCGCCTTTTTTGTAATGAGGTCAAATTTAGAATTTCTATAGCTTTTGTTCGTATGGTCAGTTTGTTCTTCAGTTACCTTGGTATTTTGGTGAAGCTTCGCTGCACTTTTTCAAGAAGTTCTACATCCTTGGCAAAATGGGGACTCAATATTTGGAACGCATATTCCATTTAGCTGCAAAACTCTTCAAGATACTTTCCTGTTTCGCCACCGGACCCACTGCAGTGAAGCATGGATCTGTTGATAAACTTACTTTTATCAGCTATCTAACCTTGTCTCTCATGGGCTGCGATAGCTATATCGCTGGCTCTCTTTTACCGATTACATTCGATAAATTTATCCTATCGATAATCCATGCTCGCACTGCTGGTATAGATTAAATAAATATTTACTGGTTTCAGACGGTGACAACCAAGACTCCTACGTGATGATGGATGCTGAGGAAGGCAGTGACCCCATCGTGTTTCTGCAGTCGTCCTTACCACAAATCAACATACGGCATAACTTGAGACAAGCCGAAAATGAAACTAAGGTAACTGTCGTTTAGGGGAGTCGGTGTCTACACAGGGAAATGGTCAGGCTGGGGTTCTAAGAGCCATCCTAATTCTTAACCCTAATGATAAAGATGCTTGGAATACTCCACTTCTGGCAAGCAATTTGTAGTACCTAAGTAGAAACATTGTAAACATCTATATAAAAAGAATGGCCCCGAGTTTCTTGCCGCTTCTTCTCGGTGGGCTCTATATATTTTAGAACGCGGCCGTAAAGTCTTTAAAGTACATTATAATCAAAAGTTAACGTTCATAAGTGCGTCTTTGATGCCTAAATTGAATAAATGATTTTGATTGCCCTATTGACCCTATTGACAGGTGAGATCTGTCAGCCATTCGGAATGAGTTGAAATCACGCTCACGTTTCTCACGGCATGGCTGACAGCGCAGCGATACGTTATACGCTTTTTACAACATATTTAACGAGACGGTATGGACTGATTATAATACTAAATTTATAATACTAATAAATCATGAAAACATGTTTAAAACAGGCCGTAAAACATTTTACTAATACAGGCCTTTGTTTCAAAGTATACCAGCTCCTAGCGCACATATCGACGAACTGTCATTTTTGACAGAACTGCTCATGCGATGTCAATTCGTAGCGTGGTCGCTGAAATCGCAAAATAGCGTCCTTGGTGTCCATCCATGACGTCACATGGCTCTACGTTCACTGCGTTCGAATAGGTCCTTGGTGAGCGATTTTAGCGAAAATAATGCTAATAACGCTCACAAGGGGCGTTCGAATTGGGAATCTGTGGGTGAAAATGTCGTTCATGTATCTTTTTGTTCAGCGTTCGGAAAGCTAAAAAAGAGGAGTTTTTGACGCACGTCCGGAGCATGGTTGTTTGTGATCGTTTTTTGACAGCTATGTATTTGACAGCATAATCATGCGATTTTAGGTCTTATGCTCAGTTGAGCGTTCGAATAGGGTGTGATCAAAAGTGGCAAAAGTGCCAAAAATAACGTTTTAGAGTTTTACGAACACTTTAACTAAAGAGCCATCAATAACAACGCCACCAATGCCCTAAAAGCTAAACGAACGCAACAAGTTGTCGCGCTATCGTGGATTTGGAATGATGATCACAGCGATCAAAAAATCAATTTTGACTCCACTCGGAAAAGAGGGTTTGTTAACTATGTCCACTCAGTTTGTTCTCTCACTCAGTTTGAATCGTCATCAAAAGGGTTCCTTCTAATTATTATTTGTTTCATTTACAGAATAAACCCTTAACGCCGGCTCAGATTTTAGAGAAAGCTAAAGCATTACAAAAAGCGAGGTAAGTACATCATACTAATATTAACGCGATGTTTGTACAACGCGGTCACATTAACTCGACGCATCGCTGGAATGCGGGTCCCCGCCCGCTTCCCCCCGCATTCCCTTTTCTCGCCCGGCAAGTGTCAGTACGGTCAGCATCTTTGTAACCGATACACGCGTCGAGAATTTGGCTGATTTTCTTGCTAAATTTGGCTTGTTTTCTGTTGTTGTTTTGTTAAGTTTTTGTTACTGTCGATTGTTGAATATTATCTGTTGAACTGTGTTAAACCAGAATAACATGGGGAATGTTATACACAGTGAAGGGAGAAATCTCGTGTTAAAAGTGCTACAGTTCTTCGAGAATGAGAAGAAAAATAAACGTTTTTCCATACCGGTGGATCAGGTAAAAACGTACCCGTGCCGCAACTGGAATATCAAAACTCTTACTTGGATAAAAAAGAGTCTAAAATGGCATGTGTATCATAATATCAAGATAATCGACTAATCGAATACATTCCTGTCGAAAAATGCCAAATAAATAAATATTGATTGGGTAGCCATGCAACAAATGTGTGTTTTTCCTATTTTTATGTCCAATATTAATAACGGTAACAGGTAGACACCTTAATTTTTCACAGAATATGTAGTTGTATATTACCTTTCAAAATAAATAAATATTTTTTATTCATTTAACAAACTTAATTTTTAATCAATTTTTACTCGATCTTAATAAAGGCCATTTAGCCGGTTTTTTTTTGCACACCGTACTTGAGCGCCAAAATGACGTCACATGGTCAAGCGTCTAGTTAATGTGACCGCCTTGTATGTATGGATGTTTGTTACTCTTTCACGCAAAAACTGATGAAAGGATTTTAATGAAATTTGGGTATGTAGATAGACGAGGCGACTGGAATAACATTTAGAATACATTTTCATCATCATCATAAGTTTTGACAGGTTGGTTGGCGCAGTTGGTTGATCCTTACCTTCTGAGCTGCTGGTCCCGGGTTCGATCCCCGGATTAGTCAAACATTTGTGTCCACATGTATGTTCGAGCTGTGTCTGATTGTGTATAATATGTATATCAGTTATCAGTAGGGCTATTAGGTATCTTAGTTGCGAACAAATGTTGATTGAAATCGAAAAAAATGGCTGCTCTATGTCACTTTTGTCAGCTACGGTCATCAACTTACCAACAATTTTGCCTACTGGAGTTGTCAAAACTGACATAGAGCAAAAAAAAAACAACATTTGTTAGCAACTGAGACACATAATAGCCCTACAGGCTCTGTCTAGTCTGGGACGTGAACACCGCGTGTGGATCCACACGCGGTGTGATGAATGTGTTATAATAAATTATTATAACACATTTATCATTACTATACGGGTGAAACCGCGAGGCACAGCTATATCATAAATATAAGCTTTTAACCTGACATGTAGGGCAATTATATATCCTAGTTGCATTTAAATATTGATTATTGAAATCTAAAAATATATATATATATATATATATCCTTTCCATGCAAAGTTTGGCTCCGATTAGCAGGTGTCATTCATCATCATCATCATCATCTTCATCTCAGCCGTAGAACGTCCACTGGAGTACACTCCCCCATAATTTTCCAAAAGGACCGGTTGAAAGCGGCCTGCATCCAACATCGTCCTGCTACCTTTATCAGGTCGTCTGTCCACCGTGTCGGTGGACGACCTACGCTGCGCTTGCCGGTCCGTGGTCTCCACTCTAGAACCTTACCCAACTCATCGGCCATCTGTTCTGCGTGCTATGTGGCCTGCCCACGGCCACTTTAACTGGCTAACCTTGGACTATGTCGGCGACTTAAGTTCGTCTACGGATCTCCTCATTTCTGATTCGATCACGTAGAGAAACCCCGAGCATAGCCCTCTCCATAGCTTGTGCGTGTCATTGCTTTAACATTGTTCTATAATATAATTACAGAGCTCTCATCCAATCAGAGCACTTGAACAGATCTAACCACCGCGGGCGGAAGCGCAAGTCGGACCTGCCCCCGCCCATGGAGTTGCTCGCGTCGCCTAATTTCAAACTGTACTTGTACAGCTGTAAGATGTGCAACTTCAAATGTAACGCTGTCAAAGAGATGTCCAAACATAAGGTAAGAATAAGAATGTTTTCGCTCGCTTCGCTCATGCTGTGATAAAGTTTCGCTCGCTTTTATTTATATATTTATTTATTTTGGTAATTCAACAGCGTTTACAATAATTAACATGTACACTAAATATAAAAACTTAAAATATGCCCAAAACAGAATTACTCAAATTAAAAACAATTTACAGAAAAGTAATAATAATACGAAAAATATATGTAAGGGACAAAGATAAGAACAAAGGAACAGGTCCTATTACAATTACAGTGAGAATAGCAAGAATAGCAGGTATGTTTGTGAGTGTGTGTGTGTGTGTGTGTGTGTGTGTGTGAGTTTTATAAAGTATTTATATATATTAGTGCTTTTTATAAAGTACTAGCTACGCTCCGCGGTTTCATCCGCGTGGTGATGGACGATGATGATGAATCCAATATGCAGCTTGTCTTACAGCCGTATTTATAAACAAGCAAAAGAACAAGTACAATTTGAAAAATGTAATACCGACTTCCATTCTATTCAGTTATTGGAGTGTAACTCAAAAACTTCGGACCGAATTTGATGATATTTAAATTTGACCACACGGGAAGCACCAGTTTTCAAACAAAAAAAATATGAATCGGTTCACCCAGTCAAAAGTTATAAGGTAACAAACATAAAAACATACAGTCGAATTGAGTACCTCTTCCTAAGCAACGATTTTGATTCTATAGGCTAGAATTTGCCTGAAGTTAGAACTATCAAAGACTAGAATTCTTAGCAATAGTCACCATTTCCTTTCGTTAAGCAATGAGAACACGATAATTTTTCGTTCTTATTGCAAAAGTGAAGTTGTATAAAAATGACATTCGCACACAAGTCTGAACTGTGAAGGATCTATTATGCTGTCAAAATTAAAATCCCACGGCAGCAACCTAATACACGTGTAAAAGATACATCAAATTTTGACAGGGTTATCAAAATTGATCAGGATACCGTCCGATCTCTCGCAACGACGATTGCTAAGGTGTTGGACAGTTTACTTGATTCGTACTTGAGTCTCAAGTATGCTGTCCAATACTATACGCACCGCAAGACCCCGGTGTATGCCTGTTTCCTGGACCTCTCCAAAGCCTTCGATCTCGTGTCATATGAAGTGCTTTGGAGAAAGCTAGCGGACAGCGTTATACCGGGAGAAATGTTAAGTATCCTTAAGTACTGGTATTCTAACCAATGTTCAGTTAGTGGGTAGACTTAGAATGAAAGTTGATGGGTACAATATATATCTGTTTATTCCTGCAGCGTATCCACCTTCCACAATGTTCGATTGAAAAAGAATGCGTTCCCATTGCTGCCACTTGGTTTTATATCAGCCTTATAACGAACTACCGCACAAGAATCAAATATGTACTTATTATTACACTCTTGACAATGATGTTCTACAGTTAGACATTGTAAGTAATAAGAAAATACGTGAGCAATTTAAATAATAAACATAATATAATTAGTTACATTATTTAGGTAAAGAATCACTTTATAGTAATTCAGTATAGTTAGAAATGTTAGTGGCGCCACTTATTGTGGCGCCAAAATGGAAATTACAAATTTAAAGGGCCAAATATTAACCAAGAGTTAATAACGAATATTAATATCATATAAGAAATAATAGAAGGTTTAATTGAATTATCGTAAGAATTAAGATCGTGACGTAAGGTTAGGAACGGAAGTCAGTCGCTAACACCAGACAAATCATGTCAGGTGGGCTTGCCGCGAAGAGAAGGGTCCGGCAACGGACAGCCACGGCGGGTTCGCGGTCGTGTGGAAAATCTGTCCCGCGTTCCCGCCGAGGGCGGCAGTGACGGAACACCCCGGGGTTTTGGTGGGTATACGGACTCCCACATAACCACCTACCTCCCCGTGGTAGGTGGTATCCATAAAGGATTTCCCCGAGACAAAAAAAAAATCTGGTGGGCTAACTCTCTTTCAGAGGCATATAGGTCGGAGTGCGGGGTGAGACAGGGGGGATTAACCTCTCCTAAACTCTTCAACCTATATGTCAATGAACTTATTGTCGGTCTCAACAGCATGCGTGTCGGATGCCGCGTGGGTGGTGGTTAGTGTGCATAGCATTAGCTACGCGGACGACATGGTGCTGTTGAGTCCGACAGTTCGTGGTCTCAGAGAGATGCTTAGACTATGTGAAGCTTATGTCTCTAAGCATGGGCTCGTTTACAATGTAATGAAGAGCGAGTACATGGTCTTTAAGGCCGCCGGAAAGTGTCCTGAGACTAAACTCAAACTCAATTATTTATTGCAATCATATGTACATTGTATTTTAGATGTTACAGTTATGATAGGAAACATATGACCCTATTTGGGTGTAGCAATATGGTTTATGAGCGGGCCCATTCATTCAAGTTAGTCAAAATAATTATTAACAAAAATATTAGATGCATGAATCATTCATGAATTAGTAAAGAAAATTCAGGAAAAAGTTAAAAAGAAAAGCGGGAAAATCTTTTTTCACATACAGCGCCATCTCTGATACATAGCATGTACTACAAACCAATATTTTAAGTAGATGGCGCCAAACGAAATGTTACATAAAACGAAGCCATCTGGTGGCGAAACGGAGTTCGCAGGGTTTGCTAGTGTATGCTAAAAACAGGATACATCCGAGAACACTGCCCTGACGGATGGAATTTTTTACTGGTATACATTTTGATTTGATCATATTTATTTACTATTCCACCCATTACCCTAAATGGCATGAACATTAATCGGGTTTTCCAAATCAAATATCTTGGACATTATCTTACCGACGACCAGGCGATGTGGATATAGAACGTGAGCGTAGGGCACTGGCGGTTCGCGGTAACATGCTGGCCCGTAGGTTCGCCCGCTGTACGGACCCGGTCAAAGTCACGCTCTTCAAGGCGTACTGTCAGGGAATGTACACGGGAGGTCTGTGGGCCAGTTACACCAAAAAGTCGCTGAATACCCTACGTGTACAGTATAATAACATCTTCAGGATGATGTTGGGACTCCCTCGTTGGTGCAGTGCCTCTGGAATGTTTGCGCAGACGCATACGGACGAGTTCCGTGCCGTCATTCGCTAGAAAGTCGCGTCATTAATGAGGAGGGTGCGAGGAAGTCACAACAGTATCCTGAAAATCGTTTCTGAAGACTTACGGGCACCCGTATGGAGGCATTTCGTCACGGTGATGATCGAGTGAGATTGTGGCTCGTTCTATCCTTGGCCGGGCGGACGCCTTTATTTTAATTTAATAAAATTGTATAACATTAATTATGTAATTCATATTAAGTTTTATTGCATTTACACTAACCAAATATGGATCCCAATTGTTGTCCAAATAAACAAATTTTGAATTTGAAAAAATGATCAAAATATTAATGCGCGCTATTTTGCTCGAGCGGTGGGGCCAGTGCCGCAGGGCGCGCTAGGGAGTAGCTCGCTACGTACAATACCTAAACTCGCGCAGAATAAACGCTCATAAATACCAATAATGTGCACATGGTTGGCTTGGCATGCCATTTCACACTTTTTGATCTTGGAGTCGGTGCCATCAAAAACTGCCCGAATTTGATGAAATTTGAATGGGACCTTCATTAAATGGGTTATATACTCTACCAAACAAATTTCAAGTATCGGTCCGAAAATGGCGGAGAAATCTACAGAGAAAAATACAGTCGATCATTTAATCTCCCCCTTTTCGAAGTCGTTTAAAATTTAATAGTGTTCGGAATCAAAACGAACTGAATATTAAATCTTGCAGGTTCAAAATTCAGCTGAAGTTTAGTGATACTGGTTAACGCTAGATAGCAATGGCGTTGCATTTTAGTAAACTGACTTTCGTCTACTGTTTGCCGCTAGATGGCGTTGCCATTTAGTAAATGGTTTGACGCTAGATGGCGTTGCAATTTAGTAAATGGTTTGACGCTAGATGGCGTTGCGGTCGAGTTAACTCGCGAAAGCGTTTGATTCACGTACAGAGCCGTTTGTGGTCTACGGTCGATTGTGACTCATAGAGACTTCGAAACATTTTCAAATATTGATATTTTTAAAAATTGCAACATTCGTTGCAAATAAATGTATGGAATTCACGCCACGACAGGAGACTGATTGTGGCCAGTCATTTCTGTTCGTCATCTCTTTCTCACACGGAAGTAGAGGAGTTGTACACTTGTACTAGATAAATTCGAGACTGGGCGCACCTGTTCCTAGTCCATGCAAATACCTGTTCCACATAGTCTTACCTAGTATCGCCTACGATTTGCGTAGCGTATTAGTCTTCACATAATACTTTAAAGAATGACTCGATACTTCGATTCGATTCATGAGAGATTTTTGAATCTTAAATAGTAGACTAGAACAAATAGAGTATAGGTACCTACTAAGTACTTATATTTATTACTACCTACTATTATTTGTTATATGTTCAACTGATATCTTCCCTTCATACTTTTACAGGATTAGGACTGTCAACATATTATACTTTCAATTTATTCAAAGCGTAGGCTTTGGAAGATATTTATGAGATTTGAATTCACCAAATCTACTTTTATAAAAATGTAATCGTATAAATAAAAGAAATGTTTGTTCTAATACCTACATAGGTAAATATAACAAGCACTGCACAAACTGCACTTTAAATATGTATACAATTACTTTTTACTTTCACAAGAATAGGTACTAGTCTGATACTCAATTCTACATGTAACAGGACGACGTATGTATGTATTGCATCGTCTCACTTCAACCGGACTTCAGCTTCGGCTTCAACGTATGAGAGAGAGAGAGAGAGAGAGAGAGAGAGAGAGAGAGAGAGAGAGAGAGAGAGAGAGAGAGAGAGAGATATAGTACACACAAACCGTTTTTTACAATAATTGTATGCTGATTGTTGCACTTCATCATTTCCATCGAAATCTGTTCTACAACCATTCAATATTTTATTTGTGTTTTTACATGTCTTGGCGTCATCCTACAACCGGGGTAAACAGTAACTCTGGATATCGGTGACGCCAAGAGTATAGATTTATAATTATATATATATATATATATTGGATGCAACCCCATCTATTACGTATAATAGGTTAGGTTGGGAAGTGAGTCATCCGCATTGACAGTGATCCTGATACAGTGGCAAACGCTCCATGACACCCAAGCATTGCCGTAAGGGCCAACACGCCTGGGATAGGAAACCAGGTACGCATACGCATACGATCACCAGCCGCATGGGATAGTCAGGCCCGTCCTCACCTCTCCCACCGGCTTACACGTTAGCGAGACTCCCTGAAGGAAGCCCGCATATTTGGGGGTTTCCCCCCACAGGCCTCCACGCCAATTGTATATAAACATATTTGTACATATATCTTCAAGCTTTTTAATTATCAGTGATTTGTGTTCACTGCACTCTATAAAACTATAATCTATTACAATTGCAAATATTGTTTTTAAATAAAGTTTTATGTTGGTTATTTTGAGTCTTTTTTAATAATTAGTGTAACTATATCTTGTATAGTGGATAACACTTTATAGGGGCAAAAGAGGGATATGTTAGTCACTTTTTGTCTGTAAAATATTCTCTTAAGGCGCGGTCCAACCCCAATTTTAAAATAATTTACGATGCTTTACGTAAGGTTGAAAATCGCTTGTTAGATTGGACGATGTAATGCGAAAATGCGTTAATTTTGAACGTTTTCTTTATATTTTACGATATATACTAATACAATTGAAAAAACTGCTGGTTACTACTTTAGCACTATATGTTTGGCTATGTATTACCTAAAAAATAATATAGTGTTATCGCTGAAAATTCTGAGAGTTTGGACGTGAAAGTTTATTTTTATGCACCTATTTAGGTTTTTTTTCTGCAGAGAGCGAGTAATATTTATGAATTTGTTCGGTTATTACACTTTGCCTGTTCCTTTTGTAACCTAAGTTTTTTTTTCATAGATTATTATCGATCTGTTTCGTTACACTCGATGTTTAAAGATTCTGCTTTTTACTATTATCAGGATACGACCGCGCCTTAATCGTAATGTGCTCGATATTTCATTGCTGTAAAAACTGTTACTACATTTTTTACAGTTTGTTACTTTTAATACGTAGCCTGTCGCATATTCCAATTGTGCCTTTATTTTTGGATCACCTTTTTAACATTCGCTATCGATGATCTTGTGATCACAGGTCACATCTTCAAAGTCAATTTCCATTGCGGAACTTGGCATAACATTTTTCTTACAATTTTTTTTAATCCTCTAAAGCTACGGCATTTATCAACTTAACAATTATAACCTGGTGAATGGGTACTACTTAAATTATTTATAAGTAAAGATGCAAAGGCTGCTTCAAAGCCAGCAAATGTTGGAGAAATGTTTCTTTAACCATGACTATGAATGCAACCAAAGAAGTTTTCCAAAGGGTCCTGATTAAAGTGCCTCATCAAAATAGATGCAATGTTATGCTTTTTAAAAAGTACATTCATAATGTATTCTATATTTTCAATGGTTTGTAGCCATTTTTTATAGAGGGTACAGAACGTGATTTATTGTTACCATTGACAAATTTCATTGAATGTAGTGTTTGTTTTGTTTCTTTCCATAATTTGATATGGCTTGATTGGCGTGTTACAGGTGCCAGTAAGAGTTTCCCAGTTCTTTTCTTGCAATTTTCATAGATTCCATTAATAGAGTCAAATCAATTATCAAAAAATATGAATATACTGGCAGTATCTTGGCATTCTGTCGGTAATTCTCTAATACCTACAACAACAAATGAAACCATTATTGTAATGTTATTTAAAGTCAAATTGAAAGAGGTGAAATATCTGAAAAAAAAACGGCGGAGTGCAGGTTTATGTTCTTAATTACGTATTACTTGCTGACCCGCAAGTGGCTTCGCTCGCTCGGTGTTGGTGTAGTAGTGTAGTTGAAGCGCCACTTTGGTCAAGTCCTGGGTTCGATACCCGGGTCGGACAGTTATGGGTTTCTCTGACAAACGTTAAAACAGATTTATATATTTGAGATAGAAAACTATCGCGAGTTATGTACATAATTACGCTTTAATTAGATTTATATAACAATACAATACAATACAATAATACTTAATTGAACACCAAGCTTATAAATGAGAGAACTAAGAGTAGTTTACAAAACAGGTTGTACAATGGGCGGCCTTATCGCTATAAGCAATTTCTTACAGGCAACCTTGGGATGGATAGTAATTAATATAAATTTGAATAGGCGCATAGTGGTGTAAAACGGTAATAATTAAGCAATATAACTTAGTGCATGGATCATTTTAAAATAATTTGTCACCATATAACTTTTTTAAGTATATTGTTTATTCATACACAATCAAATATATCCATAAATAAATAACACATACATAAACAAGATAGGTACAATACATATTAATATATATATATATATATATATATTATATACCGATAAGGAACCTGCGTAATTTGCAAAACTTCCGCAATAAACTTAAGAGCTTTATATTCGATCACCAAAAAAGTGAAGCCATTTTGGTTAATGACACCAGTGCAATATAAAATTATAAATTATAATGATAGTAATATTATATAAATTTGTGTATTTCTATTTACTTGTTACTAGATAGTTATTTCTATTATTTTGTATTTTTTAGTTTTATTATTTCCATTACGAAGTCTTTGTAGGTACATCCGGACATTCGTACCCTGCTTGCCTATTTGTTTTTATATAGTATTCTATTCAGTATTTAAAGTGTTGTGTTTATTTTGTTTTGTATTCTTACAAAATCCGCTCGATGCAGTCGTGTGTGACGTCACCGCCAGCCCCAACGGAAGACCAGCGCTGGTTGTTTCAACGCAATCAGCTTTATGCTGAGTTGGGGCTGTGTTGTAGTGAAACAATAGATTGTGTAGTGTTAATTTTATGTATATTTTAGGCAAAATGTCATATTGTTTTTCATCAACAAATATATTTTTCTTTCTTTCTTTCTTTCTTTCTATTAGGTATATAAAAAAGTACAGAGGCCGTAGCACAAATAATTTGTGAAAAAGTTTTCATATCGTAAGCGTCAACCCATCACGCTTCCGTGTAATAATTTGTTATGTATGTACACAATGTTAACTTTTGTTATTTCATTTTGATTTTAATTGTTAATTGTATTTTATTTATGATTCTACCGTGACACCGTGGCTAATTGTAATTCTGTGACGTATAGGTACTATCATTATCAATAAACGATATTAAAAAATATTTAGTGACACTTCCGCTGAAAAGAAAACAATGATTTGGACCTATTTGGGGGCGTGCACCACCCTCCCTCCCGCATAAAATGCTAATAGGAATAATACAAAATAAAAAACACAAGAAACCCCAAATAAACCAAAACCGATTCGACACGTGTTTCGCCTCTACACGAGGCATCCTCAGGAGATGTTGACTCGTCGAGTCTAGCCGCTCGTTTCGTTCTCGCAAATCATTGTTTTCTTTTCAGCGTGTACACGTCCCAAAATAACCCGCAAGTGGTCTTTGTTTAACCGAAGTTAACAATGAAACACTTTTGTATTGCGAATGAAGACATTTTTATTTGTCATTAAACTTAATTAAGTTACATGTCGGATAATTCTACCACCGCGATTCAGCCTACTGAGCTCGCAGCACAACGCCATCTATGATGCGATCATGACACTATTACAAATATTGGAATGCTTGCTTGTTCAGATTCAAACCCAAACACAGCGGAAGTGTCACTAAATATTTTTTAATATGGTTTTTTGATAATGGATTTGGAAAGTAACGCCTGAATCAATAAATTAACTATCACTATCAATAAATGATATCGTACTGTAGGATCAGTTGGTAAATAAATAAATTAGATTTACAATGTTATACACAAATTAAAAGGTAATGACTAGCAGCCTTCAGACATGTAATGCTTAAATAATTAGAATTAGAATTATTTATTGACCATATATGATCGTTTTTTGACAGCTTTGTATTTGACAGCACAATCATGCAATTTTAGGTCTTATGCTCAGTTGAGTGTTCGAATAGGGTATGGGCAAAAGTGGTAAAAGTTGAAAAAATAATGTTTTTGAGCTTTACGAACACTTTAACAAAAGAGCCATCAATGACAACACCACCAAAGCCATAAAAGCTAAACGAACTGTTATGAACAAACTTAATATGTAAGTAATCGCTATGTAAGCTATATCTACGTCGTATAAAACTGTTTTTCATAATTATTCAGGCAGTCAAACTCAAACTTTCGTCCAGTACATATCTATTGTTTCTCTATATATTTTATGTAAATCAACAGCTGTGCAGTGAAATTATAATTTAGTTTTCAGCTAATAAAAGTGTTTTTTTTAAAAGGACCCACAGCGCGCCATCCTAACAGAACGCACCTATAGAACCTCCGTATTTGAAGTCGATTAAAGCGGTTTTATTTGTTGTTTCAGGCTGAGGAACACAGTTCGGGAAAACAGCGAGGCTCGGGCACCCGTAACGCGACGCTACAGTGTGCGAGATGCCCTTTCCGGGGTACCGTGCATTCGCAGGTAAATACTATATCAATGTATCTATATCTGGATGACCTAGCTTCGCTCGTAAGTATAAATTCAAAATTCAATACGTTTATTTCGACACAAAAAAGTATTACACAGTTATGGTGAATCCATAGCCTCCCGAACTAGTATACACTGTGTTTCAGGAGACAGACAATTGATTTTCTTTGTCTAACCTCAAACAACTCATTGGCTTAGCGTTGCTTACCAACGCCATCTATTATCAAGTAGCTGCATTGTTGATGTGTCGGTAAAACAGTTTAGTTGTTGATTAAGCTGATGCCATACTGATAGTGTAGCAGTTTTTCATTGCCAGAACACATGGATAAAACGACGTTTTCTAAGAATGAAGCCCAGCTAGATCGATTTATCGCCCTCGAAACCGATGTGAAAAGCATGCAGGGCAAACTAAACTTCATGAAAATTTTTAGAGCCTTTTCCGAGATTCAGATTGTATATATGAAAGAATTGCACGTTTAAGGCCCACTTGCACGTTTGCTCGGGTTGAATAAATAAGTCTACGAGTTTGTAAACTAGCGTTAGTCATATCAATTTTTTACTCTCATTGTGCCTTGCACGACTATATAAGATCACCGGTTTTGCTAAACTGACATTTCTCATCTTAAGATGGAAACATTGAATTGTCTATGCGCTTATATTGTAACCTGACCAATAATGAATGAATCGAAAAAAAAAGTTAATCAGTTAATCTATCTCTTTGGCACTACAGTACAATGTATATAGACTTTCTTGTTTATCCTTTGTTGTATGAAACTTGACGACTTTTTATTCTATACGTATTGTCTCTTGTCATTTCGTCCAAAGAGTACATTATACAGCAGAACGTAACCTCAATTTGAATTGACACAAAACTTCACTAACCCCAGCTAAAGACTTAACCCTCCCACATTGCTGGGTTTAATATTTCAATAAATAACCTTAGATTTACTCCTAACCTTTAATGGTGCAAGATAAATTAATTATAAAACCCCGTTTTAGCAGTTGACTCTGAGTTATTGAAGGTAACTCTGGAACGTGCAAATGGGCCTAAAAGTATTTAGATTAGATACTATTTGCGACCTGCGGTTTCGCCCGCGTGGTGATTGATGATGATGATGATGATGATGAAAAGTATCCTCTGTGTTAATGCATTGCCTCAACTACCTGCATATCAAATTTTTGTCCTGCTGTTTCAAGTAACAAAAATACAAATACACTGACACAACAATATTAAAAATATATATCATTAGAGTATGAAAACTATCGTGAGTATCACACATTATACTAATACAAAGATATCGGCTTCACTCACTTGGTATTATGTCGGTTTAATTTATTTATTAATTGATCTAATAATGTCATAAGACAATTACAATTAAATCACAATTATACAAAGAACACAACAGAAGACACACATACTAAATAATTCACAAAGTAATAAAAACAATATAAATATGTATAAATAATATATATAAATGTAAATACAAATTATACATACATAAAATCACGCCTCTTTCCCGTAGGGGTGGGGTAGGCAGAGACCACGGATTTCCACATACTACGATCCTGACATATCTCTTTCGCTTCATCTATACTCATCAATCCTTTCATACATAAGCGTCGGTGTAGGGTACTTTTGACCTGGCCTTTTTTCAGAACGTCTTCAATCTGATTTCGGAACGATCGCCTAGGTCTTCCCCTTCCAACACTTCCGTTTACTTGTCCCATGTATACCTGTTTAGTCATTCTCATTTCATTCATTCTCTCCACATGTTCAAACCATCTTAACATACCCTTCTCGATTTTTGTCACTACACCCTCATTCACACTACATCGTTCCCTTATTACACTATTCCTTATCCTGTCACTCCGTTTCACTCCAATCATGCTCCTCAGTGCTCTCATCTCCACAGCATTTATTCTACTTTCATGCTTTTTCTGCCACACCCAACTTTCACTACCATACATCAGTGTCGGAACCAACACTCCCCCATGAACAGCCAGACGAGCCTTTTTAGACACCTTCTGACTGTTCATACAAATTATGTAAAAAAAAACGATATTAAAAAATATTTAGTGACACTTCCGCTGAAAAAAACAATGATTTTGGCCTATTTGGGGGTGTGCAAAATGATAGGCCAAAATCATTGTTTTTTTTTCAGCGGAAGTGTCACTAAATATTTTTTAATATCGTTTTTTGATAATGGATTTCCGCAAAGTAACGCCTGAATCAATAAATTAACAAATTATGCATTTGAGATTGATGACCAGTCATGAAATAAATTAAGGTTAACCTCAAATGAGTTGTCAGGGCTTCTTACATTACTATTCCATTGGTCAGGTACATTTTCACAATATTTCCTACAACGCGGTCACATTAACTAGACGCTTGACCATGTGACATCATTTTGGCGCTCAAGTACGGTGTGCAAAAAATACCGGCCTAATAAAGTGGCCTTTATTAAGATCGAGTAAAAATTGATTAAAAATTAAGTTTGTTAAATTAATAAAAAATATTTATTTATTTTGAAAGGTAATATACAACTACATATTCTGTGAAAATTTAAGGTGTCTACCTGTTACCGTTATTAATATTGAGCATAAAGCCAAATTATCGACACGTGTATCGGTAACAAAGATGATGACCGTACTGACACTTGCCGGGCGAGAAAAGGGAATGCGGGGGGAAGCGGGCGGGGACCCGCATTCCAGCGATTCGTCGAGTTAATGTGACCGCGTTGTAATATCTATGATCATGTTTCTCCAATCGTCAAAAAATAAATCACAATCAGGAGCAAGGCAAGCTCATTGAGATGGCGGCGTATGCGGATAAGCGGCGACATCGAGCGCGCCACAGTGCTAGTTAAGTCCGACGACGTTTTGAACGTATAAGACGTTCTTCTTCAGGGAGTGTTCACGCCCCAGCCACGGTGCGGGCAGGAGTCTACACCGCGGCCCCGGCCTCGATGTAGACTCCAGGTAACGGCTGTGGGCGAGGTACTCAACTTTCAATATGTAGCCCCACCCAAAGTACAGTCATGAGTGTACAACGCGACGATCCTGGTCGCGGTGTGGACTCATGTCGCGGAAATGGGGGGAGGCGAGATAATTCAGTTTGTAGCCCCAGTCAAGGTAGTGATTCCGATCACAGTGTAGGCTCCGGCCGAGGTAATGACTATGGGCGAGGTACACAAGGTTATGATTCCCAGGTAAACACATTCAGACATCGAGCTCGCCGGCGAGTACGAGGCAAAAATTATGTCTTGGTTAGATTCTCTCCAAATAGTCATAGAGTAAAAATTCATGGGGCCCACTTTCAACGGTACACTTATGTACCGGGGCGATTCTCTCCGACTCCCCTCTCTCCTGGCGACGGCCCAAGCCGAGGTCCGTACCTTAGTGGTGCCCTTGAGCAAGTCGCCTACTCCTCTCCTTGCGGCGAAGGGTCTTCAACGCTCGCCTTAGGCGGTGCGCCCTCTGCGCCCGCATCTGGCTGAGTGCCATCTGCGCTCGCCAACCGTCCGGTGACGCTGTAAATGCCGGTAGAGGCAAACACCGTTAGTCCGTTCTAAAAAAAAGGGAGTGTTCACGCTTGGAGACAGTTCAGTGCGCGACGCTCCAAGCGTGAACACTCCCTGAAGAAAAACGTTATCACTCATACCGACATAATACCAAGTGAGTGAATCCGGTATCTGTATATTAGTAAAATATATCATCGTAGATATGTTTTGGTTGGGGTAAGTAACTCGATTACATTTTTTAATTAAAATGTTTCTCACAACCACTCTACGGAACTGCTTTCCGCCAGGAAATTGGTCACGGGAAGGCTAACGAATATAGTAGCCGAATTAAGTGTCAAAAGTTCCGGATCCGTGGGTTGTGAATAGCATCTTACGAATACTTGCCGGATCCGTAGTACGAGCATAGATCTATCGATCGATAATTTTCCCGATTATTGTCGTTAAATTTGACATTGTTCATAGATATAACGAGATCGGTAGCATGTAACGTTTTATAAAAATGTATCGACAAATTCGATAAATGTTATCAAGTATACCGAATTTGCTAGCATGAATCTCATTATTGACATTAATCCGCAATTCATTTCGATCGAATTTTTATCGGCGCTTCAAAGTTGCTTGATAAGTAACTGTGTAAAAAATAATATGGCTCATAAGTTGCCAACACTAGTAGACCATTACAAACAACCTTTAAAAACGAGTTTCATGCTAGCAAATTCGGTATAATCGCTATGATTATATTGATTTTATCTATACGTCTCTTGAAAACGTTGCATGCTACCGATCTCGTTTTACCTACAATTCAAATTTTAAAACAAAACCGAGGAATGGGTCGATCGAAATGCGTTATTTTTATTCTGTCGTCATCCGTGTTGCCATTTTATAACCGATATGATTACGATAAATTGTATACCTCGACAGAAACGTATCGAGATATGATCCATGCCACCGACTATTGAAATGATTCGATATATTTAAACATCTTATCGATTCGGTAAATTTATCGATCGAAGATCCATACTCGCACTGCGGGGCGGAAACGGCCCTAACGAATGAATTAAGTATACTACTGCTGGATTTCTAAGCCGGTCAAAATATAAACAAACCTTTTGATAAGTTGCCTCCTTGGTTGCCATGTTTTAGAGTAAAAGATCTGTCCATTTTTAAATTACACGACAGATATGAGTTTACTTTATAATTGACTAGCTGCTCTCCGCGGTTTCAACCGCGCGGTGATGGATGATGATGATGATGAATATTATATAGCCTATGTTACTCAGGGTGAATGTAGCTTTCCAATGGTGAAAGAATTTTTGAAATCGGTCCAGTACTTTTTGAACCAATTCGTTACAAACATACTTACAAATCTTCCCTCTTTATAATATTAGTATAGAAGTAGAGATTTGGCCACTGAACAACGATAGATATGGATTTTCATACGACTTTTGCCGGCCGCTGTTTTTTGTATTTGGCCAGTTCAACAATTACGATTTATCTCGAAGAAGGTTGTCAAAATAATGCTCCAATTTCCAAGCATTTAATATGAAAAACGGGATTCACTCAAGGAGACTCACTCTCCTTGAGAAAGAACACCGGGTGTGTTTGAAACTATAGTTGGAAGATCTGACTTTTTACGTGAGTGAATCCCGTTTTTCACATTAAACATGTGAACAAACCAATAGTTTTCATAATTTCGGTGTTAGTGCCACGCTGCAACCCCACAGCCGAATGTGCCGGCACGACCGGGGAAGTACCACACTCCCACATAGCACCGACGTGAAGTAACATAGCTTGCTATTGCGTTTCGTGCCTTCTTCCCTCTCCCCCTCCACCCGCACCTCTTTTATCTCATCCTTACTCAAAGATCGGCCAGGCATCCTCGAGACCTGGTATTTCGGATGTACGTGGGCGACGGTATCACTTACCATAAAGTGAGCCGCTAGCTCGTTTGCCAACCTATCCCATAAAAAAAATTCTAAGCATGTTTGAGAAAACGTTTTTTATATATGCTAAAGTACCGTTTTATTATTTTCAGCTAATGAAACACGTACAAGATGTACATTTAAACGAAAACGACGAAGAAATTGAAGACTGCAGTGGTAAGTCGCCTTTTTACCCAACTCCGACGAAACCCAAAAGGAGGTTTTACTAAAATAGATTATTTCAAAAAAATACATCAGTCAAAGGCCGAAATTGACAAACTCTATCATACACCTTTCAAACCAAAACACAGTATCGTGAATATTACTGCGTTACGGTAGATACATTTATGGTAATACCGCGGACGGACTCATTCGCAAAGAGTTCTACTGCGCTTGTCTTGTCCTAACCAAACCTAGGGGCGTTGGGGCTTCAATATTATTATTTTTATTTTTTTATTTTGTTGCCATTACGAAGACTATAGACTACAAACGTATATTTAGGCACTAAAATAATACATTAAATAGTTCTCCATATTTTACCTTTACTGGCATATTAAAATAATAATTTAAAAAAAATACACTCTATTAAAATAATCCAATTCATTATGCAACTTAGCCTCCATTACTATCTAATTTATACGCATACACAACAAATTAAATACAATAGGTATACGATATACACACCAAATTTGAAGTATGCACAATTCACAACTTATCACTAAGATATTAATTAATAGAATATTATCCTTTATTGATGAGGAATTCATAAAGTCTCTTCTTATGTATATTGACGCAATCTAAGTCGAATATGTACGAGGGTCATTTGAAAAGCTCTTAGCCTAACCGGACGCCCCCGTCCCTAAAAACAACGTTATAGATGCTTTACAACATATGAAAAAGCTCAAGTGGAAGTGGCCTGGCCACATAGCACGACTGTCTGATGAAAGATGGACGCATTTGGCTACAGTTTGGGCAGGACCAAGCGGCAAGAGAGCTAGAGGCCGTCCTAAGGAGCGCTGGGTAAACGACATTAAAAAACATGCTGGAAACGACTGGATAACAAAAGCTAAGACAAGAAAAACCTGGAAACTGTTGGAGGAGGCCTATACCCGCCGGGAGAGGGGGGGGGGTTTGCTTAACTATATAAAAGTGCATAATATATTACTATGTACAATCTTAGTAAATCTCATAAACTTAATTTTGTTTAAAACTCTGTAAGTTAAGGATAATGAAAAAGACTTTATCATTATTATTATTAACTCTCTCGCCACTACACCTAGAGCAAGCGAGCGAAGCCGCTGGCTGGCGACTAGCAACTAGAGTAGTGCATAAGGTAAAAATGAATTTGTACATTTTCCAGAGGAACTGAACCTAGACTCCGGCGACATGTCCGACGCGGACGTGCTGGTTTGCGGGGCTTGCGGGTTCGAGTCCGGCGACAGAGGCGCGTTCAAACAGCACATAGAGAAACAACACGGCGTCAATGTCATGCTGCGCGCTTCTGTTGTGTAAGTAGCCTATATACGTTTTGTAGCGGTAATACTATTGTAGAGTACACGCATCTACAAAGTCTAGGGATACGTTATTTCGAAATCAAACATGGCTTTTTTAATTAACCTTATTTTATTTCATTAAAAGTTTATATACAGACTGAAACCTCGTTTATTCTTCTTTCGAAATAAAAAAAATTAAATGAGAAACAAATGAAAACCACAAAAAACAGCGCAATCATCTCAGCAGGTACCTGCAGGGCTATTATGTATCTCAGTTGCTAACAAATGTGGATTGAAATCTGAAAAAATGCCCACTCTATGTCACTCTTGTCAGCTTCAGTGATCAAATTACTAACATTTTTGCTTACCGGAGTTGCCAAAACTGACATAGGCCGCCATTTTTCAAGATTTCAATCAACATTTGAAACCTTGAAATTAACTTCAATTCTTCCATTTACAGTTATAACTAATTTTTAATAGTTTCCTAGATAAACAATGAAATGTTCAATATCCCTAGATTTTGTTGATGTGTGTACGCGTGGGGAAGTAGCATTCCTTTGCCGGTTGTTATTTAACCGGTCTAACTGGTATGGCAACCCTAGTAGTTCCGCCCAGCGTGTGACATCATCGGGTCAAGTTCATACTAATACCGCCGCTCACCAATGCGCGTAGAGAACAAATTGGCTTGCACCACAGTATAAAGATGCAACAGTATGGAAACTAAGCCTAGTTGATCAAATAATGATCTATGCCCCATTGAAGCCAGGTTTTAAGGAATTGTTTTTTTTTTAAATAAAACTTTCGGTGTTCTGCTGTATACATTAAATCTAGTTAATTCTAGTTTACAAATAAAATGTATGTAGGTATATCATGGTGTCGGTTAATATTGATAATTTAAAATACGGAAACAGTTTGTATTGACACACAACCACTTGTAGAACTTAGGATTTTTGTAGGATTACTACACTAACTTATCATTATGGCATAACCTTCTACAAGTTTTGGCGGGAGCGTACGTGAGCCGTGGTAGGCGCTGCAGGTGGCGTGGGGCAGGGTTCATGAGCTCAGTTTTCGGGTATTTGTCACGCATTTTCGGGCTGAACCGTGCTGCGTTTCAACCTTAAAAATGTGTTTGAGACCTTGTAATTAAAAATACATTACATAAAAAATTACTTTTATTCTTCATAAATTACAAATTATTGACTCCAAAAAATAATTAATAATTTCGCGCAAACGCTTAATTGGATTTCTATTCTTATAGCACTATCGACTTCGATATCCTCGAAAACCATGAAAACAGCTGCCATCTAAGATTGGTATTTTGTGTTATGTTTAACGAATTTATTATAATTTATGATCGATCATACAAGAACACTACTACAATTTTAAAACACATAGCAGTCAGTCAAGTGTGACATTTCATATTTTAGATTATATAAAAAAGGTTATGATGTAGAAATAGTTTGTAACACTCACTACTGACGGCACCGCGAGAACCGCTTAGGGGTCTCGTCGATGCGCATGCTTATGTCAGTGGGCCGTTTCGAACGATTGAAGGTAGTTTCCGTACTGTTCTCTATATAGGGTGTTTGGTAGAGGGCCCGACAAACCAAATGAGCGTGTTCGGGGGCCCACTTGGAGAATACAAGTTGGCCAAAAAAAATCCCCGACACCCCAATTTTTTTTAACTTTTTTTTGTGAATTTTCCCTTTTTCTCCGAAATTGTACGTATTGAGTTAAAATAAGATTCTCATTATCAAAACGAACACGCTCATTTGGTTTGTCGGTCCCTCTACCAAACACCCTGTATATCTACTGTGCTTGCACTGAATGTGCTTTTATCTACCGACTACCAAACGAGTGCAATTTGAAAAATTTTATATCGACTTCCATTCCATTATTTTGGTAAAAATCAGTTATTGGAGTGTAACTCAAAAACTACGGGATCGAATTTGATGAAATTTAAATGGGACCACAGTCCACACGGGAAGCACCAGCTATCACACAAAAAAAAATTGAGAATCGGTCCACCCAATCGAAAGTTATGAGGTAGCAAACATAAAAAAAATACAGTCGAATTGAGTACCTCCTCCTTTTTTTGGAAGTCCGTAGAAAAGACCGAATTTCATCAAATTCGGTCCAGTAATTTTTGAGTTACACGCACTCCAATAACAGAATAGAATGGAAGTCGGTTTTAAATTTTTCAAATTGTACTTTAAGGCATAATTCAATATATATAGGCTCTTGCTCTCCAAGCGCTCGTAGCGGAGCTCGATCTCAGCCGATCAACAAGTTAAGCAACGCTTGCTGCGGTCAGGAGTTGGATAGGTGACCGCTTCTTACGAACTGAAGTTTTGTCTGTGGTGGATTAATGCTGCGCACGCGCAGTCTGCGACACGTCCTGTCACATACAAAAAGTAACCTCACTTTTCTTTGGTACACGATTTTGTAACGTAATGGCGCGCTTGGTCTGTTAAAGAAAGAATATTGTTTTTGTTGTACGCGGAGTCTTGTAACTGTCATTGTGATTAGAGGAGAAATCATGGTGTCTTGTTTGTTAGTTTTTGTTTTCATTTATTTTAAACAGGGGTTTATTCTACAAGAATATGCCACTCTTGTAACGAACTTAAATAAGTATAAAATCACTTGAAAGTATAATCTGCTTTTTAAAGCTACTTGATATAGATCGTACAACTTTCTGGCATCATCTGTTTCTGGTTGAGATAATATTGTATTGCAATCTCCTACCTGCCAGAAAACGTGGTCACTGGCGAACAATTGCCGCCGCAGACTTTCGTTCCTGGCACATTCCATCAACACATGAAAAATATCAACGACTCCGGAATGCTCACACTTTGGACTATTAGTTGTTCCCATCCTAAAGCCAAATTTATTAAGAGGAACATGCCCAGATCGAAGACTTATTTTATTTTACAATTTTAGGAAAACTTACAGTTAGGTAACAAGATAAATAATTGAATAAAATACAGAAGGCCAATTAAAAGTTTTCACCAATAAGTTATAAATATCCCGCCCGAGGATGTCATTTATTCTCACTAAAGAGTCTAAAGTTTTATATATAGTACTATATTAATTCGAAAGTTGTAGAAATTCTTCTTTCCGTTAAATAAAACTTTTTTAGTCATTCGATAGATGGCGCTTGATCCGACAGTGTCAGTGGCCTAGTGGCGATGCCGTCTGACACAATGAGTCAGAAGACGCTGTTTCGAATCTCGTCAGAGGGTGTAACATTTTCCCCCAAAATTATAAATTACTAGTGACTGCCCGCGACTTCGTGCGCGTGGTAGGCTCCGCCATAACCTCCCATCTTTTCTTGGTTTTTCCTTTAGTAAGAACCATCTCATAGTTAACACAACAAAAAAGAATTAGCGAGATTGTTCCGTCCGTTCTCCAGTTATAGCGTGACCAGGAGAAATAGGGGTGCATTTTTTTTTAAATATAATTTTTTCCTCGATATATAACAATCAACGATGTGAGCGTTTCCATTTGCTATCTCTTGCTGGTAGAGACATTTCTGATCTACGTCTTTTAATGAGAATAGCACAATCGATAATAGACTGTCCAGAACTTGTTTACAAAATATCGCTAAGTGTTCCATCTCGACACTCCAGGTGTAGAGACTACATGTACCCTTCGCGCGCACTAAGTACTTACCGTAACAACTCTTCTTTCTTAAGCGCTCTACATACGATGCAACCCCGAACGCAACATGCTGTAGTCGCGGTTGTACGTACTCTACACACGTTGCAGCGGCGATTACAATTTCATTCCGCGTTGGATCGCCACAGCGTGCGCACGTGAATGAAAATGGCTCAAATGCTGTCCAAATATTAAAAAACGGGTCTTGCAATTGCCTTCGCTGAGTTCGCTGAACTATACCTACTGAGACTGAGAGACAATAAACATTATACTTTTTATATATTATACTTTTATATTATTTTACTTTGAACATTAATAGAGGCACAGCAATACTACAATAAATAATACCTATTATTATGTTATTTAATAATTAAAATCATTATTTCTAGTCTAGAGAAATTTGGATAGGAAGGAACAATGGCGTGTCAATTATTTTCACAGAGAAAAAAACATCAGCTGCTAAGAAAAGTAAAAATACGCCATAACTATTTTATTATTCCACAAATTTGGCAAGTCATTAATAGATTTCTGAAATTCTTATCAATATAGTTTTTTCTGTAGTATAAATTTTTGCATCCATTTACATATTTCATTAAATAAAACTCACAGCGACGCTAGCCACGGGCGGCGGCACGATCGCGACTGAGCCCAGATTGCATGCAAGCGCACTACTCACGTTACAACGCGGCTTACAATTTGCTGTAACAATCTGCTGGATGCTAGGACGTACGATACGACGTCCAAGATGTTGAAAGGGAGTCACAACACGCCTACATACGATACAAACAGCAGATTGCTATAGCATGTTGCATTCGAAATTGCATGGTGTGTAGAGAGCTTTACGCTCACTCCCTCCCTACCTTTAATAAAGTATTAAAAACGGAGCATGCACACATTGACCTGTTCACAAGCAGTCTGACAGCAGTGAATACAGCCCTCGTCATATCATAGATATCAAGTCGTAATATAAATTATACAACAAAAAAAATAATAAAAATCAAATTTTGTTTTGTTACAGATCTATTGAAGAAATGCCAGACTCCAATTGACGCAAGCTCACCAAAGCAATGCTTTGCTTACAGACAGCGCATTGAAATGTTTGCTGAAGGAATAAAAACATTGTTATTTATGTTTAGGTGTCTTAGAAGCTATCACGGAAACGCTATGGGAATCGGATTCATTGCGATTTGAATTGTCCATTGCGCGAGTGTTGGTTACCTGCAGATTGACGCTGAGAGGAGTGACGCATAACTTATTATTATTTAGGGTTTATTGTAGGGTCATTATTAAACATTTAAATGATGAATTAATTTAAACAGGGTTACAACTGACTTTTGATCGCGATGATTTCGGCTTGATTTTGTTAACCGTCAAATAAAACAGTGGGCCGAGCACGAAAATCTAATTAAGTGTAACGTAATCGCATAGTTAACGTATTTAGTACAAACTGTCATTTATCTAGTACAATAGTGGCACAGATAACTCATAGTTTGTTTTGAATGCGTAAACGATACGATAACGTTACACTTAAGCAGATTTTCTTGCTCGGCCCACAGGAGGCTTCTCATTCGATTGTACTTTTTTTAATGTGTGTTCGCGGATAACTTCGTGCTTTGCCGATTTTTATGATTCCTTTTTTAGTTTGGTGTAGTATACTTCCGAGGTGGTCCCACGTAAATTTCATCAAGTTCGGCCATGCAGGTTTTGAGTTACACTCCAATAAGTGAAAAGTGTTTCGCCCATTTTGTTGATATCATCATTGGCGGTGAATGACAATCTATTCCGTAAGTACCAAGTGTCTCTCATAAAGGCGAAAAAATTACAAAAAAATGGAACCGAATTCAACACCAAGTCTGAAATAACTTGTTGAAGGTATTCAAATTATCAACGGGATAATTACCATGTACATTTTCCATGAGTTTCCGATATTTCGGCACTGTTGCAAGCGCCATGATCACGGATGAACTAAACGTAATTATCCCGTTGATAATTTGAATACCTCTTATGTTTGTGACCATGATAGTTTAAAAACTTATAATTCACACCTTTTAGTGTTGAAGTCGGTTATATTTTAAAATTTTTTTTTGATAGTGGCCAATGCATGAAACGACTGCGTAAATGTAACGTGTCGTTCACGTGAAACAGTACAAACTGTCATGTATCTAGGGCACAGATAACACATAGTCAGGACGAGCCATGTAGTAGGCGATGTTATGTATGGATATCAGCACGCCGAGCGATAGCAAAGCTGCTGAGATCTGCTATGCGGTTACGGTAGCCTGGTACTATGCGGTGATGTTGCGAGGAAACTGTAGTCTATACTTACTAGGCTATCATAACTGGCAGACAATGTAAGTGTAGCAACCAAGACGAGCAGTGTGCCTAGCACGACTAACTGCGTAAGTGTAACGTAACGTGTCGTTCACGTGAAACAGTACAAACTGTCATGTATCTAGGGCACAGATAACACATAGTCAGGTTGAAAATTGTTGTGCTACGGCCTCAGAACAAACTATGAGTTATCTTTGCCATAGTTGTAATAGATCAATGGTTCTTAAACTTTTAGATTCAAAGAACAAACCACAAAAACTCTTGCCATGGACTAGCGGCTGTTTATTACATTAATAAAGGGAATTTCTATTTATAATTAAAATATGCATACAAATGTTTATTTTACACAAAGAAGTCGGTTTTAACAAGATTTTTGTCACTGCATACTCTTTACTAAGTTTTGAATCGTTTGCTCAGTGTTGCAGCTAAAGTTATGTCAGGGTACTCCCACCTCTTAAAGTAGTCATATTTAAACAACATTAAATTTGGTACCACCACATCAATAACTCAAGCTTTGAATAATAATGGTTACGATAGACGTTTTAATGACGTATTATCAAATAGTGCACTCAACTCGCGCACTTTGCAACTGCGTTAGTGTTCTATTCGGGTTGGGCATTATAGGTATTGATCCTGGAACGCACCATTAATATCGATTTCGGCTAAAAAGGAACACGCCGTAAATAGTATTGAAGTAATATGTTCGACCGTTTTGTGTCGGTGGGAGTACGATAGTAAGTATGATTATTTTAAGCTTATTACAAAACGCTCCTGATTCGTAAAAGGTGGGAGTAGGCCTCCAGCACTTAATCCAACCGATTTCAGTGGTCAATTTTAATTATGCGACATAAACGTGTTGATCACTAACTGCTAACTGCTCGAGCAGTCCGTGTATGTCGGCTCTAAGGTTAGCTTTTTGGGCAGCGAAATTAAACACGATCAGTTCTACCTAAACGCTAAAAACATAGTTAATTAAACTGGTTTAATTGATCGCGTTCAGTTTCAAATACGAAATAAAAGACGATGAAAAGAAAGGACGAATAATAAAAGACGATGGGAAAAAACATCAGTTTGATCTTGCATTTGTTAATCATAAAAATGAAATAATAGTATTAAAAATATTGTTTTTAAGTCTTAACATACTGTTGTACCTTTATATACAATAATAATTATATATTGTATGATAATTATCATTTCAAAGTTGTTTTATTTATATTATAGTTTTAGAGGACGGTCGGAGAACAGCTTATTGGCTTATCTTTACGGAAAATGGGAATGGGCTTCATTTTGACATTTGAAACCCATTCTGGGCGAAACCTTGCAAGCCTATTGGCTGGAACCATCAATGGGAATGAGAATGAAGTGACATTTAATTCAAGTTAGACATTTAGGGGGCATATTTTGAGAAGAGCACTGGAAGGTTAGGAATGGGGCGTTAAAATATAGGCGGTCACCTCACTTGAAGTTTGCTGACGATACCACAATAAGTGGCGCGTCTGAAGCAGAACTCTTCAAGAGGTGGAAAGAGTGAGCAAGGGCTGTGGACTGCACATCAATAGGTCAAAAACAAAGCTGATGTTTATCGACAGGGCGGGTACAATGCAACGAACACATGAACTTGAGGATGCATAGTTCATGAGTTTGTGTATCTTGGAGCATTAAGTTTTTAAACTGACATGGTCACAAATGCAAGAATTAACGTTTGAAACGGGATATTTACCGTGTATTGTATTTATTGTGAACTCTCGATATTTCGGCACAGTTGCATGCGCCATGTTCACGAGTAAACTGAAGTATCTGCGGGTAGTTGTTGTTATGAGCAGACGAAACGGTCTACCCTCTTCCCATCACGTTTCTTGCGTTCCGGCTCATTACCAATGACACAGTCACTTGAAACTCGATTTGGGTCTAGACACACACAACTCACGGTATCTGCTCGCGAGCGTTTTTCGGAACTTCTTCGGTTTTTGCAAAGATGAAAGGAGCATTAATCTCGGACGATAGCGAATGTGATAAAGAGGTCATCCGTCAGCAGTAAAGCGGTTAGATAAGATTTGGAAGAATAGAGGGATCAACCGAAATACCAAGGTCAAACTTAGGTGTAGCGCAGACGACACACTATTTGTGCGATCGAGTCTGCGGCGCACAAAGTCCGTCGCGGATGTTTCAGACTCAAAGCACACGCACATCTTCGATCATTCCGTCAGCAGTGCTGTAGGGACGTACACGCTATGGTAATGTAAAGACTGCGATATATTATGGAAACGAGTAAGTATCTTACTAATGACTTCACCACTGCTCTGGGAAGTGTTCCCTGGCAGTATAATAAAAATATACCTACCGTATTTTTTTTCTTTAGACGGCAAAGATGTCCAAACCGGAGCGGAATAAATATATATAGAGCACACTTCGTCCCTAATTTTATTTTTAAATGTATCGTGATATTCTGCCTTAAAGTATTATAAAATGCTGGTCTGTTTTATATTTCTTGTATTGTGGTTTTTATATTTCTTGTACCTAACCTAACGTCACCTATCGTGACTTTGCTCAGACTAGATCCTTCCGCTACGTT
This sequence comes from Selenia dentaria, assembly GCA_917880725.1. NCBI lineage: Eukaryota > Metazoa > Arthropoda > Insecta > Lepidoptera > Geometridae > Selenia > Selenia dentaria. The sequence continues at coordinate 3,349,778 of OU862902.1, forward strand.
CTGTGGGAGTAACTCTTGTCGATGCACTAATTGTTAAACTGTTTTTTTTTATAGTAAGAAAAGAAGAAAACCCGTTTTAAGGTTAAACTCGCCTTTGCACATAAATTTACTTTTTTTAATAACTAAACCCAATTTGTTTTTTATTGCAATAATGAATTGAGAAATTAGAAAATTTTCTAACAATAACTTCACTTTTTGTTTGATTCCAGGCCGGATTATCGAACCTAACAGGCACAATAGAAATTTCATTGTTATGTCACGAGTTGTTTAACACAGCGCCATCTGTACCTTTTTCAGTGCAGATAACTTTTGAAGAGCTCCACAGAGGGCGCTTGTTGAAATTTGCACCATAATTCCCCCACTAGTTCCGGCCTGCGACAGCGGCTATGATTCGAAGCGTGCACTTTATCTCAATATTAAATTATTTGTTGCTCTTGCAATAAAGCTTTCACATAATTTATATACTCTTTTCTATACTTATCAGCCTCGCAATCGATCACGAGTTGAATAATCACCGACCATCAGTTTAGCAGTTACAGGACAATTAAAAAACAATATTCCTTACAAGCTATTTATTATTACAGTTATCAATAAAATATACATTAAGAGGCTTACAGCAGCCACATTTCATTATCAGGATTTCAGGGGCCCTACTCCCACCTCTTAAAGCAGTCATGTTTTAACCTTACCATTAAATTTGGTGCCACGATGACAATATAGCAAGCTTAAAATAATAATGGACAACGATAGACGTTTTGATGACGTAGTATCAAATATTTCACTTTTGACACTAAGATTCATTATTCCAATGTCAAATTTTTAAGACCCGTGCTACCATCTCTTAAAGTAGTCATATTGCAACCTTACCATTTTGGTTAACCGTTTTGTGTCGGTGGGAGTACGATAGTAAGTATGATTATTCTAAACTTATTACAAAATGCTCCTGATTTATGATAGTTTCGTGAAATGTGGGAGTAGGCCCCAGGCCTGATTTACAATAATGTCAAATACCTTAATATTGTTTTTTGTTTGAATGTTTTCTTGCGAGTTTCCCACATATTTATTTAACATTACAATCACAGATATATTATGTACAATAGATAATGCAAGGATTTGTATTGAAACCAATCGTTCCTTGCTTTTTAATGAATTGAATTACGTGAATTTACGCTTAATATATTTTAAAATAACTTACCTGTGATAGGAAACATGTCCTTGCCTTTGGAGGTTTGAAAATTTTGGCCTATTGCAGTTAATTATCACGTAATTTAATTTTGGCGTGTGTCCGGCTGCAACAACAGACACTGTGCGGACTGTAAGTAGCGGCGGTCAACCTTGACGCTTCGTCGGGGTTCGGACACGGGAAGTACACGCATTTGCGTTATCTATTGTACATATATCTATCTGATTTAAACCGACTTTACTCGCGTAATTAGCAGACGTTATCGACCTAGGTTTTGGGGATGTCCGAGACACATCCCGAAGGAGTTTACGCCTAGGTCGTGGCGACCACGCGTAAAGTCTGTTTTGGTATGAAATTAATATTTTGGCAGCGGTTAAAAATATTCAATGGATAATTACGGAATATGTCACCAGATATGTTTATACTAAAAAGGTTATGATATCAAAACTTTTCTACTGAATAGAGCGTAAACATAATTTATTTGGAGTTTTTTAGGTCAACTCCTGCCAGTAGTAGGGTACTTGAATACTATATATTGTCATCTTAAAATAAATTCTTCTGTACGTGTGTTTGTCATCTAACTCCTCCTAAACCAAATTATGTAGGGGAGATGGTTTGTACCGGGGATTAACGAATAGGATATTTTTTATCCCAACTCGACGAGTAGTCTCCTAGGGATCGCGATAACCTTCCACGAACATAAACTAGTTAAAAATATGCTAGAAACTAAGGACATTTCCTCTCCAGTTGCCCTTTCCCTGCCTCATCGTACTCCTGCGAGGATATCCACATCTGCTGGAACGATCCTATTGAAGCCAAGATCGAACCTCCTGCAAACAATAGTATAAATATTAGCAACAAGATCAAAACAAATACTTATTAGTTTTTACTGACCGAGCGAGCGAAGCGATTGACTTTCGTCTGTCCGTATGTTTGTTAGGTTGTATGTTGGTCTTCCTGTACAGAAGCGTTTTTGGCGAAAATAACGCTCACAAGGGGCGTTCGAATTGGGAATCTGTGGGTGAAAATGTCGTTCATATTTTCGTCAGTATTTTTGTTCAGCGTTCGGAAAGCTAATGAAAGAGGTATTTTTGCAATTTTTGACCCACGTCCGGAGCATGGTTGTTTGTGATCGTTATTAGACAGCTATGTATATGACAACATAATCATACGATTTTAGGTCTCATGCTCGGTTGAGCGTTCGAATAGGGTGTGGGCAAAAGTGGCAAAAATAACGTATTTGAGCTTTACGAACACTTTAACAAATTAACAAAAGAGCCATCAATGACAACGCCCCCAATGCCCTAAGTGTCTAAACACACTATACCGAAGGTACGCGACCGAAGTTCGGCATTATTACGCCTGCAATGCTATTTGAATTACTGACGACACACTATGCCAAAATTAGGTTGCGTTATAGCGTACAGCCTAACTTCGGTCGGGCGTAAGTTCAGCGGCAACTTATTTTGTACTTGTTCTGTAAGTTCGGCACTAATGGTGTGTCATATCAGCCGAATACGTCGGAACGTGAAATCAGCTGCGGAACTTCGGTCGCGTACCTTCGGCATAGTGTGTTTGGACACTAAAAGCTAAACGAACGCACCTTTGGTATGCACGTTCTACTATTTATTGTAATTTTTTTGTCGTCTGTGATTTTTGAGTAAAAGGGTGGGCACTTTTCCTAAAAAGGGACGAATTTCGCTGCGGCGCTACTTTACCGACCGATTTTGATAAAATTTCGTACAGACATTAGGTACCTGACTTTAAAGAGGAATTCGGAATATGAGCATGATTGGTCATGTGTTTTCCGAAACAATAGGGTGTGAAGTTCTGCAAATAATTGCCGCTGATAAGACAGCGTGCTCGCGAGGTCTACTATTCGCACATTCATTATTTTTTAAAGCACTAACGCCTGCTCCGTGAAATCAAATTGTACTGTTTTATCGAGAAACTTATACATTCTTGGGCGAGGCTCCGACAATCCGTGTCATCCTGCACGACCACTACGCCACCGAGGCTCCAGAAATTGCAAAGTTAGCAAGATAAGCAGGCGTCGGTGCTACAAAACTCAAACTCATTTATGAAGGAATGTGGAATTGTATATAATAATAATAATATAATATGGGACAACATCCACACAAAGGGCCTTCAGGTCCCAAACTAGACAGAGCCTGTACTACGGTAACCTGATGACTGATATACATACTTATATACATATACACACCCAGACACAGATCAAACAGACATGTTCATGCACACAAATGTTTGACCTGTCCGGGGATCGAACCCGGGACCAGCGGCTCAGAAGGCAGGGGTGCTACCAACTGCGCCAACCGGTCTGTCAATATATTATGAAAGGTTTAACCGTTTGCCTACCATTGACGTAAATTTACGTGCGTTTCATTCATAAATCTTTTGTTTTTATCACGGTTTAGGAAGGGTTAAGCTGGGCTATTCCACCTATATCAGTAGATAGAGGTGGAATAAAAGTACATTTCCCCACCAGGGGGAATACGCTGGTGGGGATTCATGGAAATTCACTTCCACTTATTCCTACTGATTAGTTTATGTCAATAATATGTGCGGTCTTTAAAAAAAGTTTTTATTACATTTGATTAATTACACACAATATATTAGCGTAACTTTTCTAAACTTTGTCCAACGTCTACTTTACCTGTTAATAACTGCATCTGAATATTTTGTATGACATTGTCTCTTTTCTACAGACTTCCGAAAAAAGGAAGAGATACTCAATTCGACTGTTTTTTTTAAATATTTGGTAACTTATATACTTTCGACTGACTGATTCTCCAAATTCTTTTCTTTTTTGTTTGAAAGCTGGTGCTTTCCGTGTGGTCATATAGATTTCATTAAACTCGGTCCAGTAATTTTTGAGTTACACTCCAATAACTGAATAGAATGAAAGTCGATCTATTTTTTTTCAATTGTACTTGTTTTTTCAAACTACATATTAATTACATCTGATTATACCGTTTGAGTGTTTGTGTAATTTAGTGAGAAGCTGTAGCACATTTACATTAGTATTGTTATTATGACGATTTTTTTGTAACTACATTTTAGAGAGAGACATTTTGGAGAAGGGTTATTTATAGGCCTTGGCTGAAAATCAGCGCTGTAGGTTCGCCTGCAGCATTATGCTGAGCCAGGACCTTTTTTGGGCTTTTTTGATTGTCTTTCTTTCTTTCTTTATAAAAATTGGGCGTAGCGCGAGAGGTTTAGGTATTTGGGAGGATTGCATAGCTAGTACTTTCCAAAATAAAAGAAAAATAGTATATTATGTAACTGGTGAATAAAGGACGGTATTAAAGCGAGGGCTATAGATGAATCACGAGTAAGTAATGGATTGTAACGACTGAATCACAAGCGTAGGTAGTGATTCGTGATGATTGAATCACAAGCGTAGGTAGTGATTCGTGATGATTGAATCACGAGCGTAGGTAGTGATTCGTGATGATTGAATCACGAGCGTAGGTAGTGATTCGTGATGATTGAATCACGAGCGTAGGTAGTGATTCGTGATGATTGAATCACGAGCGTAGGTAGTGATTCGTGATGATTGAATCACGAGCGTAGGTAGTGATTCGTGATGATTGAATCACGAGCGTAGGTAGTGATTCGTGATGATTGAATCACGAGCGTAGGTAGTGATTCGTGATGATTGAATCACGAGCGTAGGTAGTGATTCGTGATGATTGAATCACGAGCGTAGGTAGTGATTCGTGATGATTGAATCACGAGCGTAGGTAGTGATTCGTGATGATTGAATCACGAGCGTAGGTAGTGATTCGTGATGATTGAATCACGAGCGTAGGTAGTGATTGAATCACGAGCGTAGCAAGTTATTCCAGTGTTAGAATCCTGAGCGATGCGAGTGATTCATGGCCCTCAATATAAATCCGTTTTATTCAAGAGTTGCATACTTTATACCATGACTACGAGAAAAAGATATAATTTAAGCGAAAACAGACATTTAATGAAGAAAAATGGAAGATTAAATTAATTAAAATGCACACTAAAATTTTAATAATTACTAAACATAAGAGTAATTTATTTATTATTATTATATATTTTTTTCTATAATCGCAGCAAAGATTGGCGTGTTCCAAATTCAAACACCAAAACAGTGATTAAAAGGCCTTTTTATTCACCGTTTTCAGTGGTTAAAATAAGCTTTTTAGAGTACGAATGGTATAAACTCTTTTCTATCTCTTAATATTGTTCGATTTCAGTGATATTTTTTTCATGGAATCATGACATTGTTTACTATACATTTCCTTTTTAGAACTTAAAAAAAACTGAAATTATCAAAACGTACGGGCATAGTAAACAATGTCATGATTCCATGAAAAAAATATCACTGAAATCAGACAATGTTAAGAGGTATTAAAGAGTTATTTCTTTTAGTATGGAAAGTACTCAATGTATGCAATCCTCTTACGAGTGTGGAATATGAAATGCTTGTATTTATTGATTAGAAATTGAAATTATTAAAAAAAATATGTTTATGTTGTGCACAGTGTTGTGTATTTACGTGTGACATAGAGAGTTATACTTTTAGTAAGACCGTTCCGTTAGCTCAGTTGATATCCACTCTGTTTTAAAAACACAGGGTCTCCGGTTTGATCCAGCATATAAATAAGGCTCTTAAAGCAGGACTTCTAGACAACTGCCCGGTTTATTCGTACCATGACAACATTAAAGCAGGCCTGCTCAGGCCTACTATTCAAGAACCGCAGATAAACATGTCACTCTTAAATCTATTCAGTTTATTAGTTTACAAACGTCTAGACGTCTGCAATGTTGGTTATAGCAAATTGTTAGAATGCCAGAGACAATATTATCCGTTCACCTTTGCGAAAACAATATTCAAACAGTTCACCTAAATGAGCGTCATGGTATGATTTCATTCAAAACTGTTTTGTCAGGTTTAAGAACTGCGCGGAACTTGCACGGTTTTTACGAAGCTGTTAGTAAGACCTGGTCGGCACAAATATCTGTGTGATGAACAAAAATGCTTTTTCTTGGATATTGTGATGTCTATGCCACAGGGAATTGCAGCGTGGAGGTCCGTGTAAAGAGGTTATTCTGTAAATTTAGTAGTTTTGAGAATAACGGCTGTGTATATTGACCTATCCAAGCGGCGAACCGCCTCTCGGCGGGCTGAGGCGCGGCGTGCGACTTGAGGCGGTGCGAGGAGGGCGCGCGCGAGGCGAGCTCCCTCGCGAGGCGCTCGGCCCACCCCACGCTGTTGGCGACGCCGCCGCACACCACCACGCTGCCCCACAGCGCCGGCCGCGCGTCCGCGTCGCATGCTGACGCCGCGGAGCATACTGCAACACAATGACACTTGCATCATCATCTCAAACTCAAATCATTTATTGCTTATGTGCCACGTTAATTTACAATGCAGCAGTGCAAGTACCGTAATAGTCGTTAAATTTGTCGAATCGCTAATGTCGTTTAAAAGTTTAATTTTTTAAAGAATTGTATCGGGCCTTAGCAAGTTTGGAAGTCATATCGATTATTACGAATTGTTTATGCAAACAATTCGTAATAATCGATCATCCACAATGCGTCCTTCTGTCATTTGAAGATTTCTACGAGCATTTCGCTCTTCTACGATCAAAAGAAGGCCGAGGTTTTATTTTTTTATTGAATACCAGCTGCGCCCCGCGGTTGCACCCGCATGGTGATGGATGATGACGATTTTGATGAAAATCCTATATGTTAATTCAGCACCCCATCTACCTCCATGCCAAATTTCATCGAAATTGTGCCAGCCGTTTGAGCGTAAAAGAATAACAAACATCCATTCATCCATAAACACAAACTTTCGCGTTTATAATATTAGTAAGATCAAACGCAACTAAACAATATCCCTATTCCCGTCGCCTGTCGATAAGCTATATCGAGGTAATTTTCAAAGCTGACAAAACAATCGTTAAAATCGATTAAATAGACGATCGCAAACGTAATTTAACAGTTCCATGCTAGGGTTACCGTTATAATCGTAAAAACTTATCCAATTTGTCTACCAATCGCTTAATTTTGTTACTTACAATGATCGACACAAGATCGATATAACCAGTTTTTTCGAAGTATGACAAATCCAAGACTTAAATTTATCGATCGCTAAGTTCAGTACTTGCACTGCTGTACTCACAATTCTTCTCGTCTTCAAGTTCACGACTAAGCTATAATATACCTTTTTTTTTTGAGGGGGGAAATGCTGTCCACTTCCCTTCCGTTACGGGGGTTGACGGAAGGGGGTACGTGGGGCTCAGACCCACTAAAACCCCCCCGTGAGCAGTCCTCCGCCAAGGTGGGGCGAGATAGGGTTGCGCTAGCATTCACCATCTCGCCCCAGTGGTAGGCCCGGATTGGTCTTAACCGGGCCTCAGCGCCTGTGTGTTTCGTCTTCACAGGCGCTGAGACCTTGGTGAGCATGATCGTCCCTTCACAAGCTATAATATACCTAGCCCTAAGTGCACTAAGGTACATAATATTTATGTCAACACGTTCAAATCCAAAGAGTGCTGCAGTCAGGCGCAATCCTCAAGGTCGTGTGAAGTCTACGGCCGCGGTTTCTCCACCAGGCGCAACAGGTAGCAGCACTTCACTTATGATTAACACTAGCCCTAGACAAGTTACAAATACGAATAATTCGCCCACTGTGTTTAGTTGGGCACCGAAGTAAAATTAAATGACTGGTTCTTTTCAGTTCAACAAAAAGGTTAGCATTGCAAGGCGGTCAAGACGCGACGACTTTTTAGGTTAGTTTCAATCAGCTGTCAAACGGACTAAGTTTCACAGATTGCCAATGCATTTGTCAACAGAGAGTTCTCTTTGCGTTGAACTCGGTTCCGAACACAGCCCATTCCGTTCCCACTGCTGGGACTCGAGCCTTCCTCTCAGAGAGAGGAGTTGGGGCATCATCCACCCTTCTCGAATACTCCTGCTGTCTTTGGCCTCCTATGAGGTAACTACCTATTTATGTACATATATATTTTTGAAATTTATAGACATAAAAATTCCATCTTTGGACGGGATTCGAACCCGCGTCTTCTGACTCTCCGTGTCAGACGCCATTGACCAACTAGGCCACCGAGGTTCGGGTCCGAGCATCGAATTTTAACTCTATTTGACTAACCGTCTTGCGGGGACGGAGCGACATCTATTGGACAGTTAACAGTACCATCCAACCGAAAGAAGCATTATTTAGAAATACTTAAACTTTCGTATTGACATCGCAGCTCTTGTAATTTTTATTAATAAAGCACTAACGCCTGCTTTAGCGATCTCAAACATTGAAATTTATAGAGAGAAAAATTCCATCCTCGGACGGGATTCGAACCCGCGTCTTCTGACTCCGTATCAGACTCCATTGACCAACTAGGCCACCGAGGTTCTGGTCCGAGCATCGAATTTTAACTCTCTATTACTATTCTACACTAACCGTCTTACGGGGACGGAGCGACATCTATTGGACAGTTTAATCAGCCCATTTGTTTCTACTGTGTGGACTCCAACCTTCCTCTCAGAGAGAGCAGTTGGACCATAATCCACCACGCGGGCAAATGCAGCTTGGTAATGTGAAGAGATGAGGAAGATGGAGTATATTTACCGAGATGCGGCGCTCCGAGCGAGTGTTCGAAGAGACACTCGGTGAGTTTGAACCGCTCGGGACCGAAGTCCTGATGGTACCCCCCCGGGAACTCGTACTGCACGCCCGGGACTATCGCCGCCGAGCGCTCGTCGTGCGGACTCTCTGACACCTATCAAATAACAAAGTCAATGTCAAAATCATTTAATCAATTTAGGCAACAAAGACGCACTTATGAACGTAATTTTTTTTATTATAATGTACTTTAAAGACTCTACGGCCGCGTTCAAAACTATATAGAGCCCACCGAGAAGAACCGGCAAGAATCTCGGGGCCATTCTTTTTATATAGATGTTCACAATGTTTCTACTTAGGTACTACAAATATTACATTTTATGGGTGGCAGAGTGAAAGCTTGCCAGATTTAATACCGACCTCCATTATTATTATTGGAGTGTAACTCAAAAACTACTAGATCGAAATTGGTGAAATTTAAATGGGACCACACGGGAAGCACCAGCTTTCAAACAAAAAAAGAGTTTTAAGAGTCGGTTCACCCAATCGAAAGTTATGAGGTAACAAATATTTTAAAAAAACTGTCGATTTTAGTACCTCCTCCTTTTTGGAAGTCGGTAGAAAAATACTCAATCGAAGGGTAATAGTAGTGTCTCATCATTATCATCATCATCTCAGCCGTAGGACGTCCACTGCTGAACATACGCCTCCCCCATGATTTTCCAAAAGGACCGGTTGGAAGCGGCCTGCATCCAACGTCGTCCTGCGACCTTCATCAGGTCGTCTGTCCATCGTGTCGGTGAACGACCTACGCTGCGCTAGCCGGTCCGTGGTCTCCACTCCAGAACCTTACCCAACCCATCGGCCATCTGTTCTGCGTGCTATGTGCCCTGCCCACTGCCACCTCAACTGGCTAATCTTCTGGGCTATGTCGGTTACGTAGAGAAACCCCGAGCATAGCCCTCTCCATAGCTCGTTGTGCGACTTTGAGCTTATCTATAAGGTCCATAGTAAGAGACCATGTTTCAGTGCCATAAGGCATCACTGGTAACACAGTAGTTTCTATTCATAAAAAATAAGAATTAGCATTAAATATTGACCTAGTAGGTACTAGTAATGAACATATGAGGTACTAATATACACCAATCATCGCACGGAGTTTGTAACTACTGCGATAAAGGGTCCTGCAGCATATAACGCAACCGTCATATTGTCAAATTCAGAATTATTTCGTTTATTAAACTTAAATTTCTGATATATCTAAAGTGTCATTGTCAAAAGTGTTCTCAAACAAATTGCCATAATAATAAAGAAAATATCAACAGAAAATGGTATCCCCTAAACTAATTTCTCTGTATTTATACAGAGTGGGTTTTTGTCATAGCATAGTAAGGGCGGGTACTTTAACTGTACTTGACCGAGCGAGCGAAGCGTCTCTGCTTTAACTGGCCAAATTGACTTTCATCCGTCCGTATGTTTCTTAGGTTGTGTGTAGGTCTTCATGTACAGGTCGCATTTTTCAATTAATGTTGACGAAACTTCATAAGCATGTAACAATATTTTTTTTGTTGTAACAACATACTACTTTTGTTTCAACAAATTTATTTATTAACAAAATCCACATCAAATAAAGCCAATAACAGATTTACATTATACGATCCTATATTATTAATCGACGACAGTCATAAAGCAGGATGTAGTACTATTTAATATTAACCTAGAACATTTTCAATATGAATAACGGGATTCACTCACGTAAAGAAGTCAGATCTTTCCAACTATAGTTTCAACCACATCCTACTCTTTCTCTGCACTCTCCTTGAAAAAGACCACCGGATGTGGTTGAAACTATAGTCGGAAAGATCTGTCTTTTTACGTGAGTAAATCCCGTTTTTCATATTAAAAGTGTGTACAAACCACGTTAGTTTTCATAATAAAATTAACCTAGAACAATTTCAACATAATAATATATATAGATAAGTTGATAATAAATTAATAAATATTAACTAATTAATTTTAATGAAATGCTAGTATTCATGTTCTACTATTTAATATATTTTTTACTTTTCCCGAAAAGGGGGATGTGAGCTTTCTCAATGAACTGCTTATTTGCCTCGAAAGGACTTTTCCACATGTAGGTCTAACCGGGCGACACCGGTAGGGTTATTATGTATCTCAGTTGCTAACAAATGTTGATTGAAATCTTGAGAAATGGCAGCCCTATGTCAGTTTTGGCAACTCCGGTAAGCAAAAATGTTAGTAATCGTAATTTGATCACTGAAGCTGACAAGAGTGACATAGCGCGTCCATTTTTTCAGATTTCAATCCACATTTGTTAGCAACTGAGATACATAATAGCCCTGCCGATTATTCCTCAAATAGGGACTGACGCACCACACCTCGTGTATTCACAATTGCTTATTATTCCTCAATAGCTTCATTGCTTCAACATTAGGGTTAAGAATTAGAATGGCTCTTAGAACCCAGCCTCACCATTTCCCTTTGTAGACTCTTGACTTTCCCGACCGATTTGGACAAAATTTAATACACACATTAGGTACCTGACTTTAAAGAGGAATTTCGAATACGTCGATAATATGTTGTGAAGTACTGCGAACAATTACCGCTGATAAGAGTGTGTGGTCGCCAGGTCTACTGTTCGCAGAACTACTAGTGTACTCACCGTGGCGATGCAATGACAGAAGTCTTCGTACTGCCGCTTGAGCATGTACTGCTGCCACGAGGCGGTCAGCCCGGCTGGTAAAGGCTTGACGGTATACCGGGCGCGTTCCCGCTCGCGAATCACCTCTTTACTCTGAAATGAGATACCAAAACTGTATTGGAAATAGTTCCAACTGTTGCTAAACTACTATAAAAACCGGCCAAGTGCGAGTCGAGAAGTGTTCCGTTCCATTATCTATAAATCTCTCAACGTAATATCATAATCAGCCCATTTAGTTCCCACTGCTGGGACTTGAGCCTTCCTCTCAGAGAGAGGAGTATGACCATAATCCACCACGCAGGCCCAGTGCAGGTTGGTGGATAGGTTAGTGGCCAACCCATGACGAAGTTTTCGCCCGAAGGCCTTCGACATAGCCTAACGACTACTAGCCTAACGGCGAAGCGCTCAGTTGAACAATGCCACTAGCACACACCCATCAAACTCCAGACCGCAGCAAGCGTTGCCTAACTTGTTGATCGGTTAACATCGCCAAGTCAAGCTCCGCTACGAGCGCTTCGTGTCTCCCATACAACAATTTTTTTACCGCTTTTATAGATAATGGTACGAAAACCTTCGTGCGCGAGTTCGACTCGCACTTGACCGGTTTTTTTTTTATTTGTTGTTACAGCGGCAACAGAAATACATCATCTGTGAAAATTTAAACTGTCTGAATATCACGGTTCATGAGATACAGCCTGGTGACAGACAGACAGGCGGACGGACAGCGGAGTCAAACGGCCGTTTTCAATATTCTATCTATCGCCGGTTTACCTTACTAGAGATAGATATTTGACACTATTTGTATGCACGTTATGTCACATTTCTATCGGTAGTAAGGAAAACTGTGGATAGATAGAATATAGAAAACGGCCGTTAGTGATAGAATCCCGTTTTACCTTTTGGGTACTTTTTTTTAGATGATCAATGATTCAGACTCGCGTACCAAGGGTTCCGTAGTACCACACAATAATCTTTATTACGAGATTTTTGAAGCACTAACGCCTGCTTAGCGAAAACAAATCTTAAATTTTAGGAAAATTTTAATTTATAATGTGGACCACCCCATATACCATGGTGTGCCAATATAAAGCTAAGTCGACACCTACTTGTAGTGGCATACAGATTGCGTTCTGGACATATACTTCTGAATGGCTTTAAATTCTTAATTTAAAGTGGCGTATTCCAAGATATTTGTCATCTTGTACTTTTGTTGGGTTATACTTTTCTGCTATATCCATTTTATATAATACATATATATATAAATGAACCCCTATTTCTCCTGGTCACGCTATAACTAGAGAACGGATGGAACAATCTCGCAAATTATTTTTCTACCGACTTCCAAAAAGGAGGAGGTACTCAAATGGACTGTTTTTTTAATTTTTGTTACCTCATAACTTTCGGGTGAACAGATTCTCAAATTTTTTTTTTGTTTGAAAGCTGGTGCTTCCCGTGTGGTGCCATTAAAATTTGTACTTGTCTATGCTGTATAACTGTATTGATTTTTTTTATTTTAAGGTGTTCAATAAAGAGTACATCTATCTATCTATCTGCAGGCTGTCCATAGACAATTGTTATCAGATGATAGTAACATGAATGCAATGGTGCATGGGACTGACAAAATCAAAAATCAAAAAAACAAAATGAAATCATTTATTCTGTATAGGCCTACGTACGGGGGCACGTACAAATTGTCATTTTACGTTTATTATTTCTTAATCGACCACCGGATTGGAACGCGACCACGACTGAGAAGATCCGGCAAGAAACCCAGCGGGATTGTCTTTTTATATATTTTTTTATCGCCACTTGTTATATTTAAGTCAATGTGTGACTCAAATTCCTCAAAAATAAATTAAAAACAAGGAAAATTTGAAAAATTTTATACCGACTTCCATTCTATTTAGTTATTGGAGTGTAACTCAAAAACTACTGGACCGAATTTGATGAGGTTTACATGGGCCACACGAGCTTTCATACAAAAAAATAATATTAAGTCAGTTCACACAGTCGAAAGTTACGAGGTAACAAAGATAAACAACAATACAGCCGAACTGAGAACCTTCCTTCTTTTTGAATGTATGTTTTACTATTAATTGTGAGAGCAGAAAAGACGGCGTCTTACAGAACAGGCCTACCACGTAGTAAGTCCGTGCCATCACGGGTAAAGGTAAAGTATATATTAAGTAGTAGTATAGTTTAACGCACCTGTATACTGTATATGGGTAACATCTGTATGTGCTGGTTGTTCAACATGAGCTTCGCTTGAGCCACCAAGTGGTCCCCGCCCACCGGGGACCTCGCCGCCGCGCTAACCAACGCGTAACTGGAACAAAACGTAATTGTAATAAAACGTAACTGTAACAAAACGTAGTTGTTATAAAATCAATGTAACATAATGATATTGTAATAAAATTTAACTGTAACAAACTGAACAGTAATAAAACGTAATTGTAATAAAGCGTCACTCTAACAAAACGTAACTGTGACAAAACGTAATTTAACAAAAACGTAACTGTGACAAAACGTAATTTAACAAAAACGTAACTGTAACAAAACGCAATTGTTATAAAATCAATGTAACAAAATGCTATTGTACTAAAATGTAACTCTAACAAAGTGAACAGTAATAAAACGTAATTGTAATAAAGCGTCACTCTAACAAAACGTAAGTTAACAAAATGTAACTGCAACAAAACGCAATTGTTATAAAATTAATGTAACAAAATGCTATTGTAATAAAATGTTGTTTACAATCAGCATTATGCTGAGTTGGGATCGATTTGTGCCAAAATTACAGGTGTGTTACTGTCGTTAGTTTTAATTATCTACTGTCCTGATTTTATTCATTTATACACCTGTATTTTGCCACAAATAAACATTTCTGTATTTTTGTATTCTTCTGTATACATTGAAGAGTTGCTTGGTATGGATTGGGTAATTGGCGGGGAAATGCACAATACACCCCAAGCGGGACGTCAGTGCAGGCCTTTTCTCCACCACACGCCACTATTTATACAACTCTTAATGTTTAGCTTGCATAGTCTTTTCACTTCTCAGACATTTTACTTAGATTAGATTCTTTGTTAAATGGCCGCTGCAACTCCCAACTTTACTAGAATGATGTATCTTTTCATTTGTAAGCACTGTTTTTCTATTGTATCTATCAAAAATGTAAAAATAAAAATTGTATTTGCCTTTAAATTAACTCGTGGGACGGTGCCGCTTCGTCACCCACGCGAACGAGACAAGTAGCGAGCGACAGAGAGAACGAGGCTGTCATAGGCGGTCGAATGGTCGGCCACAGACGAACGTTGTTAATAATTATGTTGATCCCTTTCTGACAACTGGGATTCATATATCTTCGTGTTCTTTTAATGTTGTCAGTGTAGTTAATGTCGTTGTGCGAGTTATGTACTATGCTATAGGTAGGTAGAGCATAAAATTTGCCATGTCTTAATTTCATATTCAAGGAGTAAAACGTCTCTATAGTTAATCTCATTGGGTGGAGGCATATGTTCAGCATTGGACGTCCTACGGCCGAGATGATGTTTATGACATACTTTCTAACCATTTGTGTCCCAGAGACGTACATATACGTCAGTTTTATTCATAAATCTTTTGTTTTGATTATCACGGTATCATCATCATCATCATCTCAGCCGTAAGACGTCCACTGGTGAACATAGGCCTCCCCCACAAATTTCCAAAAGGACCGGTTGGAAGCGGGTTAATTGGGTTGTTTTGTGTGTGGTTTATTTTGTATACTTCCTGTTTGCAGTTTGTGCGGGAGGGAAGGTGTTGCACACCGCATATTTTTAGCATTGTTTTTAGCGGAAGTGTCACCAAATATTTCTTCTAATATAGTTTTTTACATATAGAGATATTTTTACATCAAATTGCAAGAGATCTTCTTACCCGTCAATAACAGGTACAGCGGAGGTCTGACTGGCCCCAGCGTCCACAACCAGCGCCGTGGACTTGCCGTTAGCGAAGGCAGCAAGCACAGCATTCTTCACTAAGAAGAAAGCAGGAGCGTTGTACTTCTCGAACAGCAGTTCTGCTAGTTTCTCTCTGGCGGGTCGAGTGGTCCACACTGCTTCCGTGAATAGAGCTGGGTGGTGTTCTGAGGGCGAGCGGATAACCTGTGGATGAATATTCATTCACCGGTTATTTCCATAATAACGCCGGTCGTGATATTGTATGTAATCAGTTTACAATGCTTGCTCTGTACTTACAAACATTCAAACGTTAAGTTTTAATACTGTAAGTAGATAATGCACTTATTGAAGCTAACGAAGAGAATAGTAACATAATAGATATATAATAAATAACAAAGCTAAGAATACGTTGAATCGCGGAATACGGCCGCTGCTTACGACACCAGGTTTTGTACTCAGTGCACGAATTGGCATCTCTCTAGATCTCTATGATCTCAATACTTCTAATTAGACTAATAAAAAGTTCAATATCTTTTAAATGCTATTTATCATTTCAGATGTAAGTAGAAATCTAAATCCAATATGTATTACTATTCTATAAGAAACCTATTTTAAGTAAAGGTCTCCTCCAAATTAACACACGTCTTTGTTTTGAACATTATTTTCCCTGCTGTGCCCTTTTATTTCATAGCATGCACTGTACAACCTTTCAATAAATAGCCTTTTTTAACCTTGGACCAAAAGTGCAATTTAAATTTTTTTATACTGACTTCCATTCTTTAACTTTGGTAATAATCAGTTATTGGAGTGTAACTCAAAAACTACTGGACTGAATTTGATAAAGTTTACATGGGACCACACGGGAAGCACCAGCTATCAAACAAAAAAAATAATTTTGGCAATCGGTTCACCCAGTCAAAATGAGGTAAGAAACATAAAAAAAAAACAGTCGTATTGAGTACCTCCTCCTCTTCGGAAAATAAAATGAATGGAAAGGCCGAGACAGAGAATTTTTAAAGTGAGTGCAGGCTCAAATTTTATGCTTATGACTATTATGAATGTCTATGGTTCGAGCGCAACCTATAAACAAATGTGTCTCCTTTTCTCATGCAGATATTATATTAGCTGTCTCTTTTTTGTAATAAATTACACATCAATAATACGACTTTTATAGTAGAGTATACGACTTTTGTAGTATAGGTTAATTTACTTGTTTTTTAGTGAGAAGTTTGTGTGGTAAAGGCCTTTCTTCATTTTATTCTGGGTAAAAGATTTAACAGTATTATTAACCTTAGCATAACAGTAGTCCAACATCTTCTCGAAGAGTTCCCAGTTGTCGACCTGTCCATCTTTCATGTATGTCTGTACCTCCATGTTTGGACGAGGAACGTGTAGCTCATTGACATCGATGTAGTGTCGGAGCTCGCCACCTGCTTTTGACCCTGAAATGTTATGGGTTTTTTTTAGTTGAAGCCTTTTAAATATATATATGAATAATTAGTGTTCATAGGTTTGTCTGTGATGGCTTAATTGAAATTTTCTTTTATTATTTTGTATTTTGAAGAACTTAGGTCCTGTCTTCTCCATAGAAAGTCTGTTTTTAGGGAAAGAGTAAAACGGGACCCTAATACTAAAACTTTGATGTCTGTCTGTCACCAGGCCGTATCTCATGAACTGTGATAGTTGAAATTTTCAGATGTAACTCTGCCGCTATAACAACATATACTAAAAAACCAGCCTAGTATGAGTCGAACAATAATTATAGAAAATGTTATGGAACCCTTCATGCACAAATCCAACTAGCACTTAAGCGGATTTTTTTAAATAGCAGAAAACAATAGAAAGGGCAGGAGGAGTACAGAACCCACCCTGAAATCGAATAGGGAGGTTAGACATCATCTTAAAAACACTTTTATTATGAAAACAAATGTAAAGGGTATAAACCTAAAAAATTCTACCAGACCTCTTACCCCACCTATTCCTATCAGATAGGAACATGTTGCACATGTTTACATTATTGATTTATTGAGCTTAAGAAAGCCATATGCAAGACAAGGAGAGCCTGGATCTGCAATATAGCCTCTAGGAGTAATTTGGTCACCATATTTAACACTAGCTTCTCTCCGCGGTTTAATGCGCGCGTAGATGGATGATGATGATGATGATGAATCTTATATATCCTTGTTACTCAGGTTGAATATAGCTTCCCAATAATTATATTTTAATTAAGTTTGATATAAGTATTATAACTTGCGAAACAGTAAATATTATAAGATAGTAGCACTTCTAGGATTTAAACTTACACTAGAATTGTACAGTTGTATTTATATGTTAAATAAAGATAATTTGAAATTGAAATTGAACTCGGGTGAATTAATTTTTGAAATTGGTCCAGTACTTTTTGAGCCAATTCGTTACATACATTACAAATCTTTTCTCTTTATAATATTAGTATGATTAACCAGTCGTGTGTCGCGTGTATACCATGTGTACATACAAAAAAGTGCTAGGCCATGTTGCGCGTACACCTCTAAATTGTGTAATGTATGCACATTTTTATACCTCTGGTATGTAATTATTTTATCAGATATGTTTATTTATATATATATATTTACAAGTTAATAAATGGCAAAAACTTGCTTTTAGTTGGTCAAAATATTCAAGTCAAGTATTTTTCATCTGAACTTTTATGTGTAGTTTCGAAGACATCGAAAGTTGTAGACACTGGACAGGTTAATGCTATTTGGATGTGTATGTTTTGTGTGGTCCTATTTTCAGATTGTATTTACCTGGATGCAAAATTGAAGTTGACGAGGACTGTTATTGATGCCACCAATCATTATCTCTTGTGCTGTCTGCTCTATCTACGGGGCCCTAATAGAATTGTGGCAAAACCACACATGCCACCCATAAAAGAAAACTAGAAACTATTTGTGAGAGTAATAATCAGTGTGCAAACAGAAAAAATTATGGACGTAATAGATTCCTTGGGCTCTAGTTTATGGTGAATGTAAAAACGTAATGAAATCCACAGCATGCTGCTAGGACAGTTCAGGTGTCTGCCTAACTAGCTACCACCCTCAAGTTTGAAAATCTGTTGCATAGCACCTAACAGTGTGTTCCGGCAGCTTTTCTTGAAAGCCAATCCCTATTCTAGGTCTAGTGTGATACCATCTTCTTTTTATATAAATGTCGTTAAGCCTTTGCCTACCAGAGACGTAAATTTACGTGTGTTTCATTCATAAATCTTTTGTTTTAATTATCACGGTATAGGAAGGGTTAACTAACTCACACAAATTATATCTCATAAATTATTTTACAGTATTGTATACCTGTTTTTGTTTGCAAACACTGAACTCTTTTAAAAAAGACTGAACAATCATTCTAAAAAAGTGCATGGAAACAATATACTATACACACATCAGCTTAAAGCTACACAAGGTGTGTTCGTTTAGCTTATGAGGGCATTGATGGCTCTTTTTTAGCTTGCCGAATACTGAACAAAACGAGGCATGAACAATGTTTTCACCCACAGATTTCCAATTCGAATGCCCCTTGTGAGCGTTTTTAGCGTTGTTTTCGCCAAAAACTCAAACAACACAGTGTATAATATTTATATAGATTTTCTTATATCGGCACACTACATGATAATCATCTACTCTCGTCCTCAATTAACTTGCTGACCCATATAGTACAGGCACATCAGGAGAGATATCTGTCCCAACGGTGGTACCAAGAAAATCTTTTGCTTATTCGGAAGGTAATGAACGTGATGATCTAGAATTAACTGAAAACTGACAGGTTAGTCTTATTGATTAACCTTTTACATGGTAGCTTAAAATTAGGGTATGTGCTCTGTTGTACTTACCGCTTTGCGTCACATTGCCATCAGGTAACTTCTCCTCGGCCTCCGGTACATGAGTAGAAGGCCCAACGCCAATAACGGCGGGAATATCAGCCTTTGGGGTATCTTCTTGCGCGTAGCCGACGCGCAAGGAATGGTGCCCGGGATCGAATACTAAGGCACCTATTTCATCACCGCCGTATAGCATGCCGTTTGGGGCGCTCATTATAAGGAAAAGTCAGTGCTTTTAGAGTAAAATTTACACTTTTATTTCACAAATTTCGCACACGGCTTTTTGTTTGTTTGTTGACTTGATCACAACCAGTCAACCACAGACTCCCAGACTATAAGATACTACGTATCAGACGTACATATGAGGTGCGTTCGTTTAGCTTATGAGGGCATATTTCGTCGTATGAGGTATATTTCGTCACCTAAAAATTACTACATTTTCAAGATTGCTTTATTCTTTCTATCGGAAATTGTCAGTGGAATTCCACTTACTTCTCCTAGAACCTCTGATAAATTAAATAGGTATTGTATTTGTCATTTTAGCTTTGTTGTGTGTTAAAATCTTTGTGATTAAGTAATAATTATACATTTATTGTTTTGTGATTTTTAGTGAACACTCTTGTTAGCCATTAAATTGCCATGAAAATGCATGAAGATAATTATTATTAATAGCTGTAAGTATTAAGAAATCAATTAAGTTCATGACCGTACGTCGTAAGTTAAGCCAGTCTATGTTAGAAAACTGTAACGAGTTATGTCCATAATTATTCAATAAGAACTGGCAAAAACTCCTGTGATATAATACCTGAAAATTACTACAATAGTTACGTCACCCGCGAGGATGACGTAACTTTGTGGTGATAGAACAAGCGTGGTATGTCAACAGTCCTATTTAATAAAAAAATTCAGTGACATGAGTAAGTGACAGTTTGAACAGCAGAAATTTAACGGAAGTATAATTAATCATAATGAGTTCACTATATCAGCCTTATTCTCAGCAGAGTAAGTGCATACGACTCAAAGGGGCTGATGAAAAGGATATGGTTTTGGTTTCTGAGTATTCCGACCGTCTGAAAGACAACTGGGACAGAAAACTTAACGTGCCTTCTGAAGCATAAAAGTGTTTAGTTGAAAGTTCAGTGACAGGCCATTGAAAGACAATATACTTCTCATCTCAAGCAGCAGCACCATTTACTTATTAAGTAGCGAGTACTGTCATGGTTATGGTAACAACTTAGTCAAGATCCTCTTGATGCATCCTAGACATCAGCAGGTGCCATTTATACGCTCGGATCCAAACAATAAATACAGTAAAAGAAGACAAGAATCTAAAATGTAGAAAACTTTTCGATGACTACAGAGTAAAACTAAAAAGGAATTAAATATAAATAAATGATAGATCTATAAAATAATATGTTTCATTTGTAACATAGATACGGGTAAGGAGTCTTCAATAATAAAGTAATAGTACGTATACAAAGGTCAAGTTACTGTAATGAACCTATCAAACTACTTACGATCAACCTACATAGCTTGTATCCTTCATTTTGCAACATTAAAAAATCAACTGTCATACATCATTTTGCTGTAGCCAATCAGAGCGCAGAACTCTTGTCTAGCAAAGAATGAACTTCAGATGTCCGTCTGATACGTAGTATCTTATAGTATGTGCTCGTGTCTAGCAAAGAATGTACTTCAGTAGTGCGTTCGAATCATGAAGATATAGATAAAATTTTATTTTATTTTTATTTTATATTTTTATCTATAACTTCATGGTTCGAATAGATCACTTCTGTTCGTTTTTGGCAAAAATAACGCTAAAAACGCTCACAAGGGGCATTCGAATTGGGAATCTGTGGGTGAAAATGTCATTCATGCCTCTTTTTGTTCAGCGTTCGGAAAGCTAAAACAGAGGAATTTTTGCCACCAAAATGTGCAATTTTTGGCCCACGTCCGGAGCATGGTTGTTTGTGATCGTTATTTGACAGCTATGTATTTGAAAGCATAATCATGGGATTTTAGGTCTTATGCTCAGTTGAGCGTTCGAATAGGGTAAGGGCAAAAGTGGCAAAAATAACGTTTTTGAGCTTTCCGAACGCTTTATCAAAAGAGCCATCAATGACAATGCCACTAATGCCTTAAAAGCTAAGCGAACGCCCTAGAATAAAAAAATAAATAGTAATCTGTTAGTCTGTGGCTAGAATGACGCCACCGTCTGCCACCCCGCGGGACGGTCGCGCACGAGATTGCCGGGCATAATATGTACTACATAATTATGTCTACTCCACAGACTATAAGATATTACGTATCAGACGGAAATCTGCAATACATTCTTTACTAGACACGAGTTCTGCGCTCTGGTTGGCTACAGCAAAATGATGTATGACGGTTGACTTTTTTATTTTGCAATGGATGTTCTACTTACGTACGTACCTATGTAGGTTTATCGTAAGTAGGTTGATAGATGCATTACAGTAACCTGACCTCTGTATACCTACTTTATATTATTATTGAAAACTCTATGGGTGTATCTAATTTACAAAATGGACCATATTATTTTATAGATCTATCATTTATTTATATTTTATACTTTTTTGTTTTACTCTGTACTCAAAAGTTTTGTACATTTTACATATTGGAGTCTTGTCTCCTATTATTGTATTTATTGTTTGGATCCGAGCGTATCAAAGGCGCCTGCTGATGTCTAGGATGCATCAAGAGGATCTTGAATATGTAGTTACCATAATCATGTCAGCATGCAGACACCTATTAATAATTATTATCTTCATGTATTTTCATGGCAATTATTTTTTAGGTGACGTCCATCAAATAAAATCAAATCCGAAATCCATCAAAATATTTGTGACACACTTGAATTGAAGGGTACTCGTCTTATTCTCACTTTTATATTGTAATGCTTTACAATACATGTCGAGCCATTTTTGGACTCTAATTTTTAGGAAATGTATGTAGAATGGTGTAGTCACGAACTTGTACAGCACTTGTAATTCATCTCTTATCTCTTTCACATGAATTAGTTACTTTTAATATATCATTGAAACAAATACACAGTGCAGATAATTAGCTAATATTTAACATTTATTGAACACTATGGCTGGCCTGACAGTTTTTGCTGACAGTGAGTGACTTATCGAATCCTAGTATTTAAGTTAGTAATATTAGACTATGGAAAAGTGCAAATTTCAATTGCAAAAAAAGAGGATTTAATTACAAGGACTTATCAATCTAAGGACGGCAAAACAGAGGAGAGGGAAAGGGGTGAGCGGGGAAGGCAAATGTCATATATCATTTTGCTATGATGTTTTTCGTGTCTAGTTTTTTTGCTAGATAGATTAATACCCGTGGTCTACTTGTATCTGTGCGTTAGTATAGCAGTCTGAACGAGTTCGTAGTTCTGTATTTGGTAAATAGATAGCAGCTCTTTGCCAACATTGTAAGATGGCTATCTTTCCGCACAAGGGCCTTACTATCAGCTTCGTAAAAACCATGCAAGTTTTGAATAAAATCTAAACTATTTGAATATTGTTTTCTCAAAGGGGAACGGATAATATTGTGTCGGGCATTCTAATAATTTACTATAACCAACATTGCAGACGCCTAGACGTTTGTAAGCTAATAAACAGAGCGGTTTTAGAGCGACATGTTCACGAAAGTCTAAACAAAAAAACAGGTGAACGGTTTTACTGCGGTTCTTGAATAGTAGTCCATGGTACCAATAAACCAGGCAGTTGTCTAGAAGTCCTGCTTTAAGAGCTTATAGTAAGGCCCCTGGTATTATATTCATTTATGTCACAGACTATCAGATAAATACTACAAAGTAAATAATCCCTCAGGCAAATCATGTAAAATTTTTAGGCATTAAACTGGACTCAAGAATAACTGGCACTCCTCATTTTGATTACATCTCACAAAAATTTAATGTGAAAAGCATGTTAATATTATTCGTTCTCTTTCAGGAGTGTGGTGGGGCTCTCACCCATACGCTCAAAAGCTACTCTATAATGCAATAACTCGAAGTCACTTTGATTATGGTTCATTTCGTTTAAATTTGTGCAACAAGTCTGGACAAGACAAATTATTCAAAATTCAATATTAATGCCTGCCTTGGAGCTATGAAGTCTTCACCTATCAATGCCATGCAGGTCGAGTGTGGGGAGCCTCAATTGAATATTCGCAGACAATTTCTTGCTGATATTCATTTTCATATTAATTCAGAATTCTAGCCACCCTATTATTCCTTAATTAAACCGTCTCTTGGACTTATGTAATCCAATCACTCCTGATTTTATTCACTGCATTCTACAGAGCTTCATTAAATTCACGAAACTTCCTAATCCTCTCATCCAGTTCCCCCTAAATCCACTTTTTCAAATAGCTTATGAAGCTCTCATCTTTCAACCCAACATACTGTTACACCTTCGAATTGATAAAGACTCTCCTAATGCTTGTGAACTATTTAATGAGAGAATAGGGAATAGGGAAGCAGACACGCCATTAACAAAGAAGTCAAGTCAGGTTACTACAAAGTACATAAATATTAAAAAGGGCAAAAAAACCGTATGAGTCAATATAGGAAAAAAAATATGAAAGCTATCTACATTGTCAATGTCATAACGTTGAATTGAATTTAAAATTCCTGAAGAAGAAGAAAGAAAAACCGCCAAGAAAGAAATTCATGAAATCGCAGTACGAATTGTACGAAATGTTATGAAGAAATAGTTGATAACTTACCCTTATATATTACACCAGAATTGAATTGAATAATTGACAATGTCGAGTGCTTCAGTGACTTCAAACAAACGAGAGGTATGTGATAAGAATCAAACTTGCCTTCTTATTTTCATTGGGTCTGGAGCACAGTCTTCTGGCCGTGGTTTCAGTTGACCTATTTTTTGGATGAGATTTCATGAGAGTACCAGGTTTACCAGGTACTGCTGTTTTCGACTAGTATGGAAATAAGTAGGTATCTAGTTTATTATGTCCTATTTGAGCGAAGTGCGAAGCCGTAATAATAAATACACTAATTATTATTATAATCAACGGCAAATTAATTAAATGATCCCGAAACTACCGAATATTTCGCTGTAGGTATACATACAGTTGGATGGTTCAATTTCCATACCTACATATGTAGGTACTTTCGCCCAAGCTTGCATAATTTGGTGACAATTTTTAATTCTACAGTAAGTTTAGTATCACCGCAATATGGGTTTCAACTCAACAACTTATAAATTGAAAGTGAAGTGTAAGCTCTAGTGCGATACAACCAGCAATCCTTATCAGGCCACAGATTTTTTCAATTCAATTAATTGCCACAAAAATCAACTAGGTATGTACACAGTATGTCTCCTGTAGTTAGATCACTCATGCACTTCAGTGTTAATGACTGTTTTTTATATTTTTTATGGGGTTGGTTGGCTAACAAGCTAGCGGCTCACGTGATGGTAAGTGATACCGTCGCCCACGGACATCTGCAATACCAGAGGTCTGAGGATTCGTTGCCCACCTTTGAGGAAGGAAGAGATAGAAGGGGGAAGGATAGGGGGATGGGGAGGGAAGAATCGGGCCTCCGGAAACTCCCTTAAACAGACTAAAACACAATAGCAAGCTATGTTACTTCACCTTGGTGTTATGTGGGAGTGTGGTAATCCCCGGTCATGCTGGCTCATTCAGCTGTGGGGATGCAGCATGGCACTACCACCAAAAGGTTGCCTGTAAGAGATTGTTATAGCAATAAGGCTACCAATCGTCTAATTTATTGCAGTGCTATTTAAGTAATATAATATGGTTTTACTTAAAGAATTTTGTATTTTATATTCCTTACCCCTCTTACCTTAGTAGTTTATTATAGCTTTAAATAACCTCTATCTAACCTCTAATGTTTGACTTGACTTCTTTGTTTATAGTGCTTCTGCTTATTACAATACTGCCAGTGTCCGTTCCAGGGTAGTTTCATAAAGTTTTGGAGATCTCCCTATGACTCACTGATCATATTCTTAGTATATGCTTATACTAAGAATATGATCAGTGAGTCATAGGGAGATGCCACCAGACATAATAAAATCCAATATGATTATACTAAAACAAAAAAGGAGGGGAAGACAACACAAGTTCCTCCAAATTTTTAACCCTTTGCATACCAGAGACGTAAATTTATGTGCGTTTCATTAATAAATCTTTTGTTTTAATTATCACGGTATAGGACGGGTTAATTTCTGTACTTGTATTATATTATTTCTTTTGTTCTGTGTATGTCTCGTGTCTTTTTACAGATGAAATGTAGATTTAATCCTGAATAATAATTGCAATTGCAAGTTATTGTTATTAATTTTATTATAAATGAATTAGTTGAGTGATGGACAGATTAGGCTGCCTATAAAAATCTGATAATATAGTTCTCCATAAAGCAACAATGGTTCTTTTAACGGACAGACTTTAGGTAGTGTTGTTGATCGCTTTTTAGTATTGTTCAGTAAAAATATCAAAAGCGATATCCCGTTCTACCCCCCACACAATTTACTGTCAAGTGTAAAGTTTAATAATGAATCCTGTCTCCAATTATTCCAGAAAGAAGTCCAAGAGTTAGAGCAAGAGCTGGAAGCTCTCCGAGCAATGAATGGCACACTTAGAGCATATATGGAGCACCTTCGCATATTCAAACGTAATCTGGCTGCGATGCATGACAACTGCAAACAACTGAGTAAGGTCAATACACTCTGGGTTGATGCTCTCAGGAAATGATGGTTAATAAACATATGTAAGCATATTTAGTTATTTATTTTCAACATACCCACATACGAAATGCCTCTACTCTGTAAAATTGTAGATTGCATATCCTGTATATTACTTCATCTGTTGAATGACCCACACTCAATAGAAATTTCATTGTTGTATTGACAATCGACAGGTGAGAGGTTATGCAATCTACAATTTTACAGAGTTGATTGAGTTGATTGTATGTACTACTACTAAAACCTGCAATAACTAGTAGTTCCAGGAACAGTAGTCCTCGCGAGCATTTAGTGTTGTCAACAGCATTTTCGCAGTACTTTACAATCTAGGAAACCACTTGACCAATTCTGCTAATATTCGCAATTCCTCTTAAAAATCAGGTACCTACCTAGTGTGTGTACCAAAATTCTTAAAAATAGGTCGGTAAATAGCGCCGCACCAAACTTCCCCCCTTTTCTACCGACTTCCAAAAAAAAGATGAGGTACTCAATTCGACTGTATTTTTTTAAATGTTTGTTACCTCATAAATTTCGATAGGGTGAACCGATTCTCAAAATTCTTTTTTAATTTCAACAATCAAATTCGGTTCAGTAGTTTTTGATTTACACTCCAATAACTGAATAGAATGGAAGTCTGTATTAAATGTTTAGTACTTGTTAGGAAAAGTACCCGCCCATTCAAATATCGCAGACGACAAAAAACTTACATTGATTAGTAAAACAGTTGCGACTACGGGAAAAAAGTCCGAACGGCTCAACTGGTTGAGCTTCGCAGTTGAGCCTAGGGCCCTAAACGGTTTCATCGAAAGTAAATTTGGCAAGTTAAAGCAGAGACGCTTCGTTCGCTATAACGATCTTATAAGGAACTACGCCCCGCATTTCACCCGATGAGGAATGATCAAAAGTCTTATATCCTTCCCCGGGATGTAATCTATCTCCTTGCCAAACTTCATCAAAATCGGTTCAGTATTTCAAGAGATTACTTCCTCAAAACAAACTTACAAATATAACCTCTATAATATGAATATTTTTACAATAGATATAAAGTCTCCTTGTAGTAAGAAAGAAAGAAGAAAGAAAGAAAAGTCATTTATTTGGAACACAGGTTAAAAACAATAACGTAAGCAACAGTAATAGCAATGTGTCAAAGAGGCCCCACCTCAGCACATATGTCAGATGTCCGTGATCTGTGACATCTGACGCTGATTTTCAGGCAAAGCCTTATAGGTGAATAGGTTAAAAACAATACAATATTCTACCTTCAGTCACACGACAATAAAGTACACATTTTAAAAGTAGTAGTAGTACCGTGAAGTCTAAAAACGGATTATTTAAGAGAAATAAAAGTTAACTTGTTTCTCAAATGGGTACTTACTTATTAAGTTAAATAACTGGACGAAGAGACTCATAAACCAATGTCTCGGGGTGACAAGCATTACTAAGTTAAATAACTGGACGAAGAGACTCATAAACCAATGTCTCGGGGTGACAAGCATTACTAAGTTAAATAACTGGACGAAGAGACTCATAAACCAATGTCTCCGGGTGACAAGCATTACTAAGTTAAACGTCAACAGGTACGTAACTGCATCTGGACTGTTATTCGATAGCAGAATAAGAAAACACATAATAGTTGCCGTTCTGCTACGGTTCGATTGCAAGTTTAATTAGTGGAATCAGCCCCCTGAGAGATGCTTTTTCACGCCCCGCTTGAAAGACCCAGGGTCATAGCTGCAAGAAAATACGTACGTCGGCAGAGCATTCTACAATTTACTTACACGACAGATGTAGGAACTGCCAAACTTTTTGGTTCGCGGTAAGATGTTTTGGACAGTATGTGGATGCAATTCTAGGCCGGAACGAGTAGTTCGGGATCGGAATGGTGAGGAAGGAATATGATTAAAGAGCCCTTCAGAACATTCGCCGTGAAACAAACGGTAGAAAACGCTTAGAGAAGCTACAGTTCTACGCATTTGTAGGGGTTCTAAGTGTTGAGTGATTTTTTTATAATATTACATTTAGACTCCAGGGTCCGTGTCATTTTTTAGACTTATTTGCTAATTTATTTCATTTAAATATAATTGAAAAGAGACGACAATACATGCTTAATTAGGGGACATAGGATTTTATGTTAAATTACTTAAGGGATTTACCTACCATTTTTGAGTCAGTATCAATATTCAGAGACCGGTCTCCGCAGGCAGCACCCGTTCACGAGTTGAAGCATGTGGCTGCCATCGCCTTCCTCAACCATATTTGAGGGAAGATGGCGACCCACCACGCGACGCTGCCGCCTGCTAACACCTTTTCGTGAGCGTGTCTGCTCTGTATGCTCATACTTACTCTTTGTAAGTTTAATAACTACTATAATGTTAACTTATTTACTTAGGTACCCTCCTGAGTGAGAGCATGATGTTCCGAGGCTCTTCTGCAACCTAGTTGGTCCGCGACCATGGAGTGTTCGATAACTTATAACTCGGGCGTATCCCGCATTTTCTGCTATTTTTAAAAGAAGCTGGCTCGCTAGGGTGAAAGGCGTCTCGTGCTCACTCGACCAGTCCGACTGTTCTGTTATTCAGTCGCATTGGTAGACAGGAGCAGCCCACGACGTCCAATCGCTGGCATAGCGTTGAATGCTCTTCGCTTCAAGACGGTGTTGAGTGACTTCAGTGTCTCCAATAATACGGACAGCGCGACGTTGCAGTCTACCGAGAGCATCCATAATGTACTTAGCGGATCCATCCCAAAGGTGGCAACAATATTCAATACCTGAGTTTTATAAAGGCAACGCTGATCAGGAGTGAAGAAACGCATCGCTCTATTCAGGACTCCGAGTTTGCGGGAAGCTAACTTGATAATACTCTCGATGTAGTCACGCTGGTTCAGGTCACTATGTCCATGCCAAGGATGTTAAGATTACACGGTACAGGTGAGGTGTTATTCTGAAGAGAAGGGAGAGGCAGAAGACTCCATAGATGTTTTTGCCGAGAACGCGCAAGTTGCCCGTACCCAACTAGAGATGTTGTCAAGCACCCTGGAAAGCTCAGTGTCGACACATCGTCTATTCTCTACAATTTCGGTCTGTGTGCGTCCAAAGTCCAATTAATGTCACCTAGCAGTAAGATATTATTGATATGCAGGAGAAAGAGTGTGGGTGATAAGTCGAACCCCTGTGGCACTCCGGCATTGACCTGACATGAGCGCGACGTACGACCATATATATACTACCATAACGGACGCGTATGGTGCGCTCGCACAGGAAGCCAGCAATCCACTCAGAGAGGGCAGGCCGTATGCTTGGGACCTTGGAAAGAAAATAACAATGCCATACCCTATCGAAAGCTTTGGCGATGTCCAGATTAATAGCCAACGCTTCGCCATGCTTGTCTATAGCTTCACCCCAAAGGTGTGTGACGTACGCTAGAAGATCACCTGTAGACCATTTCGGCCTAAAGCCATATTGTCAGTTGTTGAAAATCGAGTTTTCTACTAAGTGGCGGATAAGCTGGGTATTGATCCGTTCAAACACCTTACACAATTCTGAGGTGACAGCTATAGGACGATAGTTAGTTGGGTCGGATCGATCCCCTTTCTTGGGGACCGGTTGGACGTTTGCCTCACTCCAAGCCGCCGGCACAATTCCTGACGAATAAGACAGGCGGTAAAGTCGGGTCAGAACAGGGGACAACTCAGGTGCACAACTTTTGTATACTAAGGCTGGAATACCATCAGGGCCACTAACTTGCTTCCCTAA
This sequence comes from Selenia dentaria, assembly GCA_917880725.1. Taxonomy (NCBI): domain Eukaryota; kingdom Metazoa; phylum Arthropoda; class Insecta; order Lepidoptera; family Geometridae; genus Selenia; species Selenia dentaria. Next base: position 3,379,625 of record OU862902.1, read on the forward strand.
CGTCGAGTGACAACAGCTCTCGGCGCATGTTAAACTTCCTAATGCGGACTACTGTATAGTGCTTAATATCAGACGCACGACGACTTTTCGTCTTGTCATATAAAAATGTGAGAAATTATAGTTTTACAAATTTATTTGTTCGAGTTCTCTAATCACGGGTACCTAATTAAGAATGGGCAATATTATTATAATACAAAAAAATATTTTATAAATTGTTTTATCAACACGGTAAAATTATCATTTCAGTAGGTAGATAGATTAATTGCACACCTAATCCTTGACTCGCGTTTATAGGTATTCTTTTGCACTTGACGGGACTAGCAAGCCAATTCACAAAAACCAATCCAGAAACGAAGGCAGCGTAGTTTAAAACAAGACAAGAAATTTCTTATACAGTACTTAGACAATTAAGTTTCTTTTTCCTTGGCACTTTCATATCCATCTGATGTTGAAACATCCGCCGATGTAGTCCTTGTGGTTTTCTCTGAAAAAAAAAACGTAAAACAAATTAATAAGTTCGCCTGTCGACGGGTAGAAAAAGAACATTAAACCTAAATATGTTTCGGGTGCTTTAATAATCTATGAAATAGATCAAATCAAATCCGATTTCTTCAGTCTCGCGAGACTGGGCAGTCTCCAGACAACAGTCGTTTGGTCATTTTGGCTGATGCCCCTTACTGAGAGCGCCCTTGTTCCAATAATGGGAGCATAACGGGTTGTTTGTGCATGTTTTTACGTTTACGCTTATGCTTGCGCTTATGATTGCGCTTATGGTTGAACTGATGCTTGAAATGATGCTGGCGCTTATGAGTGTGATTATGCTTGCACTTATGATTGCGCTTATGCTTGAACTGATGCTTGAACTGATCATGGCGCTTATGAGTGTGCTTATGCTTGCGCTTATGTTTGAACTGATGCTTGAATTGATGCTGGCGCTTATGATTGTGTCTATGCTTGCGCGCTTATGCTTACACTTACGCAAATGTTTACATTTATATTTATTCTTACGCCTACGCTTATTCTTATGTAATTAATAATGACTCATCACATACCAATCAAACAGACAGAGTACTGAGGAGTGTCACAAGGTAGACCATACACGAGGCCGTTCAGATGGTCCTGACGATCCAGGTTCAAGCATGGGCTGTCCATGGTGTACTCCTCATCAAGCCACGGTGGTATCTGTAAATGAGAACAACTATCATAGTACAAATGCAAATACAACCATCATAATGTGATACTATAGATATATAGAAGACAGAGATGCTTGGAATACTCCACTTCACTGGCACGCAGTCATTCTGCCACCCATAAAATGTAATATTAGTAGTACCTAAGTAGAAACATTGTAAACATCTATATAAAAAGAATAGCCCCATGTTTATTGCCGCTTCTCCTCGGTAGGCTCTATATATTTTGGAACGCGGCGGTGGAGTCTTTAAAGTACATTATAATGAAAAATTGTTATATTAACGTATATGTGTATGCTCACAAGGCTGATCACTGCATGAACCATATACCTACCTAATAATTAAGATCTTTGTTAATAACCTGTGTATCACAAATAAATTATTTGATTTAATTTGAACAATATTATTATGTGATTATACACAATAATTATATAGTTACTTAATGTCATAGACTTCTATATTAGTTGACATCTATGCCTACATGAGGTGTCAGTGCTTCTCACAGTCAGCCGTGCGATTCTCTAATGATTCGTCGATGCGCTCGTCGACGAGCTCACTGATGTCAGATACTTTATGAGATATCGCTTTTGTACACGTGATTGTTTTTCCAACGTTTCTTGTCATCTCTTCATTTGTTTCACGGATGTTGTTAATGATGCAACGATGTTTGCTCTTATGGGGGATCCCAATAATCTATCTATCCACAGTTTTCCTTACTACCGATAGAAATTTGACATAACGTCGATACAAATAGTGTCAAATATCTAACTCTAGTAAGGTAAACCGGCGATAGATAGATTATTGGGCCTATACATAGCCTACACATAGGCTATTTTTTATCCTGGATAAAGCGGGTGATCCCGCAGTGCGCAGCTAATGAAGTTAACTTCCGTGTGGAATGTACAGTTTGATACCTTCTCAGTTTTCGGTGGACACACAACACACAATTGTTTTGCATTACGGGCTAAAGCCGCGTGACACACGGACAGATAAAACAGCTGGTTAATATCAAAAGGTGCTGGGTTCTGCTGTGCGAGCATGGATCTCACAATAAACTTGTCGAGTCGATAAACTGACTTTTATCAGCTATATTACCTTGTCTCTAGTACGGATCTAGCTGCGATAGCTATATCGAGGGCTGTTTATGATCGATAATTTTATCCTATCGATAATTGAATCGAGAATCGGATCTCAAACATTTATTTGAACGCCATCTGTTATCAAGAAACCCGAAATACTTACGTAAAGACCTCCGGCGTCCCCAAAGCTCTTGTCGGGCACTCGCTTCCCATTGGTAGGGTTGGTCCAACCGTACGAAATGACGTCGGTGGCGACATCTTTAGTCATATTGAGACGCCCAGATATCCATATGTGGCTGACAGCTGCAATATTTTATACAAACAATTATTATTATAATGTGGGATCCAAGTGCCCACGTCCATAGGATACCCTACACATCATACTGTTGCTGTCAATTGCAATTACGTGGTCCCGTGGTGATGCTTACTAAAAGTATGGTCGCGATGTTGGTATAGCTCGAGTGAAATAATTTATCATGGTGGGTACCACCACAGTGCTGCCGTGCGATTATCTAAGAGCAAACATCGTTGCATATTTGGCAACAAACAAACAAATGACGAGATGACAAGAAACGTTGGAAAATAAACCTTGTGTACAAGGGCGATATCCCATAAAGTATTTGACATCGGTGAGCTCGTCGAGGAATCATTAGAGAATCGCACGGCAGGATATTCTCCTTACAAGCATTAGTGTGCAAGTATAATTTGCCCTATGCCTATTTGTCCTATTGCCCTATTTGCCGCTTGGAATATCACGGCCTCTTCAAAACGGAGTGTTGAATTTAAATAATGTTCATTCACCATTTTATCCAAATTCGTTCTGCTGTGTTTGCGTGGATGGGTAAAATTTATGTTTAGGTATGATTTAGGTTCGAATCACATATTAGGAGTACCAAACACATATATAACATATTCACGAAGTTATATTAATACGAGTATATAAAGGGAACCTATAGGAATATACAGATATTTAGGGATGTGTTGCCATTTTAATTATCGAGCCACGTCGTGCATTACATTTTTGAATTCAATAACTTTGTGAATTTTTATATTGTTTATTTTGACATACACATACTTAATAGTTTTTAACCAGGATTGAGATCCGTATGTGCATGGAAATTTGAAAATAGCACTCTAAATCCTTTAGAACACATTGATAAAATGTATAAGTTTAGTTTCATCTACTGGCCAATAGATGACGTAAAAACAAACTCACGTTCTTCCTTATTCTCTCCCATGACAAGCAGCAGTTGCACCAGAACATCTTTGTTGTCGAGGGATGCCAATGTTCCGTTCATCTTGAGGCAGTTTTCGAATGCGTGCTGCCAGTACAATGACTGGCGGACCAGCACGTAGTAATAAAGGTCGTCGCTAGGTGGCACAGAAGATGTTCTTAACATTGAAAGTGCTGGAAAATATGTGAAAAGAATAAATAGAAGATGAAATGATAATGTTGATAGGCTTGAGTTGCACCTGCTTGGGATCCAGTGATCAAGCTAATAAAATCCCGCGTCCAGCACAATACTGCAAGACCTCTAAAGACCAGAGTTTTCGGTGACGTCATTGATGACGTACGAGCTCGCTTACGATGATCGTGGGCTTATAAGGGAATGGGTGTACGATCGCCGCGAGTGATTGCGGCACTTACCGGAACGTAGCCAATGTAACACCAAGACAGAAACATACCTGTCTCGCCTTGGTAACATATAAACTGCATCTTTCTGTCGCATCTGGCTTCCATGAAGACAGGTGGGTGGGAAGCGTGTCGATCGAGTTGTAGACAGCCGCTTTGTTTTATTGTTGTTCTGTCTCTGTAATTTTGTTGAAAAACAATTATAAAAAGTTCTGGCATAATTTTGTTGTGAGATGTAGTGCGCTGACTGACGATGATGACAATTTATTCAAGATCAAGACCATCTTACTATCTTGCTATTATTATAAATGCGAATGTTTAGGTGAAATTTGGCACATATATGTAGATGGATGAGAATACGCTATCATCGCATGGGTTGTCTGGAAGAGGTCGCTCTGAGCGATAAGACAGCCCAATGTTACACCTAGTTTTATCTAATAGTCTATACTAATATTATATTACAAAAAAATCTTAATTCAAATTAAAAAAAGTACTGGACCGATTTCAAAAATTCTTTCACCATTGGAAAGCCACATTCATCCTGAGTAACATAGGCTATATAAGATTCACCATCATCATCATCATCCATCACCGCGGAGAGCAGCTAGTAAGTCATAAATGTGGTGTCTCAATAAAGTGTTATCTATCTAAATATCGAATACTTTTCTTCATCATCCATCGCGGAGTCCCAGGTTCGATTCCTGGGCAAATATTTTAGTGGTGAGCAGATATATTTGGTCTCAGGTCACACCTCTCGTTACACTTTCTTCGGTCGTTCCCTCATGAGGATCCATCCTTCACCGAGGATCGTGATCATCACGGCAGCACTTTGGATCTGACGAACTGTCTCCATTGGCTCCGGACCGGTCTCCACCGCGGTGTAAAAGCAGGACGTTGGTGTTTCTTTCTGTTGGTCAGACCACCTGGTCGGAGACCGGACTCGTAAACGTTTCCCTTCCACGTTTCCCACCACAAAGAGCTTTTCCAAGCTGCTGTTGCCACGGCTGACGATGTGGCCGTCTCGTTACACAGGGAATCCAATTTGGAAAATGTATTGTGTAAACATTCAATTCTAAACACATGTAAGTATACGATACTTTCTTACATAAACGTTAATATCAAATATGTCTAAAAATATATAGGTACTTAAATAGGTAGTTACCTCATGGGAGGCCAAAGACCAGCAGGAGTATCCGAAAAGGCAGGTGTCTGGAAAATGCTGATCCCTGTGTCTACCCAGTTCCACCTCCCCAGGTTACCCTTGGCTCCTACCCACGCATTTTCTATACCTGTAATGATATTAATAATTAAACAATATTTTTTATAAAAATAAATGAACGGTGTGCATATGTACCTAGTCAGGATTTACATGGCAAAGTATCAACATTTAAATCGCTTATATATATTTTTTCCATGCAAAGTAAAAAATATTTATCGATTTTTTTGGACAGGCCTATTAGACATGCCTATTCTTGGAGTTAATGGGGGTCAATGTGCTCTGCATGCCATTCATACGCCACTTGTTCATTCACCTCCATCTCTACCCTGCACGCGCCGTCTCCCCGCACCGCACCCCACCTCAGCCCAGGCCCCGCTTAGGCCCCTTGCTTACCTAGTCTACGTTCGGTAGCTCATTGCCGTCTTTGGCCTAGTTTTTCAGGGGTGAAACTGATCGTTTTAAAAAATCTTTGGTTACTCATAACTCGGAATGTTGACTACTTCCTGGGACGCAGTAGTTCGGTCCCAATTGTATGCAAGCTTCTGCGTGTGTGGTTTTGGTATTACTACCTTTTTGTTACACGCTGTATAAATTAGTTGGTCATTCGCTTATAAGCTCATTGATTTTTTAAGAGTTAAGTATTATGCATACATACATAAAACCTCAAAACATGACCCTCCTTCCGACAGTCGGTTATTTACTTAAGTCTTATGTAGTTAGGTAATTAAATATGGAACCAGTCGGGGCTAACTTCCTTTTTTGAAGATGTATGAAAAACTAATTAACTGAATTGTTTTATATTCTTCTATACTAATCTATCTTCTACTTATAGATAAAAATGAACTCCTATTTCTCCTTGAGAACAGATGGAACAATCTCACTAATTCTTTTTTTGTTGTGCTCATGTCATCATAGGGGTTGCGATTAGTGCAGCTTACGGCTGCAGTAATGGTGATCGCTTCTTGATTCCATCTTCGCTTTCTACTAGGTAACCTGATGTCTGATATACATTCTTACATACATATACACACCCAGACACAGCTCAAACACACATGTGCAGCATGTACGGCGAACACTAGGCGAGCAGCTCAGAAGCCCTTGCCTTCTGAGCTGCTACCAAATGCTGCCTATATCAACTTATTAATTAGGTATCTATTTATCTGAGCTAACAGGGCCGCCATCCGACCGAACAATTGAGAATACTTTGGGATCTCCGACTTTCAGGAATGGTAAGCTGCAACTGAAGTAGGTATGCACAAAATAAACTATGGTAGATATGCCAAAGTACGGTAACAAAGTAACTACTTACTCGGTCGAGTCTTAAGCATGGCCATGCCGATTTTCTTCAGACATTTCATGGTGGCTACATTGGCTAGTCTGAAATAAAAAAAAATAACTATAAGGTTGGCACTTATCCAGTTCGAAGTTCTCAGGCTATAACTTCGTTCCGTCATAATATAACACAAAACATATTATGAGATATTTTAATGTCCTAAAAGTGAATTGAAATCCAATTTCATACCATTATTAAGTCTGGTTTGTAAAGAACGGCTTCATTAAAAATAACCGAGTAGTGCGAGTCGGAGTCGTACACGTAAAAAAATTAAATTAATGGGTTGTTCCACAAATCCCCACTGACATTCGCCATAAATGTGGATTTTTTAAGTTTTCTTCCTTAAATCCCCATTAACGTATTATAAAGCTTGTAATGGGGATTTGTGGAATAAAGATCCACAAAACAAAACCCCATAGGTTTAAAATAAATTCGACAGTTAATGCAATAAATTGTATTTAATAGACAATGTAATACTCCTTAAATGAAAGTAAAAAAAAATATGAGTCACCATACATTTTATTAACACAAAATTACATAAAGAAAAAAACTGCTGATCTCTCCTTAAAACAAAAATAGGAAACATGAAATTTTTGAACTTTATTACGATTTTCTTGAATCTTAATACTTCGTATTGCCTCCTCGTGCTTCCATTACTGCGTTTACGCGGTTTGGCATGCTGTACACCAAGTTCCTTATACGATTTTGGGGAATATTCTCCCATTCCTCTGTGAGAGCAATTTTGAGCTCACGAAGCGTGATTGAGGGAGGGTTTCGTTGTTTTACGCATCTGCCTAGCTCGTCCCAAGCATGCTCGATCGGGTTGATATCCGGGCTGCGCGCTGGCCACTCCATACGAGTAATGTTCATCTCTTGAAGGTAGTCATTCACAATCCTACCTGTATGAGGTCGGGCATTGTCATGCATAAATATAGCATCCTCACCTAAATTGACCATAAATGGACCAACGTGATCATTGAGGATTTCTTCCACATATCTTTCGCTAGTTAAAGAGCCGTTTTCTATGATCACCAGCTCTGTGCGACTTTCAGAAGAAATTCCGGCCCACACAAGTACAGACCCACCACCGTAGGCTACTTTTTCTTCGATGCATGCTTGCTTGAATCTTTCCCCTGGTCTTCGATACACTCTGTGTCTTCCATCGTGCTTGTAGAGCATAAATTTTGATTCGTCGGAGAACATAACTTTTGACCAATCTTCAATACTCCAATTTACGTGGCTCTGGGCATATCTTAGTCTTGAAATACGATGCCCACGCTCCAGTTTAGGGCCGTTTGCAGGTCTAAGGGGTTTTAAGTTAGATTCAGCAAGCCGACGTCTTACTGTCCATGCACTTGGGTTACTTCCTCCGAGGCGTCGAAACTGATTTGTGAGTTCAGTTCCTGTGAGAAAGCGATTTCGAAGCATGGTGTTCACCAAGTATCGGTCTTCTCGTGCTGTGGTACACCTGGTTCTGCCCGTTCCTGGTCTGCGTAGGTTAGAACCAGTTTCTTCGTAACGTCGGAGAACTCTTTGTATTGTTGACAGCGACACACCGACAGTCCTGGCTGTATCGCGCTGACTTCCGCCGGTTTCCAGCATTGTAAGTATTCTGGTGCATTCTTCAAGCGTAAGCGACATAATTTCAGCTTGAATAATGAATATAGAGCACTATCAACATGGTTTATGTACCCACATAAATGACAGATTACAAACAAAAGCAAAACCAAATGCTGTAATTTCGTAGTTCCATCTTCAAAAGTGGCCCTTTTTCAAATTTGATTTTTTTATGATATAACTTTACAATAACTAAGAAGTTTTAATACCTTCATTTAAGGAGTATTAAATTGTCTATTAAATACAATTTATTGCATTAACCTAGCATTTTTAGTTTCCGAGATTTTTAGGATTCTTTAAGTGACCCGGATTCATTGCTCTCGAGTGTACATAACTTTTTAAACTAACATGGTCATCACTAATGCAAGAGTTAACTTTAGAAACGGGATATTTACCATGTATTGTATATATTGTTAGCTCTCGATATATGGGCACAGTTGCATGCGCCATGTTCACGAGTAAACTGAAGTATCTGCGGGTAGTGTTGTTATGAGCAGTATTGGGCAGACGAAACGGTCTACGCTCTTCCTTTCACGTTTCTTGCGGTCCGGCTTATTACTATTGACACAACAGTCACTTGGAACTTTATACTTATATAGGTACTTACATATATTACTTTAAATACAATACATGGTAAATATCCCGGTTCTAAAGTTAATTTTAACATACATAATCTATTATATATAATAAAATGTATTGCTGTCTGTACACGGAAGATAGACGAGAAAAAATATTTTTGGGACTTTTATAAATGAAAATAGAATGAAAAATGTCTGTTTATCTGTTTGTGCGTTTGTGCACGCTAATATCAGAAACGGCTTATTCGATTTAGATGTAATTTTTCACTTATATATTGTGGTATAGGCTTCACTTAGTGTTTGTTTTCACTTGTTTACATTTAGTGTTTGTTTCATGTCAAAGAGTTAATAAATAAAAAAGTTATTGAACAATAAAGTTTACTTTTATTTTAAAAGCCGCCGTATCCCGCAAAGCCACGCGAGCGAAGCCGCAGGCGGTAATTATCTTGAGAAATGGGAAATGAACCGTACAAATTGTAAAGGAAAAACACCTCAATAACGATGTTTTTCAATTTGACTTTAAAATAAATTTATTTCTACTAGTATAATTGTAGGTGCTTACGTCATCTCCCTCATAAGGCAGTAAGCGGCAGCCTGTCTCCACTCCATCCTTCCATCGAAGAGGCGGTACAGCCCAGTCCTACATCGTACTGTCTTCAGCTCTGTCACTTTTACTTCCTGGAGTGAATCTAAACGAGGCAATCAATTAAGTTACAAGATTTTAAGAAAATACAATAATAAAAAAATATACGTCGGTCTAGCGCTCGACGAGTCAACATCTCCTGAGGATGCCTCGTGTAGAGGCGAAACACGTGTCGAATCGGTTTTGGTTGATTTGGGGTTTCTTGTGTTTTGTATTTTGTATTCTTCCTATTAGCATTTTATGCGGGAGGGAGGGTGATGCACGCCCCCAAATAGGCCAAAATCATTCATATTCATATTCATATTCATATTCGTTTATTGAGATAAAAACGGAAAAAAAACCAATTACAATTATCTCACAATATACAAAAATTATTCTTAAACAATTCATGTTTTACATTAATTTTGATTAATAATTAATAAATTTTAATTTTTATCATTGTTTTCTTTTCAGCGGAAGTGTCACTAAATATTTTTTAATATCGTTTTTTGACAATATTCTCTGTCTTTGTCTTAGGACAAAAGTTATGAGACCATGTTGGAGACGTTTGGGTGGTTTAACAACTGACACTAGAACTGCCCGCTACCTTGTCGGTCAACCTGCAATGGGCCCGGCTTATACCCACCCCATTTCTAAGAAGGCCCGTGTTCCACACAAGGGGTATAATCGGCTGAATAAATACTTTATACAATTTTAAATATTCCAATACTACCTGCTCTCCGCGGTTTCACTCGCACGGTGATGGATGATGATGATTATGAATCTTATATAGCTTATGTTACTCAGCGTGAATGTAGCTTTCCAATGGTGAAAGAATTTTTGAAATCGGTCCAGTACTTTTTGAGCCAATTCGTTACAAACATACATACAAAACTTTCCTCTTTAAATTGTTATATTATACTTAGTATAGATTTCTGGTCGTATAACTCTGCTCACGTCATATGTTACTATGCACGTATCTCCGTTTAAATAATAGGCACCTGTCACTTTATTTTATTAATTAAGGGCCTTAATATATTAAAGGTTTATAAGTAAACGCTGCTTAACTTTAAATAACGTTATTTAGTACTGCGCAAAAAAAAATGTTCTGCACCGTACTAAGTGACGTTACTTAAATTTAAGCAACGTTTATAAGTACGGCCAGCAATCGCTTGCTTTGCTCACGCATTTTCAGATCCGCTTGCCTCTGTGCGTACTGCGTAGGTTCCATAATGCGCTCTCTTTTGTCATAATTTTCACAAACAACATGAGCTCTAACAACAAAAATCAACAACCCTTTATACGAGTTGAATATGTGTGAAATAATATTTTTCAACACACCTACTAGAAAAGGGACTCTTATGGAACGGTAATTAGAACCAAAATGCAGCGTATTTCGAGCGCGTGCTTTTTACTTTTCATTCCCGCACGAGTGCGTAAATGAGACATTTTGAGACCGAAAAGAGTGACAGATTTTTTCAAAACTATCAAAAAGGTTAATGTACAAGGCAATGCATTGGAATAAATAAATTTGGTGCCATGCCGAAAGAAATCGCAAAGTTTCTAGGTTTACCAGATGCAGGATCATATACAGGACATATCTCTAGGCGAACGTCAGCCACATTATTGGCTGATTCAGGAGCTGATTTGCTTACATTAAATCAACATGGTGGGTGGCGCTCCAATGCAGGGGCAGAATCGTATGTAGAAGACTATATAGGTACAAAATAAAGCCAACATAAGCGCCAGGATAACCCAGCATATCAATTTAGAACCAAAACCAAAAAAATATGCTCAGAACCGCTTCCTTCAACGTCCTTCGATGTCAAGACCGATTTAGTATCTGCTACTTATAATAATGATGAAACACTTTTTATTACTCCCTACGAGAACAATCCGCAATCTCCAACATTTACTCAAGTCACCCAACAGCAAAATAATGATGTTTTTAATAGCAAAGCAATAACCTATAATTTTACCAATTGTACATTCAATAATTGTTTTAATAAATAAAAAATACTATGAACTGAAGTTTTATTCAAGCAAGTAAGTGTGTTGAAAAACGTCGTATGAAACTTGTGCGCGTTGTTTATTACAATCTCTACTCTATTTAAAAACCGTCTCGATTGTAATAAACAACTTCGCGCACTTGTTGCATAATACTATTGTAGTGCTGTGGGTAACGGCAATGTATGCAGAGTCTATATTCCCCACGGCACTATCAGTGGGGTATGAAATGCCCTGCTGCACTACCCAGCAGCTTGGTAGTGCAGCGGGGAAAGACTGCTAAATGTATGCCTACCTCTTTCACAAGCAAAAGCTCGCTCCAGTGCGCACGGTAGATCCAAAAAGACTGGCTTGTCGTGCTGCACACGCTCCAGCGCTACGCAATCCGCTCCGCCCTCGGGTACGGGTACGTGGGTGCGGTTCAGCCACTGGAATAAAATATACCTATATTATATATGTAGCGTATGTATATATACTTACAGCGTGTAACTAAAAGGTGCAGTAAAACTGAGAGGTGCACATATGTACCTAGTCAGGATTCACATGCCAAAGTATCAACATTTAAATCGCTTATAATAATTTTCATACAAAGTTTTGATAGCCATATAAGACATGCATATGTCAATGCGCTCTGCAATCCCCACGACACCTGTTCATTCACCTCCGTCCCCCTACCTTGCATACGATCTATCTTCGCGCAACACCCCAGCCCAGACCTCGCTTAAGCCCCTTGTTTACCTAGCCTACCTTCTGGAGGTCATTGCAGTCTTTGGCCTGGTTGTTCGGGGATGAACTGCTCGAGTATTAGAAACACTTTAATTAAGTACTCATAACTCGGAATGTTGACTACTTCCTGTGACGCAGTAGTCAGGTCCCAATTGAATGCAAGTTTCTGCGTGTGTGCGGTTTAGTATTACTGCACCTATTTGTTACAAGCTGTTTAAATATTTAATTATTATGTAGGTATAAGTAATAATATAATATATAATATAATAATAATATAATATATAATATAATATAATAATATAATATAACATAATCGAAAATTTCTAATTGTAATTTAGCTATATTTTGTACTACATTATTATTTCAGAGTAAGTAATTAATGTATTGTGGAAATCGTTGAATTCGTGGGCAAAATTTAAAAGGTGTGCGTATAAATGTTGTTTCTGTCATAAACCGTAATGTTCTATTATATATAGGTACCCCATACACATATTCAAACACAAACACACACCACACACACACACACACACATACACACGCCCACGCACACAAACAAGTACACTCTTGCACTTTTATTTAAGTCCGTATAGTAGACAATACAGTTTGGTGAAGGCATATTTTTTGTAACTTTCCTTAAAGGTATTTAATGTAATGTAGAGATGTAACCTGCACTAAATATTGGGAGAAGACCCTGGTTCCTGAAACTCAGAACCCACTAGTTCGGGAATTTATATCATCATCTCAGCCGTAGGACGTCCACTGCTGAACATAGGCCTCCCCCATGATTTTCCAAAAGGACCGGTTGGAAGCGGCCTGCATCCAACGTCGTCCTGCGACCTTCCTCAGGTCGTCTGTCCACCGTGTCGGTGGACGACCTACGCTGCGCTTGCCGGTACGTGGTCTCCACTCCAGAACCTTTCGGCCCCATCGGCCATCTGTTCTGCGTGCTATGTGCCCTGCCCACTGCCACTTCAACTGGCTAATCTTCTGGGCTATGTCGGTGACTTTCGTTCTTCTACGGATCTCCTCATTTCTGATTCGATCACGTAGAGAAACCCCGAGCATAGCCCTCTCCATAGCTCGTTGTGCGACTTTGAGCTTATCTATGAGGCCCATAGTAAGAGACCACGTTTCAGTGCCATAAGTCATCACTGGTAACACACATTGGTCGAAGACTCTTGTCTTGGAATTTATATATATATGTATTATACATGTAAAATATGTATATATGTTCTAGTAAGCAAAGGTAATAATCATAAAATCAATAACTAGTGTGTATTTAATTCCATGAAACTCAAAACGTGTAAAATTCATGTTCATGAGATTCAAATTTGCGAAACGCAATTGGTTGAATAAATACATGACGTCACATGGCGTGCTGCAAGTTTATCGAAGTCTATATTCTCATACTCTACTAGTCGTGTTTGAAAGAACATTTGTTTTTATTTATATTTTGTAGTGTTTTTCGTCCAATATCAATTTTAATTGCTCAATTTCTCAATTGCTATTAAAATTGAAAATCGTTACCTAACAATTTGTCTTTGCGTATAGTAAATAACAACACTGAACGTGACGTCATCTAATACGATCAAAAATGGCGTCGAATTCAATCAATATTTTATATATTAAGAGACTGATTCCCGCGATTTCGTTCGCGTAATAGGTCGGCACCTCGCCATAACCTCCCATATTTTCTTAATTTTTTGAATGTCTGATCTTTCTACGAAGTATTAGAAAACATTTAAAGAAAAGGTGAATGAAATCGGTAAAGCCCTTCTCAAGTTATAGCGTGACCAGGAGAAATAGAAGGTCCATATAGATTTTATAAAATAACTATTGACTGCCCACGACTTCGTTGGCGTAGTAGACTCTGCAATCGGCCTTGCCATAACCTCCCATCTTTTCTTGGTTTTTCTTTCATTAGAATCTTCTCCCAATAATAATAAACACAACAAAAAATAATTAGCGAGATTGATCCATCCATTCTCAAGGTATAGAGACCAAGAGAAATAGGGGTTCATTTTACGTATATAGATTTTACAAAATACAAGTAATTTACTCACTCGAAAAGTTTTATATTTTTTTCTATGTTGTATATAAACTACGAAGAAATAAGAAGTAAAACTTTTTTTTACCTATAATTGGCATCGACTTCAACACCAAAATGTGTGAAATAACTTGTTTAAATCGGTGCTGTGGTAGTTAAAAAGTAGGTACGAGTTATTTCACTCTTTTTGGTATTGAAGTCGGTTCAGGATTTTGGTAAAAAAAATATTTCACCGTTATTACTGCCCCGCTACTTACGGGATCGATTGTCAATGATGATATCATCAAGATATCTATGAATCTGCTCGAAAAAATACCTAGTCTACATATCAAACAAAACGGACACTAAAAAATATTTCTTAACAAGAGAAAGATCAAACGGGTGTGCGACGACACAGGCTTTGTCCATATGTTGTAAGGTATCCAACGCTAAGATAGCCCAGTGCTTAAGATAGCCCACTCTCTATAAAACGAACTTCCACTAACACAAAAATTATCAGATTCCATGGTAATCTCCGAACACACCCGTACACAAAATGGCAACTTAAAACAATAACGCGCGAGACGCCATTTAGAAATCGCGCGTCAGTTAGGCTTGGACGTCCAAAAAATCGTGCCCGTTATAACAATACTTCGACAAACTTTTTTCCATTTTGACTTTTAAAAGTGCAAATTCAGTTGTTTTTTTGAGTGGACTTTAAAGAACGATCTTTCTAGCATCGAGTTTATGTAAGTAAGTTTCATTTATCTTATCATTGTATATTTTTGTTGTTTTTACCTACATCTGTGAAATATCCCTATGATAGCCCACTCCATAATGACTTATGATGGCCCGGGCCATCTCAGTCAGTAATTATTTTTGATGTTGATTGAAGAGCCCAATGTTTTATTTTAATTGTTGTTGTTGTTTATAGATCTCATAGTTACATGGTTAAATGCTCGATAAAGACAGTTCAAAGTATTAAAAAAAAACGCTGTTATACTTTTTTATAGGTAAGTTCACAATAAAAAATATCATATTCCTATGAAGGCCCACCTAATATTACGTTTCAAAATAAATGATCCGAATTCAGCTTTGTTTTCGTTTAATTATAAAAACAAGTTATAAAACTATACACCACGAAAAACTGTTTAGTTTTAATTAAACAATTTTCGGTTTTTAACCTTGTTTATTTTTGATAAATTTAAGATGGCCCAGCTCTTTATAAATTGTTAATAAAGAATACAAGTCACTAACAACAAGTCTTCTAACTTCAATTTGATTGCTTTAAAATGTTATTATTTATTTAAAAATATGAAAAAGTCGCAAATTTAACGTAAATATTGAGATTTTTATTGCGGGCCATGATGGGTCGCTATGTTTCTAAGATGGCCCACAGTCCATGTTTAATAAAATGTTATTAATAGCTACGTATTTTACATATAAGATAATACACACTATTGCTTTGTCATATATACAAGCTACATCGTGGATGTTATTAAATTCATTAATAACTTATTATCGACATTTTATACAATTATATAAAAACACGGGCCATCTTAGCGCAGGAGACCTTACTTCAGAATTGTAAAAACATACTTACTTAACATAGAGGCATAAAAATGTTTCATAGTATAATATATCTTTTAGTAGTGTGCGACCCGTCAGGCGCACATAATCTCGTTTAGATTGCTTGACGCTGTATCTTTTTTTAATAACGTTTTATTGAAATAAACAGTTTTCAAAAAAAAAGACAAAGCAACACTTTTCAGTTTTTGGAGTGTAACTCAAACAGCTTTACCGAATTTGATGAAATTTAAATGGTACCACCTCGGAAGTATACTCTATCAAACAAAAAAATAACTAGAATTTTGATTCCTCAAATAGGGGAGGAATCGGCAATAAATATATAACCCCATCCTTTTTTGAAGTCGGTTAAAAAGTGAATTTACATATAAAAAAGTATGCATTATCCCTATTATTGTGTACCTACAACTAGTTTTAACATTTTGTGTCAAAGATTTTTTTATTTATCAATCTACTAATATTATAAAGAGGAAAGATTTGTATGTAAGTATGTTTGTAACGAATTGACTCAAAAAGTTCTGGACCGATTTCAAAAATTCTTTCACCATTGCAAAGTTACATTCACCTTGAGTAACATAGGCTGTATAAGATTCATCATCATCATCCAGCACCGCGCGGGTGAAACCGCTGAGAGCAGCTAGTTTACTTCTATCTTATTAAACTTATCATCCCAAAAGTAGAGCTCATTTGCATATACGAGTAAAAATATGAATGATATCTTTGAAATAATAAAATAGGCTCAAACAGGAAACTTGGGCGTCGTCAAAATCACGATCGAAGTAAATATGACTCTGTGCGGATCACAAAGAAACTAAAATCAAACATTACAAAATGTTCGTCTTATCTACCGACTTCCAAAAAAAGGAGGAGGTACTCAATTCGACTGTATGTTTTACCTCATAACTTTCGACTAAGTGAACCGATACTTAAATTTTTTTTTTAAAGCCGATGCTTCCCGTGTGGTCCCATTTAAATTTCATCAAATTCGGTCAAGTACTTTTTGAGATACACTGCAATAACAGATTAGAATGAAGGTCGGTATATTTGTCAAATTGTACTTGTTATGCTTTACGTTTTTTTTTAATATAGACACTACAACAATACCTGAGCATATGCAAACTCTTCTCTAATACCCCTACAATGGAATTTGAATTTGTGGCGAGGAGTCGCTGGACTCGGATGGACTGGATTTTGGACTCGGAAAAGACTGGCTAGTGCATGGTCTATCCGCGGGTCTGCACTGCACCCCTTGAGCTATCTTGGATCCCCTGGAGTAGAGTCCACATTCTGAAGAACTATTCTGGACGAAGCCGTTATATTAACTCCAATTTATGCCATGTATTTTTAGTAGTATTGAGGCGCGGTTCAATCCCAATTTTAAAATAATTTACGATGCATTACGTAAGGTTGAAATTGCATCAGATTCGACGATGTAATGCTAAGATGGATTAATTTTGTACGTTTTCTTCATATTTCTTTATATATTTATAATAAACGTAATGCTATACCTTAGCTATGTAGTACCTACCTAAAATAATATTTTGTGTTGTCGCTGAAAATTACGAGAGTTTGGATGTGAAAGTTTATTTTCGAGGGCCTATTCAGGTTTTTTTATGCGGAATGCGAGTAATACTTATGAATTCTATTAGGTTATAGTAGGTACATTACTGCAGAATTCAGTAAGCCTTCCTGGCCAAGTATGAGTCAACCGTTAACCGGTTATATACGAGGCCGGGATGGCTTTCTTACAGCTTGAGGCTTGTATAATGCTTTTCTCAAAAATGGTATTTTCAAACCAACTGTTGGCTTGTTTTTCTGCCACTTCATAAACTTTTCCGTCGTATTTTTTATACCATGTTATTGATCTGTTTTGTTACACTACATGTTAAAGATTCTGGTTTCGACGTGAATACGTGAATGTCTTTAAATTGGCTACCATACGGGGGCAATCCAAAACCTAATGATAACAAAATCGGGGGATACAGTTTGGCGTTGTAGTTTCGAATCTAGCGTATAGATCCAACATAAGTTATACCACTGGGTAGCTAAAGGATCAAAGAATTCATTACGATAAACGAGAACAGTGACGCATCGCGCGCGGTGGAGGGGGAAGCGCCGCCATTTTGAGGTTGTTTTGGTGCGTATCGAGATTTGCAATGATTATAACTTTCGACTCGGAGAAACGTATTCACGTACAATACACAGCCGTGTCCATGACACAGTCACACCACATTTTTACTATTACCAGGAGACCAGCGTGCCTCAACCTATACTTCCTAATCTGTGTCCTTAACACGCTTGCTCAGGTATACGAGTAAAGATTATTCCCGATTAATTTTTAGCTTACCACAGGATACTTCCTGCCTGGGTCCTCATCCTCAGTCCGCAGCACATCGAGAGCAGTTCGCCTCAGCTCCACCCCCTGGCTCCACCTGTACCCAGCCGGGTCCTCGGCAGAATCTCTGCGAGCTCCTATCCATATGGAGTCGATGACTGTAACACATCCTTAGTCATATTATAAACTAGCTTCTGCTCATAGGTTCCATGGTGTAGGTTATTATGAAAGTAACCTATAACCTATTCACTATATTCACATAATCAGCCCATTATGTTCCCACCGCATGGACTGCAGCCTCCCTCTCAGAGAAACGAGTTAGGTTATAATCCACCACTGTGTGGCCCAGTGCGGCTTGGTGGAGAGGCTAGACGCCAACCCATGTCGAAGTTTTCAGGCCGTCCGAAGGCCTTCGACATAGCCTTACGACTGTTGTCCTAAGACAACAGCCGGGACGGCTTAACGTGTCTTCCGAAGCACTGAAGCGCTCAGTTGAACAATGCCACTAGCACACACCCATCCAACTCTTGACCGCAGCAAGCGTTGCTTAACTTGTTGGCAAGCTCCGCTGCGAGCGCTTCTACCTATATAGGTATCGTCGAATTACGTTATTTAAATTTAAGTAGCGTTCAAATGAAGATATTTTAAATATTAGCTATTATTTATATTATATTCGCCTTTTCAAACCTATGTTTTTAATCCTACTGGATCAATAATTTTATTTTAGTTGCTACACTGTCATAAACCTAAACATTACCAAACCAAATTACCGAAGAAACACTCAAGTATCTGCTTTTATTGGTACCACAGCTTTTTAGTAAATAGCAGTGGTCTGAAGTAAAAGGTTTACATAACAAACCTTAGATGCTAGCAATGGACGTAGAATATTCGTTTTAATTATGTTTAAAACGTAAGTAGAGGCCAATATTAAGTATCTATAGTAGGTGCGTTCGTTTAGCTTATGAGGGCATTGGTGGCGTTCGTAAATCTCAAAAACGTTATTTTTGCCACTTTTACCCACACACTATTCGAACGCTCAACTGAGCATAAGAACTAAAATAGCATGATTATGCTGTCAAATACATAGCTGTCAAAAAACGATCACAAACAACCATGCTCCGGACGTGGGTCCAAAATATCACTTTTTGCTGGCAAAAATACCTCTAGCTTTCCGAACGCTGAACAAAGAGACATGAATGACATTTTCACCCACAGATTCTCAATTCGAACGCCCCTTGTGAGCGTTTTTAGCGTTCTTTTCGCTAAAGACGCTCACGAAGGGCCTTTTATGGCACTAAGTAGGAACTAAAGATGGATTTCACAACCGTCCTCAAGTTGAAACTTATGTTCTGTCTATTTAATGTCAAATGGCCTAAAATTACGATATAAATTCATGTTCTTTTTTCTTTTATTGAGAAAAAATTCTCAATAAAAGAAAAAAGAACCTTCAGTTGACCCTGAGTTTGAACTTGAGACTGTTTCTTGTATACCAACCTAAGCTTATGGCCCCAACATATTTCGCTTACCTCCCTCGCTCCGCTCGACATTTCAGCGGCGCTCGCTTCGCTCATGCATTCATAACATACAATAGTTTTGGATCGTCTTACCAAATTGCGATTCTGACAGCGCTTCTGCCAAAAATTCTGCCTTATCTCTCGTGTCTAGTATTGCCAAAGTACCGTTGTGATGGCCTCTGAAATCAGAAATATGAATGTAGTGTATAATAATATAATATGGAAAAATTCTTTATTTATATAATTAAAACGGTTTTAACCAATAACATTAAAGATTGTCATTTATATAACTACTATTTATATAACATTGAAATATATTATGTCAAATATCAAACAAAACACTAATTAAATATACACGTAATTTGTATAATTACAAAAAAAAAAATGGGCGGTACAAAAATGTCAATACATTGTAGATATGTAGTCAAAATTTTTTATTACTTCACAGTGAAATAATTATTAATTGTTAAAGTTTTCGAAAATTCCATCTAAAAGTATGGTGGCCGGTGGCCAGGTCTTGCGAGAATGCCCGAGCGCACAGAATGAATAATAATATGTACTAACGAGCTAGGACGCGAGTTTGCCGAATGTTATGATTATGAATGATACATTTCTATGTAGGGGTGTTAAGTTTCATGCATAAACCGCGCATATAGTGCTGTTTTTTTGGTAATTATGCAAATTACGTGTATAATATAAACAAATATATAACTTATGCGTATTCCGATAACTATATGTAAATACCTAATTGTAATTAGAAAGCTTTTATTATACGAGATAAATGATAACGCTTGATTAGCGAAAATCAAACTTATTTATACTAATATTATAAAGCAGAAAGGTTTGTATTAATGTTTGTAGCAAATAAACTCAAACGCTACAGTATGTCTACCATGTGTTTACAACATTGACACCAATCGATGCTCGCTATCGACTGCCGCGAAAACATGTATGAAAAAAAAGAACAGTGCCACCTCGCGGTCAATTGTGGAACTAAAATTGACAGCGAGTACGCCAATCACAAGCTTATAATAGGTAGACGAGATCGAGTATCGAAAATAGATGACATTTATGTTGCCAACTCATGGTAGAGGTATAGGACCGATTTCAAAAAGTATTTCGCCATGGGTTGCTACATTATGCCCGAGTAACTTATGCTATATAATTTGAGACATCATCATCTATCACCACGCGGGAGAAAACATGAAGCGCGCTAGTTTAAAGTATGCAGTTAACAATTCTACAGTATGCGGTGACGATCGCGGACATTTGATGAATTTTTATACAATTTTCTATGTTTAGTAGCTAAAAAGTTAACTTAAATTCTAACCCTTGTTTTATCTCAATATGACATAAAAAAGACAGTGTTGAAGATTTTAAGTAAGAAGTTTTTAACTAGGTTTTTTGAGTAGAATACCAACGTTGAACACTATGTAATGGTGTCTAGCAAGGGTAAGTGTATTTCGCTGTCAATTGCCGAATTCCGGTGGCTTTCACTGTCAGTTAGCTGATATTATAATAAGTAATGGTAGGGGGTTTACACATGTAACTAAAGCCGCACGATTTTAGCCGCGCGGCGAAAATAGAACACAGTAATGTTTGCACACTACATCTTCACGGTTGAATAACTGAGAAAGGTGTGGTACTGGTCCCCAGGCGGACTCTGCAAAAGTCCTACACTACTAATATAGGGCCACGGCACGGGCAATAAAAGTAGCTCCTGCGCTTTATTTTCTCCTGGTACTAATAATGTATCATTCCTTTATTATTTTTTTGCCGGAAAGAATTGCCCTGTAATTTCATTAAAACATCGCTCTTCATACCGGAAACACAGTAACGTTTGCACACTACTGCTTCACGGTTGAATAACTGAGAAAGGTACTTCTCCAGGGAACTCTGCAAAAGTCCTACACAGTACACTAATAATATAGGGCCACGGCACGGGCAATAAAAGTAGCTCCTGCGCTTCATTTTCTCCTGGTACTAATAATGTATCCTTCCTTTATTATTATTTTTCGAGTGACAAGCTGGACAGTATTGCCCTGTAATTTCATTAAAACATCGCTCTTCATACCGGAACACAGTAACGTTTGCACACTACTGCTTCACGGTTGAATAACTGAGAAATGTACTTCTCCAGGGAACTCTGCAAAAGTCCTACACAGTACACTACTAATATAGGGCCACGGCACGGGCAATAAAAGTAGCTCCTGCGCTTCATTTTCTCCTGGTACTAATAATGTATCCTTCCTTTATTATTATTTTTCGAGTGACAAGCTGGAAAGTATTGCCCTGTAATTTCATTAAAACATCGCTCTTCATACCGGAACACAGTTACGTTTGCACACTACTGCTTCACGGTTAAATAACTGAGAAATGTACTTCTCCAGGGAACTCTGCAAAAGTCCTACACAGTACACTACTAATATAGGGCCACGGCACGGACAATAAAAGTAGCTCCTGCGCTTCATTTTCTCCTGGTACTAATAATGTATCCTTCCTTTATTATTATTTTTCGAGTGACAAGCTGGAAAGTATTGCCCTGTAATTTCATTAAAACATCGCTCTTCATACTGGAACACAGTTACGTTTGCACACTACTGCTTCACGGTTGAATAACTGAGAAATGTACTTCTCCAGGGAACTCTGCAAAAGTCCTACACAGTACACTACTAATATAGGGCCACGGCACGGGCAATAAAAGTAGCTCCTGCGCTTCATTTTCTCCTGGTACTAATAATGTATCCTTCCTTTATTATTATTTTTCGAGTGACAAGCTGGAAAGTATTGCCGTGTAATTTCATTAAAACATCGCTCTTCATACCGGAACACAGTTACGTTTGCACACTACTGCTTCACGGTTGTATAACTGACAAAAATGTGGTACTTCCGCAGGCAGACTCTGCAAACGTCTTACCACTACAAAGCTACTTACTTGAGATTCTTTAGATATTGGTAATAAAATTGCTTTAGTTGATATCAGTATGCTCATCTTAAAGCGGTTTAATGACTTCCAAAGTTCATTATACGTCCGTTGTACTTTTGTTTACGTACCCGCATAATATCTTTGCATTTTCCCAAGTGACTGCAAGATTTTGAACGAGATATTCCTTGTTGTTGTACACGTAGGACTCCCACCGGTCCGAGTATGAAGCTGGGACTATAAATAGAACAATAGGACATTTTGCTAGTATAGAGAGGAAAACATCGACCAAGTTCGAGTTGGACTCGCACACCG
Source organism: Selenia dentaria (assembly GCA_917880725.1). Lineage (NCBI taxonomy): Eukaryota > Metazoa > Arthropoda > Insecta > Lepidoptera > Geometridae > Selenia > Selenia dentaria. Next base: position 3,402,329 of record OU862902.1, read on the forward strand.
AGGGATACCTAAAACTTGTAAAGTAAGGTATATAAGTTTACAATAGTTCGCCCATTAAAGATTTTTTCCAGTTACTTTGCCGTTCAATCCCTAGATAGATATATAGCCCCTATTTTTAGGGTTCCATACCCAAAGGGTAAAACGGGACCCGATTCCTAACAGCCGTATTTATAAACAAGTATTTTTTTTATAGTATTACTTTATAAAGCACTAACGCTTGTTTAGCGATCTCAAGCATTGAAATTTTATAGAGAAAAAATCCTCGGACGGGATTAGACGTAAGACGGTTAAATCGAGAGAGTTAAAATTCGATGCTCGGACCTCGAGCCTCGGTGGCCTAGAAATTAATTACTTTGTTGCAAGTAGGTAATTTCCCAATGAAGTAGGTAAGTAGTTGACGATAGAATACTACAACATAAAATCTTATTCTGTACCTAGTCGAGCAATCGTACTAAAGTAATGCATGACACAACTCTATCAAAATTGGATGTATCTTTTACACTTGTATTGGGTTGTTGTCACGGGATTTTAATTTTCTAGATCCTTCACAGTTCAGACTTGAGTGCGAATGTCATTTTTATACAACTTCGCTTTTGTAATACGAACGAAAAATTGACGTGTTCTCATTACTTCACTAGAGTTTAGGGTGACAATTACTTGGCTAAGAATTCTAGCCTTTGATAGGTATAATTTCAGGTAAATTCTAGTCAATAGAATTAAACTCGTTGCGTAATTATTTTTTCTTAAGTACTTAATTACTTTTGCTTTTTTATAAATACGGCTGTAAGACTCCGTTGTACGTCTATCACCAGGCTGTATCTCGTGAACCGTGATATTCAGACAGTTGAAATTTCCACAAATGACGTATTTCTGTTGCCGCTATAACAACAAATACTACAAACCATCCAAGTGCGAGTCGGACTCGCGCACGAAGGGCTCCGTACCATCTATAGAAACGGCAACAAATCAAAATTGTATAGATTATTATCTATAAATCTCCCATACAATTTTGATTTTTTGCCGTACGGAACCCTACGTGCGCAAGTCCGACTTACTTTTGCGGGGTTTTTTTATTTCTTTAATCTTTGGTTTGGTTTGAGGAGGTAAATTTTGTGCAAATCCCTTCCATCCTGGCGAACCGAGGAGCAATCGTCCGAGTCCACTTAAAGGAGAAAAAAAACAACATTTCAGTAACTAATCTGCTAATGGTCAGTCTTGCCCTCTAGACACGCATAAATTAAGTAAAGTAGGCATACCTCTATACTGTTCATGATAGCTGGCCGAACACAATCCGTGAATTAAAAACAAAAACTTTTTAAAAATCGAACGCATTTTCCCGGGTTCTTAAACCATTTATAGCAAAGAGTTTGAGCACGTAGATCCTACTTGGTTTGAAACTACGGTCTGTGGTCTGGTCTGTATAGTTTAGAAAAAAAAACAGGATGGCGATTGTTTATAGAAACGAGTCGTTGAGTAACTTTCAATGGGTTTATTATACATTCTAAGTACTAATATTTTGATTACATATGAATAATAATCTTGAACTTGGGAAAAGGTGAAATCCCAGGTGTATGTGACACATACTTAACCTACTACGGTAGTGTAAAAAGTTAGTCATGTTAAAATAAAATGGTTAAACACTTATGAATCAGTTTCCTCATAATGAAAACATTTTATTATTACTTTCGCAGAGTCGCCATGACATTTTTTTTTCTCGGAAAACAAGAAAAGGTTTAAAACACCCATGCTAATTAAAAACTGATACCGACCGACTGATGAAAAGAGGTGGTTCTCAATTCGCTGGTATTTTTTTCATATTTACTCGAATACTCGGATCGATTATTCGAATATTTTTTATAAGGGTATTCTTCCCATGGGTCCCATTGGCACCAAATAAGGATTTTTATTATGTAAGTACCGTATATACTTTCATATGAATTTAGTGAATAGCTGTTAATTTGGAATAACAAACAGACACTTCATTTTTATTTATTTATATAAACGGATTTAAAAATGCATTGCACATCTTGTTTACGGCCGGGTTCATTTTTTCTAATTTGGATCTGATAAAAATTCTGTTCATTTTAACAACAGTCTCAGACTGTCGCGGATGAGGTTATACTACCGTGAGCCAAGAATTGTGAACCATTTACATTTGTCACATAATAGTACAAATATAAATATCAAACATGTCAAAAGAGTACCGTTGTGATTAATTAAAATTCCTTGTCCAATGATTAGACCTTCACAAAACCACGGCCACCTTTTTCGGAAAAGGCCCCGTCAAAATGCATTTATAGAGCAGATTATGTAAATTAATTACTAAATTAACAAGGCTGTGTGTTTTATGGTTACGGTTACAAAACTCTTTTATGGTTACGTTTAGTTCAACACATTTATTTCCTTTATTAAAACGCATACTTTCATTTCTTAAGATAGTTAATACGGGTAGAAAGATATACACCTCTATATATTTTGGTCGTCATCGCGTCGTTCTCCTCATTACTGAGGGTCGTGATTCCCCTTCTGAATAATTTTGGCTAAGCTTCGCCATCTGTTTCTATTGTTTGCGTCGTGAAGCGCCTTATGAAGATTTTTGTCCAGAGCAGAGCGGATCTGGTCGGACCACCTTAAAGGGCTGCGCCCTCTTGATCGTTTTCCTTCGACGTTGCCCGTAACTATTCGTTTTTTTAGGTTGTGACCCTCTTTCCTGGCTATATGACCGAATAATTCTAGTATTAGCATGGTTTATTATGATATATTTTGGTAGGCAAGTGGTAATGCAATCAGACAGGCGGAGTAACGTGGCTTACAGTTTAAAATTGGAATGTGAAAGACGGTTGGGTGGATCCATCCATTCATCCATCCAATAGGAAAGTACTTCCCTCTGAGCCAGGTATTGTTGGCCCAGGGATAGCTGTCCGATAAAAATCTTTGGAGCTTGGATATAGGTAATTCTGCCGAGTAAATTTTGTCATTGTGATTCAGGTAGTTGTCACTTTTTGTGTTTGAACATTTTTGTATATTTGATATCAGCGCCATCTACTATCATCGTTATGTACTACAGACGATGATTGACATTTAGTTAATGTTCTGCCCTTGGTTAAGTATATAGCCACCTCTGCTGCATTCTGGGCCTAGTACGAAATGTTGCTAGTTGCTATAATCACGTCCTTGACGTATTCAGTACGAACTATCTGTTATCTGTGCCAAAGTTGTACTAGATAAATGATAGTTTGTAGTGTATACGTAAACGATACGGTTACGTTACTCATACGCAAATTCTGGCCCATGTAGGCGAGATAGCTACAGCATCGTTTTATAAAATATCGAGCTTGTGTCCGCGGGAATCTTGCATAAAGCCGTCCAAGTGTACAGGAATATTTTTAAGGCTATTCATTTCAATATAACCGTTTTCGCCCGTTAGCGAAACACTGCCTCTTTATTGCTTTCATAAATAATTTTATAGACCTCAACCAAAGGGCAGGTAAAGTTCGCATTTTTGATTGACTAGTCAAAATGAAGTTATAGTAGACGTAATTAATGTATGTATACATCCTATAGTATAGTTTTTGGGCAAGCGTGTTGCTTGTGACAGTGGTGCACTATTTGCCCATCTGATCATATACCTAATTGTAAACAATATTCTTTAAAATGTGGAATTTTGTGAGGGCGCGAGTCAACCAAAAAGTTTGACAGATCCTACCTGTACTGTGTAAGTGAAGTCACCCTGTCCTTGGCTCTGACTGAAAACCAGCGCTGTCTCATGTTTACAAAAGTGGGGCAGCATTATGCTGAGACAGGGCCGGATCGACATCACAATATACTCTTATGAGTCTGTGTATAAGTTATATTAATAATTCTGGTCTTACTAATTACTGTTTTTGTCTCTATGTGTGTGTGTGTGTGTGTGTGTGTGTGTGTGAGTGTGTGTGTGTGTGTGTGTGTGTGTCAAATAAATGTAATTAATCAAAATCGACTACGAATCAGTCATAAAAGATCTAGAGGCAGAAAATTGATCTTTAGTATACACGCAATCTAACACAAGTGACGCAGTTAAAACGTTCAGCACTATTGTCAACAAATCTATTGAAAACCACAGAACTGTTACCATGACACAAAATTCAAAATTTATTAGGAAAAACTGGATCACTCCTGGCTTGATAAGATGTATAAGAAAAAGGGACCACTTACAATACTTAGCCAAAAAGAAACCTAAATTTAACAATTCACAAATTTTATGTAAGAACTATAGAAATATTTGTAATAACTTACTTCAAAATTTAAAAAATGCGCATGACTCGGGTAAAATAAAAAACAGTAACGGAGACAGTAAGAAAGTGTGGGAAGCTATTAAGGAAGTCTGCAGTTTTAAATCGGCTGAATCCACTAACACTTGGTTGCTAAAGTCTGCACAGACTCCACAAGAAGCGCTAAAAAATATAAACAATTATTTTCAACCGTAGGGGCATCCTTGGCCAATGTTATATTATCACAATTAAACAAATCAGAACAAGTGCTGTGTAATGAAATAGAAAGTACGAATCCACCATCAAATTCCTTATTTATAGCTCCAACGGACTCTTGTCAGGTTCGTAAAATTATAGGCAATTTAAAATCAAGTTTTTCAACTGGAGCTGAAATTAGGTAAGCACATCTTTGATGCCCCCATAGCTTTCATCTGTAATCTTAGCATTGAGACTGGTGTCGTCCCCGAGGAGTTTAAGCAGGCTGTTGTGTGCCCTATCTTTAAAACCGGGGATAGAGAGCAGGTTTCAAATTACAGACCAATATCTCTATTAAGCTCAATTGCAAAAATATTAGAAAAAGTGGTCAACAGAAGCTTTATGTCGTTCCTGGAGAGCAATAACATTTTATCGCCAAACCAATTTGGATTTAGGTCTGGAAGGTCGACTGAGGATGCGGTATCTGCATTGGTTGAACACGTATCTAGTAAACTAGACTCTGGACGGAAATGCATTGGTGTTTTTCTCGACCTAGCTAAAGCTTTCGATACCGTGTCAACATTCATTCTGTTAAAAAAGCTCGAATGCATCGGGGTACGAGGAACTGCTTTAGAATGGTTTAAATCATACATATCACACCGTAAGCAAAGAGTCAAAGTGGCGGATAGCTACAGCAGGCCTGAGGAGGTGCGTTTCGGCATTCCTCAAGGTAGCGTGATCGGGCCAACACTGTTTTTAGCATATATAAACGACCTATGTAACCTTCACTTGAGCCATGCAAGACTGTTTGCATTTGCCGATGATACCGCCATCATTTTTGACGATTATACTTGGGAAGAAGTGACTCAGAACACTAACAATGGATTGCGTACTGTAGTGAGGTGGCTTCAAAATAACCTCTTAACGCTTAATGCGAGCAAGACCAAAATAGTAGCCTTCCGAGTCTCAGGTCGTAGTGCCCCTACTGTAGATGTCTGCATAAAGCTACACCAATGCAAGACTACGGATATAGCCAAGTGTACCTGTCTTAAATTAGGACAAGTGCAAGAATTCAAATATCTTGGCATATATATAGACGAATTACTTTCCTGGACTAAACAAATTCAAGTGCCAAGCGGCCGCGTGAGAAAATAACTTCATGTTTTCAAAAGATTAAAGTCAATAGCGGAACGAAAAGTAATATCTATGGTCTTTATAGCTCTTTGCCATTCAATCCTCAGCTACTGTATTATTGCATGGGGTTCCGCTGGAAGTGGTAACATAATGAAGCTTGAACGTGCACAGCGTGTAGTACTGAAGGTAGCGTATAGTAAACCATTCAGATATCCAACGGACTTGCTTTATCAGGATACCAACCACCTCAGAGTCAGGCAAATATATATCCTAGCGTCGACACTTCGATTCCATAGAACAGCTTTGTGTGCTGCTGATCTTAGAATGGATTCAAGATCTAGGCGTTATCCCACATGGCAAACTACAACATTTAGCACTGCTATAGGAAAAAGAAGCTCTAGTTTTATGGGATGTTATATATACAAAAAAAATAATAAGAAACTCGATATTATAAAATTTAAATGTAAAAAGAAATTAAAAGAATATTTGTATACATTAGGTTATCAAAGCACAGAGGACTTGCTACGCGTAATAAAATAAGAAAATCCTTAAGTATCATTAGTAAAATCAACATTCAGTTCTATACATCAGTTTTCAAAATCGTTTGTTGCATTTTATTTTTAAATTTTAATTTAGAATTCGCCAACAATAGGTCGGATAATAAACAATTTAATTTATGTATAATTTAAATGTATGTATAATTTTATTGTAATGAATTTATTATTTTTATAGAAGAGTGTTTCAAGTTTACATTTGAATATTCATAATCACAATAACTGCATCTGTAACGTTTTTGTATCCCGGAGGAGACCTAGATATTGTAAACACAGGGTGTCCTACCGCAATATCTAGTGCTGCAAATGTAACAAATTTAATTAAGCACTTATGTAAATTTGTACATAATATGTCTAAGCATCTGTTGAACTAATAAAAATTATTATTATTATATTATTATTATTATTCAGAACTTTGAAACGAGGTTTGTCGTTACAGTCTTTAAAGTCTTACTGCCTTATTATAATACATGTATTAAATATAGTAATAAAATAATGAGTGTAGTGAAAAGTGGTGTGTTTCACTCGACACCAAAGTTAGGTTTCCTGCGTTAAGTTGGTACCATTGAAACCCTCGCTACGCTCAGGATTAAATACAAGTAAAAAATGCAGCATTGTATACAAATTCTTAATTATTGTGTGACAATAAAATCTTTGCTTACTTTGAGTGTTTTAAAAATACGTAGTGCATGTTCAAGTGGTTATTTTGGGAAGTCAGAGGACGCAGGTTTGAATCCCGTTTAAGGATGTTTTCCCTCTAAAATTGCAATTTGGTTTCGTTATGCAGACGTTAGTATCGTAGTCAAAAAGCATGTTATCAAAAGAACTATATTAAACATTTGTAATTAATCGGCGTTACACTCGCGTTAGGGATCGAATACTTCTCGCCGAGTTTTGAGCATATCCAGATGCTCAACATCAGGGCCTCAAGTCTCTTAGCTATTGATGAGCAATCGCCACACTACTGCATTCCGTCACAATTGACGATCTGCACTGCGTCCATAACCCTGAGACATTAGGTTGTCAAAAGTAAATGTAAAAGCCGTATTTATACAAAGAAGCAAAAGTAATTACTTAAGCAACGATTTTGATTCTATAGACTAGAATTTGCCTGATGTTAGAACTATCAAAGGTTAGAATTCTTAGCCGAGTAATAGTGAACATTTCATTTACTTAAGCAATGAGAACACAAAAATTTTTCGTTCTTATTGCAAAAGTGAAGTTGTATAAAAATGACATTCGCACACAAGTCTAAACTGTAAAGGCATCACACACACAGTATTAGATAATAACCTGTAAAAAATAAAATCCCATGACAACAACCTTTTTTTTATTAACGTGTGGGGAATGCACTTACACATCCCCGCCAACCCGGGGGGATTCGACGGGGTATGTCGGACTCGTCCATTACGTACCAACTGCACCCATATCAGCAAGCAGACCGATTAAGCCACTACACGGTGTTTCTCCGGGCGCTTTCATGTAGGGACAACGGGCATGCTTTTGCAATCGTCCGAGGTCCCGGCGGCGTTTGCCCTCCCATGAGGACCCCGTCCCGGATGGAGTAGGAGTCACTCCATCCTAACAGACGTAAGGGGCGCGCGGAATAACAGCGCGCGCTACCTCATGGATTGGCGGCAACGGACACCCCCGTGTCCGTCACCGTGACCTCTGTTATGGGGGATGGAGGAGGGCTTTATACGCCCTTCTCCTACGACCGGGTCTCCTGGTGCGGATCGGCAGAGTAGAGGTAATCTCTCTCTCCCTTTCCGCAGCCTCCTTCTGCGACATGACCAGTTCGCAGAAGTCTAGCCCCGCATTCCACGACCTTTCACATTCCACCATGACCTTCACCAATGACGGAAGCGAGATGTCGTCCCCCACTACTGCGACGAGTTCACGACGCTCGCTCTCCCAAGCTGGGCACGCCTCGAGCGTATGTTGCGCCGTATCTTTATCAAAGCCACAATGGTGACACTCAGTTGTCGGTTCTCTTCCAGCGATGCGACACAGTTGCTTCCCAAAGCACCCGTGACCCGTAAGGACTTGCACCAACCGGAAGATAAGCGAGCCGTGTTCCCTGTCCAACCAGTCCTTAAGGACAGGTCGGACAGCCTCAACAATGCAATGGCCAGCCCTAGGTTCGGCCAGCCTCTCCCTTCACCTCCCAATAAGGGACCGTCGAGCGTGGTTCTTTTACGCTTGCACTTCTCTTGGCGGGGGAATCTCTCCTCGGATTCGGTGCTGCGAGCGCCACTCGTACATACACGACAACGTCGCAGGAGTTTAAATTAATATACAATTATTAATTTTCCATTTCTAATAGATAAAATAGAAAAAAAAAATACTTACAAATTAAAAGGTACATCATTCTTGTTTTTACACTCGTTCCAGTATATGTTTTTCAGTTTCTGAACACACAAGGCATTTTTTCCTAAATGCTGAATACGCGTTGCGTCGTTGCCAGACAGGCTGGAGCTAAGTTGACTCAAGACAATTAGCTTGTGTTGATGTCGCCAAGCCGAGCACAGTAAGGCGTATCTACTTGCGTTTATATATAACATCATTGGTTGATATACGCTAATTAACTTTGTGTTAAAGCAAAAGTCTGCATAGCTGACATTACGTGGCAGTTTAAACAAAACTGCGGTTTAAATATAACTTGATACTAGACATATCAAATCATCACGCTAACAATTTTATTGTAGATTAAACCCAGTTTAATGTATCACATCTGAAGTGGCGTCGGTATTATCAAGTATGTGACGGTCATGTGATGCCCGGCTTTGGAAAAGCGAAGCCTACTTAGCCGCTATATTGCAAATTAAAATAACAATACCTACCTATGTTTTTTTCCTTCAGAACCGAATCAATATCTAGTTTAATGTGATGAAGCTTGGTGTTAGTAAGGTCGCCAGTACGTTTTTTTATACTGGTTCATCAAAGTGACTCCCTCTCGCCCTCTAGGCGCCTTACTTTAAGCTCTTAAGGCGCGGTCCAATCCTAATTTTGAAACAATTTACGATGCTTTACATAAGGTTGAGCATTGCTTATCAGATTGGACGATGTAATGCGAAGATGCAATTGAATACGTGCTAATACTTTCATATTTATTTCGTACAATCAAATGATAATATTTTAATGATAAAAGAGTCCATAGTTCACTAGTAAATTACATTGGGAATTTGAATATGATACATTCATTGAAATATATAGGGTGTTAAGTAGAGGGACCGACAAACCAAATGAGCGTGTTCGGGGGACCACTTGGAGAATACAAGTTGGCCAAAAAAAATCCCCGACCCCCCAATATGTTTAACTTTTTTATGTGATTTTTTCCTTTTTTCACCGAAATTGTACCTATTTACCACCACAATTTTTGTAAACACTAAAAACATAAACATACTTTACAAATGTTATGGTGGTAAATAGGTACAATATTGGAGAAAACGAGAAAATTCACAAAAAAAAGGTTAAAAAAAGTTGGGGTGTCGGGGATTTTTTTTGGCCAACTTGTATTCTTCAAGTGGGCCTCCGAACACGCTCATTTGGTTTGTCGGTCCCTCTACCAAACACCCTGTATTTGCCCATAATTCGGTATGTAAAGTTTTTTTTTGGTATTTTTTTTATATTTTTATTTCGTAGATTAGGTCATTATAAGAAACTAATTTCAATATTTTTGTTTTATATTCAGTAGTTATTTTATAATATTTTTTTGAAAATTTGAATCCTATGACGTCACTTTTTTGCACAAATATGTAGTTGCGTTGAGGAGCCAAGAAAAGCACGCGAGTAAAAAAAAAGAAACTAGAATTTACTTTGACACTTGACAGTGACACCTACTAATTCGTAAGTCTCTATTCAATCAAAACAAAAGTCCGCTCGTGTTGTTAGATAAAGTTTTACTTC